>OY728145.1:801659547-802904547 GCA_963277665.1 Viscum album | reverse complement strand
GGTTTAGTTCATTTCCCACGATAAGATCACAGTAATCTACCTCATTGTTGGCATAACCTTCATAGAGTAGGAAATAATAAAAAAGAATCACCATGGAAGATGAGGTAAAGATAATCCCATGACCAAATAAATTGAGATTCAAAATTTACATTATTTTTCTAATCAGAATTCAAGAAGCCCCATTAAATCACATCTTCGATTACTGGGGAGTGTCATGTGTATAGATAAGATCTTCATATAAAAGTTTGGTTTTTACTAACATGATATTTGGGTTAGGATGTACTGAAAGAAAATCGGTTAGTGTGTGCCCTATGATTGACTTATATAATACTAATTAGATATATTATTACTATAGGATAATCTCATATCATGGTAGACTCACAGTCAACAAATGTTATTAGAGTATCTACTTGAGAAAGTTGATGTGAGAGACCGGTTGGAACTCATAGTGCTATAAGTAGTGCCTCAAATTTTACATCATAGAATATGAGTGAAAGGTAGTTCTAACCTATAATAGAATATCATTTTCTAGTATCTATCATTGTATTAGTTTGATAATAGAGATTATTTTCTCTCTTTACATAATTTTCTTATGTGAGAAGTTCATTGAACGATCATTTCATAGCAGCCACATATAGAATAAGTGGCTTCCCATCTACTAGTGGAATTAATATTGGTGGGTTTAGTGGATATTGCTTTAGGTTTTGAAAATATTATTTAAAATCCTCATCCTATCATCAATTGATTCCCTTATTTATCAACTTCATGAAGGGGTTCCATTTTGTGGCCATATTGGTTGTGAAATGCCTGATATAGCTGAGGCTTCCTCAAATCCCTCCAAAATATTTAAGGTTTTGATGAGGATACATAGTGAGGATTGAACTAGTCTTATCAATGTCAACCTCAATGATGGTTTAGAATACTAAAAAACCAAGGAATGTTCCTAAAGTTTCCTTGAAATAATACTTTAGATGGTTCATATTCAAGCTATGATTCTTAAATTTTTTGATGATTTTTTGGTGGTCAGTGAGATCAATTTTGAGACTTAACAACTGGATCATAAACATAGAATTCTTTAATGCATACCAAAAAGTAATTGACTATGAAATTAATAACACATTTTAGGTGGCATTATATTTCCTAAAACTGAAGGTCATGACCTGGTAGCAGAATATCCCTTGGTGTGCTTTCAAATTATTGGATTCCTCATATTCAGGGGCCATCTTCAACTGATTTTACCCTTAGTACCCATATATAAATGAAATTTATTGGAACCACGTAGTCACATTAATCATGTGCTTCATAATCAAAACTAGGAAATCATCATTCTAGTAGTGTTAATTGAGATACCTGAAATCGATACTGTCCTTGACCATCTCATTATTTTTATTTATGTGGATGGTGTTGTATAGAAATTTTGGGTATTAAAACTAAAGAATGAAATTATATTTAATAATATTATTAACTTTTTATTATAATGTTATAGATTTTTAGGGATGAATTATACAATCCACTGTATTTAAACCTTGGTGATCATCTAACAGGCCCAGATGATGGGTGGCCACATCAGAATGCAGCCCTAGAATCTCTATTTAATTCCATGAGAAAATGTAATGGTGATTTTTAAAGAAGGATATGTACATTTCATGGTCTTCCAAAGTCATATAAAAACTAATAATTTCATGTTTTGGGTCTTCTTTTATACCCATATTTACTTATTTAGAAATATTGATGGTGGTGGAGACACCTTCCTCAAATGATGAGTGAGCATCTCAAAGTTCATCCTCTTATTATTCCATATCAAAATCATAAAAATTGTTCCCAAGACTTATAAAATAATATGGATACATTTATCCTTTTTTTAGGATGGGGATTCATTTTTAGGCCCTGAGAGTACTAATTTATTATAGCTAGGATTGAGATCACTATGGAGATTCTCACATTCTTTTCTATTGTCATTGGGAGTAGAAACAACATTAAAATTATGATATTTAAGATACTTCATAGGGTATTTTTCAATTTTCATCGATTAAATGGGTTATTTATTCAATATATATGGTGTACCAAGGGTTTCATAGGGTTTCAATTATAGAAAATGAGTTCCCTTGTTTAGGTAATTTCCACCTATGGAATTAATATATCCCAGGTGTGACCTAACTTTCCCATGATGGTCCTGCTTCATTTGGAATGACTATTAATATATAGAAAAGAGTCATTGAAGCTTCAAATTTTAGTGACTCTCGGAATATGGATCCCTTTCCTATATCAATTTGATAGAAAATACATAATCATTTTTAAGTAATATCCATCGGTTTTTAGGGACATTTCCCTAACCATTGCAACCAAATACCCATGTATTAATCTCTATTATAAATTTATCTTCTTCTATTATATAGAAACATACCTAATAATACTTTTATTAACAAGGTTTAAATAGAGAGAAATTTACAGATAACAATCTAACTATTCTATAGATGAAGTACTTGAGGCATTTATAGAATAATGATGGCATCGCTGCATGGCTATAAATAAAAGGTCTCCTAAGTATAACTTTATATGTTGTGTCCTGCTGAATAACCCTAAAATCAGAGTTAGAAACAAGGTATTAAAATTTATATTTGAGTTTTATTTATCCCAGGGTATTTTCCCACTCATTTTGTATCCCTAAATAGTCTATTTTGATAGAGACAAATCATACTCACTATATCCCAAAGGTAGGAGAATCCAGACTAGGATACGATTAATCCTGGAGTCATTTTCAATCAAAGATCATTGAATAGAAACATTATCGAGCTTAAATAAAATGTAAAGGGTTTTGATATTACCATAACTAGAGATATATCAATCACACTCTATGAATAATATTGTGCAATTTTATTCTACTGAACTAATTTCCAGTCGATACACCCAGACTATAGTGACTTCCATCTCAAACTCTAGGGAACTCTGGAGGGCCTCAATGTGAAATTCTCAGAGTTCCTTTGAATGTTTAAGAACTTCCAAAATTTAGATCTTTCTAGGAATTTTCTAACTATTTCACGATTTTATAATTCTTCACCACTGTTAATTACTTCCATATGTGGGATTTATAGAAACCTATAAATTTCATACATAAATATTATATTTTGTGAGAACAATATTCAATACATTTCACAAATAAACACCTATGTACCATAAATGTTTAGTGTATTTGGATACTAAATAATTTTTTTTATTTAATTAAATATCTTCAACATGTCGTATAATGATATTCCCACTCATTAATATTTATCAAAATACCCTACTTAAAAATGTATTCATAACCTAGGGAAATAAAAAACAATCAAGTGTGAGCTTTGATGGCCATCAAGGGTAAATATGAAATATAACAATCAATGGTCATATGAAATAATAAGATAATATTAAGTGTATGTGATCATCGAAATAACTTAAAAATTTCATACCGAATCTATCATGGATCACAAACCTGATCCGGGGAATAAAACATTATCATTTAATAGGATAAGAATCATAAGAGTGAGAAATAATCATAAATAAATCATGCACCATTAGTTCATTTTATATAAGTACGGAACTGTAATAAGTAGAGAAACCATTTCATATGTTAAGGTTAAATAATGAGACGATCAAATAATAGTGTATCAGAAATGAGCACATGTTTCCCATATCATTAAAGATCATTAATCATAATATGTTTCATATAGTGGATAAATCACACTAACTTTTTTTACCATTTTAGATCAAGCACATCAACTTGTTTCCCATAGTGGATTAAGCACATCGACTTGTTTCCCATAGTTATCCCATGAGTTATAAAACTTTATAAAATGTATAAAATTTATATATAATTTTGATCCCACCCTTCACATAATGAAACAATAATTATTTATGTCAAAATATCATAAATATTCATCATATCATCATATCGTAACCCATGAAAAGAAAACATGATTCATAAAATTTTTACAATTTGATAATAGAGTAAACCCTAAAAAATAAATGGGTATTATAAAAATCTCATCATCATAATCATAAACCATCAAAATAAATAATAATTATGGTATTAGTGGATAATTTCCTCATTAAAACATAATTAACATAAAATGATTTTATCATAGATAAAAATTACTTTAAAATAATCACTAGAATTAATCTTCATAAAAATACCCATTTCACTTTAAAATCACTTATTTAAAATGTAAAAATTTCATAAATATTATGGAAAAAAACTTTCTTTGAAATGAAATTTGAAATTTGTAAAGGAATATTCAAATTATCAAGTGGCCATGATAGTGGTAAATGCCGTTCATTTTGTATAAGTTAAAAGAAAACATTCTTTCACAACTTTATAAAAAGTCAAAAAGTACCTTATTTATAAAACGAGAAGAAGAATACTTTAAAACCATTATGTAAAAATTAAATCATGTGTAAAATGACTTTAAACATTATATTAGTATATTAAAAAGAATATTTATTTTTTTATAAAACAAGGATACGAAAGAAAAATTATTTTTGACTAAAGAGAGAAATACAGAAGGTTTTACCTAACAAAATATTTTGATATCTTGAGTAATTAAGTGAGGAAAATTAAAGAAAACATGTATTATTTATAACCAATCAGAGGAGAAGAAAAATTAAAGGTTTTTTTAAAAAATAAGGATCATATAATTTCCTTAATTGATATTCATTCATAAAAAATCCTGATTAAAATTGAATTGAAACATAAATCCCATACCACTTTTGTAACTTTTGAATAAAAAACTCATGAAAGAGAGAACCTTATATGGATAGGTATATCCCCAAAATTTTCATGATAATAATAATAAAATAAATTAATGGTAATTATATACATCACATAAAATAAATAGGTGGTGAATATGGAATGTGTCTCACAAAAATAAAAGTGAGATGAAAATCCATTACCTCAAGTGGCATATTTCTTCATACATGTTTAGACCACATATTCTTTAAAAAAACATACATTAGATATCCTATTGAGGACCCTAATGATGGCATCTGGAAAAATAAAACACATTTATAATGTGTCAAAGTATGTTTAGAAGATAATTTTTCAATTTTTGGTTGAGTTAGAGGGATCAACATGGTATAAAGAAGAGAAAGGAGGGGTGACCTTTTATAAGTGAGGGGAGGGGAAATCTTATAATTTATTGAATGATGAAAATATAATAAATTAATTTTATGCATGATTATTAAAATGGAATGGGTAAGATCAACTAATATCCTTATGGTATTTTGATCTCCCTGGTTATGAAGAAGAAATAAGTAGATATTAATGATGGAGATGTAATTAAGTGTCACAAAAGTAACACTATTTCTTCTGTTTTATTAAAGAAAATTGGTTACTTTTTGGGATCTAATTTAAATTCCTTGAATCCAGTACAATAAGAAGGTTTGGATTAGGGGAATACATTAAAAACCTTTGTACCTATAGATTCAGTACCTTCCAAGATGATAACTTCTAGGGAGGTCAAGGAGTAAAAACTTTCAAGATTCGAGACTTAAATACCTGTTATAAGTACTACTATAGTGCATCTAATTTAGATTCTAGAAGAGGTTTCTCAAATATAATTTGTTAAAGTTGGTACTGTTGGGCATAAAGTTGAGGAACCTGTTTTTGAGACAAATATAGTAGTTCATGAGGAGAGACCAGCTAAGATTGTGCCCAGAGTTTCTAATGACCAAGGAAGGTCTGAGGCTGAGATAGAGGATCAGAAAGTATATCTAGTTCTTCTAGGATCACCTGTTGATAGAGAAAGGGATGATTTTTTATTTATGGAGTCTTCTACGTACCCCCTACACCTCCTATAACTTCACCACCTCTATTTTTTCATGATGATGATCCCTAAATGAGTAAGATCTTAAATATATTAGGAAATTCAACCTTTTATTCTACTATAATATATGAGTTTAATAATCTAAGGGTATACTATTATGATTTGAAGGTGAATTTTCTTATAGAGATGAGATCAGAGGACTCAATATTCCTTTATTTCTAAATATAATTTTGGAAAACTATTTGGGTTTTTATATACCTAGATTGAACTGATAAAGAATATTTAGTCTATTCCCCCAGTTTATCCTACTGCTGCTTATAAAGTATGTTCTAAGGAACTTGAAGAGATTAAATCTATAATAATTGGTTTGAAGGATATTTTCCCCACTAAGGATAAGTTTAATGATCTTAGTACTTTGGAATCATATCAAAAGGATATTATTTATAACCTTCATGGTATATAATCAGGTTTATCTCAATAAGTTCTTAATGGGTTTAATTCTTTTAAGATGGAAATTAAGGAAAATTTACACACTTTATAAAGTGTGCTGATAAGCTAGTTTGAATTTATCAAGAAATTTCAAAATGATACTGCCACTCCCTCATAATAACTAGTTGTGCCTAATTTTAAAAGTGGAGTTGATTAAGTGATATTAGAATTAAATTCAATTTCATCTCATCTTCAAGGTCTTCAGCGTGATATAATTTAATTTGTTCTATTATAAGAGTTGGAGAAGGATCTTGCTGGTGGGTTCCATGATACCAAAGAAAATTTAAGGAAGATTATTATTAGAGTTTATATGTTATTGAATGACTATATTGGTTATCGTAAAAAATATCTCGGTAGAATGGTATAATAAAAATTGGGAGTTTCTAAGAAAACTAGGGACATGGTTTCATGCTCCATTGGTCCAATCAATGAAAAAAACTAAATTGTTTTTAAGAGTTTGAAGGAGATTTATATTGAAATAATGAATCTAAATTCTGAATATTCAGAGGAGGATTCAAGTTCATAATCATAATAAGTACCAACAGTGCAAGTTCTAGTCACAGGGAAGGTGTTGGTTGTTTATATAACTCCAAAATTTTCTCTTTTATGGAACATGTTTCTCCTGCTCTTATGATATCAGTTCAAGTTGAACCTAATCCTGATACTATTAGTGACCAGTTTTCAAAATCTTCTGCTAGTGTTGTAAAGGAGGTTGTGTAAAATTTGATAGGGAAAGTGGTGAGTATAGATAATAAGCTTCAATCATGGAATAGAATAATGATATACATGTAGATTTTAATGAATTATAATATATAGTTTATCTTATATTACTTAGATACACAAGAAATCCTAAGTCATTATCCTTGAGTTCTATAATCCATACATTATCCCAAGTATTGACATGTATGCTAAAAACTTGAATAATATGAGATGAATAAAGCCTCTTGGTCCCGATCCTTATGAAACCTATAGAGTTTATAGGTAGATAATCGAAGGTGTTTATGATCCATCTTCTATATACAGGAAATTTAAATCAAAGTTAGATGCTTCTTTAGTTACCAAGAATTCTTGGGGAGAACCCTCTTTATCCGATCCTCTAAATAAAGTATCTTTTTTGGAAACTTGAACCTACGATTTCAATGTTTCTTAAGGTCACCTTGAAAATATCCTTAGTGGTACTGTTTAATATTTTCATGCAAAATATAATTTTGGTTTAGAAAGTGGATATATTTCATAAGTTGCGAGGGAAATAATACCATTAGCAACACCAACTCCAACCACCTCCAGAACCAAACCAAATTTCAAACTACCATCATCCAAACCATCTTCTTAATTTGAACCCATTTATAAGTCCATGTATTCTAAATGATATAGATTATTTGTATTTTTTTGTTTCTAAGTGGATGTATACTGTACATGATTAAAATCAATAAAATACTTCTTTATTCATTTCTTATTTTTTTCTTAATGATTGTTTTCATTTATTTTTTTATTCTATTTATTTTTTAACTACATTCCATGCCTCCATAATTCACTATTAATTTGATTTACAATAATTTCATAGTTAATTACTCTAAAAGTGCTACAATAATTGTGTTTTTACTCACCTTACCATTAATCTTTATTGACACAAAAGGGGGGGAAGTTTTCACCATTTTTTAAAATGGGGAGAAGTTAGGTATAGTGTAGAAGAAGTGTCAATTTAAGGGGGATAAATAAAATATAAACACTAAATTTTAAAATCGATATATATATATAGTTTTTGGAAACATCCTGCTAAATATTTTTAAAAAAAAATTCATGTTTAATATCAAATGGGGTTTGTGATCATCAGAAAGGAGGCAATTGTTGAACTACTAATGTTATTCCTATATATCCCATATACTTTAGGTTTTTATGATCTAAAAAACCATTTATACTTTACTGATGATTTTAAGTGTTTTTATAAGGTTTTATCTTATTTTAAGTGTTTTTTCTATTAAAAACCATAAGCTTTCAATTTTGGGGTTTTTTGTTGAATTTTTCCTAAGTCTAAAAAATCAGCTGTATGAGGGAATTGGCTACATAGAGAAACAACTAAAAGATCATTTAGCTATGTAAATTTCACATGTAAATCATTAAACTATGTAAATCATCTACATTGTACAATCACCCATGTGGAAATCACCTACGTTAATGAGATAAGCTATATGTGCAATCATTTATGTAGTTTAATCGGTTACGTGAATCAGTTATACATAGTGATTAGATACGTGAATTATATATGTGGTTAAATCAGATATATGGTTTCAAATGGCTATGTCAGACTTGGATATGTGAGTAAAAATCCTATATGAATCAAACTGGACACATGATGCAAAACGACTACGTGAATACATCCTAAAACAAATCAGTTACAGAGATTCGAATGAAGAAATTGGCTATGTGATGATCTAAAATCAATTACATCATGATATAATCTATATTTATTAATGTTGAAGCACATTAGTGATATTTTAATGCTTCCATACTATATTTAAATACTAGATTAACTCTTTATGGTAAAAATTAATATAATAATAGGAAAGTACCCAGAAATGAAAGAAGTAAAAGGATGATTTATTTGTCTTTATTTTTGTTAAGGTATTTCCAAGGAATGGATGTGTCTCTAATCCTAGATTTTATGGATCATGTGATATGTGTTTAAGTTTTAAGTTTTTCATGATTTTCCAAGTATCAAAATACTTCATGAGATCTCATAAAAATATAAGATAAAGAGATATACAGAGAATAATGGGTGTGTGCATGATTGAATATTCAAGAATGATATCTCAAATATCTTCAACATTACTATGTGAAAAAGAAGAAGAAACTTTGGTATATATACCTATAGGATATCAATCAACTTTGATGCTATTTTAGAATACTCTAGTTGAGCTTTATTAATATTCTGATCATCTATCCTAGAGATTTATTCCTTTTATTAGTTGAATCTTAATACTGTTTGTTACACCTATAATATATATATTTTCTCACCTCTTATTACAAATATACATGGTAAAATAACCTAGTGGATATTGTTTTGTAAATCCTTATTGGATCATAGTTGAAATTTATTATGATTTTGTAATAAATGTTGACTTCTTTCACCTAATCAAGAATTATTTAGAAAAAGTACTGGCGGTCCTTGAAAAAAATAATGGTATAGGTAAAATCACAATTCTTGTGGAGAAGAGTGTTTTTGGAGTTGAGTAGGGGACTTCTATTCCCCAAAACACTATAAATAACTATTTCTATTTATTTTCCTTATTATTTTATTTTCCAACACTTATTTTGAAAAATAATGAATTTAAAGTCAGTCACATTTACAAGAGAGTGGTTTTCTAAGTGAAGAAAATTTCAAGAACTCAATTCAACCTCCTATTGATTACTTTTAAGAACTTTCATGAAAAAACATATTACTCAAGTTTCTTTCTCTATGAAACCTTTCTTTATATGCTACGGTCACTGAGTGGTTGATCTCACCCTTATTATGTTTATAGTTTCTAGGATATGAAGATGTGTAATACATATGATATATCTAAAATGGTATAATTTGTGGTTAATTTTGTGGGAGATATTGAAGAATTATTATAGAATAAGAAAATATGGGTATAATGGAAATAATTTCTATTGGATAGTAAATACATGGGTTTTCCAAGTAAATGTTTTTTACAATTCTCTAGAGCCATAAACCTAAAAATTCACTGTCTATGTAAGTGACTCAATAATTTATTTCTATTATTTTAATTATAGATGGTCATAATTGATTCACTTGAGTTGGTATCAAATATTGTATATAAAAATTAATCTTTTAGAACTAGATTCGAGAGTATGAGTGTGGGGAATCTTAGTGATCATTAGAATTTGTTTTGGTAGAATTTATACATCATGGAGTTTTATATTTTATGGAAGATGAAAAGGATGGGTATTTTAATGCTTCCACCTATACAAGAAAAAGTAATATCTAAGAAATAGAAAATGTGCAGAAAGAAATAATATAATTTTGAAAATGAATCTAGGAGATAAGATTAAAAACTAAATAGGTGTGTGTGCAAGCTTGAGTGGAAGATGAGAAACCCTAGGGTAATTTGACCATTTACTAGACTTTAAAAAATCTTTGATTTCTCATAGGATTTGTTTAGATTAAAAATTTATAAATCCCAAACTTCACTAGCTACAAAGGCATAAAACAGTGGCAGGATGGGGCCGAACCCACTAGGGAAAGATGAAAAAGCTAGCGATTAAGTAATTAGAACATGATAGGTGAATTTACCATATGAATCTCATAAGATGAGTTTATAAAACTAATAAGTTTAGTTTTACTTCATAAGAAAGAGAAGTGGTCAAGGTTAATTTCAAGGCTATGTCAAAATTTATTTGTAAATATATTTGGGTATGGTTCTATAGGTTTGGATACAAAGTAGTGTAGAGGAATCTAATTGGGTTTGGTCAAACCAACTGGATCTACCTAATATAGAAACTACTCTTTGTTCTATTTGAAGTCAAAAAATAGGTGAAATAATCTAACCTTCAAAGGAAGAAATCATCATAGGCTATTGATCATAGTTTGATCAACTCCAATTAGTCCAGGATCCTCCTATTACAATTATACCAATTATCATTATGTAAAATAATACGATTAAAATTATTTATTAACCTAATACATAGCCATAGTCCTACCCAAATTTTGATCTAAGGATTAAATAGGGTTGACATACACCCACTCTTGAACCCTAATGATTGCAGATTAGATTCCCATGATGACAATGGTATGGGATAAAATAAAAAACAAAAACATTATTAGATTATTTATATATTAGTTTAGGATCAAAGTAATTCAAAATTAAAAAAATTAAAATTAATCAATGCACTTACTTATAATGAAATAAAATAATAATAGAAAACAATTAACATTGAATTTTTTTAATAAAAATTGAAACAAAAATTGAAAAAAGGTTTGAGAAATCCACAACACCTTGGAAGGAAGTGCAATAGCAAAGGATGAATATAACAATAAAGGAAATGAGAGAAAAAAATTCCAGGAAATTGAAAAGAAGATTTTAAAAAGAATAAAAGGTTCGACCTTCTCTCTTTAGAATAGGGATGCTGTAATATTTATAATCTCGATTCTCTCATGATGTATAAAGGTTTCAAAAAAAAATTCATGATATTTAATAAAAATTCACATTGTGAAATTAGATATTTAAATATCTTCAAAAATACCATATCTCCTAGATTTCACAGATTATATATTTTTATGGGAACATAAATTTAATCTTTCACATCGTGTTATGGATTCATATTATTTATTTATTTTTTCATGGAGGATTCATTACTTATATTGGTTTCAATGGTTGTCCTTCAACCTACATGGGTCCTATGATTGAAGAATACACATCATGAATAGGTTTCATGATGTGTAATGTCTGAAATTTCTAAAATTACGCCATCAAATCCTTTGAGAATGAATTGTTATTTCCTATAAAACCAACAAAAAACCAAGGAATTATATAATAAATCATGAATAAGGCCCAAGGAATTATATCCAAAATATATATATGAATTCAGATTATCAAAATCCCACACACTTGAATAATTTCTTATCCTCAAGAAAGAAAGTTTCTTAACAAGGATTCCAAATGAAACAATTTTTAAATAGGAATAATACGTTACAACAAATAAAATTAAACACTGTGTTGGTGGAAAAATATAGTCCTCCAAAATCAATCCTGCATAGATTTTTTTTAAAAAGGTTGGGGCCGAAGCCTCATTTTTATTATTAAATCAAAGCAAAGTCCTCTTTTAACTGGGTAGAGGGAAACCCATTACATAGCCCGAAGGCCCAGTGGGCTTGTAGCCCATTACATAGCCCGTAGGCCCAAATTAAAAGGCCAATTCACATTATGTGAATAGTAATCTGCTGCTATAGTACCGCACAATATCGCCACCGCTACAGTGCCCTGCCGCCGCTACAGTGCCCTGCCGCCGCTACAGTACCCGCTGATGAACAGTGCCGCCGCTGCTACAGTACCACTACAGTACTGCTACAGTACCTGTGCCCCATGGGTTTTTAACCCCCATTTTCTATGTAGCCTTACAGGGTGCTTACTACTAAGCCAAACCCCAACTACAATCCTGCATAGATAAACATTCATTCTTCATAATCAAGTAGTTTATTCAAATCCTTTATTCCTTTAATTATTAATTTTCAACTATTACTTAGAAGACATACCCATATTACAATTTACCTTAACATATATTTTATCTCATCACTCAAGGAAAAATGAAATTGGAGTTATAATCATACCTTGAATAGATGTTCCTAACCAAATTATTAAATTGGTTCTAACATCTCCACTCTATAAAGAAAAACACACAATTAATCATGAGGACTTTAGCAACCAGGTTCAGACGACTTTGATGCTGAGGGTAGGTGGGTAGATGATAAAAATAAGGCTAAAAATGGTGGATAAACTCTCATGTATAATACATGATCAATAAGAATTACTCAATAAAGAACCTACTCTAGAAAGTGGCATCTCCACACTCCCAAAATATCTGGGCAGGTCTATGGGTGTGTCATAAAAGTGAAATAAAAGTATTCTGTTTATTTTTTTCTTAATTCATGTATAGGATAGATCTCACATCCATCACAAAACCATATATAATCCATCATAAGATTCATCAGTATGGTAATGGTTATTTTTGACCTTCCTAATACAAAAACCATTTTTTTAATAGGATAATCATGAATGGTATAATAAAAGAACCATGAACCACATCCCTCAGTTCATGTGAAAAAATAACCATACATATCCTTAGTAAAAAAATCCCATGTCCATTAGTAATAACCATCTCACCTACAATTATTAAAGTGGAAATAATGTGGTTATACCAAGAGTAGGGAAGTAAGGGAAAAAACATTCTTATAACACAGCTCAATACTAACATGGTCATTCATGGTTCTATGGTCTTAATAAGGATAAATGTATATGAATTTATTAGGATAAATAGCTTAATAAAAACAATTCCATAATTTCAACAGTGTATTTATTCAGTCACAAACTTGATAATATTCCAATGAAAGTTTTTATAAGTTTACATTTACCAATTATCTATAAGTAAATATGATGAGAAAAGAGTATGAAAATGTAGGTCCAGAATCATCTTAGTAATGGGAATATATAAAATAGGACAATCACTCAGGGCATAACAAATAGTAATAAACTAATCAAAATCGATTACAAGAATCTAGAATTAGAAGTAAATTACTCAACTCAGAAATCATGCTAAAATTATAATAATAATAAAAATTTTACCGAAAGGGGTAGATTACACAACCTCTACATATAATGTCACAGTGATAGAAGCACAATTAGTCTAAATTGATGAGGTGGCGATCCATATAGTGGTTGTGTGTTTGGAATATGGATCAATAAAGGTAACTTCATACATACAAGGTAAGCTGGGGACCTTTACTTAAATATCCTACTCTTCTAGATTGTTCCTCCTTGCATCAGTATTTGTAATATCTAGAGGTATCTTAATGTTGGCCACAACAGGGTCCAAGGTGAAAGGTATGGGAATAAATCTAGAGGTAGGATCAACTATAACAGCTAGTGGGTGGGTGACAAGGGTAGTAGTGAAATTAGATGGTTTAGTGGATGGAAACTAGGAAGCATCAATGTAGGGAATGCTGAATTTAAGGCTAATCTTGTGTTGTCTCTCCAGAAGACATTGGAGAACACTACTATACCTATGAATCACCTCCCACATGGTGAAAAGAATAGGTGGGGTATGATCAGAATGGGGAAATGGTGGTATCTCAGATGGAGGAATAATGGTGTGGGGTGGTGTGGTACTAGAAGTAGCAATAGATGGGTAGGTGATAGGATCTATGGATGGGGAAGTAGGAGTGGGTACCTCAAGAGATGGAGCAGGTAGAGCTGGAGAACAAGGAGATGGGGCCTCATCAACATCCTTTACATACTCGAGAGTCCATTCAAAGTGAATACCAATCTTATACAACAACCCCATATTGTGGTGCATCGGGAGATCAATCGACTATATATTCCCAAGATAGGAAAGGGGTTGAGAGGTGTTAAAAACACCCAGATGAAACATGAGATGAGTTATGAAGCTACCGCCTATCAAGGTACTATGAGCCCTCCTTGTATGGGCCTCATAGTAAAGTGTGACTTTCTGGGCCATGTTGATGGCAGGGATTCCCGTAGAAGAGGCTATAATGATCACCTATATCTAACTGATGGAATTTTGATCATCTACTCTATCCATACAAGAATGGGATAGGGACCAAATATCAGAAAGGTGACACCCCTAAAATGGGTGTTATATTATACCCTCCTTAAAATGAATTTATCCCTAAAAATTATGTCATTATGATACAAAAAAGGATATATCTATCTTATTACATCCTCTAGTTCTTACATAGCTTCTTAGAATTTCATATTCCTCTAGGGAACTTTAACCTGGTGAGTAGTCTTGTTCTATAACACTTTATATCCATGATCAAATATTTACACTGATTATTCTTAATAGTAAATATCATTATAGAGTGGTATGACCTCTAATTTTAGTACATGTTATGGACCAGGTATGTACTTGCTTAAGAGAGATACAAGGAACACGTCATGAACTTAATAGAGGTTTAGTGGGAGAACCAAGGGATAAGTTACCATCCCTACTCAATCAATAATATCGAAGGGGAAAATATACCTAGGTCTTAGATTTCCTTTTTTTCCAAATATCATAACCTCGTTCCATATATAAATTTTTATAAATAACATTCCATAAAAATTTAACTCTATATCTCATTGATGACTGTCAACATAAATTTTATGTTGACTCTAAGCTCCTCTTATGTTTTGATGAATGAATCAGACTTTATTTACCATTTCCTCAGTAAAATTAGTTCCCAGTAGCCCTATTTATCTAAATTCTTCTTATCATGTAGGATTTATAAACATCCTACCATAGAGGTACCTATAATTAGACATATAAATTCTCAAGTGAAAGATATTGTTGTAAGAATAGTTGACTAGAGAAAGGTACTGAACCCAACCACATTTTAAATCCATAGAAAAAACCTCAACATATCCTCTAGAGATTGAATGGTTATCTCATACTAAACATCTATCTAAGGATGATATCTAGTACTAAAACACAATTATGAATCAAGATACTTCTAAATACTTCACCAGAACATTTAGGTAAACCTCAGATCCTGATCAGATGTAGTAGAGTTTCATACTCCATGAAAATTCACAACTTCCTTAATGTATATTATAGCAATGTGATCAAGATAAAAATATTCTCTATTTGCACTAAAGTGTTCTAAATTCATAAGGGGATTGACTAAAACCAAAATAGAGTTATTTCCCTTTGATGTCTTTTGGATTCCGAAGAAAAAAACCATGTTGATTTTTTCTAATCTACATTCTAGTCTGGGTAATGGATATAAATTCCCCTTATAATTCTCTCTCTCAACTAGAAATTTCTAGCATACTAATCACTGAGATACATAATCTACAATATCTCCCTTTTTTCCATCCCACAAGAAATACTCTTTTAGATATTTATACATCTTCATACTTCTATGATGAATAGAGAAGGATGAATTATGAGCTTCACCCATCAAATCATTCTTCAAGTCTGGTATGGACAGAACATATACACAGTTCCTAAAACTTATAATTTATTCACAATAATGGTTGAACTCAAGAATATTTATCAGTTTATTTTATAGATACATGTCTTCCTGCCTCATATATTTAATAATTACATGGATAGATAGTTGAACATTCATTTGAGAAAGATAATATTTCTCATGTTACTTCAAGATTCCCAATTCCATGGTTTTTTAAAATCTAGAAAAATTGGATTTTTTTATCCTCTTAATAGTTAATCTATCATGATCCTTTCGACTCAAAGAATATTACACCTTATTCTTCTTCCTAGGGTGGTAATATGTTGAGTATTAATAATTTTTAATCAAACACAACCATCTTCTTTGGTACATATTCAGATATTTCTATGTGAATATATAATTAAAACTTTTATGATTAGTATATATATCACACCTTTATTCTTAAATTTAATTACTTAATATATTTAATTAAAAAATTACCACATTAAATTAAAAATCATGATTTGGGTAATTTTTTTCATAAACCTTTTAATTTTCGTTAGGAATAAGATTTAACCATATCATTATTCCTAAGTACATACCCCAATCCCTTATTTGATGCATCACTATAGATCACAAAACCTTCTCCACTATAACATAGTGTGAGAACAGATGCATTGACCTACCTTATCTTTAGTTCCCTGAAATTTTCTTCACATTCATTTTTCCAAATTAAATAAACTCCCTTACAAGTCAACTTGGTAAGTTTATTATACACCCATGAGAAACTATCCACAAAGTGTCGATAATATCAAGAGAAACTAAAAAAACTATGGATCTTAGTCATAGTGGTTAGTATGGGCCAAAATTCGATAACCTCTATCTTTGATATATCCATTGATATATGATCTCTTGAGATTATATAACCAAAAAATGAAACTTTCTATAGTCAAATTTTACAAATTTTAAATTTTTTATACATTGTATCCTTTCTTAGGGTCTTCATAAAAATTATTAAATTATTTTAATGATCTTCCTTGATCTATTAATATATAAGAATATCATCTATAAAGGCTACCAAAAATTGATCAAGATAATCCCTAAATAGTCTATTCATTAAATCTATGAATATAACATGGGAATTGGTAAGACTAAATGGAATCACTATATATTCATGGTGTCATACCTTGTATGAAAGACTGTAATTGTTATGTATTCAAATTTTAAAACCAACTTATAGTACTCATATTAAAGATCAATCTTTTAAATGTTTTTATCACCTTATAGTTGATCAAATAATCATCAATATAAGTTAGAGGACATTTACTTTTGGTTGTGATCTTGTTTAGTTCCTGATAATCAATAAAAAGTTTCGTTGATCTATTTATCTTCTAAAACAATAATAGGTGTAACCCATTATAATACAATCCTTTCTCAATATTTTCTTATAGTTTCTTCTTCAATTCCTATAACACAATAAAGTTCATTCTATATGAAGCCTTTAAAATATTTGTAGCACTTGTTATGAGTTATATTTAAAACACAACTTCACAATTTAGAGAAAAACTAGGAAATTATTCTAGAAAAAAATCAATAAACTCTAGAATAATAAGAATATATTCTATGTTGAGTTTCTTTATAACCATATGAGATAAATAGTCTTCATTTAAATTAATTAATACACTAAAGATAAAAGTAATTTACATTGGAATTTCATATTTATCCTCACAATGATAGATAATCATAGGTTAATTTGGAATATGAAATATGAATTTACTTCCTTATAAATTGATATGGGATACATATAGTGAAACCCAATCCATTCCTATAATCATATCAAATTAAACTAATTGTATAAATGAAAAATTTATAGGAAGTAATTTCTCAAAAACATCAATCAAATATGAACTATATACTTGAGATGAAATTATCCTACCATTAAGTGTTTTCACCACAAACTCAATATCTAACCATTGAGATGGTCATTTTATACCATTTATAAATTCTATAAATATAAAATAGTGGTTATATTCATAATCAAATAATAAATTAGAAGTTATTTAGTTGATGATAAGTGTACCATTCATCACATTATTATCATAAACCACTTTATCAGTCATGATCAAATGATATTTACCAATATATTTTAAGTTTAAGAGGGAGCTGATGTTGATCATCATCATAGACCTTAATATTTATGCACTAGTTTTCATAATACCCATACTCCTTGCATTTTAATAATTAGATCATGGGTAGTGAATTAGAAGAAATTTTCCCCCATTGAAATAACTCGAATATTTATCACATTTTGACATTGATGGTCTTTATGAAACACCTTTCTACAATTAAATAACCTTCTGATTCCATTCAATAAATCCAATTTATGTTTATTCCCACATTTTTGGAATATATATGGCTATAATTTATTTCTACCATGTTATTTATTTGAGTTTTCATGATACTTGTTCTTCATTTTCTTATCAAAACCATGGGAATAATGGGAATCTAATATTTCAATTTATAACATGAGTAAACATCATAATATTTATTCATGTCTACTAAAGTATCTTATAATTAAAATATTTTGGATACTTGGGTTTAATCCACCAAATAATCAATCAATTTTTCATTTAGGGGTAATGACTAGACCAGAATCATACCTTGAAAGTATTGTAAAATATACCTCATAAGTACCAATGGATTCATCCTCCTTTTTCTTATGCTTAAGTAATTCATTATCAATCTTTGTATATAAAATATGAGGGAATTAATTACTAAAAAATATCATCTTAAACTCATCCCATTCCACGAAGTCAATTTATTTCACTTGTATCATATTCTTAATGAGGTTCCACTATTGATCTGGTTCACTGTCCAAATGATAAAAAATTAGGAAATTTTTTTCATATTATGATCACTAGAGAAAATAAACTATTTTCCCAATGGTTTCAATCCATAATAGAGCCACAACTAGATTATAATATTCACTAAAATAACGTGGTTGTTTCCTCATGAAAGAATAAACGGTAAATTGTTCCCTTATTTGATCATTTGGAAGCTCAACATGATTCATGTATTGAGAAAGTAATGTGAGCATAATAATAATATTCTACTTTTTATCTCCCATAGAATGCGGTTTCTCAAGTTGACAATAATTTCATTGTCTAACACATTCATTATTATCACAATGTCTTATGATTCTAGCAATTGAATAAAATCAAAAATGAAATTGTAAGAATAAAGATATAATAATTAGAGTGAAATATCATATAATCATGAAATATCATTCATAATATGTCTAAATCATGAATCCTTTTATTAATATATGGGGCCTTAGGTTTAACCTAAGTTGTCAATGGTCATTACCAAAAATTTATTATGTTATCCCATACTTAGACTTATCCCTATGACTTTCACCAAATTTTAACAATACTAATATCCAATGATTAAATAAACCTATTCTTTAATGACAACTATATTGACCCATACATTTCATATATAAATTTTACATCTTTTTAGATTAATATTTAATATATTTCACAAATACACACTAGAGAACTATAAAGTATTACTATCTTTAGAGAGATATACAATATTCTTATTTTATGAAAGATCTTCCCACCTTGTAAACTTTAAAGACAAAACCTTATTAAACATTTCTTTATAAATGTGGAAAGGAAACATAATAAAGGGTGATGTAATATGATTAGTAATGGTAAATATGAGAGATAAAAATTTATGATCATATGAAGGAATAAGATAATATTATGTGTATGGGATCATGAACATAACTTAGAAATTTTATACCCAATATATGATGGATCATAAAAATGATCCACGGAATAAAACTTCATCATTTCAAAATAAATTCATCTTAAGAGTTAGAAATTATCATAAATCAATCATTAACCATATGTTCATGTCATAAAAGTTTGACAACATCATAAGTATAGAAACCATTTCATATATTAAGGTTAGCTACTGATACCATCAAATCAAAGCGGACTGGGCATGAACACTTATTTACCATATCATAATAGATCAAGAATCAACACATGTTTCCCAAAAGGGATCAAGAATGGAAACTTTTTTCCCATAGTGGATCAATCATATTGACCTATTCCCCATAGTGGATCAAACACATCATCTTGTTTCCCTTATTTTTCTCATGAGATATAAAAATTTACCCAATACATTTTAGGGATATATAATTTCGAACCCACTCATAACATAATTAAAACCATAAATATGTGTTCCATAATATCATAAAACATTAATTATATCATCATGTCATAACCCATGCTAAGAAAACATGTTTTATAAACATTTCATAATTTTATCATAGCATAAACCCTAGAAAATAAATGGGTTTAATAAACATATCATTATTATAATAATAAACCATATAGAAGAAGAGTAAGGATTATATAATTGGATCATATCCTTATTAAAATATAATGAACACCAAAGGATGTTATCATCGATGAAAATTCCTTTAAAAGAACCATTGGAACATTTATTGAGGAAAATGACCTTTTCACATTGAAATCACTTATTTAAAATCTAAAAAAATTATTAAATATTAAGGGAAACATTTTATTTGAAGAGAAACTTGAAAAATTATAAAGGAAGATTCAAATCATTGAGTGTTCATCATGACGAGAAATTCCATTCTTGTTATATAAGTTAAAATAAACCATTCCTTTCACACGATTATAAAAAGTCAAAAAGTTCCTTTTTCAAAAAATGATATGAAGATTACCTTTATAACATTTTATAAAAAGTAAATCATGGGTAAAAATGACTTTAAAAAATCATATTATAATATTAAAAACATTCATGAAAATATTTTAAGAAAACATATAAATTTAAGAAAAAATATTTTTGACTAACGAGAGAAATAAAGTATGTTTTTCTGAAAAATATTCTTTTGATCTATTATGTAATTAAGTAAGGAAAATGAAAGGAAAACATGTATTATTCAGAATTAACCAGATGAGACTAAACTAGGAAGGTATTTAACCAATAAGAATCATATAATTTTCTCAACTAAAATTCAATCACAAATAATTCTAATTAAAATATTATTGAAACATAAATCACTTACCACTTTGGAAAATTTCGAATTAAAACCTCATGAAGGAGAAAACCATATATCGACATTTATATCCCCATAATTTTCATTAAAAGGATCATAAAAGTCATTAATGGGTATTATTTACAACTCAAAAAAGAAACAAAATGTGAACATGAAATGTGACTCATAGAAATAAAATTGAGACAAAAATCCCTTAGCTCAATTCTTATCTTTCTTCATACACAATTGAACCTTCTATTCATTGAAATAACTCCTTTATATCCCTTCTTAAGGAACCTGAATATGATCATTTGGGAATAATAAAACCTCTATAACGTGGATAAATATTTTGATAAGATAATTTGGTAGGGTTTTGTTGCGAAATAAGGTTCAATGGGGTGTAACGAAGTGAAATAAGGGGCGGCCATTTATAAGTGAGGGTATGTGAATTCGTGGAATTTATTAAAATATTGAAATATAATAAATTAATTATCTATATAAATGCTTCCAAATGGAGATATATTTGAATATAATTTATCATGTGGTTTAAATATTATAAACCAATAAATTTGTGATAGGTTTATGTGGTGTTTTAAACATTATCTTTTTCTTTAACCCCTTAGTGAACCTATTTTTACATTAACTATGATAATGTATTCTTCACACTTAAAGGGTTATAATTTTAATTATAAGGTAAAAATTTATTTTTAAACATTTAATGGATGAAAATTTTGACCATATATTATCTCCCTTGTCCTATTTTAATATATTTATGTTTTTTAAATAATTTAATAAAATATTATTTTCATAAAATATCAATAATTTCATTTTTGACACTATTCAATTAATATTAATTTAATGACACTAATAAAAAGTTTTTAATTAGAACATAATAGTTAATCACATCACTAATAAATTATAGTCATCTATGAAATTCTTGTAACAACATAACTCACTAAAATTATATTACTTTTAGTATTTTCTAAAAAATTTAGTTTATTTTTTTATAAATTGAAGAAATATTTTGTCAATGTTTCATAATAATATAAAGTAATTATATAATTACTAAAAATTAGAAATAAATTATCATTAAGAAAAATAAGTTCATTATTCTCAAAATAACCATTAATATTCACTCATAATATATTTCGTCGCTATGTGAACACATAAGAGATATTTAAAAGAAAGAGAGTGGAATTTTATATTTTTCTTTACTTTAAATATTATATATGTAATTTTCATGGAAAATTTTACCTTTTTTGGTCAGAGTGGACACTCAAGAGGGGGTGAATTGAGTTCCAATAAAAATTTCTGTTAAAAATATTTCTATTAAAATCCCCCAATTTATAACACAAGTTAAACTGTAGTGAATTTGTAAAACTATAAAGGTTCAATTAGGTTCTCAAAGATTGATTAGTTATCAGTTAATTTAATCAGAAGATTAAATTAGTTTTTGAAACTAATCTACTAATTTACTATAGTTACAAACACTTACTAGATTAAATATCAAAGTAACTTGAAAATAGTTTTTTATTTCAAAGTAACAGTAGAAAAATATAAATTAGATATTGTATACTTTAAACTTAAATTAAAATGCACAGCAGATATAACCAAGAGGTTCAGTCTCAAGCCGAGACTTAGTCATCTCAAATTTATATATATAAATTTGATCCACACCCTGGATCAGGGATAACAACAGTTCAGAAACTGTCTAGGTCCTAAGACCTCTACCACTGTTATTCGTGGGAAAAAAAATACAACAACACACATGCTATCCAGGTCCTACTTGACCTCTACCACTGTCCTCAGTGGGACACAAGAAGGTGTGGAAAGTTTGGAATGAGGATTTAGTATCCTCTAGTTCATCACAGGAGAAAGTGTGTGTGTAAAATAAAAAGGATAGACACACTGCTCGAAAGTAAATAATGAATCACTTAGAGAGAGTATTTGAAAGTTTAGAAAGCTCTAGTGATTGGCAGTGTAGCTCTGGACTCCTTGGATTCAATAGAAATGCTTCTGAGTCCTTCTCTGGTTTTGTGTGAAAAAACAGAGTGTCGTGGTTCAGCTTTGTGTTCTTCGCAATTGAAGATGTTCTATTGATTCTTCGTGTGTTCTTCAGTTGAATTGAATTGCACGCATGAGAGTTCTTTGAAGATATTGAAATGTTTCTTTAGTGCTCAGGATTTCTCTTCTGTTCAGTGCAGATCACTCATGTTTCTTGAGTTGTCGCGCATACGTATTTTCTTCTCTCTTTCTTTAATGCAGCTCAATATTCCTTATATTCACCGAGCTCCAGCAATAGAATGATTTCCTTTTCATAGGTACGGGGTAGGGTTTCCTGACATGCAACAACTATCATTAAATAACATTAATTGCATTAAAAACATCAAATATGACCGTTAACATTATTTAAATAATATTGACAAAAACGTTAAGAAATGGTGTCACAGTAGTTATGAAAATGGTGTCTCCTTGAACCGGTGTCTCCTTCACGGTGTGTCCTTCATGATGTCTCCATGTCACGGTGTCTGAGTCACGGTGTCTGAGTCACGGTGTCTGACTCACGGTGTGTCCTTCATGGTGTTTGGGTCATGGTGTGTTGAGGTCACAGTGTCTCACTGGTCATGGTGTTTGAGACTTAAAATTCACGATGTCAGGCGTACTGTGTCTGTCTTACACTTCACGGTGTCTGTGTCTTGCACACATTCTATCTTACTGTGTCAAACCTCACGGTTTCTTGATATTTAGACAAATAAATGTATTCAAACTTAAACAGTAATATGCATAATATGAATTGAGCTTAACCATTATAAGGTAAGAGAACTTGAAACATAAATACAGAGGTTTGATACGATAAGTAAGATTTGTGATCATGCATAAGATTTGTAAATAATAACGAGATTAATTAACTATAATAAGATTTTTGATCATTAAAACATGATTAATACATGATGAGTCCAACTATCTCCCCCTTTTTGATGATCACAAATCATGTATAGTTAAAGTATAAATGAAATGAAACGTTAGAGAAAATAACATATAGAATAATAACAAATAAAATACTAAGAGATAACTCTTCTCACTTTTTCTCCCCCTTTTGGGATTATCAAAAAGTAGAGAGAATGGAGTGATACAGTGAATTTGTCATTAAAAATGTTCATAATAAAGCATAAAATATAAATAAAAAACAAAGACATCCCATCAAAAATTAAGAAACACTGGTTGGAATCACAGATTGGCTTTCTCTATGCCTTTATCAGTAGCAAGAGTTGGAGCTGATGTAGAAGAAGGCATGGAGTTAGTATACAAAGATGGTAAAGGTAGACCTTCAAATATGGAGGGATCCAAAGAAGGAGCAGTAGAAGATATAGTCTGTGGTTGATAAAGAATGATTGGTCTAATCTGAGATAGGGCTTGGCTGACTGACATGGCAGTTGAGGCTAAGGCAGGTAGACCTGGTCGAAGAGGGGCAGCAGCTGGTGTAACTATAACAGTACTCTACACATGAAGATACGGCTTCAAAATATTGATGAAATCAGTAATTATTTCTCCACCATATTGCGTATCCTTTTCAAAATCATCCTTATTCTCCATGAATTTGTCCAATAATCTGGTGAACTCAGTGAGTTTCTGAACTTGAGTTTTGAAATCCTGAGTCACTGGAGGGATTTTCAGATTCTCCACAAGATACTTAAAGTGATTTGTCATATCAAATTTGGAGTAAATCCAATTGATATATAAATATATCTTCGTGGTGATCTCCTGTAGAGAATCATTAGTAATCTTGGAATTAATCTGAACAAGATCAAGTGCTCTATCACTATTCTTAACTACTTCTGACAAAGGAGATAGATCCAAGCTACTGAAAGAATTCTAAATTTTTTCCTTGATTATGGATCTGAGTAGAGAATCGTCCAAATAAGGAACATAAGGTTGACCAGATGGAGGATAAGCCTTTACAACTACGGTTAGAGCTTTGAGATATTTCAAGACCTTTTGCAGACAACCAGTGTACTCATCTGTAAGCATATTCAGATTCTCTACAAGCTCTCTCATGCATTGCAACATCTTTGTGTGCCTTTCTCCAATCTTCTCATCAAAAGATAACAGATTGGGATGCTTCTGAGATACAATCTCTCTAGAAATGTTGGAAACATTTGGTTCAGGAGAAGTAGCAACAGGTGCAGGAGAAGGCTCTGATCTTGAAGACAGTTCTTTTTGCATGTCGGTTACTATACTTTTCAAAGTTGCAACATCAGCACTAAGCAGATTTTTTTCAACTCTTACTTATTGAATTTCATGGATAATCCTGGGTTGAATATGCAGAATAATATTTTCCAAAAGAATCGAGGCATCTTACTAACTTAGTTGAGTCACAGTACGAGGTTGAGAGGATATAATCTTCTCAACTCCAGCTAAGATAGTTTCTCCAAAAACTTTCAAATATTATTTACTGAAAAAATATTGCTGATCAGGTAATGATTCAGGTGAAGAAGGTGGTCCATGGGTAGGTTCAGGGTATGGTTATGGTTCAGAGTCAGTTTCATTTTCAGATTCTGATTCAGGCTCAGGTTGAGGTTGAGGATCAGGGTGTGAGACTGACTTCAATCGAAACAAAGAAAAAGGGTCAAGTCCAGGTGCAATCACTTGCTGTGATTCACTCACTTCATAAAATCTTGGAAATTCATATTGAGTGTACACAGAAAAAGAGACAGTTTGTTGAGAGGCTTTAACATATCCAGCTTCATCAATTTCAGCTTCACCAGTCTCAAGGATTTGAGGTTCCTCCCCCTCAAACTATGCTTCCATTTCAGAAACTATTCGCTCAGCATCATGATCAAGATCCACAGTATCAACTCTATTATCCTCAGCCATTTATTTCCTTGCTAACTGAAAGGCAATTTCCATCCTCTCTTCAGCAGAGGGTATGTACTCAGGAAAAAATTATTCCTTAGGCAGTGCTTCTAGACTTACTTCTAGCACATAGGTGAGATCTTCTATATTTTCTTCTATATTTTCTTCTTGCATTGTAGGGAGGTCTTCTATCACAGACTCAAGGATAACTAACTCTCTTGCAGCTTCATATTGGGATTCCTGATTAACATTATCTCTTGGGGAATGAGGTGCTTCTTCTTAAATCAAAACAGAAGGACCAACCGTCCTTTCTTTTTCAATTACAGCCTCTTCTCTTGAAACATCAGTAGGAACAACAGTCCTTTCTTTCTCAATAGGATATGGTTCCTCTTGAAGTATTTTAGCCTCTTCTCTAGGTGTTACTTCAGCTTCCACTTCCTCTTCTTCTACCTCTTCTGGATTCTTAACCACTTCATCTGGTTCCAAAACAGGATCAATAATATTCTTTGTCCTTCTTGGATAATAAAAAACATTATACTTCTTATAAAGTTGATCATTATCCTCAACCCACTACTTCTTCCAAGGGTTCCAATTAATTTTCATCCTTCTAAGGGTAGGCTTGGATAAACAGTACTCAAAATCCATAATCTTTTCTTCATTTGGTCCAACTACTCCCTTGATAACTAGAATAGTTGAGATCACCCTTGAGTAAAACAAGAAGGTGGATTTGGAAGTGACCTTAATCAGTTCACACATGTGGTGAATAATATATTTGCAAATATTGATCTTATGGAAATTCTTCATCTGATGAATCAGGAACACATCCTAATACTTCAACACAGCAAAGTCTCCTTTCCTCAGGCTAATCAAATTCTGAACAAACTTAAACAGGAGCCTTGTCTCCCCATCCAGCTCCCCTGCTATGGCCCTTCGCTTGGTGCCATTTCTAGTTAAGATTTCCAAGGCATTTTCCAGATCAAAGATGTCAGTTGTAGTAGGAGTGTCTCTTTTATAATCATCACAAATCCCTTAATGAGAAATCCTTAGGCATACAACCCATAGTCTCGAAGAGAATGATCATTTTTGTCCATTGATCCAACTTGTTACCATATAGCTTTCTCCATCATTAAAGGAAAACTTTACATACTGATAGAATTATGCAACCAACCTCAGGTAAATAGGTCTATCTTGTCTAGAGAACCATTCGATCCATCCTTGTTCTATTAATACTTTCAGGACTAAAGACTTGCTGGACAAAAGCCACTCATGACATATTTCCTTCTCAGTAGCAACGGTACGACTTACTAGGTTAGGATTTAGGGGTCCTTCAGGTGCAAGCTTTGATTTCCTCTTCTGTTTCTTAGAGTGGTTCTTCTCAGATGAGGGTGAAGATGAACACTTAATCCTTGGAATTCACTGAAGGTTCAGGTGAGAGAGAAATTTGCTAGGTTAAAAGGATTCGAGAGAGAGAGAGGGAGATAAGGGTTTGAAGGTAAAGAGGGTTCGAGAGTGATAAAGAGAGAGCTCAAGTGAGGAATCGAATGAAAACCCTTTTGTTTTATCATTTGGGAATGGAAAACATCATAAAAACAAAAACATGGGAAAGTAAATTGTGGTGAAATAAAAATTACCACGATACGGATTAAAATAAATGCATAAATAATCTTCACAGTAAGACCGTGAGTAGGCATTATAGTGTGATGAAAAGCAGTCGTCACAGTGAGATAGTTGGTGCTTGTCACGATGAGACAATGACTATTCTGTGCAGTCACGGTGAGACAGTGAGTGAACTGTTCCGTCATGGTGAGATATTTGATTGATAGACCATGAACAGAAGGTGTTAACTGTGAGACCGTAATCATGAAATAGTAACTGAGAAACAGTGATCATGAAACCGTAAAGTAATATATAGAAAAATATTAAACAATAAGACCGATAAGATATCAATTTGTGATTGATCATGCCAAGATCATGTATGATGTAATCTAATCTCTCAGAATTTAATAGTTTAGTGAATATATAAGCAAGTTGATATTCAGTACCAATGAATTCCAAAGTGATATCACCCTTTTGAAAATGATCCCTCAAAAATTGATGTCTTACATCAATATGTTTTGTCCTAGAATGTGAAACATGATTTTCTGAAATGTTAATAGCACTTGTGTTGTCACAATTTATTGGTACATGTCTGAATTGATATCCATAGTCTAGTAATGTGTGTTTCATCCACAAAATTTGTGCACAACAACTACCAGCAGCTATGTATTCAGCTTCTGCAGTAGATAATGCAACAAAATTTTGTTTCTTACTACATCATGATACTATTGACTTGCCTAAAAGGTGACATGTTCCAGAGGTGCTTTTTCTATCTAACTTACATCTAGCAAAATCAGCATCAGAATAACTAACTAGTTCAAATGATTGTCATTTTGGATAGAATATTCCTAGATTGGGAGTATGCTTGAGGTATTTGAAAATTCTCTTTACATCATTTAAATGTGATTCTTTAGGGTTTTCTTGAAAATAAACACACATACACACAATAAACATAATATCAGGACGACTATTAGTTAAGTAGAGTAGACTTCCAATCATTCCTCTATAAGTGGTTTGATCAACAGATTTTTTATCTTAATCAAGATCCAAATTATAGGTGGTACTCATGGGAGTGTCAATACTTTTAGTGTTATCCAATCCAAAATGTTTTAAAATATCTCTAGTATATTTACTTTGAGTCAAAATAATTCCATAATTATTTTGAAAGATTTGAAATCCAAGAAAGAATTTAAGTTCATCTATTAAACTCATTTCAAATTCGTTTTGCATCATTTTAGAAAAATCAGTACATAATGAAGTTTTTGAAGATCCAAAAATAATATCATCTATATAAATTTGTACAACTAAAACATCTTAAGAAATTATTTTTATAAAAAGGGTAGGATCATCTATAACTTTTGTAAAACTTTTGGAAATTAGAAAAGTACTTAATCTATCATACCAAGCTCTTGGAGCTTACTTTGAACCATATAAAGCTTTTGATAATTTTAAAATATGATTTGAAAAATCAGGGTTTGTAAATCCAGGTGGTTGTTCAACAAAAACATCCTCAGCTATATACCCATTTAAGAATGCACTATTGACATCCATTTGATATAGTTTAAAATTCAGATGTGCAACATAAGCAAGTAGAATTCTAATGGCTTCAAGTTTGGCTACTGGAGAAAAAGTCTCCTCATAGTCAATTCCTTCTTCTTGACTATAGCCTTGTGCAACTAACCTAGCATTGTTTCTAACTATATTTCCAGATTCATCTACTTTATTTCTAAACACCCATTTAGTGCCTATGAAAAAAGTGTCCTTGGGTCTTTCTACTAGTTTCCAAACATTATTTCTTTCAAACTGATTAATTTCTTCTTGCATAGAAATTACCCAACATTCATCATTAATAACATCATCAATGTTTTTAGGTTCATGCTGTGACAAGAAGGCTTGATGTTCAACCTAATTTCTAAGAGAAGATCTAGTCTGTGTCCCTCTATCCAGATTTCCTACAACAACATCTAAAGGATGATTCTTTAGAATCCTAGTTGATCTAGTATAGGTAGGACTAGAAATTTCAGGTTCTTCTCTAGGTTCGGGTTCATTAGGATTAGATTCTTAAATATTTCTAGAATTGGTTATCTTTATAGAAGATTCATTTAATTTATCATTAAGGTTCAGAACAGACAAATCTTCTTCAAGATTTTCAAGAGAAGGATTAGGTTCATGTGGATCAGTTTCATCAAATTTGATGTGAACATGTTCTTCCACACACTTGGTTCTCTTATTGAAAACTCTATAGGCTTTGCTAGTTATAAAATATCCTAAAAAGATTCCTTCATCACTCTTAGAAGCAAACTTGTCCATATTATCCTTGGTATTTAGAATAAATACTTTGCAACCAAAGACTCTAAAGTAGCTAACTTTAGGTTTTATATTGTTCCATAGTTCATAAGGGGTCTTTTTGAGAATAGGTCTCACTAAGACTCTATTGATGATATAACAAGCTGTATTTACAGCTTCATCCCAAAGGTAAATAGGTACATCATACTCATTAAGCATATTTATTGCAATTTCTTACAGGGTTCTATTTCTTCTTTCTACCACACCATTTTGCTAAGGTGTCCTAGGGGAAGAGAAATTGTGAGTATAGCCATTTTGTGAGAAAAAAGAGTCAAACTCATGATTTTCAAACTCACGGCCGTGATCGCTTCTCAGGGTCTTAATCTTAAGTCCACTGAGGTTTTCTATAGACTTGGAGTATTTAATAAAGTAAGAACAAGATTCAATTTTGTGAGATAAGAAGTATACCCAAGTATATCTAGAAAAGTCATCTACTAAGACATAGACATAGTGCTTCCCATTTAAACTAGAAACTCTAGAAGGTCCAAACAAGTCCATGTGAACCAACTTGAGGGGTTGAGAATTTGAAACTTCTTTCTTTGGTATGAAAGAGATTTTGTGTTGATTTCCCTTTTGATAGGGATTAAAAACTTTGTCATTTGGAAACTCAACTTTGGGTAAGTCTCTAACTAAGTTCTTCCTAGTCAGTTTTCTAAGTGAATGTATATTACAATTTCCTAATATTCTATGCCAAAGCCAAGATTCTTTATGAAAAGCATTTAACAAGTAATGTTTTTCTTAGATAAAGAATTCAAATCAACTGCATAAACATTTTCATTTCTCAAGGCAGAAAATACCAAAACATTTTTAGAATTAAAAACATTACAATAATCATTTTCAAACTTAACATTAAAGACATCATCACATAACTAAGAAATACTTAATATATTCACTACTAGAAATTGACCCTAATCACACGGTTCTATTCCCACGGTTTAAGAAAACCGTGGGGATAAGCCGATTTTCTAAACCAATACCCACGGTTTATTAAAAACCGTGGAAAAAATCCCGTAAAATATCACCCACGCTCGGGCTTGTCCTCCCCCTCCCCTCGACGAGACCTAATCCCCCATCCCCTCGACGAGCCCTAATCCCCCCCCCCCCTCCGATCCCCGCCTCAGCCTTGACATCCAGGCGTCCGCCTCCGCATCGACCTGCCAGCCTCCGCGTCCCAGCCCCCGCTTCCCTCCCACCACCTCAAGCTTCTGGCCCCCGCCAGTCGACCGCCGCCTCAGTGTCGTGCACACCGCGGGATTCAAAATCTTTCACCCTCCTCCTGCTAACTCGCTCGACTGAAACCTCACCCATCTTGACCTCTCGATCCCTCGAACGCCCCTTGTTCCGTTTCCAACCACAGATCTAGCAGCTGTGCTCCGACGACCGCCACGACCTCATTTCTACTGCGTTCTCACCGATTTAGGGTTCTCCAGTTTTGGGTCAGGGTATGTATATTGATGAGATAGGGTTCCGGTTGTTTGTGCACGCGACTGTTGTCTATCTCCTGGATATCCTGTATATCGTCGTTCTCATACATTATCTTCCTCCTTATGCCGGTTGCAGCATACACCTCCATCGTTCTTGAAGGCGGACTCAGATTTCCAACGTTCTGGACTGACTCGCGGTTACCTTTGAACCAAACAGCTCAACCTCCAGGTAATCGTTCGAAAACCTACACCACTTCATTTAAGTTTGATTTTGTTACATAATATTTGATTGTAGCCGCTATATTTACATACAGTCGACACCCCCTGCATATTGTAATCTCAGTCTGGTATTCCAGGGATTGTTTGGATTCCTATTTTTGTGATACTGTCTTTCCGATCTCCACAACCTTCAGGCTGTTCGAATTCCCACCCGATTCACCTTTGCACTACAAGTAATAACGTATACTCGTACTAGAAAAAGAAAATCCTTTAAACTTCATGTCTGGATCTACTTATCCAATATAACTGTTCGCATTCACTTAGCGTTAGTTATACATCGGTTTCCTGTACGAGGTTCCAAGCTTAACTTATTCAGTTTACATTTCAATTTACCATGTTCATATCCAACTGCATGTTTATTTTTCAAATTTTAGAAGACCGTTTATGAAAAAATATAGTTCTAATGTTGTCATATGTTACAGTTTCTTTTACAGTTTTGTCAACTAACTTTTCGATATCCATGTGGATATCCACATACATATATGGTTTGCTAATATTACAATAACTGAATAAAACATAAATGTCTACTACTGTATGTTATGGAATACTACGTCTTTTCATTTAGTATGTCAAATTGTTTAATAAAGCAGTGTACTCTTGCATTATACAGTCTCATTGCACACCTTCACTATAAGCTATAAAAAAACAAACATGAATTGTCCATCGAACTCTAGAGAGGCATGGTTGCAACAGAGGCAACTTATGAAGGAACGATAGGCAGTTTGTGAGTTCTCTACTCAGTACCCTTGGAAATGTTTTATTTACTACCCTCTATTCAGTAGTTTCAATAATTATACTTGCTTTATAATCATTGCCTACAAATACTCGAAACGATTCAATGTCATCAACCAATGACTCTACTACTCCATCAAGTAAACCAATATCAACTGGTGACATCACACATGGGATCACACGGATGCCACTGTCATCTCTATGTATCAACGGTTAGTTCCGTTTACATTAGGTATTAGAGTCTTTGCGATGTATCAAAACAAAATCTACTATATCACAATGACAATTTTAATTTGCATGTTTCATTGTTTTTATTACCCTTTATTATTTGAAATGTATGATACATCATGTTTTCTATTTAAATTTGTTGAGAATAAATTTTCATTTCTTTTCATATATGATTTATTCTTAATAAAATTGTGATAAATTCTGAGAAATATGAAAAGACATGTTTCACTATATTGAAAATACATGTAAAATTTTTATGCAGTTTCCAGTGCTAAAATTATGAATACAACCCCTATGATCCCACACTATAGGTACCTATTTAATTTTGTTCATTCTTTATCACTTCTGAATCTTTTTGATCATCCTTCAGTCATTTATTTTCCTTATGAATTGTCTTCAATATTCATGTAGCTAGAATGAGTACAACAAATTGGATTCCTACATCTCCCATGAATACATAACCGTGAGCCAAAAATTTTGAGTATATTGAACATTATCCCTATTTTATTATTCTAATTAGTTTTGTATGTATATTTTTGATACAGTTTCCGATGCTAAAATTATGAATGTAACCCCTATGATCCCACACTACAGGTACTTATTTACTTTTTTTCAGGCTTTGTCACTCCGAAATCTTCTTGATCATTCTTCAGTCGCGGATTTTTATTATGCATCGTCTTCAATATTCCATTGATGCAGCTAGAATGAGTACAATAAATTGGATTCCTACATCACCCATGAATAAATCAACATGAGCCAAAACTTTTACACTGAAGTAAGCCCACTCATCCCAGGAATCTTCAATGAGTGCATGTATACAGTTATGTATATTTATACCATTACATTTATAAAGTTACATGATTACATTTCAAATAATAAATATGTTTATGTATTTTTATGGATAATTTCACAGTTACATGATTACATATCGGTGATTGTTAAACACCTACATTCAACTGTTCCCTTGCCACCTCGCCAAAACCATCGCTTATTTGACAAGTTTCCACTATAGGTAGTGATGATAATTTTTTTCAGTTTCTTCTTTCTCTATTTGTTTCACCATCTACTATGTTATGATTTATCACCATTTTGTATTCCTAACTGCCAAATGTGATGTTATTCATGATATGTACAATGAATCTACAAAATATTAACATTAAATCAGTACTTGATGAACTTGCAGATGTCTACTTTGGTTCATCTATCATTATCACCATATGCAGTTTTATAACATGGACCATATATTTTTATTTCTGGTTACCAACCCATATGTTTCACCAAATACTTTATAAAACATATTATTTTGTTACATTAGTCAACCTTCTTTTCAGAAACAATGCATTCTGTGTAATCATTTTGTCATTTTTTCATCGTTTCAAACTCTCTTTTATGTTTCCATTCATAATGATATATACATAATTCAAATATTTTCAAAATACAGTTTCTATGGAGGTTTTATATTTCTTTTCACTATAGTATCATCATTCTTTTGGTTAAAAAATTGTGTCTTATAGATGGTACAATTACTGTAATGCCTTTCATTTTCCATTAAAACAGGAAAATAGGATATTAGTATAACATGAATGTATTAGACTCTATATTGGTTGTAATTAGTAGAATTTTTCACGTATTTTTTACCAGATCTAGAATGGTATTGTTTGATATAGGGAAATGTACAAATTGAAATGTCTTACATATTATTATATTTATGTTCCATAACATTAATATGTGGTTTCAAAATTTCTTTGTTATAGTATGAAATAAGTAGCATTTTTTGGGTATCATTTCAATATATGTACATATACCTAGACTTCCTAAATATGCACCATTATGTTGTTGACAATTTGATTCTATGAGGTGATACCAGTTTGATTAATCCATGTAGAGTTCATTTGACGGATCCAAACTAGAGAGTCAATAAAATCCCAAGAAAGATTATATGTTCCACCATGCAGATTGATGAATCCACCTTCATGTGGATCAAAGCCCTGTAATTCTATCATTATCTATCATTTTTTTTTGTTTTTTGTATGGTGCTACCAGCATTGATATAAAGTTGAATACTTGAATAGTCTCATGAACTTTCATTCATATTGAGGTAAACCTTTCATTAGTTAGATAAATTCATGCATGACAGGTGCATTATTCTCAATTTATTTTGTGATTTATAAGATTCTCCTCTGCTCATTCATATTGAAATATATTATAAGAAGATAGATGGTGGTCAATTGTGCTGGTTTCATCCTTCCATATGGTATAAAAATGACCATTTTTTAAGCATTATAGACACCTTTATTCTGTACATCTTCTTAATTTGACAGTACAGAATGTAGAAAATGGTGGACGAAATCATTTTTTTTATGACAGTGATGATGCCAATGATGGTTGTTCCAGTTTGGTGACCATTAAATGGCCCTTTTATGTGTTCAAGACTCCTCTGTGATGGGTCCTTCAGTTCAGGTATGCAAATTTTAAAATTTTTTTTACGCTCGAATTCATAAAATTATTAATTTCTTTTTTGGGATCAGTTGCTAATGGCTGAAACAGACATAAATGAAACTGGTAAATTATTATTATCATGGAACATTATTTGAAATTGATATCATCCAATCTCATGAATTATGGCAAGAACACTTTCTGATTGTATGTCTCTACAAGTTCAACTTTTTAATTGATATCATTACTATTTATTCATAATTTTAATTCTATCTGCAGAATGAAGCTACTAGAAGATTGTCAAACTCACTAATTATTGAACGAACAAAATGAATTATTACAAGAACATATTCTGATTGGATGTACAAATTCTAATTGCTGATAATATTGTACAAAAAAATTGAGAGAAGCTGGGATGGGGGGAGGGGATAGGAAGGGGGGATGGGTCAGTTCTTATAAAATCGATGATACATTTTACTTCCAATTATTACTTGTGTCTAACCATGAATTTTTGAACAAATTTTCATAAATTTGATGACTGAAGAACTCCAGAAACATTTTAATCTGGTTTGATGGAATATTTATATAAGATATAGTTGTGCTGGGTGGGTGGTTTTTTCTTTGCTATTGTGGCTAATATTTTTGATCATGCTATGCAGTATGTCTTAATGGTGGAACATGAAGAGTAAGAAAGAAGGATTTGATTAGAGCTACATTGATTTCATTGATAACCAAGATGTTTTGGATCTCATTGAAAAGGTTGGGCATGTTTTTTTCAGCTGGCTAGAAATCCTTTGATTATTTTATTCATCTGTCCTGATTCCCCAATCCTGTTACTCCCTTGGCATTAAATCCTTTTTTAACTTAACCCGATTATCTCAGAAACACTATCCATTATAGGTCAACAACAATGTATGATGTGTGGGGTATCCATTTATCTAAATGTATTATTTTTACAACCTTCTATTAGCTTGCTTATTCATTTGTCAACTTTTTGAAACTTGGCTGATTGAAGAAAGTAGCGGAGAGTCGATGGGGTGTTGGAGAGGGGCTGGAGTGGGGGTGTGAAGGGGGATGCAGGGGGGCTGGATATCTAGATGTGGGGTTGGAGAATGGATGGAGTGGGGCTATGAAGTTGGATGGAAGGGGGCTGTGAAGTGGGGCTGGATGGGGGCTGTGAAGGGGGCTGGATGGGGGATTTGAAGGGGGCTGCAGGGGGGCTATGAAGGGGGCTACAGGGGCTGGATGGGGGCTGTGAAGGTGGATGCAGGGGGCTGTGAAGCTGGATGGGGCTGTGAAGGGGGCTGGATGGGGGATTTGAAGGGGGCTGCAGGGGGGCTGTGAAGGGGGCTGCATGGGCTGGATGGGGGCTATGAAGGTGGCTGCAGGGGGGCCGTGAAGCGGTCTTCAGGGGGCTGGAAGGGGGTTTAAAGGTTTAAAGAGGCAATGGAACCTATACCCACGGTTTACAGAACCGTGGGTATAGGTTGTACTAATACACATCTATTCCCACGGTTTTAGAAACCGTGGGAAGAGATCTATACCCACGGTTCTGCTTAAACCGTGGGTACAACATGGTTTCTACTACCTATACCCACGATTTTTAACAAACCGTGGGTATAGGTCTATACTGACGCCATTCAGCCGCACGGTTCTTGGAACCGTGGGTATAGCCTATACCCACGGTTTTAGAGGCTATACCCACGGTTTCAAACCGTGGGTATAGGTTAGATTTCCAGTAGTGATTATATTTAATTCCATCAACAAATAAAACTTTAGAAATTAAAACTGAGTTAGTGTTACTAATTTGGCCTTGGCCGATGATCTTTCATTTAGAATTATCACCAAAGGTGACATAGCCTCCATAAACCTTTATTAAGCTCTTGAAGCATGAATAATATCCAAACATGTTCCTTGAACAACCAATTTCCAAGTACCATATCTTCTTATGGGAACTCTTCAAACAGGTTTCCTACAAAACAGTTTTAAACAGAGAATGATTTTGGTACCCAGATTTTTCTTGGGTCCAGACAGGTTAGCAAGCAAAGCTTTAGGTACCCAAATTTGTCTTATGGGTCTCATATAATCAGTAGATTCACCATATTTTGATAGATAAACTCTATTTTATCTATAAATATGTGAGCAACTAGTTGAAGCATATGAATTTCCAGAACTAGAACTAGTAGAATTTTGTCCAGATTTAGGAATAAATCTAATTTTGGTAAACTGTCTCTGTCCAGGTTGGTATCCCAAACTAGTAGTGTACTTTGGTGCCACTTGTTTAACTAGAATTTGTGTTAGAGTGTTCTTTCCATTTTTGAACTTTTCTAATTCCTTTCTCAATTGCCCATTAGACATTTTCAGTTCAGTATCTTCCTTCAACAGTTGAGCATTCTTTTACTTTTCAATCTCAAGAGAAGATTTAACAGTACTAGATAAAGCATACCATTTCTTTAAAGTTTTGTACTTTTCATTTAGTTCATTACATGTTTCTTCTAGCATATTACAATATTCAAACAGTTCCTCACTAGACATGTTTTCAGATTCAGAATCGGAATCAGAATCAACTCCAGAATAGTATGAATTTAAAGTAGGAGGGTCCAGTGTTACCTCAGAGGTGTTTGTCATAACACACATATTTGCTTTATGAGAATATTTATCATTAGCAGAATCAGAATCACTTGAAGTGTCTTCTGAAGCACTATAAGTTTCTTTCATTGCATTATTATACTTTCTGTCCTTGTAGTCATGTTTCTTCTTGAACTTCAATTTTGGACAGTCAGCTTTAATGTGACCTTTTCTCTTGCATTCATAGCAGATAACTTCATCACTCTTATCAGCTTTCTTTCAATCTTTCTTCCAGTGTCCTTTGTTGTCATATTTACCTTTTTAGTTAGATTTTCTGAAGAATTTCTTCTTCCTATAGAATTTCTTAAATCTTCTGGCTATCTGATCCATTTCAGCATCAATTTCAGAGTCTGAATCTTCACTTGTTGAACTTTCAGTTTGTTTTTGAACTTTGTCTTTTTCCTTGCTCTTTGAGGCAGATGTTTTAAAGGCCACTGACTTCCTTTTAGGTTCACTATCTTCCTCATTATTCACTTTGAGTTCTTCCTCATACATCATAAGCTTAACCAATTAGTTCTTTGACAGGCAGAGCTCCAATGTCACATGAATCTTCTATCGAAACAGAAGTGCCTCTCCATCTATCTCGAAAACATCTCAGTATCCTCATAATTTGTTCCTTTGCTGGAACAGCTTTACAAAGTGAACTAATTGTGTTGACTATCTCATTGAACCTGAGGTACATGTCAGAAATGGGTTCATCAGGTCTCATCTTAAAATTATCATATTTAATAGTATAAGTATTTAATCTCATTTCTTTAAAATTAGTTGTTCCCTCATGAGAAACACCTAAAGTATCCCATATTTTATAAGCTATTTTATAGGAAGATATTCTATTGAATTCCACATCTCCTAATAAAAAATACAAAGCATTCATAGCTTTGCAATTATTATTGTAAGCCACTTTAGCAGGTTCATCCCAAGTAGTTCTTTCAGTTTCTGGAATTTTATATTGCGACTCTATAGCAGTCCAGATATCAAAACCCATACTTTCCAAATGTATTTTCATCTTAAGTTACCATTGGGCATAATTTGTACCATTGAATAAAGGTGTCCTGTTAGTTGCATCACCTTCTAGTCTATTATCCATATCTAGATTTTAGAAAATATATTTAAAGAGATAAAATTTAGAATTAAAAAAATTTAAGATCTTTAGAGACGAAACTACAATCACAGTTGAAAAACAGAATGTTTTAAAAACATTAAAAAACAAAAACAATCCTCTGATACCAAATGTTGGTCGGAGTGGACACTCAATAGGGGGAGAATTGAGTTCCAATAAAAATTTCTGTTGAAAATATTTCTATTAAAATCCCCCAATTTATAACACAAGTTAAACTATAGTGAATTTGTAAAACTATAAAGGTTCAATTAGGTTCTCAAAGATTGATTAGTTCTCAGTTAATTTAATCAAAATATTAAATTAGCTTTTGAAACTAATATACTGATTTACAATAGTTACAAACACTTGCTAGATTAACTATCAAAGTAACTTGAAAATAGTTTTGTATTTCAAAGTAACAGCAACGAAATATAAATTAGATATTTTATACTTTAAACTTAAACTAAAATGCACAATAGATATAACCAAGAGGTTCAGTCTCAAGATGATACCTATTCCTCTAAAATTTATATATATAAATTTGATTGACACCCTGGAGCAGGGTTAATAACAGTTCAGAAACTGTCCAGGTCCTAATAACTCTACCACTATTATTTGTGGGAAAACAAAGACAACAACACACAGGCTATCCAGGTCCTACTTGACCTCTACCACTGTCCTCAGTGGGACACAAGAAGGTGTAGAAAGTTTGGAATGAGGATTTAGTATCCTCCAATTCAGCACAGGAGACAATGTGTGTGTCAAATAAATAGGATACACACACTGCTTGAAAGTAAATAATGAATCACTTAGAGAGAGTATATGAAATTTTAGAAAGCTCTAGTGATTGGCAGTGCAACTCTGGACTCCTTGGATTCATCAAAAAAATGATTCTGATTCCTTCTATGGTTTTTTGTGAAAAAATAGAGTGTCGTGGTTCAGCTTGGTGTTCTTCTCAAGTGAAGATGTTCTCTTGATTCTTCATGTGTTCTTCAGTTGAATTTAATTGCACGCATGAGATTTATTTGAAGATATTTCATTGTGTTCTTCAGTTCTCAGGATTGCTCTTCTGTTCAGTACAGAGCACTCATGTTTCTTGAGTTGTCGCGTGTACGTATATTCTTCTCTATTTATTTACTGTAGATCAATCTTCATTATATTCAACGAGCTTCGGTAATAGAATGATTTCCTTTTCATAGGTACGAGGTACGGTTTCCTGACATGAAACAACTATCATTAAATAACATTAATTGCATTAAAAATATCAAATATGACCGTTAGCATTATTTAAATAATATTTACAAAAAGGTTAAGAAACAGTGTCACAATATTTATGAAAACGGTGTCTCCTTGAACCGGTGTCTCCTTCAAGTATGTTCTTCATGGTGTTTCCTTCACGGTGTCTGAGTCACGATGTCTGAGTCACGGTGTCTGAGTCACGGTGTCTGAGTCACGGTGTCTGAGTCACGGTGTCTGATTTACGCTGTCTAACTCACAGTGTGTCCTTCACGGTGTCTGGGTCATGGTGTGTTGAGGTCACAGTGTCTCACTGGTCACGGTGTATGAGACTTAAAATTCATGGTTTCAAGCTTACTCTGTCTGTCTTACACTTCACGGTGTCTGTGTCTTGCACACAGTCTGTCTTACTGTGTCAAACCTCACGGTGTCTTGATACTTAGACAAATAACTATATTCAAACTTAAACAGTAATATGCATAATATGAATTGAGCTTAACCATTATAAGGTAAGAGAACTTGAAACATAAATACAGAGGTTTGATACGATAAGTAAGATTTGTGATCATGAATAAGATTTATAAATAATAATAAGATTAATTAACAGTAATAAGATTTGTGATCACTAAAACCTGATTAATACATGAGGATTCCAACAACCTTAAATAGTTAAATTTAGACACTAAGGTGATAAAGGTCTAATTACCTTCATCAAATAATAATTAAGATGAAAAATGGTGACCTTAATTAGTTTTAACCTAGGTTAACACGATCCAACCTTTACCAGGATGATAAATTTTACCGTGATTTCTATTCATAATACCTATTAAAAAAAGGGAACTATTAAAAAATTTTGACCTCCTAATCCAAAAAATAAAATCAATTTTTCACATTTCAATTTATATAAGTGGAAGTAATTTATTTTAAAATAAGTGTATAAAAAGCGATGCAAACCTTTTTTAGAAACATCATTTTTAGCATAAAACTGGATTTATACCTATCACATGCCTAGAAAAAACATTAGATGAATGTTAAAAAATTTGATTGAATATATAATATATAAGTTTCATTAAAATAATTCACTAATATTGATTAATTTAATTTATTAAGATAAAAACACATTACACGCATACAAAATGATTTTCAGAAAAAATGTATCCTTTATTTTAAAATGATTTTATTTTCATTTAAAATTAATTAATTAATTCATTTTATTCATATATAAAACATATTTTTTTTTCAAAATTTAGTAATTCCTATTGATATCCTCTAATCCAACAGATATTGATAACTGTCATATTAAATAATATTTTAATAGTACATTATGGTTCTTTTAAACTCAGTGTTGCGTTTAAAGAAAGCTATCAAAGAAATAATTTTTTATAGAGAAATATATCATAAAATATCAGGGTGTTATAGGGTATCTCCTTAGCACGTGGATTAAAGTATGAATCACTTGAGGTAGAAATATTTGGTTCATGTATAGAAGTTGAAGTCATACATGTCACTAATAGGTTGATCCCAACTGGTCTACCCACTCATAAATAATGATCAGATGATTATACACCCTCCGACTAGTATTCAAAGATAATTGTATTTGGATGAAAATTAAGGGATTACATAGTGTATAATTTCTTCTATTAGGATAATTTAAGTGATTACACATGGGTTTCATCCACATATATGGATTCAATGGGAATGTGGATGGAGTATAGACTCAGCCATGATTGTGTCTCCCCTTGTTCCCTCAGATTCCATGACCACTACAACTAGCTCCCTAGTTATGTACGAGGAACTAAATTTCATATTCATATTCATCATTGAATAAGTTTTTTTAAGTGAATTACATTTAAAAACTAAAATATAGCTCTTCATTCAATGAGGACTTAGTTTAGTGGGTAGTGATAATGCTCCAAATGATGAAGGAAAGAAACATGCAAGAGACTAGGCTAGTTTATTAGTCAGATGCGACTCTTATTCAAATTCCCTATTATGTTTCTATCATTTCCATATTTCTATTGAGTATGGGTTCAATGGACCACCTTGAAATAATTCAAGTGGAGCTACGAACATAATCATTCGACAAAGATGTTCCCTAAAAATGACATTGGATCGATTAATCATCTTCAGGTTCATCTTGTCAGCAAAATTTCCTTCACATATAGTCAAGAGTTATTGATAGAAAACTTATTCATATGATTGGATAGTTGTAACATGGGACTATTACACTAAAGATACCATTAATACCACATTTCTGGAATTGACCATTTTCTAGAAGACGCCTTTAAATATGAAGTAGTATTAGATATTGTGGTCTATGGATGTGATAAAGTAACCATGAGAATGTTATTTTCAGAAGGAATATGTCTGTTTTGTGTTACTTATATCATGGATGTTTTTGATAATTATTTTACTCTGAACATAGGGAATTTTTTTTATTTTTGTCAAATGGTAGGAGGTGTATAGTGATGTAGAGATTTCATGGGTAATTCAGAAATTTATGAAGCTATTTTGAGTGTAATAGTTGGAGACTATTCCTTACAAAACATTTTCATCTATATTGTGTATGCGGGCCAAGTTTGTGTAACACCCCGAGATTTTATGAGAATTATTCTTTTTAATTTCTTTGATGTCTTTTGTTGTACGCTTCACCAAGATTATCTTGCGCTATACGTAACACCGTATTAGCTTGTAGTATACGCAAAACTATTCTTAACTTGTGATGCACCCAATTTTAAGTTCTTTCGAATAAAATTAATTTTACAGAACACCAAGTATAGATTTTGATCAATGTATAACTGAACTATATTTTGATTATGTTATATGGAACACCAAACAGATCTTTCACTACATGCAGCCCTGACTTGGCTTGCATGACACACAATCAAGACCTTCCTCTATAGCGTGTGTAGTACGTAATACCGAGTTTCACTAAATGAGAATTTATTATAATATTATTATGAACTAGCTGTTATGAAAAGTAATACCCACTTTTTGAAATTTTATAAATTTTATCTTTCAAAATGGACTTTATTTTTGGATTTGGAATATCGAAATTATCCTAGGGTGAATTTTTTTCTGAAAACTTTCATATTTTGATGAATAGTGAAAACACTAGGTTACTATTTAAATACCGACTTTTTTATTTAAATAATTACTTATTTTATTTAAATTTATTTTAGGTCAAAATTGATATTGTTTCGGTTCGGATGTGCGTCGGGTTACGTTGTTCCACCAGGACGCGTTCGCGCGTGCACCCGTCGACCCGAGGGGATGGGCGCGCGCGGCTTGTGGTCCCGCAGTCCCGCTTTCCAAGGGCGGGCGGCATCCATCCCTTATTCAGGGGCGTCTACTCCTTGATCGAAACCGGGATGATGGGATGTCGGCTCCTCCTTCCGTGGACGTCTCCTCGGAACTCGTCGCCTAATCCGGGTCTCCCTCATAGATTTAAGAATGTTCGTGAATCTCGTTCCCGGCACCATGTCTCCATGGACACCGGTTAATTACGCTGCTTCCACCCGGACGCTCCAAGGAGTCTGGTCGGGGCAGCAACCTGCGGTGAGGAGACCGGGTGGCTCCGGGTGTCGGGGGTGTGTCTTAACACTGCGCCTCTGCATGTATGTCTCCCGTCCCTAATAGGGCTTCTCGAAGGCGTGATGGCCTGAGGCATCCCGCACTGGGTGCGGGGAACTGTGTTACCTGAGGTTTTCCTCAGCTTCCCATGTTTAACACGGGGTATGCCGCGAGTTTAACGTCCAGCGGGGACGGCATCCGACTGATCAACACGAGGAGTGGATCAGATGACAGAACCCCTTGCGGGGAACCTCCGACGCTGGGGCCAGCACATGGGCGGCTTCCCGAGTGAAGTGGAGTGGAATGAAATGGCATGACCCCACCGGGATGTGGCGGACCGGGTAAGGATCAGGGTGGATGATGGAGTGAAGAGCTTGGACCCCGTAGGGGCTTCCTACGTACCGCACGTTAGCGCGGATCAAAGTCAGCGTAGTTCGGATATACAGTTTAACGTCATGCTGGACGTTGGCAAGCCGACTCACGAAGAGGTCGAGGCCGCCGGGTGGAGGATTGAACCGAACCACCTCGCACAGAGGGGGATGGAACGGCCGGGTGGATCACAGTTTCACGTCATGCTGGACATTGGCAAGCCGACTCACGAAGAGATCGAGGCTGCCTGGAGAACGATTGAACCGAACCACCTCGCACAGAGGGGGATGGAACGGCCGGATGGATCACAGTTTCACGTCATGCTGGACGTTGGTAATCCGACTCACGAAGAGATCGAGGCTGCCTGGAGAAGGATTGAACCGAACCACCTCGCACAGAGGGGGATGGAACGGCCGGGTGGATCACAGTTTCACGTCATGCTGGACGTTGGCAAGCCGACTCACGAAGAGATCGAGGCTGCCTGGAGAAGGATTGAACCGAACCACCTCGCACAGAGGGGGATGGAACGGCCGGGTGGATCACAGTTTCACGTCATGCTGGACATTGGCAAGCCGACTCACGAAGAGATCGAGGCTGCCTGGAGAAGGATTGAACCGAACCACCTCGCACAGAGGGGGATGGAACGGCCGGGTGGATCACAGTTTCACGTCATGCTGGACGTTGGCAGGCCGACTCACGAAGAGATCGAGGCTGCCTGGAGAAGAATTGAACCGAACCACCTCGCACAGAGGGGGATGGAACGGCCGGGTGGATCACAGTTTCACGTCATGCTGGACGTTGACAAGCCGACTCACGAAGAGATCGAGGCTGCCTGGAGAAGGATTGAACCGAACCACCTCGCATAGAGGGGGATGGAACGGTCGGGTGGATCACAGTTTCACGTCATGCTGGACGTTGGAGGGAGAAATAGGAAAAGGCAGTGGGGAAGTGCAATGGAGATACACATGTGCAGTCCCCCACAAGGGCGGATTCATAAGTGAATCGACGCGAATGTGAACCCGGGAGGGGTCCACGGATGGACGAACCGACGTGAATACGACCGGGACGACCAGGTGGTGGGCTTGAACCTCGGAGAGGCTTCCTACGTACCCTGTTTAGAAGACAGGGATCAAAGTCCATGTAGTTCGTTCTGTTTGTAACACTCTACTCCCGTGGGCGAAGGCCACTCCAATCTCGACATCCCTGCAGAGACGAGCGGGTGGGGGCCACATCCAAACCGGGAGGACCCTGCGTGCGGGGCACGGGATCGGGTGATGCGGATGGTTTAACGTCTTGCCGGACGAAGTACAGTTTAACGTCGTGTGTTTAGGACGAAGCGGACGGTTTAACGTCTTGCCGTACGAAGTACAGTTTAACGTCGTGTGTTGAGGACGAAGATGCTTGGCAGTTTAACGTCTTGCAGCGCGGACGAGGATGCTTGGCAGTTTAGCGTCGTGCAGCTTGGACGTATGCAGTTTAACTTCATGCAGGACGTGGTGTAGTTTAGCGTCATGCAGGACGAGTTACAGTTTAACGTCGTGCAGGACGAATAGCGTACAGTTTAACGTCTTGTAGCTGGGACGAAGTGCAGTTTAACGTCGTGCAGGGCGTATGCAGTTTAACGTCGTGCAGGACGTATGCAGTTTAACGTCGTGCAGGACGTGGTGTAGTTTAACGTCGTGCAGGACGTTGATGCAGTTTAACGTCGTGCAGGACGTTGAAGCCGCCGATAGGTCCGTGTCACTTCGCGCGAGCCTGGAGGGCCGCACGGGAAGACAACGCACGGTGCGGGCACCCGGGATGAGGGTCATCGGGCGCCACGCAGGCGGGTACCCAAAGGGGGTCAAAGGGGGCGACCCTGGCGGTTTGCGCGCAAAAGAGGAGATTTGCGCGCAATACCGCGGGTCAACGCGCAAATGGGCGGGCTGGCGCGCAATTGGGCCAGCACTTTGTGCGCGAATGATAGAGATTGCGCGCACCGGTCTTCGGATAGCGCACGGGGGAAACGACTCATTCTTTAATGAATGGCCACTTTGAAAATGGGGGGTGCGCGCAATCGGGCTGGATTGCGCGCACCCGGGGGCAATTGCGCGCAAGAGGCTTCTTTTGCGCGCAAATGCCTTTGAGTGAAGGGTTATTCAAAGGAAAGGAGCCAAAGGGATTGCGCGCGAAGGCGAACCCCGAGGCTTTCTTGCGAGAAAGAAAAGAGGTTACCTGAAGATCGGCATTGCGTGCGGAAGGGGTTGGATTGCGCGCACGAGAGACCTTTCGAATTCTGGCAACCTTCAAAACGTCGGGGGTCGCCTTATATTTATAGGCAACCCCGGGCGCGGAATCCAGTTCGCGGGCGCGAAATTCTCTTCGCGGGCGCGGAATCGGGCCCGGCGCGCAAGGGAGTCGCGCGGGCCACTGGCGCGCAAAATTGCGCGCCGGCCCGGCGCATTGCGCGCATCCTGGGAGGTTTGCGCGCGGCTCATCAACTTTGCGCGCGGGTCTCCAAAATTCCGCGCAAGGCTTCCGGGCCCTCCGAAACATGCTTCCGACTCCAAATATGACCTCGATTTCCGCATCTAGAGCTTTGTTTGGCAACAACGGACTTTTCCGGCGTCTACAAAAGCCCCCCCTCGGAATCTGATCGGCGAGAGGTCGCAACGATCGGGTTCTGAGGGAGACGCCAGAATGCCGAAGTCCTGGGTGGCGCGGGACTGTGGCGCGCAAAAAAGGGAGTCGGGCGCGAAATTTGATGTCGCGGTCGCGCAAAGCGCTTTCTGCGCAGCGCGGACACCCGGCCTCGCCAATAAATAGGGGCCCTGGGTCCCCCGCACCATACACTGGCCTTCCGCGCGATAAGCATTCGAGCTCTCGTGCGCGAAATTGCCTTTTCCGGCGCGGAATTCGCCCGCTCGTCGCGCAAACCTGTCCGGAATTCGGCCTGCTTTTGCGCGAACACCCGGGGTTTTACGCGACGGACTTCCCGATTGCGCGCCGTCCACTAGGATTGCGCGCCAACTCTCAAACTTCTCTACCAGCCTCGTCCGATCCTGCACGCTTCATCCCTTTACCCGCACGACTCCCGGAGCTTCTGAGATGGCCGCGAATCAAGGAAATGAGGGGGATGCCGCCACTCGCAGAGCTGAGATGGCGACGAACGAGGAGGTCTACGGAGCCAAGGAGATTGTTTCCAACAATCAATCCTTGTTCGACTTGCTGATGCCGGCCCAGAAGACATATCCACTGTCGGACAACCTGCCGCTCTGGAACTTCGGCATCCTAGATGAGGTTTCGGTGCCAGGGTTCGAGGTTGATGCGCCACGGACCTGGGTGACTCGGGAGGACGAGCTTCCCCGCTATAACATCACTAATAATGGGCATCCTGCCAGGGAGACCAGACACTTAGATGTCTATGTCCTGAACCCGAGGACGCGAACCATCGTCGGAAGTGAGCCTACTGCGGAGAACTCTCCAGCCCTCTACTCGAGCACATATCGCCAGAGTGTCACCGACGACACCAAGGGCTGGCTGAAGGACTGGGACTTGCGGTCTGGTGGCAATTTCACCAGTGAGTGGTCCTGGGCGTTCTGGGTACGCCACACTTGCGATCACTTCGCGGAGGAGCTGCGGTACATCGGCCTGTTTGAGGCGGTGTGGACGTCGCAGTTCCACTTCTACCAGCAGTCCGAGCTCGGGCCGGAGCTGTTCACCCGCTGGTCCCCGGATACCAACACCTTCCATCTTCACCATGGGGAGGTCGACATCAGTCTCTGGGACATCCACTGCATCGGAGGTATCCCGCTGGAGGGTTACCAGTATGATGAGTTCCTGCCTCCGAGGAACACCTGGGGCGACAGGTCACGGACTCCCATCCTGACGTGGCATCTGCTGGACCTGGCTACAGAGCGGCTCGGGGTCAAGAACTTCCAGAAGGACATAGCCTACAAGGAGTGGTTCGGCCAGTTCTTGGAGCATGACCCAGCGGTCAAGATGCCAGGCAGGGGGAAGCGGTGCCCGACCGCGGCTCATAGGAGCCGGAACGGGTCGTACTGGCGGGTCCTGGAGATGGGCGACTACCGCTCATGGGGGTACCGCGTCATCGAGGCCCGGGACCCAAATGTCCGGTACGCGGCGTTCCTGGCCGCCTTTCTGAGTGGGTGGCTCCTGCCAGTGCGGGACGCGAGAATGGGCGTTCGCCCGGCGACACTGGCGATGGCGGGCGCTATGGCCGCCAACAAAAGATACAACCTCGGGGTCCCAGTACTGGCGAAGCTGTATGCCATCCTGGGACGCATCTCACGAGGGGGGTCGCCACGAAGGATCTGTGGGCCCTTTCAATTCTTCCACGGCTGGGTGGCTGCTCACCTCGGTGGGTACACGTTTCCGAATGCCATCATTCCTCCGGGCAACGGCCTGCGACCCTCCCTGCTGAACATCGCAGGGGTCGCTCCGATGACCCTAAATGAGGAGGGCGTGAGGATTCGGATTGGAAATCACGCCAATTTCAACTTCAGCCCGTTCCCCACTCCCGTTGGCCAGATGATCGACAACGGGCAGGGTCCGCTGGAGCAGCACGAGTACTTCCTGAACATGCGGGGCGGGGTGCTCGTGGCTCGGATCGACGGGAAGGTGATCTGCGAGCCCTACGTTCCAACCCGGTTTGCCAGGTAGTTCGGGTGCCTTCAATGGATGCCGAAGAGGGTATTCACTGCTGTCCGGGAGGAGGCGAACCCTGGCGTTCTTCACCAGATGTGGCTGATGTTCACCGCCTTTGGCTCTGGCGACGTTATCACTCTCCCTCCTACTGGGGTTGACGCAGGCTTGGCAACCGAGTACGCCGAACACTGGGCCATCACGTACCCCGAGGGGCTTCTACGGAAGCCAGTTCGGCGGCTCGAGGTCACCCGTGTGGAGACCGGGTGTCAAGGAAGGAGGCGAAGCGCCGCCACACGGGGGAGAACGGAGGCGCGCCAAGCAGCGGAGCCGGCGCGGGCAGGGACTTCGGCGGCGGGCACATCGCAAGCTGCCGCCACGACTTCAGCGCCCGGAGAGGGGGCACATGCGGCGGTTGGGGAGTGGCCCGGGAAGCAGGTAAGGCGCCTGCTCGAACCTTCCCATGATGCAGTCTTCCCGGCGCTGTGGTCGGCCTGGATGACCCTGCGGCAGTCACTGAGGACCGAAGTCATCTGGCGAAAGATACTCAGAGAAGGAATCTATCTGCCAGAGGTCGGGCGCCTCCAGATCGCCGACAGGGTGAACTTCAACCGGCAGTATGCGTATCTGACGGCCATGGACGAGTACGCGCACCAACGTGGTCAGCGTGCGGAGCCATCCCTTCTGGTGAAGGTGATGCTCGGTCTAGAACCCGCTCCAGAACAGATGCCGCCGGAGGAAGATGACAGTAGCAACGATTCCGAGGAAGAGGAGGAAATGGGGGAGGATGAAGGCTCCGAGGGAAGATCCCACCAGGGGAGCCCACGGGAGAGCGGCGAGGTGGCCGGCTCTGACAATGTTGATGTCACTGACCTCCTCGAGGTCCGCTTCTATCCCTACTCAACCTGCTTCATCCATTCTCTTATGCAGCTTCTAACCCATTTCTCCACCTTTCTCAGGAGTGCGTGGATGTTGGTCAGACATCCTCAGCAGGAGTAGGAGAGGCGCCAGCAGGACAAGGCGGGGGCCAGGCACCCATTATTGAATTGACAAGCGCGGAAGGGTCCCCTGCTGCAATTGTTCCTGCGGCGGCTGGGATAGCGGAAGATGACGCTCTGAACTCCCGTAAGTCTCCTTACTTTACTGCTGGTGCTTGCCGTTGACAATCCGTGACTAACCACGGCATGCCCTGCGCAGTGATCTCAACACTGGAGGCTCATCGGGTTGCCGAACCCGGGCCATCCACGAGTGGACCGGTGGCAGACATGCCGCCTGCTCCGGAACAGACTTCCTACACTGAGCCGGCCCCACCAACTGCTGATCAGGGGGCTGCGGACGCCGGCGGTGCTGACATCGGAGAGAGGTCGGGGGCTGACGAGGGTGTCAACGCCACTGGGGCGGGAGAAGAAGGTCGCCCAGATGTTGGGGAACCTATCCCCTGTGAGGACATCCCAGGGGCGGACCCTGCAGCAGACCTGCTGGCTGCCTTCCCTACCTACCGGCCTGCCGACCCCGAGGAGATGGACGACTCAGACGCGGAGGCGGTCGAGGAGAGCCGGATGACGCGCCGCAGGGGGTGGAAGTGCATCCAGCGCTTTCTCAAGCGAGACCCATCGGAGTGGCTGGGGCGCATGGGATCACTCCAAACCTGGCTACGCTTCCTGTGTGCCGGGGGAGCTGATGCTCAACGCCTCCATCTGACGGTCCGCGATTTCATGGCCGAAAAGATGCGCGAGAGCCGCCGGCGTGCCGATGTCGCACAATGTCGGGACATGTCGGAGAGCACGCGGGCGCTCGTCGTGGCGGAGCAGGAAGTCCGGCGTCTCGAAGGGCAGGCGGCAGAGAAGGAGGCCTTCGTCACAATGTGCACCGAGCTTGTGGAGCAACTAGCAGCCCAGCTGGTTGACGCCCAGGTACAGCTGACGGAGGCGGGCCGACAGATGGTCACAATTCAAGTCGAGCGGGAGCATGCACAGGCCAGAATCGACGAACTGCGTGCTGCGACCGCCGACGAGGAGAGGGCACGCAGAGAGCGAGAAGCAGCTCTGGAGGCCGCCAGCCAAAGGGTAGCAGCGTTAGAAAGACTTATCCAGCACGCTAATCCCTAGGGGCTTTGTTTTTGCCACTCCCAGAACATTTGCTTCCGCTACTCAATATTTCGATCCACTTGTATGAACCAATATATTTATCTGCATCTTTTGGCTTAACATGCTCAACCACAATCCATTGTCTCGCGGGAGCGTTAACCAAGCTTCAGGCATCCACAATTGGGCCTGGATTTCTAGAGAAAAGAGGGAGGTCATTCCTAGGAAAGGAGACCTCAAGCCTAATCAATGTATCATCCCCCCAACTTGTTCCGACACACGAGCGGGACAATGCTAGGGGCGTTGAGATTTTATCCGAACATAGGGAAATGAGAAAGGGTGAATCGCGTGTCCCGAATTCAGAAATCCACAACGGTTGGCCTTCCAGGAAATGCCCAAGACGGCAAGCGGACAATGGATCAATCGACCATACTACTGCGATAGACGGACCGAAGGTCATCATCCATATTGCAGGAGGCGGATCACATGTCATCATCAATGCCGCTTTGGGGGTTCCTTCAGGCACAAGGGTGGAAATCCAGATCAACAGGGCATGCGAAGCGTGGGGCGAAGTGACGATTTGTTTGGATAGAATCCAACGCTCTCAAAATTGTGCCACCGTGGGGAAAGTGTATTAGGCGGATGCACTAACCTGGCCGTGAATCACCCCAATTCTCAGACAGAACCTTTTTAACGAGGAATCTGTCGCTTCCCATCATTACAATGGGGCATCCCGAGTTGGATCGAGGAGAATATCACAACTGCACCACTCTACCTGAAGTCAGGCCAGACGGCCGGCGACGAGGAGGGGCGGGACTTAGCGATCCCTGAGGCTGGACCCGAGTCGAAATGCCCGGGCATTCCTACGTACTCCCTCAGGCTGGAGATCAAGCCATACGTAGTTCTGCGAGTGCAGTTTAACGTCATGCAGGACGTAGAATCCCATTTGGGGAGATCTTAGTTTAAGGTCGTAGACCTCGGACCATAGGGGTAGATCTTAGTTTAAGGTCTTAGAGCTCGGACCATAAGGGTAGATCTTAGTTTAAGGTCTTAGAGATTGGACCATAAGAACCTCAAAGTACGCCACATCGTGGTCCTATCCCCTAGATATGCGAAGATGCACTGAGGGATAGTGTCAAGAGTGTCGAGATTTCGCCTGGTCAGAATGGGAGGTGGAAAATGTGATGTGAATCATGCGGCCATTCACTCAAGGACTGGGGGCACCGGCGTAACGATATGGGAGTACTGCTGACTGTGGCGGAAAAGCAGCATCAATATCGCACTAACCGTTGATGGAACGAGGCAGCAAATGAGCATCGACCGCTCAATCGCAGGATTCATATCGATTTGCTACCCGAGGCCATTGGGGGCACCAGCCCGAGTCGGTGGGAGAGCACTGAGGCATTGTGTCCAAACCGTTCACGGGGGCTCCACCCATGGCGTAGGCGATGGGTCCGAATGAAAGGGAGCATGAAGCCTGAAAATGGAAGGAACCTGACCAAGCTGAACCTGACCCTCCTGGCAATAAACCAGAGTACTCTTGACACCAGTGGACCACTGCAAGGGTTCGAGGGACACGCCTTGAGGGTGGCCTGAAGGCGGCGGATTCCCCAGAGAAGGGGGGAATCTTTAAGAGGTGGGGGGCTGGACCCGAAGTTTCAAACATCCGGGCGTTCCTACGTATCCCATGAGGATGGGAATCAAGCCACACGTAGTTCTTGAAGCGTGGCGCAACACAATCGGGCACCAGCGCGGGGAAGGGTGCGGGTCTGACCCTCGCACACAGAAGAAGTGGTATTTGATATTTCTTGTTTGTCCTTAAAGATGGATGGTTTTTCTTTGTGCAGCGACATGCCTGTGATTAAGGAATCCCTGGCGTCACCACAATAATCAAGCCATGAAAGGCATTGATGAATGGCGTGGTTATTAACCAGTGCCCAACGTGAGTGTCCCCTGAGGAGAACATCACGATGCAGTGCCGTTTCTCGTCGGGCGGCCAAGACGATCACAGTTTACGGTCGTGTGGTAGGACCAGACAACACAGTTTAAGGTCGTGTGGCTCGGACCATGGAGGAATCCGCTTATCGCGATACGGCGGACTCAGCGGAGGTGGGAACATACCCAGCCCTGCGGTCACGCACGATTCCAGGAGAAGGATCCTGGGATAGGGGCCTACGTATGTCCATCACCCGAGGGGCAGAGATGCTAGCCTCCAGATATACTGGGCCCAAAACGCGATTGTTCGGGCGACTCCTTCCTCCTTATGGGGACGAGGGTCTAGCTACACATGGCCCTTAGGGAGGACATCAACATATATCCTTGGTGCTCAGATCGTGGGGGCCTCGACAGACACCATTACCCTGGTTGGCCTGCCTAACGTGTAAAGGTGTACTGAAGGTCAGTATGAAGAGAGTGTCGAGATTCCACAACAACGCACAAAGGCGGAGTGTGATGAGGACCGCACAACCAATGTTCGGAGCCTAAAAGAGCCGACATGGCGATCAAGGATGTTGCTGACCATATTCGCAACACAACATCCGATCGCATCAGCCTAGAACGGGGCAAGAAAACGAGCATCAACCGCTCAATCGCAGGATTCATATCGATTTGTGGCCCAGGACCCGCCGGTAAATCGACCCGGAGCGGTAGGAGAGCACTGAGGCATCGTACCCAAACCGCTAATGAGGATCCCTTTGAGTGAAGGCTCGAACAAGAGGAAGCGCGCGGCCCGACAAGCAACACAGGACTTGCCGGGATTGCATCCGACACTACGGGTCATAGACCAAAGTACCCAAAACATGTTAACAGATCACCGAAAAGGGTTGTAGGACTCACCCTGAGAGCAACCAAAAGACAGTAGATCCCCGTGATCAACCAAGAGACGGGGCTGGACCTGAAACACAAGCGTCCAGGCGGTCCTACGTATCCCATAAGGATGGGAATCAAGCCGTACGTAGTTCTTGAGAGGCAGTTTAACGTCATGCAGGACGAAGAGGGTGTGAGGTAGTTCCACACACGGGGGGAGGCGTACGGCGTGGCCAGCAGGCCAACGTGAATGAGGACATAATCCCCCGCTCACGCCACACGCCTCGCACAAAAAGGAGGGGAACTGGGGCCAGAGGCCCAACACGAGATAGAGATTCCTGGGAAATGGGGCTGGGCCTGAAACATAAATGTTCAGGCGGTCCTACGTATCCCATAAGGATGGGAATCAAGCCGCACGTAGTTCTTGAAGTTTAGTTTAACGTCATGCAGGACGAAAAGAGAAAAAAGGGGGGAGCAGAAGGCATCCCCAAACGTGGGGGGCGTACAGCGTGGCGAGCAAACCGACGTGAATGAGGGCGTAGCCCCGCGTCCACACCATACGCCACATACCCAGAGGCAACTGGGCCAAGGGCCCGAGGTGGGATGGAAATTCCCGAAGGATGGGGATGGGCCTGAAACATGAATGTTCAGGCGGTCCTACGTATCCCATAAGGATGGGAATCAAGCCGCACGTAGTTCTTGAAGTGTAGTTTAACGTCATGCAGGACGAATGATGAACATTTTAATGTCTTGTAGCTCGGACGTAGTACAGTTTAACGTCATTTTGGATGAATGCTAAACAGTTTAACGTCTTGTAGCTTGGACGAAGATGCTTGGCAGTTTAACGTCTTGCCGCGCGGACGATATGCTGGGCAGTTTAACGTCGTGCAGCTTGGACGTATGCAGTTTAACGTCGTGCAGGACGTAGTGCAGTTAGGCAAAGTACTGCTTGAGGAACCTAGAGTTGGTGGGAGGAGTGACACGCTCACCATCCATAGTCTCTAGGGAGTACGCGCCATTGGGATAAACTTTGTGGACGACAAGAGGTCCCTCCCACTTGGGCTCCAACTTGGGTGGCTTCCTTCCGGGGATCATTGGCGCTCTTAGGGCTAGCACTAGGTCACCCTACAGGAAGGAGCGGAGGCGAACCTTCTTATTGAAAGCTCGAGCCATTCTGCTCTGATGCCTCTCCAAGTTGTGCAAGGCGCGAAGTCTATTCTCATCCAGTGCTTCCAACTCGACTAGACGGGCTTCAGCAGCTCTGTCCGGCGCTTTCTGGTCGTAGACCGCAGTGCGCAAGGACGGTAACTGGATCTCGATGGGCAGGACAGCCTCAGCTCCATACACCAGGGAATAAGGGGTCATCTGGGTGGAATTGCGAGTCGTCGTCCGATAAGCCCGGAGGGCGTTGGGGAGCTTGTCCGGCCAACTCTTCTTGTTCTGACCAACCATCTTTTGCAGAATGTTAGAGAGGGTGTTGTTAAACGCCTCGATCTGTCCATTCGCCTGCGCATGATAGTGAGATGTATGGTTCGAGCGAATGTTGTACTTGGCGTACAACTTCTTCAACTCGGCTGCTCGGAAATTGGCTCCGTTATCCGTGAGGATAGCGTGAGGTACTCCAAATCGATGAATGATGTTGGAGGTCACGAAGTCAGCGATCGAACAGGATTTGACCTCTCTGAGCGGAATCGCCTCTGCCCATTTGGAGAAGAAGTCCGTGGCGGTCAGAATGAACCGGCACTGGCGAGCCGTCGCCGACGGGTAAGGTCCCACAACATCCATCCCCCAGACTGCAAAGGGCTAAGAATACCTGGTGGTATGGAGAGGCTTCGGCGGCCGATGCACAAAGTTCGCATGAACCTGGCACGCATGGAACCTCCTGGCATACTCGATGCAGTCATGGATCATGGAGGGCCAGAAGTATCCCAACCTCCGAATCTGGTGGGACAGCTTCGGCCCAGTCTGATGGGCACCGCATGAACCAGCATGAACCTCTTGCATGACTCGTGGGATCTCAACTCCCTGAAGGCAACGGAGGAGAACACCATCGAATCCGCGTCTGTAGAGGATCTGTTCCAGGCCGGGACTGCTCTGGAGGAAAAACTGCGATGCGCGGCGTCGAACTCGCTCGCGCTCGGCCCGATCCGGCGGGAGAATGCCATGTTGGAGGTACTCAACCAAAGGCGTCCTCCAATCAGGGGCTGGTTCGACTGCCATATCTGGGGTACTCGGGGCTCCGGGCGTAGGGGAAACCGTGGTGATATTACTTACCGACGGGCCGTGATCTCCCTCCGGGATAACGGGAGCGATGAGCCTGCGGTGCGTCACGCGGACGGTCAGGTTATCCTGTTCAGGCTCTGCAAGTGACGCAGCAAGGCTGGCCAAAGCATCTGCTCGACCGTTCTGCGACCGGGGAATGTGGACAATTTCTGGCCGAGAAGGGAACTGGGCCATCAGAAGGAGGGTGCACTCCAGTAATGGCACAAGTTCCGGCTTCCTGACAACATAGTCGCCATTGATCTGCTTAACAACTAGCTCGGAGTCCCCTTTCACGCACAGATGGGGCACGTCGATCTCGAGAGCTAACTCGAGGCCGGTCATGAGGGAATGGTATTCCGTCTCATTGTTGGTACATCCCTCTGACAACAGGAAAGAGTATGGCAGTACGGCCTGCTCCGGGGTAATGAAGACGATACCCAAGCCCACTCTGTTGAGCTTAGGATTATCGAGTCTTCTACCGGTGGGGATCCGAGAGGCACCGTCAAAGTGCATCTGCCAGCATGGACCGGCTCGATCGACCGAGAGGATGGCCTCATCAGGAAAGCCTAGATCCAGCGGCTGATCCACGGAGGTTGGGTGAGCAGCCAGAAAGTCTGCCAATGCTTGCCCTTTGATGGCCTTCTGAGACACATACCTGATGTCGAACTGCTGGAGAATCACAGCCCACCGCGCTAGACGGCCAGTCAACATAGGCCGGCTCAGGATATATTTCAACGGGTCTACCCGAGAAACCAACTGTACCTCATGGTGCTGCAAGTAGTGCCGTAATTTCTGCACGGCAAATACGAGCGCCAGGCAGCTCTTCTCGATGGGGGAATACCTAACTTCCGCATCGAGGAGCATCCGACTGAGGTAATAGAGGCTATTCTCTGTTCCCTCGTTGTTCTTCTGGGCGAGAAGGGCACCCAGGGACCGTTCCAGGGCGGTCACATAGAGGACCAGCGGCTTCCCGGATACAGGCGGCATCAGAACCGGAGGTTGCAGCAGGTACCGCTTGATTTCCTCGAAAGTGGTCTGACACTCTTTATCCCATACATAGGTGGAAACTTTCTTCATGAGCCGAGAAAAGGGCTTACACTTGCCGGCCAGATTCGCGATGAATCGGCGTATATAGGCTAAGTGGCCTTGGAACCCTTGCAGTTCCCGGATGTTACCTGGGGGAGGCATCTGGCTAATCGCCCTGATCTTCTCTGGGTCGATCTCAATACCCCGGTATCTTACCACAAATCCAAGGAACTTTCCAGAGGTGACCCCGAAGGCACACTTCAACGGGTTCATCTGCAGGCAGCGAGACCGGAGGAAGCCGAACACTTTCTCAAGATCTTTGAGATGGTCCTGACGCTGGCGCGATTTGACCACCAAGTCGTCGACATAGCATTCCACTAGTGTGCCGAGGATTGGCTTGAATATGCGGTGCATCGCCCGTTGATAGGTGGAACCTGCATTCTTCAGGCCGAAGGGCATGACCCGGTAACAGAAGGTACCTTGGGGGGCCCTGAAGGCAGTGAACTCCTCATCATTAGGGGCCATCCGGATTTGGTTGTATCCGGAGTATCCATCCATAAAGGAGAGGGCTTGGAACCCTGCCGTGGCGTCAATCAACAGCTCTGTCACTGGAAGGGGAAAATCATCCTTCGGACAGTGGCGGTTGAGATCGCGGAAGTCGATGCAGACTCTGATCTGCCCGTTCTTCTTCCGGACCGGCACAATGTTGGCCAGCCATTTGGGGTACTGGACTTCCCTCACGAAGTGGGCTTTGATAAGCTTGTCAACTTCGGCCTCAACCATGGCACCGTGGAATGGGTTCATCTTCCTGGGAGGCTGCTTGAACCCGCGATGGTTCGCCGGGAGACCAAGGCGGTGGACGGCTACCTGAGGATCTAGCCCCGACATCTCGTCATAGCCCCAAGCGAACACATCACGGTGCTGCCTGAGAAAGTCCACATACTGCTGCCGCTCCTCAGAGGGCATGGCGGCACTGACCAATGTGGGTCTCGAATCTGCTTCGGTTCCAAGGTTCACTTGTACTAACTCATCGACCGTGGCGGAGACGCCCTCCTCAAAGGCTGAGGGTGCATCTTCCACGTCCTCTCCACTCGGGGAGGGATCGTCCACGGGAGAGACTGCGTTGGAAACTTCATTGGGGCTACCAGGTCCTGTTGGGCCGCTGGTACTGGCACGGGCGGTCGCGGTCATCTCATCAGGAGACTCACAGGCCGTCGAGACCATGGCTACGTCCAACCGATAGATCGGGAGGACGTAAGCGTCATCCAAACTTTCCCAGGGATCACTTGCAACAGTGACAGGCTCAACCTCACCTGCCAGGATCTTCTTATCCTTGCTCTTGTAATAGTCCGCGTCCAGATAGCGGGCTTCACATGAGGCAAAAGGAGAGGCATCTCCCTGAAGCACGCCTACTCGACCATTAAGGGAGTATTTGAGGCATTGGTGGTATGACGAGGGAACCGCCGCATGAAGGTGGAGCCATGGCCTGCCCATCAATGCGTTATATGCAGTGTCCTGAGAGACCACCATGAATTCGGTGTTGGCAACCAAGTCACCGAACTGGGTATTCAAACGTATCTTGCCGACCGGGGTTTGCTCGGTGCGGTCGTACCCCTGGATCCTGAGGTCGGAGGGGATCAAGTCATCCTCAGACAACCCCAATCTCCGGAGTGTCCGAGTGGGAATCAGGTTAATCCCGGACCCCGTGTCGACAAGACAGCGCCGGACTTCAAAGCCATTGAACTGGCCGGTAACATACAGCGGACGAATGTGCCCCTGTATAGGAGGGTCTTCATCCTTACCAGAGAACGAGATAACTGCCTGACATTCAGCGTCCTCGATCATTTCGGCGTGAAAGGCCTCTGCAGCCGCAACCTCTGTCTCAAACTGGAGGGGGCTCTTCAGGGCTTCAGCGAGTGCCTCGCGCATCTCAGATGACATGCGCAGAGCCTCAAGGATGGAGAGTCTCGCTGGGATGTCGGCCAAGTGCTTCAGGACATCATACTTTTTGGCCAAGCGCGAGCCCCTGGTTGCAGGAGGTTGCTCTGCGGTTGGAAGCATGACGGGCCTTGCCGGTTGGGCCGGCGGCCGACTGGTGCTTGGCGCATCTCGCTGTTCATTGGTTGAAGCCTGGGAAATGGTCACCGTACTGGGGTCAGGAGGCTGGGATGGACTCGTGGCAGGGCGGAGCTGATCACGACGCGGCTGAGGCGGTTCTGCCCGGTCCCATACCACAAACAGTGGCGGAGGCGAATCCGTCATCCCCGGATGGGGGGGCTGCGCACGCTGAGCTCGGTTTTGAGCCTGCTGCCTAGTCTCAGTGGCGTGCACGGCTTGGCTAGAGGTACCAACTGCTGTGCCCCGGCGACTCCTGTTGTTGCGGCTCCTCCGACGGTGGCGACGACCAGGGACACTAGGGTGGTCCACCTGGTGTTCTTCAACGTCGGGAACCGAAAAGGGATTTACCAGCTCGACGGTATTAACCGAAGCGTACCCAATACTGTCATCGGACGAATCATTCACCACTGGGTGGATCCGAGGAGGGATCCCCATCTCCGGGGGCATGAAATCGCCGAGAGTGCGGGATAGTGGCGGAACTGGCGGGGCGCGCTCTTCCTTCTTGCGCCGCCGCCGTTTGCTCTTCTTGGAAGAGGCAGGCTGGGACGACGATGCCGAAGCAGCACCCGCAGATTCTGGGGGCTCAGGCTGATTCAAGCGCGCACGGATGATTCCATGGGCGCGAATGATTGTCTTGCGGGCCATCTGGTTTTTATACTTCTGGGACCCGCGGTCGGAGATCAGATGCCATTCGTCCTCATTGCCGCTATCGTCATCTGATCCCACGAACACGCCCGCCACTTGTGCCGGAGCTGGGCCCAACCTGATCACGTTGTTGTTAATCTGGTCTTGGAGCCAATCCTTAAACACATAGCACCGCTGGATGGTGTGTCCCAGGGCCCGATGGTAAGATCAGTAGCGGGGGTTATCCGTGAGATGTGCCTCCTCTGGCCTCCAACACTCAGGAAGTCGCACAATCCTCTGCTCCAGGGCGCTCCGGAAATAACCGGGGACCTGATCCTCGTGAAATGAGTAGGTCAGGTATCGCGGGCCCCTGGGAGCATGGTCTTGACGAGGGGCTGGAGGGGCCTGCCGAGGAGGTGGACCCTGATTATCTCGCCTGGGTTGTGGCGGTACATTACGCGGAGGGGCCGGCCGGTTCTGAGGCTGCCGCTGCTGGGCCGGGAACTGAGCCCGTGGAGGCGGATTCCTGTGAGGCTGTGGAGCTGGTCTCGCCGGGAGCAGCTCCAACGGCCTGGGGGCCTCTATCTGGGCAACAGCAGCGGGCTCAGCCCTGCTGGCTCTCCTTGCAGGGATCATAGGAGGCAGCGGGTGCGCCTGGCTGGCCTGTTGCAGGGCTTCCTCAAGACGTTGAGCTTTGTCTGAGAAGTCCCTGAACCCTCCGGGGTAATTCTGAGTGATCAGGGAAGGGACCAGCTCGGTCTTGACGTTCCCGACGCACATTGTCAGCAACTGCTCCTGAGTCAATGGCATGTCAAGGGAATACGTGAGACCCTTCCATCGGGCGACGAAGTCTGCGACTCGCTCATCAGGCCTCTGCTTGCACTTGAAGAGGTCTGCGATACTCGTCTTCCGGGTCGTGGAACTGAACTGGTAGAGGAACTGTCTACGAAGGTCCTCCCAGCTAGTTATCGACCCGACGGGGAGCTGGCTGTACCAGACAAATGCTGGCCCTTCCAGTGTCTGGACAAAGCAGCGAAGCTTAGCGGCCTCTTGCTGCGCCGGAGTCCCCAACATAGGTCCGCACCTCGAGTTGAAATGGGCCAAATGTTGTGGCGGATCACCAGTCCCGTTGAAGGGGGGCAAAAGTGGGATTCCCGAATCCCGGAGGCGCCGACATGTCATCCACCCATGCTGGGTATGGCTTGCCGTCCGGTGGGATTGCCACTTGCCGAGTCTCCAAGGCTTCCAAGCGGGCGATGAGTGCCGCCATCGGATCGTCCGGACATGGGTTCCAGTCCTGGCGAGGATCTCTAACCACGAGCGCATTGCATGGCCCTTCAATCGGGTCGTCGACCGGGTCGTCGAACTCGGCAGCTCGTGGGATGGCGGGCGGAGCGGCCCTTGGGGCAGCGGGAGGAATCCGAGCGGGGTCTCTCAGGTAGTCACGCCGCTCGGGAGGGTGTGGTGAAACATACCGCGCCCTCTTGCCATAGGCGATGGCCTCTCTCCTGTCGGCGAACACGGCATAATCACGGTTGCCCGGGAGATCCTCATCGAGGGGTGGTTGTTCCTGTCCCTACTGTCCTGGCCTAGGATCACCGTAGTCAGGCCGCTACTCTGCAGCGCGCCTGGCGAGGAGCTGGTCAACTAGCTTCTTCTGCTCGGCGAGCTGTTGACGTAGCATAGCCTTCTCGGGATCCTCATCCGCCCTCTGCGTGGAGGCAGATGGGTCGGCGGGCTTTATAGCCTCGCCGTGCTCTTTACCTTTACTGACGTTTCGGCTCAACGTCAGTGCTTCAGTGGGTGCAGGGAGACCCAGGAGGCTCCTCTGGTGACGAGTAACTCTTGCCGATGGATCCAACAACGGCTTGTCTTCGGGGGGAGAGCCCCCATCGAGAAGTTCCAAACCGTTCCCCTCCCCCGACAGGTCAGCCATATTGACTGTTTCCGTCCCTGGGGATGTAACCTCAGGGCCACCCAGTGAATCGGGCTGTCGGCGAATCGCACTGAAGCGTAGGGCAGCGTACTGTCCCCATCCACGGATATACACGTGGGGAGTGGCTTCCTCGATAACCTTGCGGAGTACTTGAAAACACTCAACGCATCGTTGTTGGAGGGCCTCGTGGTGCCCAAATGACCCGGGGTGCCGAACCGCGGGGAGCGTGGCCAGGTCAATTTGACGGCACTGCTCACCAATATCCTCCAGGTGTGCTTGACTCCCAGGATATGGCGTTTGTAGGAAGTGAAGACGGGAGTGAGTCTCCCGGAGAGTTCGGCGGAAGCATTCGAACTCATCCGGGGTGAGCGATTCGGGTGCATCAAAGTCTGGTCCTGCGACTGGCCAAAACTTCTCAGGGAAGTGGCCCTCTGCAAGGACGGTCCAGAAGCTCCACGACTCAAACTCGGGACCCAGGTCTCCTTGATCCTCTTCAACGACTGAGAATGGACGGGGAACCGGCAGTGGTGCCGAGGCGGGCCGCCGGGCCGACGGGCTGGCCGGCGGTGAATACGGCGAGCAGGCCGATTGACCTCCATATCCCGGGCCGCCCTCTGAGGGTGGCGGTGCCCCAGCTACCACATCACGATAGGACGGGCCGGCGAGCGAACATCCTGCCGTAGCGTCGGTGCTCGCCGAGGGTGCACTAGATCGTGGTTCGACCGTCGGTCCCCAGAAAAGATCTCCGGCTTCTCCGATCGAGGCAGAAGGCGCTTCCAGAGGGGCCGATACCAACCGCAAGCTTGATCCTTGGGCGTCTACCAGGCCCTCGCTACTCCAGATATACCTTCGGAGAGAAGCGAGGATCATATCAATCTCGCTCTCGGGAAGTACGAGGCTGACGTGCCGCATTCCTACCCCTGCCCCTGACTGGCGGGATTGGGGGGAGGGATCTGTCCCCGAATCATACTCCGCCTCTGTATCAGAGAAACGAACCGGTCGGATCTCTGTCCGTAATTCCGTAACATTCTTCCCTCGGCGTCGACGCCTTGCCCTCCTGCCCCTGGGTGGTTCTTCGGGGCATGGCTGATCTCTATCCTGGCGTCCTCCGGCCGCACTGGTGCTGGGGCCAAGAGGACTGGAAACCAAGGTGCGAGGAGCACCGGGACAGATATCAAAGGGGACGCGGGAAGAGATGATTCCGGGCGGGCCTCCGGGCCGAGATCGGAAGGTGGGATGACCCATGCCTCTTGGATCGGCCACACGGAGTAGACCCTGTTGGTGAATAGCGCTACCGCGAGGTGGTCCGCGGTGGCTATTGTCTGTACCAGTAACCGGGAGAGTCAACCCAACCTGCCTTTGGGGCGGTCGGGGCCTCGATCCAGGTCGGGCATAGACGTGCCCCCGCTCAGGATGCGCAGGGGACTGATGACTGGAGCCAGCAGTGGCCTGAGCCAACGCGGCCGCTGTTGCTAGGGCCCCAAGGTGGGCATCCTCTTCCGCTCGCGCCCGACGTTGGCGTCGGGACAGACGAGTCGGGATGAGCGGCGCGGGCAGGTGGAGAGCCTGTTCCTCGACTTGAGAGGCCTGGCGGCGATGTCGTCGTGGCCTGACAGGAGCCCTCATCGCGGATCCCTGGAGCAAATCCCGGATAGGGTGGTCCCGGGCATCTTCCACCTCATCCGCATAGGGGAAGGAGTTGTCGGAGCGCTCCGGGGATAAACTCCCAAAGAGGTTGGACGTCGAGGTAGGCAGCGGTGCCTCCCTGCGCGGCCCTCGGGGGCGGCGTTGGTGGCAAGGTGCAGCTTCCTCGAGGTCTAGGCGAGCCATGTCCCTGGTGGGGATGACTCCCTCTTCCTCATATCTCCGCACCAAATTGTTGATCACCCTTCTCTGGATGACCTCCGAGGGGGAGAGAGGGCGTGGTTGTCCCACAGTTACGGATGCTGGGACGGCTGTGGAACGGGCGGGACCGCGCGGAGTAGCCGCTTCGGTGTTTCCCCTACCCCTGCGCCAGTGGGCGGGTGGCGATCGAGCACTGGATTGGGCGACTTGATTTCTGAAAGCAGGGAGAAAAACCCATTAACACTGACAGGAAAAGGAATCGACAACCAACCATTAGTGCCACGACGCCTTCCGTGGGGGGGACCCAGGCCATCGACGTCGCGAGACGGAGTGCCCGAGTTCCCTTCCCCAGCCCCTGGCGGGTAAAACCGAATGCTCGGTCGAGCAGCATGCTGGTCTTCCAACACCTCTGAAAGCCATCAGTCTTCGTATTGAGGAGAAGAGATTCACGTCGGGTTCACCATTTTTCTGTTTCGGTGCGGATGTGCGTCGGGTTACGCTGTTCCGCCAGGACGCGTTCGCGCGTGCACCCGTCGACCCGAGGGGATGGGCGCGCGCGGCTTGTGGTCCCGCAGTCCCGCTTTCCAAGGGTGGGTGGCATCCGTCCCTTATTCAGGGGCGTCTGCTCCTTGATCGAAACCGGGATGATGGGATGTCGGCTCCTCCTTCCGTGGACGTCTCCTCGGAACTCGTCGCCTAATCCGGGTCTCCCTCATAGATTTAAGAATGTTCGTGAATCTCATTCCCGGCACCATGTCTCCATGGACACCGGTTAATTACGCTGCTTCCGCCCGGACGCTCCAAGGAGTCTGGTCGGGGCAGCAACCTGCGGTGAGGAGACCGGGTGGCTCCGGGTGTCGGGGGCGTGTCTTAACACTGCGCCTCTGCATGTCTGTCTCCCGTCCCTAATAGGGCTTCTCGAAGGCATGATGGCCTGAGGCATCCCGCACTGGGTGCGGGGAACTGTGTTACCTGAGGTTTTCCTCAGCTTCCCATGTTTAACACGGGTTATGCCGCGAGTTTAACGTCCAGCGGGGACGACATCGGACTGATCAACACGAGGAGTGGATCAGATGACAGAACCCCTTGCGGGGAACCTCCGACGCTGGGGCCAGCACATGGGCGGCTTCCCGAGTGAAGTGGAGTGGAATGAAATGGTATGACCCCACCGGGATGTGGCGGCCCGGGTAAGGATCAGGGTGGATGATGGAGTGAAGATCTTGGACCCCGTAGGGGCTTCCTACGTACCGCACGTTAGCGCGGATCAAAGTCAGCGTAGTTCGGATATACAGTTTAACGTCATGATGGACGTTGGCAAGCCGACTCACGAAGAGGTCGAGGCCACCGGGCGGAGGATTGAACCGAACCACCTCGCACAGAGGGGGATGGAACGGCCGGGTGGATCACAGTTTCACGTCATGCTGGACGTTGGCAAGCCGACTCACGAAGAGATCGAGGCTGCCTGGAGAAGGATTGAACCGAACCACCTCGCACAGAGGGGGATGGAACGGCCGGGTGGATCACAGTTTCACGTCATGCTGGACGTTGGCAAGCCGACTCACGAAGAGATCGAGGCTTCCTGGAGAAGGATTGAACCGAACCACCTCGCACAGAGGGGGATGGAACGGCCGGGTGGATCACAGTTTCACGTCATGCTGGACGTTGGCAAGCCGACTCACGAAGAGATCGAGGCTGCCTGGAGAAGGATTGAACCGAACCACCTCGCACAGAGGGGGATGGAACGGCCGGGTGGATCACAGTTTCACGTCATGCTGGACGTTGGCAAGCCGACTCACGAAGAGATCGAGGCTGCCTGGAGAAGGATTGAACCGAACCACCTCGCACAGAGGGGGATGGAACGGCCGGGTGGATCAAAGTTTCACGTCATGCTGGATGTTGGCAGGCCGACTCACGAAGAGATCGAGGCTGCCTGGAGAAGGATTGAACCGAACCACCTCGCACAAAGGGGGATGGAACGGCCGGGTGGATCACAGTTTCACGTCATGCTGGACGTTGGCAAGCCGACTCACGAAGAGATCGAGGCTGCCTGGAGAAGGATTGAACCGAACCACCTCGCACAGAGGGGGATGGAACGGCCGGGTGGATCACAGTTTTACGTCATGCTGGACGTTGAAGGGAGAAATAGGAAAAGGCAGTGGGGAAGTGCAATGGAGATACACATGTGCAGTCCCCCACAAGGGCGGATTCATAGGTGAATCGACGCGAATGTGAACCCGAGAGGGGTCCACGGATGGACGAACCGACGTGAATACGACCGGGACGACCAAGTGGTGGGCTTAAACCTCGGAGAGACTTCCTACGTACCCTGTTTAGAAGACAGGGATCAAAGTCCACGTAGTTCGTTCTGTTTGTAACACTCTACTCCCGTGGGCGAAGGCCACTCCAATCTCGACATCCCTGCAGAGACGAGCGGGTGGGGGCCACATCCAAACCGGGAGGACCCTGTGTGCGGGGCACGGGATCAGGTGATGCGGACGGTTTAACGTCTTGCCGGACGAAGTACAGTTTAACGTCGTGTGTTGAGGACGAAGCGGACGGTTTAACATCTTGCCGGACGAAGTACAGTTTAACGTCGTGTGTTGAGGACGAAGATGCTTGGCAGTTTAACGTCTTGCAGCGCGGACGAGGATGCTTGGCAGTTTAGCGTCGTGCAGCTTGGACGTATGCAGTTTAACGTCATGCAGGACGTGGTGCAGTTTAGCGTCATGCAGGACGAGTTACAGTTTAACGTCGTGCAGAACGAATAGCATACAGTTTAACGTCTTGTAGCTGGGACGAAGTGCAGTTTAACGTCGTGCAGGACGTATGCAGTTTAACGTCGTGCAGGACGTATGCAGTTTAACGTCGTGCAGGACGTATGCAGTTTAACGTCGTGCAGGACGTGGTGTAGTTTAACGTCGTGCAGGACGTTGATGCAGTTTAACGTCGTGCAGGACGTTGAAGCCGCCGATAGGTCCGTGTCACTTCGCGCGAGCCTGGAGGGACGCACGGGAAGACAACGCACGGTGCGGGCACCCGAGATGAGGGTCATCGGGCGCCACGCAGGCGGGTACCCAAAGGGGGTCAAAGGGGGCGACCCTGGCGGTTTGCGCGCAAAAGAGGAGCTTTGCGCGCAATACCGCGGGTCGGCGCGCAAATGGGCGGGCTGGCGCGCAATTGGGCCAGCACTTTGCGCGCGAATGATAGAGATTGCGCGCACCGGGCTTCGGATAGCGCACGGGGGCAACAACTCATTATTTAATGAATGGACACTTTGAAAATGGGGGGTGCGCGCAATCGGGCTGGATTGCGCGCACCCGGGGGCAATTGCGCGCAAGAGGCTTCTTTTGCGCGCAAATGCCTTTGAGTGAAGGGTTATTCAAAGGAAAGGAGCCAAAGGGATTGCGCGCGAAGGCGAACCCCGAGGCTTTCTTGCGCGAAAGAATAGAGGTTACCTGAAGATCGGCATTGCGCGCGGAAGGGGTTGGATTGCGCGCACGAGAGACCTTTCGAATTCTGGCAACCTTCAAAACGTCGGGGGTCGCCTTATATTTATAGGCAACCCCGGGCGCGAAATCCAGTTCGCGGGCGCAAAATTCTCTTTGCGGGCGCGGAATCGGGCCCGGCGCGCAAGGGAGTCGCGCGGGCCATTGGCGCACAAAATTGCGCGCCGGCCCGACGCATTGCGCGCATCCCGGGAGGTTTGCGCGCGTCTCATCAACTTTGCGCGCGGGTCTCCAAAATTCCGCGCAAGGCTTCCGGGCCCTCCGAAACATGCTTCCGACTCCAAATATGACCTCGCTTTCCGCATCCGGAGCTTTGTTTGGCAACAACGGACTTTTCCAGCGTCTACAGATATATAATACCTATATAAGTTCAATGTAATTCATTGGAGTCATTTTATAATAATTTTAGATATATAAAAATTTTATTGAACTTTTCACCGTCTTTTACCCACCTCCTAGGAGAATTTGAAAATTTACATAAAACATAATTTTACCGCTTCTGTGAGTGGAATTTTCAAAATCTGAGAGAAATGGTTAATATCAAGGAGTAAAATGTGGTTTAATAAGATCAAAATAATTTTTTTTGAATAGTAACTTTTTACTTTTATTTACCACTGTTAAAAGTAAATGGGGTATTTAAGGGTAAAAATGATATTATTATTACCCTAAAACATGTACTAATTCTATTGGATAAGTATAATTTGACCAGAAACAACCTTAGTAATATAATATTATCATTTAGGTCCACTAGGATTAGATTAGGACATTTATTATTATTTAATTCAAAGAAGAGTTAAAAGAGTTAAAATCAAAGTTTAATAACTAAAACATTTTTAATATAGGGTTATAAATAAGATAGATTTGACTATAAATATTCATTAGAAATCTAAAAGTATTTCCTACATAATGGTATTTTATTTATAATTTTTATACATTAAATAATTTAATTTATTTATGACACAATGATGACGAAGTAATTACTTTATTAATGAAATATTAACATAATTGATGTTATAAATACCCAAATAAATGTAATTTTAGACTTTTTATAAATTCAAATAAATTTTTAGGTTAATATTACATGTAAGTATTGATTTAATTAACTTTTTTAAAACTAATAATGCTGTTATGATTTTCAAAAAAATCAATTACCAAATAGTGTCAAAATTAACATAAAATAGTTTAAAATAAATATTATATTAATAATTGCTATTGTATTCTTAAAAATATAAGGCTCATCCAAATGACTTAGATAGGGTTATATATATTAATAATGAACCACTTGGGGTTAGTTTGGCTTGTTATAGTAAGTTTATTAACTATATAGTGTAAGAAAACAAGAAGACACGGTAAAAGTTAAATTATTTAACTTAGAGTTAAATCTAAATGATAAGGTTAAAATAGTAACCTAAACTTGTCTAAAAAATATTGGTTTAGAGGGTTAGACCCATAACCAATTTATCTTCAAAATAAATCAATTTTGAGCTATTATAAACCGAATATGACTTTATTATAAAATAATATTTTATGTTTTTTCCTAAAGTGCCCCTCTCCTACCTTATAAAAGGGCACCTCCTCCCTCTTCTATTTACACAATTTTGAGCTTTCAAGAATGGAAAAAACCTGAAAATTTACCTTCTCAACTTCCCTAGAAAAATTATAGAGGTTAGGTTCTCCTCAAAATACCAACTCTAGTGCCTTAAGAGGAAGCTTAAAAGAGGTGCGTCGAATAAGAGGTAATCTCTTCTACCGATTCTTTAAAGTTTTATTTCTTCTTAAACTTATTCTTCTTTAGTTGTTTCATTATAAAGTAATAACATCAGTATAAATAATATACTGATATGTTATTATAAATATTAAAGAACCCCATTTCATCTTCTATCCATCCTATGGAAAACAAAATCACTGCGCGTGCGTACATACGGAATACCGTCTCCACGCCGTGGTGTAATCTGTTTTTCCACCACTACCTTACTTGGATGGGTATAATGGTATAAAGAATAACTATATATAGTTATTATAACATCATAATGATTATGAGATATTATATCATCCACTCTAATTCAATTCAATAATTATGGTAAAGATATCATCACTCGTGCATACGTACGGATTACCGTCTCCACGACGCGATGAGATTCATTCTCCATGTTAACCACTCAAGAATGATTATAAAGTATATATAATGAATAATAATGAAATATATGTCATGATAAAGCTACTGTATTTATGTATATATATATATATATATATCATCTACTTACTTCTATTCAAGTCAATAAGGAAAGGAAAACAACGTTCATGCGTACGTATGACCTACCGTCTCCATGAACAGTGTATTTCATTTAATTTATCTATCTATTATATATATATACTGAATATATATGATATATAAATCATTATTTAAATGCTGGAAGTAATTAAATCATGATATAAATAATAATAATATCAAGAACAACAAGTCCAAACACGTACGATAAATAAAACGATTTTACCCAAAACGCTGCTTTAACAAAAAATTTACAAAAGAACGGGTAATATAAAGTCATAAGTGAACCATATATGATATCATAACAATGAATATGATTCTTTAATAAGTAAATGACATTATTTAAATCATTATATAGGAGTTTCAGATATATATGAAGCATATCAAACATAAGGTAAGGGATAATTATTCCAATCTCGTTCTCATCCGAGATTGTTTATTCGTAAGTATTTACTGGGGTTATTGTTATCATACATGTACATGTTTTCTAAAAGTGTTTTTATGTATTTTTAAAGTCCTTTTTACCCATTTTTGACTTTTACCACATTTTATGAAAGGAATATTTCTTTTTTTACCATACGAGTAACTTTTTGACTTTTCCGACAAAAGTACAAGGAGAATGTTTTTTTATACGGCATGAACGGATTTTTAAGGTTTCATAACACCTAATTTTCCTGAAGATTACTCTAAAATATTTCCTGAATATTTTCAAAAAAATCATTTTATTTTAAAATTTCATAGAATTTTGTGAAAAGAAAATAATTTTGAATAAGAAAGGATATTTTCCCCAAGAATTTATTTCAAGTGTTTTATCAAAACCATTTTCCATCTAAGATGACATTATTTCATATGTGTATGTTTCAATTATAATGTCTCTATGATTTAAATGGTTTCAATTCTCTTATTATGAAATGATATCCATTTTTCATATATGGATTATGATATGATGGGATGATGTTTATTAAACCCATTTTATTCCTTGGGTTATGATGAATTATTTAGGCTTATGTTGTGGCACACGTAAGAATGATTTCATTATGAGATGGGTGTGACCTATATCTCCATCCAATTCATTGGGTAAAGATTTATATCTCATGAGATAGACATGGATGGAACAGTAAGTTAATCCGGTTCAGTGTTATAGGACTGGAATGGGGAGTGAACTCAATTCAGAAAGGGAATTTGTCCACTAAGATGGTCTTGGCAGCAATGCCTTGGCTACTATGGAAATAATATCATGTGCATAATGGTTTTCCACAATTACATGTTTTATTACCATGCTATTTTATCATGATTTATGTTCCTTTATGATATATGCCTTACGTACTTCCAAAATTTATGTCTTTGCTCAAGATTTTGATTTTTAGATTTTATGTTCAAGTTTTTGCATTCAAATGTTTATGGATTGTTTTATGTTCTCTATGTTTACCCTTACTGAGCATTTGAGCTCACCCTTTTTATGTTTTATTTTCCCCAGTATATAAATAAAGGTTTTAGGTAAGAAAACATTAGGGGAAGATCTTTATGAGAGATGTTGAAGATCTTTCACCATGATTAGAAGATTATTTTTTACGAGTTTCCAAAGACACTAAACTATTATGGTCCTTGTGTGTTTGTTTTTGTTATGTATTAAGTATTCTGCAAAATTAATGTAATGTCTATGTACGTCAGGCTATGGGTCTCTATAGTTGGTATCAGAGGAAAGGTTTAGTTAACCTTTGAAAACTAGGATGAAAAAACTTTAGTAAGATCCCTAGAGATATTTCTAAGGTATGTCTAGGGATGTCCCTAAGGTTAAGCATAAGTATAGGTTATAGTCCTAGAATTACAAAAACGATATTAGAATTAAACCTAATATGTTAAATATTGAAGGTACTCCCCCTTGATTATCATTTCTTCCTCTCACAATATTCTTTTTGGGTTTTAGAAAATGGCTGGAAACAGGAAGATTCACGATAATGGAGGATATGATGGACAATGGAATGATATTATTAATGAGAAACCAAATGAAATTGGATCTGGAATTCCATATATCATTATTATTCCTAATAAGAAATCTCATAATATGATCAATAATCTCAACTTTGGTAAGTTTCCTAACTCATCTAATAAGAGAAATATGGAGTTTCATGATGATCACAGAGGAATGAAAGTTAAATTTTCCTCATGTAAATCATGTGGGAAGAGGAATCTGGGAGAATGTTTCAAAGGAACTGGAAGATGATTTTGGTGTGGAAAAGAAGGACACAAAGCTAGTAATTGAAAAGAAAAGGTTCAGTTAACACCATGGACAAGGATAATGGTATTACTAAGACATCAACAATGGTTAAATGTTTTAAATGTGGAATGTACGGGAATTATGCAAACCAATTCCCTAAGGGAAAGTCTCATGAAGAGAATCAGCATGGTCATATGGGTAGTATTTATGTTGATGAAGATGAAGAGACTAAAAATGATATATGAGATGAAAGAATTTTTCAAGCTCAATCAATGGTTTAAGAAGGTAGTGGAATGATTGTATGTTTATAAAGAGTTATGTTGTTTGGGTAATTTAATGGTATTAGGGAATAAAGAAACATATAAGGATTGTCACACTATTGTTATTCCTAAAGTATTTGAAAGTATATGTTGAATGGTACCAGTAACCATGAAAGGTTATTCAGATATTTTTGGAAAGTAGATGATATGCGCATAATGAATGGATAAGGAGAAAATGAAAATTTTGATAGTATTCATGAGCTCATGACTGATATAAGGACAAAGTGATATCATGGTTTGAGTATATAGAAATTTTGGGATTTTGGTATGTGGAAAGAGTTAACTTTTGACAGCATTCATGTTTTCACTAAGGTTTAATGGGTATTCATTTTTTAGGAGAATACATGATTAAGGTATTCATATGTTTGGAATGTGACCAACAAGATATATCGTATGATATATGGGGGATAAATGATGGTATTCACATGCTCGGTAAATGACATTTCTAGCAATTATTTTCTTTATACTATGAGCTTGGACAGAAGTATTTTAGATAAGCCTAAATATTGTAATGGATTATGTTGGACATAAGTTAGTATTGTTTAAGTATATAACTTTTTGATATTATTTTTGGAATGTTATAATAGTATAGTTTTAGAAAAAGGACAACCCATAGGACGGGCGACAACCCGTCGCGTCAGAAAAGGTTGTAGGAATCGAACCCACAACCGAAGTACGACATGCCTTTATCGCCTACCACTGGCCTACAAGAAGTCCCTTGTTAGTAGAAACTAGTTTTATTTTATTAAGCGGTATGATAGATGAAGTATAAGTCCATTTTAGGAACCATATACGATTAATCTCACCATAGATAGACTTGTGTATATAACTTTTTCTAAAATTATGTTTGAGATAGATGGAATGACCTATCATTCTATCGCATGATCTGTTAACACTTCACGGAAGACAAATTCAACTTCATTTCTTTAAGATATGAAGTGGAAATTGTTAAAGGCACAAAAAACAGCGAGATTGTACCAAAATCAAGAAAGTATTTCTTCAAATTCAATTTTTTCATCTTTAGGGAAATGATCTTGAAAACCAAAAATGTTGTCCTATTGCCCTCATATTCGATGAATCAGATGGTACCTTAGATCATCACAAATTTATGGCTTTGTGATTTTTGGATTTTTCATAGCTATGTTCTCTACCACTCTCTATCAGAACATGATGGTTATATTTCTCTTCCATATTCATATTTTCTCCTATATTCTCCTATGTGGAAACCCAGTGATGAGTTACTTTGGGTATTCGTTATGTTTCTAACGTTCCTTTTTAAAATGATTATTTAGTATTTCTTTTTATGATGCGGGTTTCTATGAAATAAAATTTCAAGTAGAAAACCATTTATAACCCTGACAAATTTCGAGGGCGAAATTCATTTTAAAGGGGGTAGAATGTAACACCCCAAGATTTTATGAGAATTATTATTTTTAATTTCATTGATGTATTTTTTTGTACACTTCACATTAAGATTATATTGCATTATACGCAACACCATATTAGCTTGTAGTACAGGCAACACTATTCTTGGCTTGTGATGTACACAATTTCAAGTTCTTTCGAATAAAATTAATTTTACACAACACCAAGTATAGATTTTGATCAATGTATAACTGAACTATATTTTGATTATGTTATACAAAACACCAAACAGAGCTTTCACTACATGCATCCCGGACTTGGCTTGCATTACACACAATCAAGACCTTTCTCGATAGCATGTGTAGTACGCAATACCGAGTTTCACTAAACGAGATATTATTATAATATTATTTTGAACTAGCCGTTATGAATAGTAATACCCACTTTTTGAAATTTTATAAATTTTATCTTTCAAAATGGATTCATTTTTGGATTCGGAATATCGAAATTAGCCTAGGGTGAATTTTTGGTATTTTTCAGAAAACTTTCATTTTTTGATGAATAGTTAAAACAATGGGTTACTATTTAAAAACTGACTTTTTATTTAAATAATTATTTATTTTATTTAAATTTATCTTAGGTAAAAATTGATACATAATACCTATATAAGTTCAATTTAATTCATTGGAGTCATTTTATAATAATTTTAGATATATAAAAATTTTATTTAACTTTTCACTGTCTTTAACCCACCTCCTAGGTTAATTTGAAAATTTACATAAAACTTAATTTTACCGCTTCTGTGAGTGGAATTTTGAAAATCCGAGAGACACAGTTAATATCAATGAGTAAAATGTGGTTCAATAAGATAAAAATAATTTTTGGTGACTAGTAACTTTTTATTTTTATTTACCACAGTTAAAAGTAAATAGGGTAATTAAGGGTAAAAATGATATTATTATTACCCTAACACATGTCCTAATTTTATTGGATAAGTATAATTTGACAAAAAAACCTTAGGAATATAATATTATCATTTAGGTCCACTTGGATTAGATTAGGACATTTATTATTATTTAATTCAAAGAAGAGTTAAAAGAGTTAAAATCAAAGTTTAATAACTAAAACATTTTTAATATAGGGTTATAAATAAGATAAATTCGACTATAAATATTAATTATAAATCTAAAAATATTTCCTACATAATGGTATTTTATTTATAATTTTTATACATTAAATAATTTAATTTATTTATGACACAATGATGATGTAGTAATTAACTTATTAATGAAATATTAACATAATTGATGTTATAAATACCCAAATAAATGTAATTTGAGACTTTTTATAAATTAAAATATTTTTTAGGTTAATATGACATGTTATTATTGATTTAATTAACTTTTTTCTAACTAATCATGATGTTATGGTTTTCACAAAAATCAATTACCAAATAGTGTCAAAATTGACATAAAATAGTTTTTAAAACAAATATTATATTATTAATTGCTATTCTATTCCTAAAAATCTAAGGTTCCGCCAAATGACTTAGATAAGGTTATATATATTAATAATGAACCACTTGGGGTTCTTTTGGCTTGTTATAGTATGTTTATTAACCATATAGTGTAAAAAACAAGAAGACATGGTAAAAGTTAAATTATTTAACTTAGAGTTAAATATAAATGATAAGGTTCAAATAGTAACCTAAACTTGTCTAAAACCTATTGTTTGAGAGGATTTATACCCATACCCACTTTATCTTCTAAATAAATCAATTTGGAGCTATTATAAACCGAATATGACTTTATTATAAAATAATATTTTAAGTTTTTTCCTAAAGTGCCCCTCTCCTCCCTTATAAAAGGGCACCTCCTCCCTCTTCTCTTCACACAATTTTGAGATTTCAAGCTTGGAAATCCCCTAGAAAAATTATATAGGTTCTGGTATCCTCAAAAGACCAACTCTAGTTCCTTAAGAGGAAGCTTAAAAGAGGTGCGTCGAATAAGAGGTAATCTCTTCTACTGATTATTTCAAGTTTTCTTTCTTCTTCAACTTATTATTCTTTAGTTGTTTCATTATAAAGTAATAAAATCAGTATAAATAATATACTGATATGTTATTATAAATATGAAACAAACCCATTTCACCTTCTATCCATCATACGGAAAACGAATTCACCGCTTGTGCGTATGTATGGAATACCGTCTGCACGCCGTGGTGTAATCTTTTTTTCCACCACCACCTTAATTGGATGGGTATAATGGTATAAAAAATAACTATATATAGTTATTATAACATCATAATTATTTTGAGATATTATATCATCCACTCCAATTCAATTCAATAATTATGGGAACGATATCATCGCTCGTGCGTACGTACAGATTACCGTCTCCACGACGCGATGAGATTCATTCTCCATGTTAACCACTCAAGAATGATTATAAAGTATATATAATGAATAATAATGAAATATATGCCATGATAAAGCTATTTTATTTATATATATATATATAGGTAATCTACTTACTTCCATTCGAGTCAATAAGGAAAGGAAAACAACGTTCATGCATACGTACGACCTATCATCTCCATGAACGGTGTATTTAATTTCATTTATCTATCTATTATATATATATACTGAATATATATGATATATAAATCATGATTTACATTCTAGAAGTAATTAAATCATGATATAATTAATAATAATATCAATAACAACAAGTCCAAACACGTACGATAGATAAAACGATTTTACCCAAAACGCTGCGTTAACATGGAATTTACAAAAGAACAGGTAATATAATGTCATAAGTGAACCATATATGATATCATAAAAATGAATATGATTCTGTAATAATTCAATGACATTATTTAAATCATTATACAGGAGGTTCAGATACGTACGAAGCATATCAGACATAAGGTAAGGGATAATTATTCCAATATCGTTCTTATCCGAGATTGTTTATTCATAAGTATTTACTGGGGTTATTGTTATCATCCATGTACATGTTTTATAAAAGTGTTTTTATGTATTTTTAAAGTCCTTTTTACCCATTTTTGACTTATACCACATGTTATGAAATGAATATTTCTTTTGTTTACCATACAAGGAACTTTTTGACTTTTCCGACAAAAGTACGAGGAGAATGTTTATTTATACGGCATGAATGGATTTTTACGGTTTCATAACACCTTAATTTAATGAAGATTACTCTATAATATTTACTGAATATTTTCAAAAAAATTATTTTATTTTAAAATTTCATGGCATTTTGTGAAAAGAAAATGATTTTGAATAAGAAAGGATATTTTCCTCAAGAATTTATTTCAAGTGTTTTATCAAAACCATTTTACATCTAAGATAACATTATTTCGTATGTGTATGTTTCAAGTATAATTTCTCTATGATTTAAATGGTTTCACTTATCTTATGATTAAATGATATCCATTTGTTTTATATGTATTATGTTATAATGGGATGATGTTTATGAAACCCATTTTATTCTTTGGGTTATGATGAATGATTTATGTTTATGTTGTGGCACACATAAGAATGATTTCATTATGAGATGGGTGTGACCTACATCTCCCTCAAATGAATTTGGTAAAGATTTATATCTCATGAGATAGACATGGCTGGAATGGTAAGTTAATCGAGTTCAGTGTTATTGGACTGAAACGAGGAGTGAACTCGATTCAGAAAGGGACTTTGTCCACTAAGATGGTCTTGGAAGCAGTGCCTTGGCTAATATGGAAATACTATCATGTGATTAATGGTTTTCCACAATTACATATTTTATTCCCATGCTATTGTATCATGATTGATGTTACTTTATGATATATGCCTTAATTACTTCTAGAATTTATGTCTTTGCTCAAGATTTTTATATTTAGATTTTATGTTCAAGTTTTTGCATTCAAATGTTTATAGATTGTGTTATGTTCCCTATGTTTACCCTTACTGAGAATTTGAGCTCACCCTTTTTTTGTTTTCTTTTACCGAGGATATAAAGAAAGGTTTTAGGTAAGAAAACAAAAGGGGAAGATCTTTATGGGAGATGTTGAAGATCTTTCACCGTGATTAGAAGATTATTTTTTTCTGAGTTTCCAAAGACACTAAACTATTACAGTCGTTGTGTGTTTGTTTTTGTTATGTATTAAGTTTTATTCAAAATTATTTTAATGTTTATGTACGTCAGGCTATGGGTCTCTACAGTTTGTATATAGTTTACAGAAACCGAGGCATTTTATAATGATCAGTGGTGTCAGTAGTTCATCAAAAATCTTTTCAGTATAAAGTTCCAATACCCAATCCCATGGGTTCAAAATGTTGAGTGGGTATAATAGGAATTTAAATATAATGATAAATTAAGAGACCCTCTCATTTTCACATTATTTATAGTTCGTGAGGTTAATAAACATTTTTTCCATTATCGTAGATCAAAATTGGAAAAGGAACTTAAAAACATGTTTTCCTAACTTACGATTGATCATACTAGTAAGCTATTGTACAAGTGGAATGTTAGAGCCACTGAATTCTATACAAATCACATAGTTTTTATACATATTTTTTGCCCCGTGGGACCATTATGAGGACAAATTGGAAAATGAAATGTGAGAGATACTACTCTAAATCTCCCATGCCATCAAAGGTTGGAAAAAATGATCCTTGAAATTGGGTGGAGGAGGAGTGGCAACCACCCATTCAAGATATAGTTTCCTTTTAGGTTCTACTGAGGAATTCCACCCTTCCATGTCCTCCATTTGAGGGGTAGGATACTTGATATTGTAGAGGAGTCTTGGGGGTATCATTATCTAATCCATATCCCAATTTTAAGTCGTTGGTGATTCTTTACATATTTATCCTACATTTGTCACCCATTTACTTCTAGTTCATGATAAGACTCAGTGACTATCCAGATATGGGGGAAGTTTATTTTTCAAAAGAGGTAATTCTTAATATTACACAATTCCAAAATTTAAGTAGACCATATATCTTGATCCAGAGCCAAACTTATGCTCATATTATGTTCTTGTGAATATATTAAACCCTCCTAGAGAGTAGGATGAAAAGTATTCAGTTTTCCTTAAAGGTGAAACCCATTGGGAATATTTTCCCTGATTAATTCCTTATAAATCCAATATAATATTGAATATATCAACCTCATATTATGCCACAATATCTTCTATGGAGAGTACTTTTAGATCACTTGGGGGAGAGTGGGACACATCCATGCCTATTCCATTATATTTAGTGGTATAGAATTGAGGGGGTGGAAAATTATTGTTCAGAGATTCTGGAGTTTGGGTATACCTATGATTTTGGGTACAAAAACCCTCAACTTGTGTTTTGGAACAATATTTTTCTTGAGAAATAGTTTCCTTATTATGTAACTTAGTGTATGTGTATCTATCTGTGTCATCTACTGGATTGATAGTGACGATGTTCACTGAGAAATATTGGGTAGTAGGAATGAATTCATCACCATCATAGTAATAGAGTGACTCTTTTTTCCCATATCCTCTTTAAAGGGTATATAGAGTTCTTATAACTGGTCCCCTTCCTCATTGGCCCATTTCAGTTTGCGACCTCTATAGTGTTTTATCTTATTTAACATATGTTACCTTGGTTTTAATTAGTGGATGACGATACTAAAGGAATATTACACTATCCTAACTGAACATACCCTAAATGATTGGGGAGTGTTGTGTTGTGATAGTAATGATAGAGTCTTTGATTGTTGGAAATCCCTTCCTAGCCTGGAAAAGACCTATTTTAAAAGAGTATATAATAATAATTACCCTATCTTTGAGGGTCAGGACTGATGTGAAGTCACTACCAATGATTCTTGATCTTGATGATGATTTTATTATTCCAGGGGTGGTAGCAATGGTAAAAATGACCTCATCCCAATAGCCTGGGGGTAACTTAGAGTCATCACTGATATATTTGGAAACAACTTAAGATTTTATAACATAAGGGGTGGATGATGTGGTAAACATTTCCCTAGTCCCATGGGATGGGGTTTATTCTAGATATCTACCATCATGGTTACAAGTGAAATATTTTTAATTTGGCACATTTTCACTCAATAATGAGCCCAATGTTGTACCTAATCAGAGTGAGAGATTATTTCCATAGGGAGTTTCCCTATTTCTAGGGGATTTATTTTTATAATCTATGATACCTCCTAAACCTTTAGAGATTCCTAGATCAAGATTCTACAAATATACCACTCTCTTTGGTTACACTGATTTTTTCCTTATAGACAAGAGGGATTTTTTGGATCAATCAACTGGAATGAAAATTTTTTGAGACTGTGAAATCTATTTCAGTAATGGAAATGTAGAATTCTATTTTTAGAGGAATCTCATGACTCATGAATCAATTAATGTATAATGATACATACTTACACCATCCCCAAATATTTACACCGGATGAAACATTAATGATTATTTGTTGGAGTATTCATAGAATTTTTAGGAAAGCACACTTCAATCTCTAACACTTATTTTTTGACATTGGGTTCTGATCTATAGAGAAAATAGTACGGTCTATCTGGTGGAAAATCTTCTTTATTACCTAGAGATGATCATTATTTCCCTGATAAGTGAGATTCCTATCCTTTAATTGGTGAAGGGTCACCCCCAAGTTATAGAATAATTAAGGCATGCATTCCTCCTTCAACACATTTGGTATGTCATAATGAAAAGTGTCTATGGGACATAACATAGTAATGAGGTTTCTCTCGATCAAATATTTTCACATATCAATGTTGTATTGATCATATTTGGAGTAAAAATATCTTAATCAATATAACTATCATAGTTACATTCCCTATGCTTTATCAGAGTGGGGAGTATTACCTTATGATGATAGAGGTAGTGTATCATTAATGTTCATTTAGGTCATGTTCTTGATTTACCTCGATCATTTAAGTGTTTCCGGGTATGAATACAAATTCAGAATAGATTTGATAATGGGAGGACCATATTTTCATGCCATACTCACTAGAAAAAAAATGAATTTTAAGATTTTTATTTTCAAATTTAAATTCATTTTCAACTGAAGTTTATAAAGGTGATGTAAAATAAATTGGTTTTCAATATTGTTTTTTAGAAAAATGATGCTGAAAACCATTTTTTATTTTTTTGATCCTGTCTTCGGTAGGTTTCTAGAAAAAAAATAACATCGTACATCCAATGTATTTGAATTTTTGGCATCTATTTTTGGTTAAAAATGATGAAAAAAGGTTTTCATCATTGGTTTATAAATAAAACCATCACTGAAAACCTTGCATATTTTTTTAATGTTTCGACATTGGTTTTGATAAAAACTGATGCCGAATGATATTTTTTTAGAAAATTGTCAATATTAAACCCCCAAAAATAAGAATATTTGTAATATAAAAAAAATATCCATAAAACAACATGTATCGTAGATTAAAAATCTATAAAAACAAATATACTTTTAACAAAGTAATCAAAAAATCATTATCTGCACATTTTTATTATAAAGTAGAATTAAAAAACACGTACCTAATGATTTACAACATAATCATTGATGTTTTTTGTTGAAGAATTATTTTGAGATATTTATTTTCAAACAGCTATTATAATAAAATAATTAGTTTTTGAATACTTTTTATTAGGAAAATTTAATATTAATTATAAAAATTAGAATATACATACCTTAAATCATAAGCATACATAACAAGTATTTCACAAAAAAAGAACAAAGATGGATATGTTTATTGTTCATATAAGAATCAACATAATTGAATGTCTAAAATAACATTGAATGATATAAGATTAAGAAAAATAATATAATGACATGAAATATAAAATAATTAATATTACTAACCTTATAAAATTCAGTGGTTAACCAAGTAGTGATTATCTCATACATGAATCATAGAACATAATAAAAAAATTAAACATTTAATTGTTGATGATGAAAATATGGTTATAAAACATTAACTTGATAATAAAAACCAATATATATATTTCAAAAATAATAATAATATCTAATATAAAAAATAATTACCATTACTATCACATATTGGATTGCATTTGGGTTATTTATCGACAAGTGATATTTGTTAAGATTTTTCCATGAGGTTCATTTTAATATATATCAACTAATAATACATGTATATATAATAATAATTAAATATAATGAACTTATTAAAAATAAGTAAACCTAATTTTCTAACAAGGTGGTAATTTTTTACGAACATCATTTAATAAATAGAAAAACCAATATAAGGTGAATTCACATGGGACGATACACCTAACATCCAATTACCACCTATAATACAAAAATTTCACAATTAATTAAATTATAATGAACATTAGTTCATAATTATGTTTGGATAATTACCCTTTAAGAAATGGAAACACCAAACACCCAATATCTGTCTTTAATAATATCTCACACATATATGTAATTCTATTTGCAATATTCACACATTTCATAGCCGTGGAAATGAATACCAGGTCTATAAAACTATAAATTCCTATAGTGTCATTTTAAATAAGAAGTGTGTATAGATACCTAATTAAAAAAGTAATATAGTTATTCAATTTAAACCATATTTAATTGAATAAATAAAAATGAAAATGTCAATTTACTTACATAGAAAACAACTGCCACACATTCACACTTAGATCTTTAAAATCAATTAGATCCATGATATATTTTCTAAATGTTATCAATGGACATCCTCTTACAAATATATTAGATGTTATTCAAAACTCATAGATATTACCCAAGGAAGAAGAAACCTGTTATAATCTTTGTATCCCTTCATAAATTTTAGAAGTATATAAAGTTGTTTGTTCCTAAACTTTTTGTTTCCTTTGTGCCATTTATTTTGATTTTAGATACTCATATATAAGTTAAATGTCATAAAAAATTATAAGTAAATTTCAATCACATGTAATTAATATAAAAAATGTGTACCTTGTATGAAATATAATGAAGAAGGAAATATGGAAAAAGTAAAAAATAACCCATAAAATCCCCAAATCTGGTAACCTCCTCAGTATGAAATGGTAGTAGAGTAGTAGAATCAATATTCTCATGTACTGACACTCTAACCTAACCCACTTGCATAGGATGGTGATGTATAGAATCAACCAAAAAATGTATGATTATGAATGCTACAATATGTACATTAGGATATCTAACACACAAATCACAATATAAGGTAGGGTTTGAGAAAGGAGGTAGAGGATTTGAGTAGGCAGGCTGGGAAGGTTAGTCCAACTCTATAGGTTGTGCAGCTATATGAAAAGGCCAAAAAATCTAGGAAGACTACACAGACTGTGACTATATCATCAATTGTTCTAACATAGCCTGCATAGTTGATTGAATTTTATCTCCCATGGAAAATTTCATATATTTAAGCTCAGATTTTAAGTATTTGATTTCTATGTCTCTTGATTGCTTAATTTTGTGACCAAAAACTTTATGAATACTAACCCTTGCCTCATATCATCTTAGGCGGCCAGGGTGTTCTAGTTTTCCTAGAAGTAATGTTTGAATTTGGGCTAGTTCAATCTCTAGATGAACCATTATATAAAAAATAGTTAGGAAATACATTTCTAGTTGAAAAATTATTAGAGTATCTTCATTCTCTAACACATCTGACAAATTTTGATCAACTAATTTGCTATAAATGGATTTGAAAAAATAACATAACATGATGATAGACTTTCTGAAATATGTTTACAATATAACATGTAGTGAGACTGGTAGAAGTTGTTACATAAATAAATGACAATCATGAGATTTCGTACCTATTATTTTACAATCCTTAAATGGCACCAAATTCTTCACATTTTAAGAATAACCATTGGGTAATTTAATACCGTGAAGACACTGAAAATATTCATCTTCTCAATCTTGCTTAATGTGTGATAATTTAAAGGTAAATATGTTTTGTTTCCTTTCATAATGTGAGATAACTCTAAATGTATTCCCATTGATATCAAGTCCAATATAGCATGGAATCCATTTTTATCTTCCCTTTTACGTCAAAAAAAGTTCAAATCAAACTATCACATATGTTTTTCTCAATGTGCATAAATCAATGTTATGTTTTATCACTAAAAATATCTAATAAGGCAGTTTAAAAACGATAGATTATTTATTCAAGATATTTTTTAATGATCACAACTTATTTTATTTCAGAATGTCGAATCAATATTTTTCACCCTGTCGTAATATTATTTAACTGAAAATAGTCATGGGGGAAGATTATATTCCTGTAAACTGTTAAATGAGTTTTTCAATCTATGATAAGGACAATCAATTCACACAAATATTTGATGTCCCATGTACACTATCATTATTCCATTCCATAATTGATAATATAAAGTCTCTTATTCAAAAATTGGATATGATTTATATCCCTTAACACTATATCAAGATAAGTTCCATATGTAGGAAGTTTTTTTATAGTGAACATTATCATATAATTGAAAAGAAAAAACTCTTTCTTGTATGCATCGAAAGATTTAACACCTTTCTAGAATAGTAGTTTCAAATAATCAATCATTGGCTAAATATACACATTAATATCATTTCCCAGCTGTTTTGGTCTAGAAATCATCAAGATCATCATAAAATATTTTTTCTTCCTATATATATATGGGGAAAAGTTGTAAAATACCAATATAGGCCATGAAATATATTGGATACTTGGGATCTGATATGGATTCATTCCATCAGTACACAATCCCATAATGGATTTCTAACTTCACTTCCAAAATCACAAAATTCTTTATCAAATCTCTTCCACTATGGTGAATTAGTATGGTGATGTAAGTTACCATCACAGATGTACTCATCTGAATGTCATATTAACCTTTTTTCATCAATTGAATATGAAAATAGATGTTTCAAATGAGGAATTATTGGAAGGTACCAAATTTATTTATAAGGAGATTTGATTCTGGTACCTGAGAATGAATCATAGTTGAATTATCAAAATTATATGAACGAATTATTGGATGGAATTTTTAGAAAGTGCAAAATTGATTCTACATGAGGTTAGATTCCAATACTTGAGAATGAAATTGGCATAAATTTTCTATTCATCTTATAGAATGATGTCCCACATACATGAAATTTTGAAAAATATTCATACTATTTCCAATAAAACAAACAATCATTGGGGAAATCATGCATCTTTTTATAACCCAATCCCATTGGGAATAATATTTTCTTCACCTCATCATAGAAATCTATAAAACCTTTTGCTTCTATAAGTAGGTCTTTAAAAAGATCAATTAAGTTAGAGAAAAATTTATCACTCCACCCATTTCTTTCTTTCAAGTTAACTAATCCCAAAACTACTGATAACACTATATATTTACCATAACTTAGGAATAATTGTTTCTTATAATCTCGATACAATCATTCAAAAATTTCTTTTTTTATGGTTTGAACACCTAAATCATGAATTAATTCTTCAATATGATCATATGCTTCATTATGAATATTTTCATCACTATTAAATGTTGAATTATCAGTTCTTTCACCATGCCAGATCCAACATGTATAATTAAGGCTAAAACCATAGAAAAATGAGAAGATCCTTGATTTATCTTGAATTTAACTTTATCATATTTAAACACTTTACAAATTGACATATAATCAATTATATGTTTGTAATATGTTTTTTAAAAAATTTCAAAAAAACATCAACTACCTTTTCATATTCACTAGTGTTTCTTTATAAATTTATCCAATTATGATCCATTCAATACCTGACATTGAAATATAATCGGTGAATATTTTAAAACAAATAAACATTTATATATATATATATAAACAGATAAATTTTAAAAATAAACACATATAATAAAAATGAATGGTAATCTGATAGGAAACATCAATGATTATTAAGAATAAAATAAAAAACTTATCTACTAAAGGTATTCATTTTCATGATTTCTATCATGATGATCCAATGTACATCACATGTAATGACCCCAGTAAAATTCCCAATAGAAAATCCCAATTTTGTAAAATAATATATTTTTTACTTTTAATTTAAATTCTTTTATTTATTTATATAAATGTGATATTCCCAATATAAAATCATGATTTTGTCACTATATGTATGTTTTACACACCTCATATTATAATATTTGGATTTTTATTTAATTTTATACCATAATTCTTGTTGTTGTGTATGATAAATGGTTAATTATTTTACTAATTTAAATTCTAATATAGGGGGTAGAGTCTCCCCATGGTAAATTCTTAGAACTCACTTTTATCAAAAACCACTTTTTTTATAAGGATTTATAGCTAAGGAATGTAGCGATCATCGGTTTAGACATGTGATGAACACTATATTGTTGAAAGATAAAACCATATATCAGTTTTCATTGCATAATATCATCAAGACCATTTGATAATTTTAAAAAATAAAAAAATTATCAAAATAAACAAACTTTAACAACAACATTTATTATTAACAATCAACTACATACAAATAATTGAAATAATAACCCAAAATTATTACTAAATGATAAATAATTTATCTTTAAAATTTAAAATATAACAAAAAAAATTCAGATTTCAATAAGGATAATTGATCCAAAATCTAAATTTTCTACCTTAAATTCGTTATAAGAATAAACACTACAAGATATAACAAATATGTTTGTATAAATGAACATTAAACATGAACAAATAAATAAAATCAAACCACAGTTGATGGTCATCTATAAAATGGTTTCCAAAGACAAAATACTTCTATGGATGGTAAAACAAAGATAGAGGATGAATAATTGAGACCGTGGATCATGAAATGGTGATAAAAATAGAAGAAACCCAAGAAACATGGTTTTTGAGGATCAACGGTGGACTTTAGAGTTGTCGTGAGTCAAGAAAAAAAATATTTGGTAGATCCATAAATGAGGGTTTTGCGATTTGGGTATTTTTAATATGTTTTTAGAATATATTTTTACTTAAACCAATGCCAAAAACTGATTATCGGTGTCAGTTTTATAGATACCGATGCCAAGAAGTGCCTGAAAACATGTTTTTCATATGTTTAAAAGAAAACGACATCATAATTCTGACGTTAAATCACTTTTCACTGGTGACTATTACTACAGGGAGGAACTTTATAGTAACTTGTTAGTGTACTAGAAATGGTACGACCTTATTTCCTTTTGATCTTCTCATGAAAATGAGAACTATCAAAATTGGAATCATGAGGAGAGTCTTTGTGTCTGATCCTTAAAAAGTCATTAAGATAACCTTTTTATCACATGTTCTAGTGAGAGCCTCCAGAATTATTGGTTAGGGTATCACAGAGAGTACCTTTGTAGTTTAGGTTTCACTTACTTTCCAACAAGGATTGGGTAAAGTCTTGGGCCACTATAGATAAGAATTTTAGGGCCTCAAGTGTATTATCATTTATTAGTGCAAGAATAGGGGCCTTATTTTGGGTTATTGTCCACCCTTAGATCAATATTCTTTTAGATTTAATCCTTAGGGAAAATCAATGACCTTTACAGATATGAGTCAAATCATATGAATCATGTGACTTTGGAGGGGATTGTTAATAATCCACTTAGTGCTAGGAAATAATATGATCATATCCCTTATGTTCTACTAGAATATGAAAATGGATCCATTTAGACTAAGTAGGAATGTGCTCTTTCCTGTTATTATCCATAGATCTCTATCATTATTCTTATTTGGGCTATAAGTGAGTAGAAATGTGTGCTTGATTTTGATCATTTTTCATAATATATTGATAGTCCTTCATGAATGATGTGGGAAAATGCATACCCTATTGTGCCCCCATTAGGATATAACTACTGTCCTCTTAAAGCGGTGGAGGGATATATACCTGATCCTATGAAACTATTTGGATATGTCTATGAGATTCTTTAGCATCAATGGGAGCAAGATTATGTTTCTAAATCTAGATGATCACACAAATATGTTTATTATCAACTTTTGTTGATGCTGTTAGGATCATATGAACACTATTCTTGATAAGGGTAGGGATATATGCCCATATTTCTATTATCACAAATATATGATAGTGTTCATCCTATGTGGGAATGAAAATGTGTTCCGGTTCCTCATTTGAAGTGGGAATATGCACCTGGTCTTATCATCCATTTCCTATCAGTATATAATGAAAGGATTTGTGCATGAGGGTGAGAATATTTGACTAACCCTACTTTCTATTATAATATAACTCTAGAATTATTTTATGTGAATTAGGATATGATTTTTCTTTCTAGTCACCACTATAGTATGTCAATATATTCTTCAGTTGAAGAAAGGATATGACCCTTCTCTCTATGGTTCAAAGCTCACTACACCTGTATAGATTTCCTAGACACCCAGGTTTGAGTGATGTAAGGAGTGATCTACTAGGTGGTGCCCTCAGTATGTGTGTTAGGGGAAGTGGTTAAATGATTCGTTACAAGATGACCTCTGATTCAAAGAGATGTTGTGGTTGACTTCCTAGTATACTTTCCTAAGATAAGGAAGGTATTTGTTTTCACACATTGGGTATAAGATCCCGATGTGATTAGTGGCGGTGATAGGTGTTATTGGATTCATTTAAACTATCATCATAAATGATGGGATTATAGGATTCAGTTCTTAGAGACCTTTGAATGTGGTCTCTATGGTTGGGATAGTCTCATGCCAATGGTACTCCCTTACTATCATGTTTTCCACTGGGCATTGGAGATACTGATCATGTGATATTGTCCTCCAATTTATGGGGACCACAAATCTTGGGGTACTCGAAGAACATGAACTATTGATTGATCATGATGTGATTTATTTATATTAAAGAGATTTATTAAGAAGGATTCTTAAATCATACAAAGACAATAAGAATACCAATCATTGAAATATCGCATGTAGGTGTATATTCAACCAATAATTTTTATAGGTCAATGATTCACATTGGGTTATCCATTTTTGTTTTCATAGAATATACAAAAAGAAATGGGCCAAATTTGGAGGTTATCCATTTTATTTTTAGTTATCGAAATATTCATGTTAGGTTGACTATTTTTATTTCACCCAAAATGGGGTGGCCTAACACTTTATTATGAAAGTATGAATATAGCGACACCATTTTTTCATTGAGTATCTATTCTTGTTTTATATGGTTTTCAATAGGGTTTATTCATATACATATAGACACCTAATGACTCCCACATATGGTAAAAAGGTGTCCTTATGGACATGGATTATAATGGAATGTGGTCATTGGGGTTTATTACCAAAAATTCTTTGGAAATCACATTGGTCAAGAGGATGGGAGGTCAAACTCATCTCACCATGTTAGGGGGAATTATTTCCTACTCAATTAATCTCTTATAGAATTAATACATGTTCATAAATCCTTCCCAAATATTAGTATGAGGTTATTTACCCTCTTAAATGAAATCAATTATTTTCATATGTTAATGTGAATGCTTGTACATGTCAAAGGTATCCCATTGATGTGAAAATATACATGTATCAGAGTTCCTCAAATGATGAAACCATTTGTATGTATCACAAGCTCTATATGTTTATGTTATTATTACTTATCAATATTGGTTTATGGGTCACTATGTTTTAAATACAAAAATATGGGTGCTCTATAGTTTATTATCATCTAAGATGGCGTTAGATATTTTTGGTGTCGAGATTGAGCTTATGAAAGGGGATTCCAATGTATCCTTATGAAAGTAATCAAAATATATATAGTTCGGGTCCACTTAACATGGAACACCATACCTTTTAATGTCTTTTGAAAAGGACCGATCCATGAAGTTTGATACTATACAATAAGGAAAACCAGGTGAAAGATACCTATAAATGGTTGGTGTGGGAACTATGCATAAGTTTTCCTTTCTAGTTGACTGTGAAGGGAATATGGACCAATATTCATGGGTTGATATCACAATGGATGTGTCTCTATGATTATAACACCACATAGAATATTTCCTAATTATAGTGACTTGATAAGGCACCTAAGGGGGATATTACCCCCCAATTGAGGGGATATTTTATCAGTCATATGGGACAATGGGTCTGAAGATGTCCCTAAGAGAGTACGGACCTGAAAACAAATTTTCAAGATCATGGTAATATAGATAGGTTATTTTTGGAATGAGTGATCTTATGAGGAGTATGATACCATGATAATGGGAAAAAATATTAATGATTTTGAATTTGAACCTCATAGAGGCATCCTCTGTATCCCATTAAAATGGGAATCAAATCCCTTATAGTTGATAAAACATAGTTTAATATTATATTAAAAGACCATCACATGCATTTTAATTTCATATAGTGAGAACATTTTTGTGTAGTTTAATGTCACGTGATAGGATGTATTTGTCAGGAAACTTTTGATAGTATAGGATAGTTTGGGGATTATACGTAATAAGTTTCCCTAATATAATGGTTTTGGATTATACGTTTTGGGAGTCCTAAATTGGGGAAATTCTTATTTATGGGAATGTAATGAAAAAATAAAATATCTAATCTCTTATGAGTCATGTTTAGTCATAGGAACAAGAGATAATAGAATATTAAGAACACTGTATGAGAGTGAACAAATAATATTTAATAGGGATCATATCTAACGAATGTGCCCATACAGTGTGAGTAGTCTTCTAATGATTATTATATAAGGCCTATTATGCTACTTATATAGGGAATAATGGGTTTTTCACACAAGTTAAGGTTGCGGTTTAATGTCTTACACTAAGGATAATGTCATGTTTTTTCTTATCATGTGACTAAGATGTGGTTTTTTATAGTTTAAATTCATTCATATTACAAATTATTTTTGGTATTATGCATTAAGAATCGTAATTCCATTTATGGGTGGATGAGAGAAGGTTTCAAGGTGGTTACCCTTAATAGTTCCATCATCAAGGCTTATACATTCACTATGTTGGTGAGATTGGATATAATAAGGAGAAAATACTTTATATTTTAGGTAGAACAACATAGGGCCTCTCCTAGTTATGGGACTTTAAGGTTAGATATAGGGATTTTCCAATTTTGGATTCCTTTATCCTTAAGCAGACACATGTGTTTAGCTAGTTACACAATTGATTGGAATCTGGTATAGGTCAACCAAGTTCCATTGTATGTACCATGGTAGTTATCACAATTTTTCATCAGATTAGGATATCTATTATCAAGGTAATGAAAGATTTCAAGACCCCTTGGGACCCTATATATCATGGGGACACATGGGAGAAACCTTTAATCTAGTGAATATAGGATAAGAAGGGGTGAATAGTGGTTTTCATTTCCTAATTGTTCCTATTTGGTTGTTCCAAAATAGGTCTTGGCGAAGGAATATAAAAATAGATTCATTGGGTAAATGGGTACCATTTTTTTATGGAATATGGAATTCATGGTATCCTAGTATGATGATTGGTAAAGAAGTTCACCCTGTCAAAGGTCCTTGGAGAGACTTTTCCCTAGTGAGGGATTATGAAGAGACGATCTCCCTAGTGTACGGACTGGGGTATGGGTCACCCATGTAGATGACCTCAGGTGATGGGTTGACAAAGTGGATGAACTTGGGTGATGGGATTCCCAAATGGTTGACCTTTTGTGATGGGTCACCCAAGTGTATAACCTCAGGTGATGGGTCACCTTGGGTGATGCCACCACTCAAGTGAGTCACCTAGGGTGATGGTTCACCCAAGTGAATGTAGAGAGATGGGTACTTCACCCTAGTTTATGAATACTAGGGAAAAGAAGAATTTCATGAAGGTTTTCCTTTTTGAATGACTCTACCACCACTTAGGTTAATATTATTAGGTATTAGAGTGTTGTAGGATACCTGAATGAGGCTCTAGAAACTCATATAAATCCACTTTAGTGGGATCAATCTATCTTCCAAAAGTTGGGAACTCGTAATCTAGTGAATGGACAAGGGATAAATTTATAAAAAAAGAAGTAGGTCTTTGGATAAGGTAGATTTGGAATTAGAGAAGATTTGCGTTGGAGAAATGGCCTAGACAACCTGGGTGACTAGAAGGGACCTTGAGTGATGAAACCTAGGCTTCCAAGAGACCCTGGGCGTCTAATTAGGACCCTAGGCGAGGTATCCTGGATGACTAAGGAGGACCTTGAGCCTTCTTTTCCTTATAATTTTATAATATAAAGTGGAGAAACATAAGATAAATTACACTATTATTTATAATTTTTTTGATATTGTATCATCACATCCATTTATCTCTAAATATTTGGTAGAACAATTGTGGTTGAACATAGAGTTAATGTTATATTCAATGAGGATTGAAAGTTATCATGGTGATAGAACTAATAAATATTTCAAGTTTCTATTTTGATTGATTATGATCATTAATATGAAAGTATCACAACACTTACTAGTTCTTGAGATAAAGATATATAATTTTACCATTGAGATCGATGAACTGGTTTGATTTAGGGCTCAAATTGAAATTTATGGATGATGAGTTCTCTTCATTATACTATATGAGACTACCTACACTTTTAGTGGAAATTATATTATCTAGGATAGTTATAAATTCATAATAATATAATATGTGGGATTTTTTTTTTCAATTAGTAGGTTTGGTTATTGGTTCCATATAAGGGGAGAACCTACCCTTACCTCTAAGGGTGGTGAAAAAATTTCCAGATCTTTTTTCTATGGATTTCTCTAGATTACCACCCAGGAAAAATGTATAGTTATCCATTGAATTTTTTCATGAGATGAGACCTATATCATTATCATCTTATCACATGAAACAAATATATATTTTTGGAGTTAAATGGATGGTTGTTTAATAGTATACGTATTTTCTTGATAAGAAATTTTACTATGCTTGGAACATGGTTCTTGTTTCAGTGTTGTTGGGTTTACTAGCACCCAATTTAATTTAAATTATGATATTGGTTGGATATATCATTTTTATGGGACTTTTATAGAGAAAATTTTAATATTTTGGTTAAAAATATCAAAAGAGTAAATTCCTCCTAAATGGAGCGTCACATTGAGGAACATGATACATTATTGAGTTTAAAATGGGGACATTACACTATGGTTACATTTCCATAATTTTTAGGCGAATTAATACATTCCACAATGGTAGAGATTAATCTATATTTAATAAAAACAAGTATATTTTTTCTATTTGTGGCCCAAACATAAAATTGATAAAAACACATATTCTATGAGTCAAATGGTGCCCATTTTTATTTTTTTGATTTATTGACAACCATATTTACTAGAATGGACCTTGCAATTATTTTTCATTATACCATGACTTTTTTGGAATGTTTTTACAATTTGTTTCATCAAAATAACTTATGGATGAGAAAATATTAATATCTGTTAAATGATTAATCATATTTAAAAACAGACTTCACAAATGACTCTAGAATGAGTTGTTTTCTTTTTTCATGAGAGATCACAAATTTTCAGTGATCACTGGATTATCTTAACATATGAATAATATTTATTAAATAACTGAGTAGGGGTGGGGAACAACAACCCCCCCACCATATTTTTTCTTCTCTATCTTCCCCCTGGGGTTGATGGAACTTGAGAATAAGGTGATATTGGGAGAAATATGTATGTAATCTCAATTAAAAGTATAGTTATTTATCATAATCAATAAACCCTAGTTTATTTCTCCATTATTTTATTTAATTTTTTGGTTTTTAAATCAATGGTGATCCACCATATTTTGATTCTTGATATATATATATATATATATCTATGTGTGTGTGTATGGATTTAAACAACTCTATAAGATGAGTCTAATGGTGTAAGAACATTGATGACAAGATGGCTGGATTGGGATAAATCTTATTGAGAAATTTCTAGTTAATAAAACTTCTCTTTAAAATTAAAGGTCCTTTATTGTTTAATTAATGTAAATAAAGACCATAGTTTTTCTTAGGGTAATAAAACAAGCCCCACCCAAGAATTTCAGGAATCTTAGATATGGTCGGTCATCCAGGTAGTGGCCAGAAGTGACCTCACAACAAAAAATTTTTATAAAAGGGAAATAGGATTGGAGGAACACTGTGTTAACCACCTAATATTTTTTAAAAAAAGAAAAAAAAACAAAGTTCATGACCTATAAATGGGGAGTGATAGTTGGTGGACTGACCTAGTATGGGGTCAACATCGCATCTCACGGAAGTTTATGGATAACACTAACCCTCACCAATTATATATATATATAATAAACAATAATAGATATAATATTATTATCAATAATAACACTATTATTAATTTTAATAATATAACTATTATTTGGAAATGTAGGTTTTTATTATGATTCCAAAATTCAAAAAATGAATAGTCTATTTCACATGATATTTCACCATGATCACAATGGAGATATTTTTTATGGAATCAAGGAATTTATAAGGGGAATTTTATGAATTATAAAATTTCATGTGATGGGACCAATGATGATCCAACCTGAGAAATAATATTAGGATATCCCTAAGACCATTTTTGCGAGTAGAAAATGATGATATCATTCATTTGTTGATTTTGAGTCCCAAAATTTGAAAGAAAAACATTATTTTTTTTATTTTAGATATTGATTTTTGTTGGAATATTTTGACTTCTTATAGTGTTAGAAAATTCTTGTAGGTATCTTATAGTGAGACAATGGCTTATGAGAAGGTCGATGAAATTTATAGTGTCACTTATGGGGAAAATGTAATGATTTTAAAGAAAAGAAAATATGAAGTAATAAATAAATAACGATAAGTTTACTTTATTTGATCAAGTTAAATATTGTTATTACTTGATAATAATAATATTTGATGTGTAGTTATTAATTTAATAAGTAAGTTGGAATTAGTCATTGGATGTGTTTCTTAAACAATGGGAATTAGAAAATAGTCTTGGATGATGGAATAATGGATGATATCATATGTTACATGGAGAGAAGATAATAATTTGATATAATAATAATTTAAATTGATACATGTTAATGACCCTTATGGGATTGTATATTCATTTTGGAATAATGAAACTCTATATGCGGAACATGTTTGATTGAAGTAGATTTGAATAAAGCAGTAAAATGAAAATTATTATGAAAACTTAGGATAGATAGTTAAATAAATAATAAAAAATGTGATGAGATATTTAAATGAAGGAATTAGTGGATTTAAATGTGTTTTCTAGTATAGAGAAAAATTAAGTTAGTTGGATGATAAAAATGTAAAAATTTATATCAGATCATGGAATGGAAACACTAGTTGTTAATTATGGATAAGAGATTCAATCATAAAGGGTGATAATGGTGGTTAATGTTAAAATTTAATAATAGGAATGAAATAATGGTATAATCCTAAGGAAGGTTATGACCTCATATGGGATTAAAAAATTGAGAATGAATCATACGTACTTTCTAAACAAAAATAATGGTCAGAGAATAAGGAATGATGGTGAGACCCTTAAATAATAAAGTAGTGGAATATTTTAAAAAAAGATTTACATATTTTGGAATCAATTTTGGAACCTTATACAAGTTTCTCGAGTTACTTTTTTATAAACTAAACATGAATTTTATATTGAGTGAGGTATCCAATGTTTCCTTATGGCTAGAAAAATAATTCTATAATTTTTTTATCTATTTTTGAATTATTATTCTATCTCTAAGATTTTGGAATGTGGGGATATAGCAAGGAAGATACAATTGCCAGTTTAATACCCTAAGAGTCTTGAGATACTAATGGGTGGCCAATGATTATAATTTATTGTGTGTACTCATTAATCTGATATATGATACAACCTATGATTAATAGATATTTTCAGTAGTAGGATAAAGTGATGAATATTCTATTCACTCACCCATTGAATAGAGTTTAAGTAGGATGATGGTGTCCATACTCCTTATCCCCCACTGATCTAGGTTGATACTGAATAAGGATTATATATTTATCTACTTCTAGTCACCCACTACTTTTGGATAATCCAATAGGGTTTTTCTAAGATATAGTTAGAGTTGAGTATCTCCTTTAACATTTTTGGTTCATGATAGATGGATATGGGTAATCACTCTAGTGTCCCAAATGTAAGAACATGATAAAAAGTATATATGGAGTTGTGAAATTATTCCAGAATCCTCTTAATAAGAATATAATATAAAGTAAATCACTTAGTTGGTGGTGCTCTTCCTAACCCACAACTTTGGGATTTTGGTGGACAATGATGCACCTGATGTTATCTCTACTCCCTACCAACTATACTAGGATTAGGAGAAAAAAATATTCATTATAATCCCTAGAGATATATATATTTCTCTATTATACTATTATATAGCTTTACCTAGTAGATGTGTAATTACTTATGTGTTTGGACACACATATTATAATGAACTGGCCCAAGATCCTATCCAAACCAACACCTAAACTAATATTATACTATCCCCAAGGGTATTATAGATACCTATGTGTTTTTAACTACTACTTGAGAATCACATTTACAAACTTGAGAATAGATTTCATCTTAAATATGAGCTAATTCATAACATATTTCTCCCAAAAGTCTGTTAGGATCCATACATAATTCATATATCAATTCCAAAAATAAAAATAGTAAAAATAAATGAAACATAGATAAGATATATAGAAATAAACTCTCATCTCACCCTTGAAACACCCCCTATAGAAAATCCTACAATAGTTATAATCCTTGACCATTGTAATATCACTACACCTCTAATTGTAGAAATTAGTAAAAATCCTACATGGATAAGGAGAATCATTTAAAGGGACATTCTCCCAAAACTCTATAAAATTAAAGGAAATTATTAAAAATTATGTAATAGGAACCACATGATGAATATGATAAAATAAATAGATAAAATAAATCCCCAAGTCAATTAACTCTCATAGAGTGGTCAAAAGCTAAAAAAACCTAAAACTGAAGTGACAGATATGCATGAGAATAAAAATGCTCAGTTGGTCACCACCAACTGAAGCTATGAAAATCTATTAGTAAAATAGTTTGTAAAATAAAAGTTTAAACATAATAAATAAAACAAGTTTTCAAATGTTTTATAAAAAAATTAAAACAACATTTCACCTTCACATTTTCAAATAACCATGTTTTTTATTAAATAAAATCAAGGATTGTCAATAATTTTAAATAAAGATTTTTAAATTTTGGGAAAAGGGATCGTTTAAAGAATATAAAACAAACCAAAAAATCATTTCCCCCTCTTTCCATGAATACCATGAAAACACCTTTTTTCATAGATAATATCAAGGAAAATAATTTCTTAAAAAATATTTTTTAAAATAAAAATCATTTTATTTTTTAATCCACACATTCAAACCATATACAAATAACCCATTTGAAATCAAAATAAAAAACACAAAAATTTAATTATAATCCACACAAAGGCAGCCAAAAATTAAGTAAGCACAATACAAATAATTCAACTAAGTAATAGTTCTAATACAATAAATAAATCTCTAGGAATATAATAAAACCATAAATAGAGATCATTTAATGTTTCTTAAAAGGACCTAGCATCATGGGGAACGTCCACACACCCTACTTGTAAAGGACTTGAACCGATAACAAAAAATCTTGTTTGAAATTACTAAGAATGTATATGTGTTTGGTATCCATATTATTATAATAACAAATAAAACTTCTTGGGAGCTTACCACTACCATGGGCCACTAAAACATTTCTATATCATAACCCACTACCCTTTCAGTATAAATGACAGGGCCTAGTGAAACAAAATCCCATAGATAGAATACTGGTAAATAGTAGGGATTGTTCTCATACAGGCCACCTTCTATGTTCATAGGAATATAATGACAAGTCAAATGGATTTTAGAAATCAATAATAACATATAAAAACCAAAAAACCTCTAAAAGAACAAACACACAGCCTCCTACACACTCATAAGGAACAATCCCAATCACATATACATGCATAAACATCACAAAATGAATGTAAATATAAAGCATACCCATGGGATACAAATCCAAAAAAGGAAAATTAATCAAAAAAGGATCAAATAGATCCTCACATATTTATAAAACCATTTAATATAAAGTACCAATTGGGATTTCACCAAAGTGATTAGTAAATCGAGCTGTTTCAGCACACCTAATTTTTTTGAGAATTATTTGAAAACTATATAATCAAACCATATATTGAAATCCAACAAAGAAAATTAATTATTTTGAAAAATTAATTTTTAATAGAACACACTCATTTTTAAAATAAATCAAACCATTATAATCACCCCTTCACAAACCAGAATTCTATTTAATTTCATTTTAACATCAGGGGAACATCAAGACCTATTGGTCTTAAAACATTTAAAATTATTTCATCCATCTAGGTTTAAAAAAATGTTTTATAACATCAAACACCTATTACCAAAATGAGATTGAAATTAACCAAACTTTCAAATCATTTAAACCCCTTTAGTAAAGCCAAACAGTCATTAAAACAAACATTTGGCATGATTCTTAAGTTCGTTACATGTATTTAAACCATTTGAAAGACAAATAGAAACCAACAAGGAAAATTTGGATACATTAATCCCATTAGAAATTTTTTAATTTTTTTTATTTTAAAAGTCTCACTAGGGTAATTTTACAATCACTTAACATGTGGAATAATCTCATGCCAAGTTAAAAGGAAATTTAAATTAGAAATTAAACATAATATAAACACATTATATAATTTTAAATTCATAATAAATAATTTAAAATTTATAAGAAATTTATAAAATGTACATCAAGAAATTTCCAAAGAAACACCCACCTCAAAACAATGACAATCAAATAGAACTATGTCACCTTCGATGGAGAACCCCCAAACAAGAAAGGTGAGGTCGACACAAATCCTAATAACCAAATATAGCATAATGAATAAGGAAAACTCTTAACATAGTGTTTGGTTGAGGAACAATTGCAATGGCGGAGGAAGAAATTTCATGGGTAAAACGAAAGGGAAGGGATATGATCCCAAACTAAGGTTAATTGGCTAGAAAACACCCAAAATTAGGAGGAAATATCTTAAGGGAGGAGGTCCGGTGGAGGGATGTTTCACATTATATGAGGTTGTTTTGGGGGAGGGGGTGTAATTTGATGATAAGGGGAGAGTAATTATGGGAGTAATTTTTTTTCTTCATTAAGTTAAAATTTTGAATTTTCAAAAAAAATGACCCTAGGAACACCAAAATATTTACCCACATGGTTTACCAAACTATGAAGCACTCATGTAGCCCATATTGGATAACCCAAATGTATTATGAATGTTTTCCCTAGGACCTTTCATAGTATGACAATATGTGCACCAACTATAAAAAATGGAATTACCATATTAACAAAACCCTATTCCTAGTATTCACATAGTTACTTCTAACCATGTGCTACCCATTCATAGAAAAAAATAAAAATATTTAAAACTCATGCCTATAACTTAATAAAAATTTAAATTCACCCAAAATTAATTAAAATAATACAAAATAAAAGGAAATAGAGATTGGTGGGTTTCAAAATTCTCCCCAATATACCACTTTATACCCCCAAAAAGTCCATTGTCAAGGTAAAGGTAACAAAAAGGAGAAAAACTCATTAACCCTTTTCAAGATGTCAAAAGGATGAAAGACTACTCAAAACTATGAAGACCATGAAATACTCATACTTGATCCATCTTCAAAATAACCACTAAAAATCCTCAAGAAATGATAAAAACCTTAAACAAGAATCAACTATAAGAATCTAGTAAGAAACCCTAAATAAATGGTGACCAAACAAAGGTGTCCCCATCATTTATAATTAAAATAAACAGTGAAGCATCAAACAAACATTACTATAGTGGGATCATTTCCAAGATAACCAAAATTTCCTCAAAACCATAATAGGACCTACGATATTATTCTAAACATGAACATTTAAATATAACTCCTCTCCAAAAAGGAAGCATGGTCTAAGAAACACCTAAAGGACCCACAATTTAAGGAACATTCATAATCCTAAAACTTATTCTCCAAATGATCTATATCCAATACACTCAAAACAACCAAAGATCACAAGACTAGGTTACTAAAACCATCATGTCCCAAAACACCCCCAGAAATAATTTTTTAAACACATGCATCAATAAATGAAATTACATGGGTTCTAACCTTGTATAATAATCGAGATAATATAGGTAAAAATAGGAACTCACTCCCAGATTACCCTCTCATGGTTAACCTATAACAACCCTAATCTTTATTAAAAACTTAAACATTATTTATTACATAAAAACCTTAAATTTATACAACATAGAATATAGATAGGTCTAGTTTATTTTGGTCTTAGTAAAATTACATAACAACTTAGAAAATCAAACGCAACATATTTATTGAAAACTTCCTTTACATAACCACTACCTTCCCTCATACTTATCCTTACATGAGATAAAATGAGGAAATTCATAAGAAAAGGGTGAGATATAATGCCCAGTAAGGGATTAAAAAACGTATAACATGAATAATACAATACATGTTAGGAAATAGTCATATAAATGGATAATAAGAGAAACATGAACATAAAGGCATGATATAGCATGATTTTCATATCATGGAAACGTGGAAACAACATTTAACATGATATTAGCATGATCCAAGGATCATTGCACATGGAGAATGAGTAAAGTCTCATTGCACTTGAATTATCATGAGTAAATTCTCATTTAACTTTACGTATCATGATAATAATCTTTACCCAATGCATTAGAGGGCTATAAGGGCGCACCCTCTTAATCAATTCATATTATGTGTAAGTGTGCCACATGGGTCATACAACATGGATTCATTAAACATCATAATTAATTACATGATAATGGAATGTTGAATTAATACATGAAATTATATGATCAATAATTAAATGTTCATAATGGTGAATAACCTTTATAGAGAAATGGGCATGGTATTCACTACACAATGACTTTGGCTCGGAGAATCACGATGAAATTTCAGCAGTATAACGACATGACATAAGAATTCATAAAAATGGTTGATGATATAGAGAGGGGTATATCATCATATGTAAATTAAATTTACAGTAAGGGGGTTTATATAGATACATTTCCCAAAATATGTAATGTAATTTAGATGTATAATATAAAATAATTGCTCGAATGTAAATGAGAAGAGAGAAATTCCTTAAGAAATTTCGGCATGGTAACGGGTGTACATAATAGGAATTAATTAGAGAGAAAGGGGTATGTAATCATCGAAAAATAATGACAGAAGTATAGTAGAGGTGAGAAATAATACCCCAAAATTTTTAATTGAAAACAAAAGGGTATAATAATATACAGAAATTTGGAAAAAAATGAGAAAGGAAGAAATCCCTTACGAAATTTTGGCATAGTAACGGGTGTACACGATAGGAATTAATGAGAGAGAAAGTGGTATATAATAATTAAAAAATTAGGAGGGGAATATAAGGGAGGTGAAAAATCATACCCAAAAATTTTTAGTTGAAAGTAAAAGGGTATTGAAACATAAATAAACATGGATAAAAATAAGAAAGGTAGGAATCCCTTACTTGGAAGTGTGATCCCAAAGGCTTGGGAGAGGCTTAAGAGAGGCTTCTCAGAAGATTGGGGAACCTTAGGGGGATTATATAGAGAGTAGTTAAGAGTTTGGTTGAGCTCCAAAGGCTTTGAGTGAAGAGGAAGTGGGAGCTTGGGTGGGTTTATATAGGAAAATAGATGGAATTATTTATTATTTAAGTTTTGGACACCACACATTAAATTGATGAAAACCACAGACCAACCCATGGTTTTTGCCCATGTTTTTTCCAAGGGGTGTGTAAAGCATTATTTTATTATTCCAATGGAATAAATACTTAAAATATTAGGCTTGATTATGTATAGGTGAGTCACACTCTCAAGGAAATAAATTTTAAAAGATAAAATGTTTTATAAGTCTTGGAGGGTCTACTAAGGATTTGTAAAATAAATAAAAAAACAGAAAATCACATTATTTTAATGGTAAAAAATATTTTTTCCGAACATAACATTTATAGTATTATATTACAGAACTATTTAGTCATTATGATGTCATAAAACACATTATATAATTAAACTCTATTTAATTTTTACCCAAAAATTCGACTGTCTCAAAAAAATTATGAAAAATTAACCATTGGATAATTTTGACATCCTGATTCTAAAAATAAAATTCTTTTTATGTAAATATTTATCTAAATATGTGAATTTTTACTTTTAAAATAAAAAACAACATTTATAAAAAATTCACGGGTTTTGATAAAAACGGCTTTCAAACCTTAATAAAAATTCCAGTTGTATTTATAAAAATTATACGATCATTTAAAAAAAGTAACTCAGTAATAATATTTTATTAAAATATCATTTAATCCATAAATCCAATAATTCTTGAAAATAGATTTCTTAATTGAATATTGACTAAAAATAATATTTGTTCTTTAAAAACTATTTACAAAGTAAAAATAATAAAATGAATGTATATTATTTATTATATAAAAAAATAAAGCACATAATAATTGTGCTAAGGTCTTGCTACATAAACCCTAATAACACTCGCATAAGACCTAAGGGTAAGGTTTGCGATAGTGAAAAATTCTTGGGGTGTCTTAGATAACATCGCTCGAGTGGTAATCTCTATCAACTTCCACTTCTCCCGTAGGCGGTTACGTTAGAGCTTAACGTGTTGAAGCTCGACTTGGGATTGGTCAAGAGTTAAGACCAGTGATGCCACCTCCTTTACGAGCTCTAACAAATGGGCTTCGTACGAGGCAAGTCTACTGGATGAGACCATCACTTCCTTTGTCTAAGTAAATTGTATTTGTTAAAGCCCTATATTTATACTAATCACGTGATCACTTTTCAATGAATATATAGCAATGGTAACAATTATTAATGGTATTTTAAAATAAAAAACATAAAACCAAGGAAGTGTATATGTTATATAACCATTTTACATAATAAGACATTTAATTAGATCAAGAGGAATTTTCATTAAGGAATGTTTGGGTCGTTAAAATATTCCCCCTTAAGAAATTTCACCCTCAAAATTTCCTTTTCCCACACTAAAACAGATGTGGGTAACTCTGATTCATCACTTCCTCTAATTCACACATTTCTTCTACAAACTTGTGGTTTCTCCACAACAATTTCATGAGGGGCATTTTCTTATTTCATATAAATTTTTCCCTATGATCAAAGATCTTCACCAGATTCTCTTCAAAGGAGAGGTCATTCTCCAATGATACCAACTCTATATTGAGTACATGAAATGGGTCAGGTATTTACTTTATTAAGAGTGATACATGGAATACATCATGTACTTGAGATAGGTTCGGTGGGAGTGCTAGTCGATAGGCCACTGATCCAATGCGATCAAGGTTCTCAAAAGGGTCGATGTCCCTTGGACTAAGCTTTCCCTTATTCCAAAATCTCAAAACTCTCTTCCATAGTGATATGCGTAGGAATACCATGTCTCTGACATAAAACTCTAGGTCTCGTCGATGATTATCAACATAGATATTTTATTTACTCTGAGCAGCTTTAATGTGATACTGGATGGTCTTAACCTTATCCACCATTTCTTCGACCATCTCTGGTCCTAGGAGTTTTCTCTCCCCAAATTCATCCCAACATGCCAGTGTTCTGCACCTCTTCCCATACATGGATTCATAAGGATTCATTTGGATTCTTTAGTGGAAATTTTTGTTTTAAGATAACTCAACTAGAGGGATATATTGATCCCATCCTCCTTTGAAGTCCATTGAAAACACTCTCAACATGTCCTCATGTGTTCGGATAATCCGTTCAGATTGGCCATCAGTTTGAGGATGATAATCCATACTGAATTTCACCTTAGTATCCAGAGCATGTTAAAGACTCTTCTAAAACATAGAGGTGAATATTGGATCTCGATCAGATACTGTCGATAGTGGTACTCCATGTAGCCTTACCACATCTCTGATGTATATCTGTGCTAGTTGTTCTAGTGATAAATCCTCCCGAATTGCAATGAAGTGTGCAGTCTTTGTAAGAATATCCAAAACCACCCATATAGCATTGTTTCCTTTGGATTTCATTGGAATTTTAGTGACAAAGTCCATGGTTATGTTCTCCCATTTCCATGCTGGTATGGGTAATGGTTGCATCTTCCCCTTATAATTATTACTCCCATCCTTCACTTGTTGACATACCAGGAACTTTGATGTATACTCAACAATCTCCTTCTTCATGTTATCCCACAAATAATGCTCTTGGAGATCTCGATACATATTTGTGTTTCCTAGGTGAATGGAGAAATTTGAACTATGTGCATCATCCAAAAGTTCCTTCTTTAACTATGGATTTGATGGAACACATAGTCTTATCCCAAATCTTACAATTCCTTATTCATTGACATTGAAATACAAGGATTTCCTTTTTCTAATAGTTTCCACTTTCTTCTAAATTCCCACATCATCACTTTGGGCATCCTTTAACCTTTCCAAAAGATATGGTTGAGAAATAATTTACGAAATGATTTATGATGTTCCCTTATTTATGATTCCTATGTATATATACATCAAATCTAAGAATATTGGATCCTTTTCAATTCTCATCAATGATAGAGTTACTGTGTCCTTTCTACTTAGGGCATCCAAAACCTTGTTCGCCTTCCCATGGTGGTAATGGATTGAGAAGTCATAGTCTTTGATCAGCTCTAACCATATTCGTTTGCTGATATTCAACTATTTCTATGTGAATATATACTTGAGGATTTTTTGAGCTGTATATATTTCACACCTCTCCCCAAAGAGGTAATTTCACCAAATTTTCAAAGTGAATATTATTACAGTCAAATTCAGATCATGTGTTGGATAGTTTTTCTCATGAAATTTCAATTTCCTTGAAGCATAGGCAATTACTTTGTCATTTTTCATCAACACACATCCCAAGCCCTTCTTAAAAGCATCACTATATACCACAAAAAGTTCTCCACTTGTGGGTAATGTGAGAACGAGGGCAGTGATAATCCTCATTTTCATCTCCTTGAATCTCTCTTCACATTCATCACTGCAAGAAAACTTTACTACCTTCCAATTTAGCTTGATAAGAGGGTTTGATAATCGTAAGAAATTTATCATAAATTTGCGATAATATCCTGTTAACCCTAGGAAGCTACGGATATCTGTTATTGATGTTGACCTCATCCATCCCACAATTGTAGCTGCCTTGAAGGGATATAAAGATATCCCATTGCTTGTGATGATATGTCCCAATAATGGGACCTTCTTCAACCAAAACTCACATGTGTTTTACTTTTCATAGAGCTTCTCCTTTTGAAAGGTCTCTAGTACAGTTCTTTGATACTTCTCATGATCCTCCTTGGTTTTGGATTATATTAGAATATCTTCTATAAAGACTACCAAAACATTGTCTAGGTAATCCCTAAATACTCTATTCATCAAGTTCATGAAGATTTATAGAGCATTAGTGTGTCCGAAAGGCATTACTATGAATTTATAGTGCCTGTACCTTGTACTAAAATAATTCTTGGGAATATCCTCCTTCTTCACCCTTACTTGGTAATATGTCGACCGCAAATCCATATTGGAGAAGTATTGTGATCCATGTAGCTGATCAAACAAGTCATAAATTTTTGGAAGAGGATACTTGTTCCTTATCGTGATTTTTTTGAGCTCATGATAATCAATGAAAAGGTGCATTGACCCATCCTTATTCTCGTTGAAGAGGACTGGTTCACCCCATGGTGAAGCACTTGGTTGTATAAAACCTTTATCCAGATTCTCCTATAGTTGTTTCTTCAACTCATTAAGATCCAAAATTTCCATTCTGTATAGAGTCTTGGATATTGGAAACTCCCCAGGTTTAATATCAATGGATAATTCAACATCTATTATAGGAGTATGACCGGACAATTCCTTGGGAAACACTTCGGCGAATTCCCTCACAATAGGCATGTCTTCAAGGATGGTTTCTTCCTTGGACTCAATCATCTGATCCAAATACACGTGATTATAGTGAATTAATATCCACACTTGAGATGATGGTGCTAAAGAATATTTATCCTCCTCCTTGAACTTGTACAAAATCAGGGGTCGATTCTTCATATAGAGAGTGATTTCACTCTCACTACAATTTATGTTAGCTCTATATAAGGAAATACAATCTATGCTGAGAATTGCATGAAATTCTACTTGAGGGAGTATGATGAGGTTCACTGGAAAGTTCAAACCATATATTATGACAGGGGAGGAGTTATATTCATGAGATGCAATGATTTCCCCATTTTCCGTACTCACCGACATCTTTACTTCCATGTTTTGTGGTGGTGTTGGGATTGTTCTACTAATCTTTCAGGATATAAAATAATATGTAGAACTATATATGAAAACACTTTATTTCATTTTTTTATTTTGGTTCTACTATATCCAATATAGAATTAGGGATGAGAACTTTTAAGCTATTAAAAACCTAAAGGGGAATCCAAAGACAAAAAATGGATGACATATAAATTAATTTTATTTCCTTAAATTATGAATTTATAGGCTTCATTATATGTTATCCATGATCTACTTCCAAACATATATTATCAGGGGAATTTATTTTATTACCTTAATAATGGTTCGTACTATGCTTATGAATTTACCAAATAATATCCCCCAGGAGTTTCGTATCCAAGAGTGCAGCAAGGCCCGTTGTCGTGCACCAGTTCCCGTTCGGGTCTAGCTCAAAGTGGTGTTTTTAGGTTTTACCCCTAGATACATCTATACTAGAGCCGCCTCTACCTGATCGTATCCAAACAGGTATGTATTTTCTTGATAAACCACTTACTCAATACTCAAAAAAAAATTAGGGATGTTTTTATTATACTTAGTCTTATCCCTAAGGCTTTCACTATTGTTTTCTAATCCTAATCCCAAAAATAACTAAACCTATCCTCTGATAGCAACTATAACAACCATGCTCTTTATTACACACTTAAAAATGATTTATTACATAGAAACATTCACTTGATAAAACAGATAATATAGAGAGATCTAGTGTATTTGGGGATTAGTAACATTACATAATAACTTAGAACATAAAACACAACATCTTTATTTAAAACCTCCTTTACATGACCACTATATTCCCTCGTGCTTAGCATTGCATGGGATAACCTGAGTATATGAATAAGAAAAGGGTGAGATATAAATATCAGAAAGGGAGTAAACAAGGCATAACATGAAGAATACAATACATATTAGGAAATAGTAATATCAATGGAGAATAAGAGAAACATGAATATAAATGCATGATATAACATGATTATTATAACATGGAAATGTGGAAACAACATTTAACATGATATTAGCATGAGCCAAGTCTCATTGAACATGGAGCATGAGTAAACCCTCATTTTAATTGAATTACCATGAGTAAACCCTCATTTCACTTGACGTATCATGGTACTAATCTTTACCCAATGCATTGGAGTGTTATCAGGGTGCACCCTTCTTAATCATTTCATTTCATGCATAAGTGTGCCACATGGATCATACAACATGGATTCATTAAACATAATCATTTATTCCAAGATAAAGGAATGTGAAATTAATACATGAAACTATATAATCAATAAGTAAATGTGTATATATGTTAATACCCTTGATAGAGGAATGGTCATGGTATTCACCACACAATGACTTTGGCTTGGAGTATCGGGGTTCAATTTCGGTAGCATAACGACGTAACATAAGAATTCATAAAAATGTTTTATGAGATAGAAAGGGGTGTGTCAACATTTTTAAATGAAATGTATAGTAAGGGGGTTAATATAGATACATTTCCCAACATATGTAATGGAATTTTGATGCATAATATAAAATAATTGTTTGAATGTAAATGAGAAGAGAGAAATTCCTTACGAAATTATGGCATGGTAACGGGTCCACATGGAAGGAATTAATGAGAGAGAAAGGGGTCTCTAATCATTAAAAAATAAGGAGGTAATTATAGTGGAGGTGAGAAATCATACCCCAACATTTTTAATTGAAAACAAAAGGGTATAACAACATAATGAAATTTGGAAAAAAAGATAAAGGAAGAAATCCCTTATAAACTTTCGGCATGGTAACAAGTGTACACGGAAGGCATTAATGAGAGAGAAAGTGGTATATCATCATTATAAAATAAGGAGGGGAATATAAGTGAGGTGATAAATCCTACCCCATCATTTTTAATTGAATTTAATAGGGTAGTAAAACATAAAGAATCTTGGATAAAAATAAGAAAGGAAGGAATCCCTTACTTGGAAGTGTGATCCCAAAGGATTGGGAGAGGATTGAGAGAGAATTATTGGGAGATTGGGTAACCTTTTGGGGATTATAGATAGAGGAGGGAATAGGTTGGTAGAGTTACTAAGGCTTTTAGTGAAGAGTAAGTGGGATCTTGTGTGGATTTATACAGGAAAAGTGAGGGAATTCTTTATTGTTTAAGTTTTGGACACCACACAGTAAACTAATCAAAACCACAAACCAACCCATTGTTTTTGACCATGGTGTTTTATATAGGGGAGTGAAAAACATTATTTTATAAGTTAAATGGCATAAATTCTTAAAATATTAGGCTTTCTTATGTAGAGCTGAGTCACACTCTCAAGGAAATCAATTTAAACAGATAAAATGTTTTATTTGTTTTGAAGGGTCCACTAAGGCTTTGTAAAATAAATAAAACAGACATAAAAAACATTATTTTAATGAAAAAACATATATTGACCGAAAATACCATTTATATTATTTTATTACATCACTATTTGGTCATTATGATGTCATAAAACACATTATATAATTAAACGGTATTTATTTTTTACCCAAAAATTCGATTGTCTCAGAAAATTATGAAAAACGCACCTTTGGATAATTTCGACATCATGATTCCAAAAAAAATATTATTTTTATTTAAATAATTTTATAAATATGTGAATTTTTACTTTTAAAATAAAAACCGACATTTATCGAAAATTTATGGGTTTTGATAAAAACAGCTTTCAAACCTTTATAAAAATTCCAATTGTATTTATAGAAATTATACAATAATTTATAAAAATTAACTTAGTAATAATGTTTTATTAAAATATTATTTAATTCAAAAATCCATTAATTCATCAAAATATATTTCTTAATTGAATATTAACTAAAAATACTATTTGTGCTTTAAAAACTATTTACAAAGTAATAATAATAAAATGAATGTATATTATTTATTATATGAAAAAATAATGCACATAATCATAATGATAAGGTATTTTTACATAGCCCATTATAACAACCACATAATACTGAAGGGTAAGGTGTGCGATGGTGAAAAACTCTTGGGGTGACTCGAATAACATCGCTGAAGTGGTAATCTCTATCAACTTTTACTTCTCCCATAGGTAGTTATATTTGAGATTAATGTGTTAAAGCTTGTCTTGGTATTGTTCAAGAGAGAATACAAATGATGCCACCTCCTTTTAAGGCTCTAAAAAATGTTCTTCATATGGGGAAAGTCTACTGGATGAGGCCATCAATTCCTTTTTCCGAGTAAATTGGATTTGTTAAAGCCCTATTCTTATGCTAATGATGTGATCACTGTTCAACGACTATATTAGCAATGGTCACAATTATTAATGGTATTTTAAAATCCAAAAACATAAACCCAAGGAAGTTCATATGTTATATAACTATTTTACATAATAATACCTTTAATAAGATAAAGAATAATTTTCATTAATGAATGTTTGGGTCGTTACCTAACCCAACCATATCTAACCCTACACGAGTTAGTGAATAATCTCAAATGGGGTAATACCTATCCTAGAAACCTAAATTTCACACCCAAGTCCATACCAGATCAAAAAATTATACAAAAACCAATAATGTGTCCCACCACAATTTCACCATAACCAACATATCCATACAAGTCAAAAAGAACTACATGACATGAAAAACTCCAAACAAATTATGCTAAAAAAATTATATAGAAAAATATGTCAATCCCTAATCTAAAACTTCTCGAAAAAAGAGAAACCAAGAAAAAAGACACCTCAAGTCCACAAGGATCTAAACACATTAATAATGAATCATTAAAACAAATCATCACCAAAAAACCCAAGGATAATGATCATTATCACATCAACCAACTCTTTATTCAAGAATCACCTAGACTAGTATCCCAAAAAACCAGTGGATAATAATATATCACACTATAAAAGGGGATACCAATTCTCATCACTCTACTCAGAACCTAAGAAAAAACTAATAATAAGGGAAGAAGTGCCCCTAAAATAAAACACACATCATTTACCAAGACCTTTCTGGGAGGTATAATTTATACAAGATGAAACATAGAACTAACTCAATATTTCTCCCCAAATTAAATTAAATGCTCCCAAAACTCATGTAGGGATATTGTCCAAAAACAACAAGAACACAAGATTTCCCCACATTCCAATAATCCTGTTTCTATAAAAACTACTGCATCCCCAAGGGAATAAAATGAATTTTACTAATACATACGTGGTTTTAAAATCACCAATAGGATTATGAATCATCGTATTTCTTTCTAAAATCCAAATTACCTAAGGTAATTCCAAAACAACTTAACCCATTTTTAAAGACATATAATTCCTTTTTTATAAACAAGGAGACCACCTAATCTTCTTTAAACTCATTCTTTAAAAAAATTCAACAAAATTTACCACATCAAATTAATTAAATAAAAAAAATACCTTATTTAAAATCACCCCATGGAGTTACAAATTACTTTAAAATGAATAACTAATTGGTTTTAAAACCAAATAATTTTCCAAACACCATCACTAAATCAACTGATTTTAAAAAAATCCTAAATATTTTCTAGAATTACAATCTCATTTTATAAATAATCCTGAAGGCTTAAACCCCAAACCAAAATTATTTTATAAAATTAAAAAAATTCATAAATAAGAACAGGATTCTTTTAAAACAAAAAATGTTTTCATGAAATTCTTTTTTTTTAAATTCCATTTTACAAAATCACCACACTAAAAAGGAGGAACTACATAATTACAAAACAAAATCAAATCCACATGTTCAACATATCACAAGACCCACCTGGAGTCACCCCTTTCCATTCAGAATCTCCCAAGACCTGTCTAATAAACAAGGCAAATAGGATATGAGACCATTCCTAAATCAACCACATGTTTTTATGATCTAGGGTACAATCATACCACAATCCAAATAACATCCATAAGATCAAGAATTTGGTTACTTCCTCGATTTATTAGGCCATATAAAATAACCCCATATCACCTATATTATTTCTATACCCATATTAAAATAAAGTATTACTCTAAGAAAAATCAAACCATTCTAATGATGATTGAAACATAATTAATGGTATATCCAAAAACATGAAAATTAAAAATTCAAATCCTACTTCCCATTGTAACTCTACTATAAAACAATCACTTTTATTTATTTTAAAATGTAGTTCAGGGAAAAAAACATCAGAAAAAGGAAAATGTAATAAGGTGATAGGGATTATGGGGGTCTAAAATAGTGAAGTCCCAGGGCGTTCACACAGACAAGATTAGAACCCTATAGGAGAAGTGATCTGAGATCTGAGAAATAAGAGAGTGGAACTCCATGAATCACCTTGGATGCCAAGAAGTCATCAAATTTATTCCCTTCATACAATGTATGGATCAACTCCATGATGCTACAAAATACTTCTTTGAACCATTGGATAATATATTCAATGGACTATGGGGTAGAACGAAAGATACATAGAGAATTGTAAACTGTAAGAAAATTAGTTTCAACCACTACAAGTTGGATATTCTCCCTTGTGAAAAGAAGGAGGTCAGTGAGAACTACTTGGGCATCCTCTTTGAGGGAATCACCTCTAACAAAGAAATAATTGAGGGATACTACCACGAACCCCCTTGTGTATTTTATCCCCCCACCACCCCACATCCATTCCGTACTACATGAACCACCAGTTTTCATTTTAAGGTCTTCCAGGTGAAGGAATCAACGCACCCACTTTCCCAGCCTAGTGTTGTTTTTATTGGATATAGGAATGTGAGCAGTAAGGATCCAGATCAAGGGGGATATATATAATTATTTAAAAAGTTGGATTAAATCAAAAAGAACATTCATGGATTAAAAAATGAGGAACATTCTTGTACCTGTGGTACCCTTATGTCTCACTTCATTCCTCTCTTTCCATATAGACCGACAACCTACCACAAATACAATCACTCGCACCATTTTCTCAGGTTCACAGATCTCTTCCCATTTGAACCACGAATAAATGAAGGTAGTGTTCTCTACCCCCCGTGGATCCCATCCTATGAAGCTTCCAAACTTGAGCCATAGAAATCTCACCTAGTCACTTTCAAAGAATATGTATTTAGTGATTTCAGTCCGTGGCTCCCTGTAGCAATAACACCTTGAAACAAAGTTCACACCCATATATTTAATATTATCTTCAGTGGGTAGGGAATTATTATAGACCCTAAAAACCATAAATTTGATCTTAATTGGAATCTATTTATTCCATAGTGTTTTACCCCATTCATAATTTCCATGATCCTCCATTTGAAACCTTAATAAATTCTTATCCGAGAAGGTCCGAGTATTAGATCCTATGAAAACACATATGTCAGGCTCAAAATTCAAAACAATGATGTCCAACAAGATTCGTTGTTCCGTATCCAAGATATCATACATGAAATCCCCACGATAACTAGCATTTATGAATTTTATATCTAGCATGGGGGATCCAAGGAAGTGAAGCCAAGAACCCACCCAGTCATGTTTCCCTATGTTAATATCCCCCATTCCCATTGTCTATAAAGTGTGCATGTGAAGCTATGAAACATGAGTTTGTATCATGTTACATATATTGGAAGGGATTCCACTCTGATTACCCATATCTACCCCATACCATTCTTGCATGATCTCCCCCCATAATGTCCTCCACCAAAAAACCTCCAAGATAAACTTTTCTTGAAGACCCTGTATTGTACTTGATATACTTATAACATTCATCGCACCCTTGGACCATGGTCTAGACAAACTCTCCCATGAAGCCCAATTTTGTTTTCCTTCTATCTTCTTATCCCACAAGAAAGTGACCATGATATTATCCATTCTATAAATGACTCTATTTGGGACCTTGATCGATGATAGAATTTGCATTGGAATCAAACAAAAACACTATTATTTAGCGTTATTCTTCTTCCTAAGTCCTAATAAAAAAATACAACTAGATCTTACCACAAAACACTAAAATAATAAGTGGGATTCTCATAAAATATCCTATGTTCCTAATGATAAAGGAACCTACTTTGATACCATTTGTAATGAACCCTCCTGGCCTACCATCCGAACCACCACCTGAACTGATCTATTACTTTCCTAAAGGGAATTCCTGATCCCCACTAGTTGGAAAATAATTCCTATGCATCACAAGAACACACCTAGTAATGGTTTTCCCTTAAATTAGAGTTAACATATTATGAAAATTTCCCCTAAAATCTAGCATTACTAGCCCATAATTTAGGAAACCATGCCAAAAATAAAATAGGATAAATAAATGAACGATAGATAAAAATTGAAGAAATAGAATCTTCACACCCTAAAAACACCCTCACCTATAGAAAATCCTTCAAAAATGCCTATCCTTGAATACTATAACAACACTACACCTATAACTATAGAAATTGATAAAATTACCACATGTCTAAAGTGATTTATTTATAGGGAAACATGATCGGAATTCTATGAAAGTAAAGTAATGTCCTAAAAATCATGTAAAATGAACAAAAAAATGAATATGGAAAAAATAAATAACTAACCTCAATCCCCTAAATTAATCAAATCTCTCAGAGTGGTCATAAGATGATCAAAATCCTGAAACTAATACGATAGATAGGTATGAGTATAAAAATAATCATTGGGTCACCACTCATAAAAAATATAGAAATACCTTTATAAAATAGTTAATAAAATTCTAGTTTAAACATAAGGTATAAAATAGGTTTTCAAAAGTTTTATAAAACAAATATAAAAAATATACCACTTTAACATTTTTAAACAACTATCCTTTTATAAAATAAAAATGACGATGATTAATCATTTTAAATAATTATTTTTAGACAAAGTAAAAATGGACTTTAAACCAAAGAAAACAAACCAAATCATCATTTCCACTCTTTCTAGGCATATCATTAATTTTTTTTCATAAACATTATCAAGGAAAAACCATTTCTTAAAATCTATTTTATAAAAATCCAAAGCATTTAACTTTTTAATCCACACTTCCAAACCATATAAAATCATACCATTTTAAATAAAACCAACACAAACAAAAAGTGTTGCATAAACCACACAAAGGTACCCAAAAATCAAGGAAGCATAATATAAGTAATTAAACCAACCAATGGTTCCAATAAAATCAATAAATATAGGGGAATAAAATTAAATCATAAAAACAAATCCATTTAAGTCTCCTAAAAAGTACCTAGTAGCATGGTGAATGTCCCTAGGCTCTATTAGTAAAGGACTTGAACATGAAATAAGGAACCTAGGATGGTGCTACTTCACCAGTTCATGTATTTGGTTTCCTCTTCTAAGTAATCGAAAATAAAACCCCCCAAAATCTTACTACTACCATGGTCCACTAAAAGGTTTATACCTCATGACCTGCTACCTTCTCAGTATAATAGACATGTGTGTATCCAACAACTTTCCTTAGGTATCCTACTAATAAACCATAGAAATTTCTCTCTTATATCTCACCAATTATGTTCCTAGAACTCCCATGAAAATAAGAATAGATGTGAGGAATCAATAATCTGATGAAACATGAATAAAATGTTTGAAATTACACACACCTCACCTAATAAACCCTCAAAAAAATATACCTAATAACATATCCATGCATAAACATCTCAAAAATTAATGTAAATAAAAAAAATCCCCTTGGGGTTACAATACAAAACATGAAATGTAAAAAAATGGGGCTCAAAGAGGGCCACACACATTTATAAAACAATTTCAAATAAAGTAAAAACCATGATTTTGAAAAGTTTATTTGAATAGAAATCTGTTTTCACCAAATTTTTAGAATCCTTTGAAAATAAATTATCACACCACACTTTAAAATCCTACTTGGAAATATAGTCATTTAAAAAAATTAATTTTTAAAAGAACTCGATCCTTTTAAAAATAAATATAATGGTGCCAATAACCCTTTCAAAAACCACAATTTAACTTATTTTTTCTTTTAAAATCAAGTAAACCTCAAGATAAAATAGTTTTAAAACATTTTAAATAATGGTAAACCCTTCTGGTTTCTTAAAACATACCTTTATAATGCTATAAAAAAAATTATAAATTAAGAATGACATCATAAATTATTTCCAAACCTTTAAACCCCTTTAGTAAAGCCAAATGGAAATTTAAACCAACAGTTAGTATACAATTTAAGTTTATTCCAAGTATTTAAACCATTTTATTGCCAATAACAAACTAACAAGGGCATGCTAGATACATGAATTCCATAAGTAACATTTTAAAATAATTGAATTATTTGAAAATTGACAATTCAGAAATTTTATAATCACCAAGAATATGGTAGAATCCCATACTGAGCGCAAAATACATTTAAATTAAAATCAATCCTATTGTGGGCACATTATATACATTTAAATTCATAAAAATGAATTTAAATATGAAATAAATTAATAACATGTAATAAAAAGGAGTTATATTTATGGTTTCTCATAATGGTAAGGTATCCCCGTAATCTGACACTAAGTCCCATGATCAGATATTTGATTCCCTTAAATTTAGGGATTTTTGGTCATAGTGTAGAGGTGGGGTGAGGTGGTATCAACAATGTAGGGGGTATCGATGCGAGGTAGGAAAGTCGGTGACTAGAAGCCTAAAAAATGATTGATAATAGCATTGATCATAATGGTTTGGTGGGTTAGTGGATAGAAACCTCGATGATGATAGATAAAGGATCCATAATGATGGAATAAGTAGCAATAATGATGGTGGGTGAGACGTGTCAGCATTGGGGGGTCGACATCGATGGTGTTGATGAAGGGTTGCATCTCAGCGGCAGTGGGTTGTAGTGATGGTAGTGTAAAAGATGATGATAGGTCATGGTATCCATTGGATGATTGAGGAAGTGTGTCTTGGTTGTGCGAGATATAGGCATAGACCACAATGCATATTTATCAATGTGGGGATTCGTGCTGGTCATATCCTCTGGTGAAACCCAAGTAGAGGAAAAAAATTAGAGTAGGAAGAAACTGATGGTAGGATAATTAGATGGGAATTTTTGATAGGGGATGACATTCACCATCCGTACTAGGAACCATGTAGTTATTCATGGAGCAATGATAGCAGATCATCCTTGTGAGGTCTGGGAGCTTAAGTGTGTCATGAAACAACAACAAGGGTAGGGGTTGTTCATTGTGTCTGTTATTTAGGTCTTTGGGTAAAGTATTGAGTCTTGTAGAATTGGGACTATAGTCCATGTAAGGTTCCCCCTCAATCCATATAAAAATGGTATTATCTATTAATAAAAATAAAAATGTTCTGAAGGCTTCAGAGTGAGAAATACAATGGAGTTCCAAAGAAATAACTACTTCAAATCATCTGTCATTGAGTTGAAACGTGTTGACATTGATCACAAACACCCAAAAAAGAAAGGTGATACTGAAACAACCATAATTAATAAATAAACCATAATAAATCAGGTCAAACCTTTACCTAGGGTATTGGAAAACCAAAAGCACAACACATGAGGAATAAATCATTGGGAGAAAAGGAAAGGGAGGGGAGGGGACTTCTCACCTTAGTTGATCAACCAAGAAAAAAAATAAATTAAGAGGAAATAACCCAACAGAGGAGGTCCTATGAAGGAAGGTCACATGGTTCATAAGGGCCAACCTTGGGGTTTTTTTTGATTCCAAGGGGGAGATAAAACGAGGGAGTGATTTTTTTAATTTTCATTTAGGGAAAATTCTTAATTTTTGAAAAAATGAACCTAGGTATCCCACATGCTTTACCATACTATGCAGTAATCGTGTAGCCTATACTAGAAAACTTAAAAATATCCCACATGGTTCCTTTTGGACCTCTGATGGTGCAGATATCTATGAAATAACCTTTCCAAATGGAACTGTACCTCTAACAGACCAGCATACATTGTTTTTGCATCATCACTCATAACTGTGCACAAACTATGCATAGATTTGTTTTCTTCCAAAAGTTGTAAACTCAAACCCAGGACTTGAAAACCATTAAAATTCAAAAAAAATTAATAAAAATAATAAATAATAGGAAACAATTATATGTAGTTGTCGCACATATGATGTTATATGGGTAGGTGTACAGATAGTCAAGAAGATATGTTTATTTCCTTCAATTTTTGGAGTTATTTAGAGATGTTTATTTCCTCTAGTTATTTGATATATATGGTGATGTGTATTTACAAAATTGTATCAGGATTAGTGCATCTAGAGTGAATTAAAAGGTGGGAAATCAATGATGGGTTATGAGTTTTCATTTCAATTCATTTTCCTAAAACATTTTCACTTGGAAAGAGTGATAAAAGTGAATTATGGGAAGATTTATTAGGATGGTTTATGGTTATGATAATTGATGACATCAATTAAATCATATTTTTTACACTTAAATTTATATTGATACATATATAAAGTAAATGTATATGGGGTTGGATCATTTCTTGGGATGATGATACAAATCTTTTTATTCTCATCCCAACATGCACACTTACATATTGAAACTCATGTGTTTATATAGGCTAGTATATAAGAATGATGGATGATCATAGAGTTGAGGTATTGGTGGTAGATATAGATATCAAGTGGAGTGGAGATCTCATGATGACTGCCAATTCTATATGACATCAATATTTGGGATAAAATCTGTTTGGGATGCGATGGTTGGACTTTGTAATTACATTTGATTTATTCTATAGTGTATCATATAGTTATTATTAAATATGAATTATTTATCATGTTAACATTATATTACATTCATGTACGGTGTATACTAGTGTATTATAATAGGTGATAGATACATTTATAGGTAATTTAGTCCATGTTTGTGTGAATTCTTCGATACCAGTTATTAGTCCCTAGCCTTGTGGAGGTAAGCTTGAGGATTTCACTTTTTAGTGACTTAGGACATTATATATTGGTATTAGAGTTATAGGATGTTTTATGGAGTTAGGAACCTATGGGGTTGGTTGGGATATACTAGACAGAGTCTAACTAAGGATCTATAGAACATATAGTCACAATAGAAGACATTTAAATGGTTTTAGTGGCTGATGTACTTCTGAGTAATACTCTTACTGATGACATGCAATTGAGACTTTTTTATATGAAATATGATTATAAAGTGGTGATAATGAATTATATATATGATGGATCTATAATTTAGAGTTGGCTTACTAAGAGGGTGGGTGAATCAATCAAAATCATTTTGGTTTACTTTTTATGAGTACTTATAAAATAAACCTTTATCACTTTTTAGAGTGAACGATCTCACCATTTAAATTATCACACATGAATGAAATAAAACAAACAATGAACACCTGATGCACAAGTTTACAAATAAAAATAAGTAGATACGTCTTTTTTACATGATCCTTAAAAAGCCCATAAACTACATAGTCTATTACAATCACCTTTTTGGATATAATGAGTAGGGTTTTCCCATGAAATCCTATTATAAGAATACAATACAATAGTCTCTCAATACAAGAATAATTGATTCCACATCGATCAAACTTATTTTTTTTTGGTTTCTTGTTTTTAGTAAGGTAGGGATTATCACATTTCTTATGAATGGGTATCTTCAAACAATTTATAATTATCCTGCACCTCTTTATGATGTAGAAATTTTTTAAACCTTCTTATTCCTTAACACAAAAAATAGTTGTGATATTGACACTCAAAACAAGGGTGTGATGTTCTTATTCATCTCTCCATTTATAATGCACACTTATCTTGAAAAAGGTTCTTCTTATACACTTCCTCACATGAAATCTTTCATTCAAGACCTACATTCATTATTCTTACAGCACCCAAGACTCATCTTAAATTTCAAATTCAAATTAAAACTCAAAACATTATTCAACTATTTCAACTTATTATTTAGAATTTTGATCCATAAAATTATTCTACCCACCCATTGATATAATTATAATACTTAATTATTCCATTTGGAGTAGTAGATGAAGGTCTAAATAATCCACATCATCAACATCTTGAATTTTGGACTCTCATACAAATCATGGTGTGAATTCATACATTGTGTCATGATCAACCAATTTTCATATAACCGATTATCTAGATGGTTCAAAATTTTCAGAATAATCAATATCTTCTTGGAATAAGGAATCTATTGTTTTCATTAGGTCTTAATTATTATGGTGTTATTTCATATATTGTATCACAATCCTTCTTTTCATTTAAAAAAACACGAAGCTTAGCCCTCATAGCTTCTCATAATAGTGTAACTTCATCCTGTAATCCACACTTCCATATATATTATGGAGTGGGATACACATTTATGGAGTGACTCTCTATAACCTCTCAAAACCATGAAAACATGAAAACCCATGGTTTTATATCAAAGTGAGGATACCTTTTGTGATATATTAGTTCATAACATCATCATATTCAATTTGGTTTACAGTGTGAACAATTATGTTAAAAAATTATTCTATCTACCTCCATCAGACATTAACCTTTCATAACTTTAATCATGATAAGTATTAATCTCACATGGATTCACTTCAGTTTGATCAACAAAATCACAACTTCACTAGATTTTATCCCTCGTAATGTAAATTCTTCATCAGTAGGTTTAACCTTACACAAATTTTATTCATATCTTAATTGATCACATGTAGACCTCATCATGACATGATTACTCATGTTAAGACATGATTTAGTCTAATTCTCTATAACTACTTACAATACTTAACATCGAAACTCAAAACTTGTTCCATCCATCTCTAAAGCTATGTATATACTTTCACACAAAATTTCATTTAATGCGGGGTTGAACATGATTAATTTATTGAAAAAAATACAAAAAAGACAACAAAAGAACTATATCTACCTCATCCTGTATCCAATTTGTCTTCTATAACTTCTAAACTTAGAAAAATACCCTAAGTATCAAAAAATTCCACAAGGTCACATCAAATACTAATATCAACATCTTATAAAACTAAACCATAGTCTGAATAGTAGATAAAAAATTCATGATTTTATTATTTTTTGATTCTGTTGATTTTATCCATGGATAGTTTTTATGGGCCAAACTGGTAGATGAATTATCAATATCCCTATAATTTTCCACAATAAAAAGTAGATATTATATTTAGTGGATAATGGGAAAGGACTAGCAAGATTGAGATATTATGTTGTGCATCTATGGTTATAATAGAGTATCGAGATCGAGATAGTGGATGATGTGATGTGGCATGGCTCTAGATAAATGATTTTACAATGTACTAAGTAGGATCTATATGTAATCTAGATACGTGGTAGTACCAATTATTTATGAGATTATAGATAAATTCACCAATATTTTTTTAATTTTTCTCTTGTTATGGGTTGGTGGGAAAATATGATTCTTCCTATGTGATATTTGATAATCTGTGGAATTATTTAGGAATATGAGGGTGATAACACTAAGTTTACACTAATTAAAGTTCCACAGGTGGGTATTTTAATATTTTTGGATCTTTTTAATTAGAGAATCATAGTATTATCATGGTGTAAGATGGGATATCTTGGGTAGTGATACATTAAATTATGATAAGTTCCTTTTGTAGCAGTATTTTTCATGGTTGGTAAAGACAATAATTCTTTTAAGGTATTTAAACATAAAAGTTATTACTTGTTTCTAATAAAGGGTATACCATATTAGAATATACTATAATGTTTTTCATTCAATCCAATACCATCCATTGATTTTATTTTTGTTTATATATTAGGAATGTACTATAGAGATTAATATTTGGATCATAAGAAGATGAATGTTGAGTATTAATGTGTATTTATTATTATTGCTCTGCCTTGTTCAGGTATTATACTGAATCTTTTATGAGATTATTTGGGATGATTTATGTTTGGATTGGATAGACCACTTTAGATATGGTGGTGTGGGTCTAGAAAAACTACCAACCATCATATTTAATGGTTAAGGGAGTAGGATTTGGATCCGAGAACTCCTTGATAATGGTTACTGTAACAAAGTAGAAGTGATATAACTATATGTTCATTAAATTATAGGGTAAATCCTCACTATCATAAGTCATTGGTGAGTAAATTCTATGAGAATTTAGAATGAATGATGTGATTTTGATATTTTTTTCATCATATGTTAGTATAGAAAAAGTGGAGATGAGAGGTGGATCATGTTTCTACCTTAGTGGAAATTTTGATATTTTTTCTGATCATAATGCCTAGTGGCCTCATAGTTATGAGTAAAAAAATGTATTATTATTTTTCATTAGGAGATTCATGTGCATTATTACCATGGGTGGATAGAGGTAGTTGGAAATTATATCCAAGGTGGTTAAAGATCCTAGTGTGATAAAATTTTTTATAGTGGGGTGATGTATCATGGATATGAGAGGAAGGTTCAGACATTTTTTAGATGGAGTGATTATCCATGTTCTTAGAATTTCTTGGTTATATAAATATGGAGTGGAAAATATAAAAAAGTGGTTACCCATGATTATGCTCTTAATCTTCATCATCTATGATCAGTTTTTTTCATTTTTCTATGTCCTTTGATCATTTTTTCATTGAATGGTCTGTTTTATCATTATATTCATATTCTTTGGACCTTAAAGGGCCCTTTGAGGTACCCCTAGTTACCATGGACTAGGGTTTTGTCAAGGATGATCATTTAAGGTAATTTTTTATAATAAATATTATGTAGTATTGAACCATTATTGAGATAGTATAGAGTTATGATTGATGGTCAATGAAAATATCAAAAGATTGATTTCCAATAGGATTATCAGATTAGATTATTGTCCCTTATATAATAGATGACATGAGGATGCATTGAGTTAGCCTTCTTCAATAATGAATGATCTCTGAGTTTGTTTATTATTCCATGGGTAGTGAGACTCGCACCTTGGAATTATGATAACTGGAATATCATTATTTAAATTTTTCAGAAGTTTTTCAAGTAGCTTCCCTTAGTTGGTAATTAGAGAGTACTAATATGGTAGGGTCTTGTATTGGAAATATCCTATATTAGACATGGTATCAAAAAATAATATTAGGAAAATGATTTTTTATTGAAAGGAACCCTTGATTTTGTTAGCCTAGTGGGGAGAGGCATAGATTATTATTATATTCTATATATATTATAGATAGTTTTCCAATAGTTATGGTTCAAAACCTTGTTTCTTATTACTCATATATATTAGTATGTGATCATTAAAGTGTTAATTATTCCAAATGGAAGATGTTAGAATGAATTTATATGGTTAATTACTTTTGAGATAGAAAAGTTTTAAATTGGAGAAGATGTAATAGTATGAGAATTCACCCAATGGGGAATTTTATTATTTTTAGAACACAATACTTATTTATATTTTGTTTGTTTGAATAGAAACCATTTGAATTTAAATGGGGTTATTGGTAATATGGATCAATAATCATGGGATTCTTGCAGAGAAACTATTATTTTTTTCTTAAAAAAGGATTAATATTAAATTCCTCCAAAATGGAGTCTCTAATCAGGGAATAGACCATGCTATTTAGTTTGGAATGGGGTCATTACCCAGGGTAATATTTTTATATTTCTGGGGGTGACATTAAGTCATTGTGAAATGTTGGAATTTTTTTATAGAATAAAAGAAAGTATATTTTTTAATGTGTTAACAAAACATCAAATTGATAAAAATTCATTTTTTCCAATCTGATGGTAGTTGTTTTGATTATATTAGATTTTTTGACACCCATATTTAATGGAATGAGACCCATGATGATTTTTTATTATACCATGATCTTGGGAAATGTTTTATGAGTTATTTACTTGAACCCACTTAGGGATGAGAAAATATTTATCTCTTACATGATACATAATATTAGAAAAAATCATAACAAATTACTCTGGGGTGAGGTGTTTTATTTTGGATGAGAGTTTATGAATTTTTTATGATAATAATGTTATAACTGAAAATTAAGAATTTTTATTAAATAATAAGGGAGGTTTGGGGAACAACATAACCCCCACCCACAAAATATATCTTATCTTTATTTTTCTCTATATGTAATTATGGGCTGAGAGAACTCAGGGAGAATGTGGAAACAAAGAATATAACTCATAAAGTTTGATTTTAGGTATGGTTCATTGATCCAAATCCAAAAAAATCATTTATTTAATCTTTATTTTCATTTATGTTCATTTTTTTATGTACGATGATATAAAATTGTTTGAAACATGATATGCATATATTTGTAATTGAATGTATCATGAGATGAGTCTAACACTATAAAAAAATTTATGATCTAATCATCATATTGAGAGAAATCTTAGATAGAAGCTTTTAGTTGAATCATATTCTCTCTATGATTCAAGGTCCATAATGGTTGAATTTATGGAAATGGAAAATGCAATGAGGCTCAAGGTGATGAAATCGGCCCCACACAACAATTTTATAAATTTTGAATGGGGATAGTTAGCTGGATAATTTCCAACAGTGACACCGCTGACAATATCCAATAGAAAAGTACATCACAATTCCAAAAACATTTAACAAAAAGAAAAGAAAAAAAATGAATATCTAAGCTAGTGATTTTCGGGTCATGGTTGGAGACCAACCTCAAAATGGGTTCAGTGCCACATGTCATGAAAAGAAGTATAGGGAACTTACCATCCCCATTTATATGATATATATAATACTAATAATATTTTTCATATTTATAATAATAATTTTAATATTAATAATAATAATAATATAATTATTATATGGAAATATTGGTTTTTATGAGGATTCCAAAAATAGAAAAATGAATAGTCCATTTTAAATTATTTTCCATGAGGATCAAAATGTAATTGTTTTATAGGTAATCTAGAGTCATCTATAAGGAATTTTAGGCATCATAAAATTTCAAGAGTTGGGACTGGTGACAAACTGAATCAAGAAATACTATGAGGATACCTTGATAACATCTTCATGAGTAGATCATGAAGACATCCTTAATTTATTTATTTAGAGTCACAAAGTTAACAAAAACATGAATTTTTGATTTTGGCCAGGTAGGATTTTGAGTTTAGTTTAATGGACTATGGTGTTAATGATTCTATATAGTAATCTCACAGTAAGTTAGCGACCTATTAGAAGGTCAATGAAATTTGTAGTGTCACTTAAAAGACATATTTAATGGGTTAAGGGTAAATAAAATATACATTAATAAATAAATAACACCAAGTTTAATTGATTTGATCATGTTAAATATTATTATTACTTTATATTAATACAATTTAATGAGGAGTTATTAACTTAATCAGGAAAGCAAGAATTAGTCATTTGAAAAACTAAATAAAGGAACTAGAAACTTATTCAAAAGTATTTAAAGGGATAGAGATAAGTGGAGTAATATATATTATATTAATGTAAACATTTATGTTAAATCATGTAATGGAAACATTGGATTGAAAATTTTGGAAAATAGATTGAATCATAAAGGGTGATAGTGGTGGATAATGTTAAAAGTTAATAATGGGAATGAAATAATGGCATGAAACCGCAGAAGGGTATTCCCACATACGGGATAAAATAATCATGAATTAAATTTAAGTACAAATTAATATTAATTATGGGAGGAGAATATGGAATGTTGGTGATATACTTAAAGAATAAAGTGGTTGAATATTTTTGATAAAGGTTTAGATACTTTTGAATTAATTTAAAAACCTTGTACAAGTATTTTGGGTTACTTATGATGACTCAAAAATAAATTATATAAGGACTGATTTCTCCTTTTTTGTGATGTGGATATCAAAATAATTCTATAACAATATTTATCCATCATTTAATCATTGTTTACTCACAAAATTTTTGGTAAGTTCGGGTCCATTGAGGAGGATTCTATAGCTGGTAGACTACATCGGGAGTCTTGAGAGATAAATAGAGTTATTTGATTTTATTAATTGTATAAAATCATTACTCTGAGATTCAAGGAAACCTATGAAAAACTGTAATCAATGGCAACAAGATCTGGTGGTGGATATATAATACACTATCCGTCCAACTAAGGTTTTAGTGGGATTAATGTGATTGTACTCCTTCTCAACCATAGATATGTGTTGAGACTAATGATGTATTATATGTTTGTATTATTATACTCACCCACTATTCTAGGATGAGATAAGTAATATATTTCTATAAGATAGTTATTGATGATTATTTCCTCAATATCTCTAGTTTAGGATATATGGAGATGGTTACATACTCTAGTATCACTAATGTAAGAACATGATGAATAATATTTATGGAGATTTATAATTTCTATATAATTACCTATAATAAAACACATTTTATGGTTATTAAATTTATTGGAAGTGCTATTCCTCAACCACATCTTTGGGATTGATGTGAAAAATGATGTACCTAATGTTATCTCTACTACTTACCCACTTCTCTAGGATTGGGAGTACCCAATATTCATAATTTACCATAGATATGTGTATTTTACCTAGTATACCATTATATATATATATCCTAAAATTTTTATATTTTATCCAACATCTAGAAATACATATGCTTCTAGTTGTGAAGATGTGAAGTTCCTCCAGTGGAGATGTGTATTTCCACAAGTGTTTTTAAGGTAGTTGGAGTTGTATATTTTATCTAGTACTTTGAGCTAGGTGGAGATGTGTAGTTCATCCACCATATAATTATTATTACATATAGTTTGAATTATCATGTAAAACTTTTGTTATGGGTTGTGAATTTTTATTACTATTCATTTTCCTAAATCCTTGTTACTTTGAAAGAGTGATTAAAGTGAGCTATGGGATGATTGATTAGGGTGGTATGTGGATATACCCAATGATATTGTTGGGTAAAGTTGGATTTTTTACACATTAATTTATAATTATTATATAACACCCAATAATTTTATAAAATATATTTTTCAAATAAATTTAATTTCTTTGATATATTGCATTACACGCAACACTGAATTTTAACAAACCACAAACCACAATACACTATTAATATTATTATTTAATCATGAACATTATAACATCAAAATTAAAATTGGTAGTATGAATAGGAATGTTTTTTTTAAATTAACTATAATTTTTTTAGATAAATAAAATATATTTTTGAATAACAACTTAATTTTTAGTAAAGTCTATATATGCTTCGAAAAAATATTTTTCTCAAAAAAATTATTTTTATAGCTTCTTGTGAAATTTTAATTTACCAATTTTGAAAAAATTTATTTGTAAAAATAAACTTCATTTTTTGAATCAAAATTTCAAAATTATCTTATGATGAATTCTTATAATTTTCTAAAAAGACTAATTTTTTGATGAATAGTGAATTATATTGATTTTTATTAAAAAATGTCTTTATATTTAAAGAATTTACAATGTTTTATATTTTTTAAAAATATATTAAAAGTTAAATTAGTTAAATTATTTTATTATTAATCCAATTTAGTTCATTTTAATAAAATTCATTATTATTTTTTATATTAAAACATTATGTACTTATGAAAATTTTATCTTCAGAACACCGCTTTTTCGTTGCATCTGTGGGTTTAATATTAAATTGAAATATTACCACTTATGTGAATGAGATTTTGAAAAATGTATTATATATTCTTAATAATAATAATTAATATTATATAAAAAATTTCAATCTCATTTTTTTGTCAAAATGAATAGTAAAAGAATTAAAAATTAATTAATGTGGTTAAGATTTAAACGGGTTTACAAGGTAGGGTTAAACTAAAAATACAAGGGTTAGAACAATAAAAAAACATGTAAAGAACAAATTATATGGAAATATTTAGATATTATTTCATATAAATTTAAAAAATGATCCATTTTATACCCTTTTAGAATGTGTAAAATGTGTGTATAACTTTTTATTTTCAAGAAATCCCAGCGTGTACTCTCCTGCAATTATAAAATGGAACATGTTATTCTCTCCTAATCACACTTAAAAATAATATAGGATTGAAAAAAACTACCCAAACCTCTTCCTTAAATTCCTACCCACTCCCTAAATTCCTTATTTTGATTATGAAGCTTTTCTAAAGAAGTATTTTGGTGCTTATGTAAAGAGGTTTTTTAAAGAAGAGGTATCATTATTAACCAAGATTTTTATTTTATTTATTCTTCAAACTCCTTCAAATATTATTAAACTATTTTGATATAATAATATAATTATATCCTATATACTTATATATTATTAAATTAATTCCATAACCTACATCCACATCCTCTTCCATCAAATGGAAAATGAAACCATCGATCGTGTGTATGGGGAATTACCTCCTCACGAGCCGATGTAATTCATTTTCCATCATCGCCTATCACAGATGGATATAGTGATGGATTTAAATTATGTGCATGATATTTATGAAATAATAACATTTAATTAATTATAATATTGAATCTACCTTCTTACCTTCCAATCTGTCGAAAAATGACAACGTTGATCATGTGTACGTGTGGAATACCTCCTCCACAAAGCGATGTGATATGTTATTCACTTTATATTGACATGGATAGTAATAAGGATAGATTTAATGAATAAATATAATAAATATAATAAATATTATATATATATGATAATGAAAGGTGAATTAATATTTAAATTTCTTTCATTCCATCCATCGAGAAAATGGAAAGAGCTTTCATATGTATGTATAACCTACCGTCTCCATAAATGATGTAATTAATTTTATATCTCTAAATTTAATGGATTAATATACATAAATATATAATGAATGTATATTATTTTTGTAACATCCCAGGTAATTAAAGAATAAATAATTTTCATATTTATTAATATTAGAGAATTAAATATGAATTTTAATTAAAAGGGGTTGCTATGTTCGATAGCGTACCCGATACGCAACGATGAGTTTCTTTGAAACTTACGTAGCACACTAGTAATATAATAATATTATGTTAGTTAACAAGTAGCCGTTGTACTGGCGGGAATGAATAGAAATAACTAAAATATGAATAGATATGTTTTTAGATGTTTTTACATTTACCCAATAAAAGATAAAGGCTTAAAATACGGAAAGAGTTCAATTTTAGGCTTTTATACTCTAATTTTCACTAAAGGTTCACTTATCACCTTTTAATGGTGAACCGTCATTAAATATAGTTTTGATCAATCTTATACATTCTTTTGGACCAAATAAAACTTTTATTAAGAATCGGGACATCAAATTTTACTTTGTGTAATTTTTGGTACCTTTTTGATAAAGTGCATTTTTTTATGAATAGTGTAAAATGTTGTATTTTAATTCAAAACTGCTTTCTAACCTAATTTATTTATATGATTAGATTATGTTTTGAATTGGTTTTGAAGTGAAATTAGAATATATTTTTACCATTTTATCCAATGGTGGTCATTGGAATCAATTTCGATTTGAAATTAGACTTAAACTGGTGTCAATCTTTTGATACTTATTGTTTTGTAAAAACACGCTATTTGCTCTGGCAGCGGGAATTAATTATTAAATTAATTAATGTGACTTATATGATTTGAATTTTGTAAAATGGACTTAATTTTTGAATTCTGAATATCAAATATAGCTTAGGGTGAATTTTTGGTAATTTTCTGAAAAACTTCAATTTTTGATGAATAGTGAAACCACTAAGTGGTAATCAAGCAAACTGATTTTTTGGTTAAATGAAATTTTACCACTAATGTGTGTTGAATTTTAAAAATCCGACATACATGGTTGTCATTAAGAAGTAAAATTTGGTTCAATGAGATTAAAATAATTTTTTGGTGAATAGTAACTTATTAAGTTTTTAATCGCGATTAGTGGTAATTAGTGTAGTTTAAGGTATAAATAATGCTTTAACAATATAAAATGACCTAGAAACATGTCCCAACCTTATTGGTTGTGTCATGGCCGACCAAGACAAGCCATGGGTCAACTTGGGGACCCCATGGATCCACTTTTGTTGGGAAATGACATAAATTACTTTTTATTAAATGTTAAAGTGAAAATGACACAAACATAATATGTTTTGCGAAAACAATTTTTAAGTGGGGTTATACAAGTCCAAATTTTGATTATAAATAGTAATTGGAAAGATAGAAAGATTTCCTATATCATAGTAGTTTTTTTATAATTTTTAGACATTAAATAAATTTAATTATTTATGACATAATAATGATGCAGCGATGACATCATTATTTGACGATTTAAATAAAATGGAAAGATAATATAAAATCTATGAACTAAACATGTCCAAAACCAATTGGATGAATGGATTTCGATGCCTTATCACCTTATCCACGAATTCTGTCAATGTGGGACCTTTTAAAACCGAATCACATTTTCAAATAAAGTAATGTTTCTTTACTTTCCAAAAGTGCCCCTCCTCTCCCCTTATAAAAGGCCCCCACCTCTACCTCATTTCACACACTCTTGAAGCCATTGGCTCGGCCAACCCCTGCCCATTTACTCTCTCCACATCCCTCTCCTCATCCTAGAGGATTCCCTTTGGGAAGAATCCTTTCAAAGGAAGCCTTTAGGCTCAACTCAAAAGGAGTTACACTTTTTAAAGGTAATTGTTTCTCTCATGTTCATTTGTTTTATTTTGCTTCTCCAACCCCCTAAAATCTTTTTATTTCCTTCTTTTATAACATCAACAGTATCTTCAATATACTAGGATGTTGTTATAAGATTTATTTGAGCCACACTCTCACACAACTACATCAAATGGTTAAAGAACATATGTTTTCCGTGGATGGCGAAATTATGCCTCCCGAAACGATGATTGTTCAATACTCATTAAACACCTTCAAAGGTGGCCATTATGATGTCACTATTTTTATATATGATATATAATATGTTTATGTTTTCCTTAAGCTTCTGTTTTTTCATTTTGGGCATACCTTTATGGTTTCCATTATGGGTAAAACACGATATCTTCATTTTAGGAAGCGCGGACTACCGCCCCCTAAAAGTGATTTGATTCGTTAATACCATATGTGGGATGTGTAAAGGATAAAGTTAATGATATTATATATGTTATTATACTGGAATTATAATATACTCTTAAATCATTATGATTCCATTCCAGAAAATATGAAATAGAAATGGAAGTAGCGTTCATGCGTACGTACGGCTTACCGTCTCCATGAACGGTGCATTTCATTTCTTACCTCTAAATGTGATGTAATATTATAAATGAATGTATGTACTGGATATATATGACATATATGATATCTACATCATGAATACCATTCTGGATATAATGAACCTTTGACCAAATTAACAACATGTAAGTGTAAGAAGCCTATTTTTGACTTAAGAACCAAATACCGACAAAATGAACATTATTAACTTAAATGATTACATGATGTTCATAACATGGTATAAAAGGAATAATGAACTTGAAAAAGATTCATAAGCAAGTAGAGATTAACTCAAGTTTATTATTCAGGAGTTTAAAGAACGGTCGGGTCAAGTCGGATACGAGGTATGGGACTTCGTCTCAATCTCCTTTCGTTGAGGCATATTTTATTTTATACACAACTTTCTTTTATACGGTGTATAAACCCCTTTGACTTTTACGTTTATTCAAAAGGAATCTTTTTTATACGAAGCGTTTACTAAACGACAAAAGGGAATGTTTTTGTCGTACGTATGCGGCGACAACGACTTCTCCGCCGTCGTAACCGTTATTTGAGTTTTGGCTTCCTCTACAAGCCATACCTTCTTTTTTAAAAAGAAAAATAAATACCATGTTTTACTTTGGTATTGAAAATGGTTTTCATAATGTTTTTATTATATCAATGTGTTGTATTGATATCTCGTGATTGAAATGTGGAAATGTTATGTTTCCTTTATGCATGTTTTATGTGATATGATTATGTTATGGTCCTTGGGCATTATTATGAAGACGGGTGGTTCCGTGATAAACTAAGGGTGGGTGAGCCCGTTATAGCTCTCCAATGCATTGGGTAACGCGAAGGAGTGAAACGTTAAGGTTTCTCCGAAGAGATTTTAGGGAATATACTGTGATGGGTATTCCAAACGTAACCAAGAGGGTTACTCCCTACGTAAGAATGTTATGAATGCCTCAAGTTACCTTTATGTCTTATGATTTCTATGATTTATTCATGATTTTATGAGGTATGTTAAAGTGCCTATGTTTTATGGGTAAAGTATGATTTCATTCTTATGTATATATGAATTCATGTTTCCTTTCCATGTTTTTTTATAACCCATACTGAGTTTTTATGCTCATCCCAAGTTTTTGAAATGTTTTTCACAGGTCAAGGGAAAGGTACATGATAAGATGATAGAGTCAAGGATGTGTCAAGAAATAATCCATGTTTTATTTTAAATGTGTTCCCATTGATGGGAATGAAGAATACTATCTTTATGTAACCACTTTGTTTATATGTGGAATGTAATGCAAGTTTCATGACCTAATTCCCTAAAACTCTAAACCTGAAAAGATCCTCAACGTGTAATATTGTAATAACTCAAGATTAAGTAAGGTTTAAGGCTGGGGCCTTATAGTTGGTATCAGAGGTCGGTTTAGACAACTTTAGGAGTTAGAAAAGTGTTAAATTATAATATGATTTAAATGATATAGCATTTACAGATTACCATGTTGCTTCGCCTAAGATATTTCGGTGTTCAGAATGGTTTTCCGCAGAGGAAACAAAGCAGCTATGTTGGGACGACATCAGGAGGAAGACAGCCTTCCAAATCAGCAACCTGAGATGGTCGGAATCGGAACTAAACAGTTTGTTGCAGTGATGGCACAGTTGACTCAGGCTATAAATGGTGGTGGTATCCATGCACGAGATCAGCCAGATCAACCGCAGAGGAACATGTCAGTGGTGGAACATTTCATGAGGCAACATCCCCCATCATTCAGAGGATCATCTGACCTTGTGCTAGCTGAAGGGTGGATTAAAGCACTGGAGAAGATTTTTGATGTCATGGGGTGTTCAGACAATCAAAAGGTTAGTCTTTCTATTTACCGTTTGGAGGGTGAAGCAGATCAGTGGTGGTCTATGGTTAAAAATATCAGGGACGCCGATGAGATTGATGCTCTTGACTGGGATGAATTCAAAGGTATGTTTCTTGAGAAGTATTTTCCTAAGGCTGTTCGACTTAGGATGGAAAATCAATTCTTGGAATTGGGGCAAGAGGAAGACTCAGTGGCTTCCTATGAAGAAAGGTTCACTCGATTGGCAAGGTATGCTCCAAATTTTATCCGGGACCTTGATAGTAAAATCAATCGTTTTTACTCAGGATTAAAGCCAAAATATCGAAGGGCATTAGCTTCTCGTGAGTTTAAAAGTTATGAAAAGCTTGTTCGATGTGCTGAGAAGGTGGAAATGGAGTTTTCCGATGACCAAGTGTTCTATAACAACCAGCAGAAGAAGAGACCGAGGTGGCAGGAGAAAGGTAAGAATCCTTCAAAAAAGTCTGATGGTAAGAAAACTAAGTTTCCAGTTTGTGATAAATGTGGAAAAAGGCATGCTGGGGAATGTCTTCTGAATTCTGGAAAGTGCTACCGATGTGGTAAGATGGGACATAAGGCTCGTGATTGCACTGAAAAGGATCAAGCTGAAGGTAAGAACAAATTTGATTTACAGTTAGTGAAATGTTATAAGTGCAATGAGATGGGTCACTATGCAAACGAGTGTCCGACAAGGAGCTTGAGTGATGGGAAGCAGTTAGACTACAAGCAGAAAGGGGTGGTGAAATCCTTTGCAACTACTTCAGCAGATGTTGGGCCATCGAATGAAGTGGTGTCAGCTCCAGGGAGCTCTGTATTTTTCAAAGATTGACTTGAGATCGGGGTACCATCAGTTGAAAGTAAAAGAAGCAGATGTTCCGAAGATTGTGTTCCGTACTAGATATGTCCATTATGAATTTGTAGTTATGCCTTTGGGGTTAACCAATGCACCTGTTGTATTCATGGACCTTATGAAAAAAAAATTTCCATGAGTTCTTGGATAAGTTTGTGTTTGCGTTTTGAGATTTGGGAAGAGATTGTGTGTGCCTTCTGATTCACAGTTGAAGAGAGAGTTGTTATGTGAAGCTCATAGTTCTCCGTTTTCAGTTCATCCGGGCAGTACTAAGATGTATAGAGATCTGCAGGAGTATTACTGGTGGGATGGAATGAAAAGTGATATTGCTGATTTTACTGTGAAGTGTTTGACTTGTCAGCAGGTTAAAGCAGAGCGGCAGTTACCGAAAGGGATGCTTCAGCCTTTACCAGTGCCAGAGTGGAAATGGGAGAATATATCCATGGACTTTGTTGTTGGATTACCAAAGACATCTCGAGGTAATAATGCAATCTGGGTTATTGTTGATCGCTTGACCAAATCTGCTCATTTCCTTGCTATACGAGATACTTTCTCTCTTGATCAACTTTCCCGTTTGTATCTTAAAGAGATAGTCAGGTTACATGGAGTTCCCCTCTCCATTGTATCTGATCGTGATCCCAGGTTTACTTCTAACTTTTGGAAAGGCCTTCAGAAGTCGTTGGGTACTGAATTAAATTTTAGTACAGCTTTTCATCCTCAATCAGATGGGCAGTCAGAACGAACAATTCAGACATTGGAGGATATGCTACGAGCTTGTTCTATGGATTATCAGGGAAGTTGGGACCATCATCTTTCTTTGGTTGAGTTTTCATATAATAACAGTTTTCATTCCGGTATACAGATGGCACCATTTCAGGCATTATATGGGAAGCGGTGTCGAACTCCAGCTTTCTGGGATGAAGTGGGTGAAAGAAAGTTGATGGGACCAGAATTGGTAGAAGAGATGGCAGAAAAAGTTCAGCTGATTCAGAAACACATGAGAACAGCTCAGAGCAGGCAGAAGAGTTATGCGGATAACCGGAGGAAGGATCTATCTTTCGAGGTAGGTGATCATGTTTTTCTCAAGGTTTCTCCTTGGAAAAGTGTGATGAGATTTGGTAAGAAAGGAAAGTTGAGTCCAAGGTTCATTGGACCATACGAAATTCTAGAGAGAGTTGGATCAGTTGCATACCGAGTGGCTTTACCTCCGAGTTTATCTCAGGTACACAATGTTTTTCACGTTTCGATGTTGAGAAAGTATATGCCAGATCCATCTCATGTTTTGAGTCCAGAGGTAGTTCAGCTGGAAGAGAACCTATCTTATGAGGAACAACCGGTCCAGATTCTTGACCATAAGGAGCAAGTGTTACGGAATAAGGTGATTAAGCAGGTAAAGGTTTTGTGAAAAAACCACATGATTGAAGAGGCAACATGGGAATCTGAAAATGCTATGAGGGTTAAATACCCCCACTTATTTTGATAAGTGAATAAAATTGCGAGGACACAATTCTCAAAAGGGGGGAAGGATGTAACATCCCAGGTAATTAAAGAATAAATAATTTTCATATTTATTAATATTAGAGAATTAAATATGAATTTTAATTAAAAGGGGTTGCTATGTTCGATAGCGTACCCGATACGCAACGATGAGTTTCTTTGAAACTTACGTAGCACACTAGTAATATAATAATATTATGTTAGTTAACAAGTAGCCGTTGTACTGGCGGGAATGAATAGAAATAACTAAAATATGAATAGATATGTTTTTATATGTTTTTACATTTACCCAATAAAAGATAAAGGCTTAAAATACGGAAAGAGTTCAATTTTAGGCTTTTATACTCTAATTTTCACTAAAGGTTCACTTATCACCTTTTAATGGTGAACCGTCATTAAATATAGTTTTGATCACTCTTATACATTCTTTTGGACCAAATAAAACTTTTATTAAGAATCGGGACATCAAATTTTACTTTGTGTAATTTTTGGTACCTTTCTGATAAAGTGCATTTTTTTTATGAATAGTGTAAAATGTTGTATTTTAATTCAAAACTGCTTTCTAACCTAATTTATTTATATGATTAGATTATGTTTTGAATTGGTTTTGAAGTGAAATTAGAATATATTTTTACCATTTTATCCAATGGTGGTCATTGGAATCAATTTCGATTTGAAATTAGACTTAAACTGGTGTCAATCTTTTGATACTTATTGTTTTGTAAAAACACGCTATTTGCTCTGGCAGCGGGAATTAATTATTAAATTAATTAATGTGACTTATATGATTTGAATTTTGTAAAATGGACTTCATTTTTGAATTCGGAATATCAAATATAGCTTAGGGTGAATTTTTGGTAATTTTCTGAAAAACTTCAATTTTTGATGAATAGTAAAACCACTAAGTGGTAATCAAGCAAACTGATTTTTTGGTTAAATGAAATTTTACCACTAATGTGTGTTGAATTTTGAAAATCCGACATACATGGTTGTCATTAAGAAGTAAAATGTGGTTCAATGAGATTAAAATAATTTTTTGGTGAATAGTAACTTATTAAGTTTTTAATCGCGATTAGTGGTAATTAGTGTAGTTTAAGGTATAAATAATGCTTTAATAATATAAAATGACCTAGACACATGTCCCAACCTTATTGGTTGTGTCATGGCCGACCAAGACAAGCCATGGGTCAACTTGGGGACCTCATGGATCCACTTTTGTTGGGAAATGACATAAATTACTTTTTATTAAATGTTAAAGTGAAAATGACACAAACATAATATGTTTTGAAAAAACAATTTTTAAGTGGGGTTATACAAGTCCAAATTTTGATTATAAATAGTCATTGGAAAGATAAAAAGATTTAATATATCATAGTATTTTTTTTATAATTTTTAGACATTAAATAAATTTAATTATTTATGACATAATAATGATGCAGCGATGACATCATTATTTGACGATTTAAATAAAATGGAAAGATAATATAAAATCTATGAACTACACATGTCCAAAACCAATTGGATGAATGGATTTAGATGCCTTATCACCTTATCCACGAATTCTGTCAATGTGGGTCCTTTTAAAACCGAATCACATTTTCAAATAAAGTAATGTTTCTTTACTTTCCAAAAGTGCCCCTCCTCTCCCCTTATAAAAGGCCCCCACCTCTACCTCATTTCACACACTCTTGAAGCCATTGGCTCGGCCAACCCCTGCCCATTTACTCTCTCCACCTCCCTCTCCTCATCCTAGAGGATTCCCTTTGGGAAGAATCCTTTCAAAGGAAGCCTTTAGGCTCAACTCAAAAGGAGTTACACTTTTTAAAGGTAATTGTTTCTCTCATGTTCATTTGTTTTATTTTGCTTCTCCAACCCCCTAAAATCTTTTTATTTCCTTCTTTTATAACATCACCAGTATATTCAATATACTAGGATGTTGTTATAAGATTTATTTGAGCCACACTCTCACACAACTACATCAAATGGTTAAAGAACATATGTTTTCCGTGGATGGCGAAATTATGCCTCCCGAAACGATGATTGTTCAATACTCATTAAACACCTTCAAAGGTGGCCATTATGATGTCACTATTTTTATATATGATATATAATATGTTTATGTTTTCCTTAAGCTTCTGTTTTTTCATTTTGGGCATACCTTTATGGTTTCCATTATGGGTAAAACACGATATCTTCATTTTAGGAAGCGCGGACTACCGCCCCCTAAAAGTGATTTGATTCGTTAATACCATATGTGGGATGTGTAAAGGATAAAGTTAATGATATTATATATGTTATTATACTGGAATTATAATATACTCTTAAATCATTATGATTCCATTCCAGAAAATATGAAATAGAAATGGAAGTAGCGTTCATGCGTACGTACGGCTTACCGTCTCCATGAACGGTGCATTTCATTTCTTACCTCTAAATGTGATGTAATATTATAAATGAATGTATGTACTGGTTATATATGACATATATGATATCTACATCATGAATACCATTCTGGATATAATGAACCTTTGACCAAATTAACAACATGTAAGTGTAAGAAGCCTATTTTTGACTTAAGAACCAAATACCGACAAAATGAACATTATTAACTTAAATGATTACATGATGTTCATAACATGGTATAAAAGGAATAATGAACTTGAAAAAGATTCATAAGCAAGTAGAGATTAACTCAAGTTTATTATTCAGGAGTTTAAAGAACGGTCGGGTCAAGTCGGATACGAGGTATGGGACTTCGTCTCAATCTCCTTTCGTTGAGGCATATTTTATTTTATACACAACTTTCTTTTATACGGTGTATAAACCCCTTTGACTTTTACGTTTATTCAAAAGGAATCTTTTTTATACGAAGCGTTTACTAAACGACAAAAGGGAATGTTTTTGTCGTACGTATGCGGCGACAACGACTTCTCCGCCGTCGTAACCGTTATTTGAGTTTTGGCTTCCTCTACAAGCCATACCTTCTTTTTTAAAAAGAAAAATAAATACCATGTTTTACTTTGGTATTGAAAATGGTTTTCATAATGTTTTTATTATATCAATGTGTTGTATTGATATCTCGTGATTGAAATGTGGAAATGTTATGTTTCCTTTATGCATGTTTTATGTGATATGATTATGTTATGGTCCTTGGGCATTATTATGAAGACGGGTGGTTCCGTGATAAACTAAGGGCGGGTGAGCCCGTTATAGCTCTCCAATGCATTGGGTAACGCGAAGGAGTGAAACGTTAAGGTTTCTCCGAAGAGATTTTAGGGAATATACTGTGATGGGTATTCCAAACGTAACCAAGAGGGTTACTCCCTACGTAAGAATGTTATGAATGCTTCAAGTTACCTTTATGTCTTATGATTTCTATGATTTATTCATGATTTTATGAGGTATGTTAAAGTGCCTATGTTTTATGGGTAAAGTATGATTTCATTCTTATGTATATATGAATTCATGTTTCCTTTCCATGTTTTTTTATAACCCATACTGAGTTTTTATGCTCATCCCAAGTTTTTGAAATGTTTTTCACAGGTCAAGGGAAAGGTACATGATAAGATGATAGAGTCAAGGATGTGTCAAGAAATAATCCATGTTTTATTTTAAATGTGTTCCCATTGATGGGAATGAAGAATACTATCTTTATGTAACCACTTTGTTTATATGTGGAATGTAATGCAAGTTTCATGACCTAATTCCCTAAAACTCTAAACCTGAAAAGATCCTCAACGTGTAATCTTGTAATAACTCAAGATTAAGTAAGGTTTAAGGCTGGGGCCTTATAGTTGGTATCAGAGGTCGGTTTAGACAACTTTAGGAGTTAGAAAAGTGTTAAATTATAATATGATTTAAATGATATAGCATTTACAGATTACCATGTTGCTTCGCCTAAGATATTTCGGTGTTCAGAATGGTTTTCTGCAGAGGAAACAAAGCAGCTATGTTGGGACGACATCAGGAGGAAGACAGCCTTCCAAATCAGCAACCTGAGATGGTCGGAATCGGAACTAAACAGTTTGTTGCAGTGATGGCACAGTTGACTCAGGCTATAAATGGTGGTGGTATCCATGCACGAGATCAGCCAGATCAACCGCAGAGGAACATGTCAGTGGTGGAACATTTCATGAGGCAACATCCCCCATCATTCAGAGGATCATCTGACCCTGTGCTAGCTGAAGGGTGGATTAAAGCACTGGAGAAGATTTTTGATGTCATGGGGTGTTCAGACAATCAAAAGGTTAGTCTTGCTATTTACCGTTTGGAGGGTGAAGCAGATCAGTGGTGGTCTATGGTTAAAAATATCAGGGACGCCGATGAGATTGATGCTCTTGACTGGGATGAATTCAAAGGTATGTTTCTTGAGAAGTATTTTCCTAAGGCTGTTCGACTTAGGATGGAAAATCAATTCTTGGAATTGAGGCAAGAGGAAGACTCAGTGGCTTCCTATGAAGAAAGGTTCACTCGATTGGCAAGGTATGCTCCAAATTTTATCCGGGACCTTGATAGTAAAATCAATCATTTTTACTCAGGATTAAAGCCAAAATATCGAAGGGAATTAGCTTCTCGTGAGTTTAAAAGTTATGAAAAGCTTGTTCGATGTGCTGAGAAGGTGGAAATGGAGTTTTCCGATGACCAAGTGTTCTATAACAACCAGCAGAAGAAGAGACCGAGGTGGCAGGAGAAAGGTAAGAATCCTTCAAAAAAGTCTGATGGTAAGAAAACTAAGTTTCCAGTTTGTGATAAATGTGGAAAAAGGCATGCTGGGGAATGTCTTCTGAATTCTGGAAAGTGCTACCGATGTGGTAAGATGGGACATAAGGCTCGTGATTTCACTGAAAAGGATCAAGCTGAAGGTAAGAACAAATTTGATTTACAGTTAGTGAAATGTTATAAGTGCAATGAGATGGGTCACTATGCAAACGAGTGTCCGAAAAGGAGCTTGAGTGATGGGAAGCAGTTAGACTACAAGCAGAAAGGGGTGGTGAAATCCTTTGCAACTACTTCAGCAGATGTTGGGCCATCGAATGAAGTGGTGTCAGCTCCAGGGAGCTCTGTATTTTTCAAAGATTGACTTGAGATCGGGGTACCATCAGTTGAAAGTAAAAGAAGCAGATGTTCCGAAGATTGTGTTCCGTACTAGATATGTCCATTATGAATTTGTAGTTATGCCTTTGGGGTTAACCAATGCACCTGTTGTATTCATGGACCTTATGAAAAAAAAATTTCCATGAGTTCTTGGATAAGTTTGTGTTTGCGTTTTGAGATTTGGGAAGAGATTGTGTGTGCCTTCTGATTCACAGTTGAAGAGAGAGTTGTTATGTGAAGCTCATAGTTCTCCGTTTTCAGTTCATCCGGGCAGTACTAAGATGTATAGAGATCTGCGGGAGTATTACTGGTGGGATGGAATGAAAAGTGATATTGCTGATTTTACTGTGAAGTGTTTGACTTGTCAGCAGGTTAAAGCAGAGCGGCAGTTACCGAAAGGGATGCTTCAGCCTTTACCAGTGCCAGAGTGGAAATGGGAGAATATATCCATGGACTTTGTTGTTGGATTACCAAAGACATCTCGAGGTAATAATGCAATCTGGGTTATTGTTGATCGCTTGACCAAATCTGCTCATTTCCTTGCTATACGAGATACTTTCTCTCTTGATCAACTTTCCCGTTTGTATCTTAAAGAGATAGTCAGGTTACATGGAGTTCCCCTCTCCATTGTATCTGATCGTGATCCCAGGTTTACTTCTAACTTTTGTAAAGGCCTTCAGAAGTCGTTGGGTACTGAATTAAATTTTAGTACAGCTTTTCATCCTCAATCAGATGGGCAGTCAGAACGAACAATTCAGACATTGGAGGATATGCTACGAGCTTGTTCTATGGATTATCAGGGAAGTTGGGACCAACATCTTTCTTTGGTTGAGTTTTCATATAATAACAGTTTTCATTCCAGTATACAGATGGCACCATTTCAGGCATTATATGGGAAGCGGTGTCGAACTCCAGCTTTCTGGGATGAAGTGGGTGAAAGAAAGTTGATGGGACCAGAATTGGTAGAAGAGATGGCAGAAAAAGTTCAGCTGATTCAGAAACACATGAGAACAGCTCAGAGCAGGCAGAAGAGTTATGCGGATAACCGGAGGAAGGATCTATCTTTCGAGGTAGGTGATCATGTTTTTCTCAAGGTTTCTCCTTGGAAAAGTGTGATGAGATTTGGTAAGAAAGGAAAGTTGAGTCCAAGGTTCATTGGACCATACGAAATTCTAGAGAGAGTTGGATCAGTTGCATACCGAGTGGCTTTACCTCCGAGTTTATCTCAGGTACACAATGTTTTTCACGTTTCGATGTTGAGAAAGTATATGCCAGATCCATCTCATGTTTTGAGTCCAGAGGTAGTTCAGCTGGAAGAGAACCTATCTTATGAGGAACAACCGGTCCAGATTCTTGACCATAAGGAGCAAGTGTTACGGAATAAGGTGATTAAGCAGGTAAAGGTTTTGTGGAAAAACCACATGATTGAAGAGGCAACATGGGAATCTGAAAATGCTATGAGGGTTAAATACCCCCACTTATTTTGATAAGTGAATAAAATTGCGAGGACACAATTCTCAAAAGGGGGGAAGGATGTAACATCCCAGGTAATTAAAGAATAAATAATTTTCATATTTATTAATATTAGAGAATTAAATATGAATTTTAATTAAAAGGGGTTGCTATGTTCGATAGCGTACCCGATACGCAACGATGAGTTTCTTTGAAACTTACGTAGCACACTAGTAATATAATAATATTATGTTAGTTAACAAGTAGCTGTTGTACTGGCGGGAATGAATAGAAATAACTAAAATATGAATAGATATGTTTTTAGATGTTTTTACATTTACCCAATAAAAGATAAAGGCTTAAAATACGGAAAGAGTTCAATTTTAGGCTTTTATACTCTAATTTTCACTAAAGGTTCACTTATCACCTTTTAATGGTGAACCGTCATTAAATATAGTTTTGATCACTCTTATACATTCTTTTGGACCAAATAAAACTTTTATTAAGAATCGGGACATCAAATTTTACTTTGTGTAATTTTTGGTACCTTTCTGATAAAGTGCATTTTTTTTATGAATAGTGTAAAATGTTGTATTTTAATTCAAAACTGCTTTCTAACCTAATTTATTTATATGATTAGATTATGTTTTGAATTGGTTTTGAAGTGAAATTAGAATATATTTTTACCATTTTATCCAATGGTGGTCATTGGAATCAATTTCGATTTGAAATTAGACTTAAACTGGTGTCAATCTTTTGATACTTATTGTTTTGTAAAAACACGCTATTTGCTCTGGCAGCGGGAATTAATTATTAAATTAATTAATGTGACTTATATGATTTGAATTTTGTAAAATGGACTTCATTTTTTAATTCGGAATATCAAATATAGCTTAGGGTGAATTTTTGGTAATTTTCTGAAAAACTTCAATTTTTGATGAATAGTGAAACCACTAAGTGGTAATCAAGCAAACTGATTTTTTGGTTAAATGAAATTTTACCACTAATGTGTGTTGAATTTTGAAAATCCGACATACATGGTTGTCATTAAGAAGTAAAATGTGGTTCAATGAGATTAAAATAATTTTTTGGTGAATAGTAACTTATTAAGTTTTTAATCGCGATTAGTGGTAATTAGTGTAGTTTAAGGTATAAATAATGCTTTAATAATATAAAATGACCTAGACACATGTCCCAACCTTATTGGTTGTGTCATGGCCGACCAAGACAAGCCATGGGTCAACTTGGGGACCCCATGGATCCACTTTTGTTGGGAAATGACATAAATTACTTTTTATTAAATGTTAAAGTGAAAATGACACAAACATAATATGTTTTGCGAAAACAATTTTTAAGTGGGGTTATACAAGTCCAAATTTTGATTATAAATAGTCATTGGAAAGATAAAACTATTTCCTATATCATAGAATTTTTTTTATAATTTTTAGACATTAAATAAATTTATTTATTTATGACATAATAATGATGCAGCGATGACATCATTATTTGACGATTTAAATAAAATGGAAAGATAATATAAAATCTATGAACTACACATGTCCAAAACCAATTGGATGAATGGATTTCTATGCCTTATCACATTATCCACGAATTATGTCAATGTGGGACCTTTTAAAACCGAATCACATTTTCAAATAAAGTAATGTTTCTTTACTTTCCAAAAGTGCCCCTCCTCTCCCCTTATAAAAGGCCCCCACCTCTACCTCATTTCACACACTCTTGAAGCCATTGGCTCGGCCAACCCCTGCCCATTTACTCTCTCCACATCCCTCTACTCATCCTAGAGGATTCCCTTTGGGAAGAATCCTTTCAAAGGAAGCCTTTAGGCTCAACTCAAAAGGAGTTACACTTTTTAAAGGTAATTGTTTCTCTCATGTTCATTTGTTTTATTTTGCTTCTCCAACCCCCTAAAATCTTTTTATTTCCTTCTTTTATAACATCACCAGTATCTTCAATATACTAGGATGTTGTTATAAGATTTATTTGAGCCACACTCTCACACAACTACATCAAATGGTTAAAGAACATATGTTTTCCGTGGATGGCGAAATTATGCCTCCCGAAACGATGATTGTTCAATACTCATTAAACACCTTCAAAGGTGGCCATTATGATGTCACTATTTTTATATATGATATATAATATGTTTATGTTTTCCTTAAGCTTCTGTTTTTTCATTTTGGGCATACCTTTATGGTTTCCATTATGGGTAAAACACGATATCTTCATTTTAGGAAGCGCGGACTACCGCCCCCTAAAAGTGATTTGATTCGTTAATACCATATGTGGGATGTGTAAAGGATAAAGTTAATGATATTATATATGTTATTATACTGGAATTATAATATACTCTTAAATCATTATGATTCCATTCCAGAAAATATGAAATAGAAATGGAAGTAGCGTTCATGCGTACGTACGGCTTACCGTCTCCATGAACGGTGCATTTCATTTCTTACCTCTAAATGTGATGTAATATTATAAATGAATGTATGTACTGGATATATATGACATATATGATATCTACATCATGAATACCATTCTGGATATAATGAACCTTTGACCAAATTAACAACATGTAAGTGTAAGAAGCCTATTTTTGACTTAAGAACCAAATACCGACAAAATGAACATTATTAACTTAAATGATTACATGATGTTCATAACATGGTATAAAAGGAATAATGAACTTGAAAAAGATTCATAAGCAAGTAGAGATTAACTCAAGTTTATTATTCAGGAGTTTAAAGAACGGTCGGGTCAAGTCGGATACGAGGTATGGGACTTCGTCTCAATCTCCTTTCGTTGAGGCATATTTTATTTTATACACAACTTTCTTTTATACGGTGTATAAACCCCTTTGGCTTTTACGTTTATTCAAAAGGAATATTTTTTATACGAAGCATTTACTAAACGACAAAAGGGAATGTTTTTGTCGTACGTATGCGGCGACAACGACTTCTCCGCCGTCGTAACCGTTATTTGAGTTTTGGCTTCCTCTACAAGCCATACCTTCTTTTTTAAAAAGAAAAATAAATACCATGTTTTACTTTGGTATTGAAAATGGTTTTCATAATGTTTTTATTATATCAATGTGTTGTATTGATATCTCGTGATTGAAATGTGGAAATGTTATGTTTCCTTTATGCATGTTTTATGTGATATGATTATGTTATGGTCCTTGGGCATTATTATGAAGACGGGTGGTTCCGTGATAAACTAAGGGCGGGTGAGCCCGTTATAGCTCTCCAATGCATTGGGTAACGCGAAGGAGTGAAACGTTAAGGTTTCTCCGAAGAGATTTTAGGGAATATACTGTGATGGGTATTCCAAACGTAACCAAGAGGGTTACTCCCTACGTAAGAATGTTATGAATGCCTCAAGTTACCTTTATGTCTTATGATTTCTATGATTTATTCATGATTTTATGAGGTATGTTAAAGTGCCTATGTTTTATGGGTAAAGTATGATTTCATTCTTATGTATATATGAATTCATGTTTCCTTTCCATGTTTTTTTTATAACCCATACTGAGTTTTTATGCTCATCCCAAGTTTTTGAAATGTTTTTCACAGGTCAAGGGAAAGGTACATGATAAGATGATAGAGTCAAGGATGTGTCAAGAAATAATCCATGTTTTATTTTAAATGTGTTCCCATTGATGGGAATGAAGAATACTATCTTTATGTAACCACTTTGTTTATATGTGGAATGTAATGCAAGTTTTATGATCTAATTCTCTAAAACTCTAAACCCGAAAAGATCCTCAATGTGTAATCTTGTAATAAATCAAGATTAAGTAAGGTTTAAGGCTGGGGCCTTATAATTTTTATATCATGGTTAAAATTATATATACATTCAAACAATGATCAAATTAAAAGGACCGAAACCACCAAACCAAAACATACATGAAAAACAAAGCAATTATTACTCGAAACATGATTTTAATAAGGAATATTAATAAATAGGTAATAAAAGGTCATAAGTAAATCATATATGGTATGATATATATGATTATGGATTTTAAATATATTTATAATAAAAATATATTTAATTTATAGGAATTTCAAACATATATGAAGTATTTCAAGACTTGGGGAAGGGATTTTTTGTCACTCATTTATTTGTGGGAGACATATGTCATATACACCACTCATTTCTTTTTTATGGTTTACATAATTTTAATTTTAGTTTTTTTATATTTAATACCCCTATATTCATGATATTTAAAGTTTTATTTGATGTTATCATTTAATGGGGCTTACAATTCAAAAGTTTCCGAAGTGGTAAGGGATTTTCGTCTCACATTTATTACCATGGGCCACATTTAATATTCACAACTTGTTTCTTTTTTTTGGTGTATATAATTAAAATTAATGATTTTTATGATTATTCTAATAAAAATTATTATGTATATATATATACATATAAGGTTATTTATCTCAAGGTACTTATGATTCAAAAGTTTCTAAAGTTGTAAACATTTTATGTTACAATCTCATTGCTTATCAGGATTGTTTATGATTAACTTTTTGATGATGAAATCTTATGATTTAAATAGTTATAAACTCATTAATATTATTATCCTATGGTTATTTTTAGATAATACCTATTTTACTTTAAATTTCCTCTCTTTAAGAAAAAAAGGTGATTTTTGTAATAAAAAACATCTTTATTTATGTCTTTGGTCGAAAATATATTTTCTTCCATGTTTTCTAAAAATATTTTAAATAAATTTATGCCATTCTACATTTATTTTTTAGATAAATGTTTACCTATGTGTTTCAATGGGAAAGAGGTGTCTAGAAACCCTCATTGAGGTGGATTCAGTTTGGCTTGGTAGTTTATTTTTAGGGGTTCGTTTCTTGAACAATCAATAATGTTGGGGCACCATTTCATTCTTAACAGAAATTCCAAATGGTTCCCTCATCTATAATTGGTTATATACTTTCTTTCCAAAGGTAGATGGTCCTTATGGGTTTCACACCCAGTGAATCTTAGGAACTTACATTGGTTGAGAGGATCAGAGGTCAGGCTCATCACACCCTTTTATGGGGAAATGTTTTCTACTTCGAAACTCTCTTATAGATTTAAGATATGTTCATGAAATCCTTCACAGACCCCATTATGGTACTGGTTACCCCTGTGTCAATAGATTTACTATGAAAATGTACCGACATGAACAATTATGTTTATATCACATGTTCCCTATCATTCTCTTATTTATTTATGATGTTTTGTTTTATGGCCATATTTAGGAAATATGGGTTTTATTTCCATCTAGGTAGGTGGTTGGTGTTATAGAGATGGTATTGGACCTCGATGAGGCATCCTATGTATCTTATGAAAATCAGAATCAAAACCCACATAGATTGTTTGGCATAGTTTAAGGTCATGTGTCATGATTGATCCAAGCAGTTTAACATCATGTGGTAAGGACATGAATATAAGTCTTAGACATCGATGAGTGATCCCACATATCGTATTTCAAATAGTAATAAAATTCTACATATTTCTCATACGAGCATCTACGTTGTGAGAGATACAACCAGAGAGGCCTTAGAAGAGACATATACTTATAAAATATCCCTATAGATTTATTTTTTGGGAGTATATACCTTTGAGAAGAGATGGTATGTAATATTAATTACACCTCATTGGTGATCCCACATTTGAGAAATCTAATCATGATATTGGTAAAATCATTGAAACCATCTAAGCCCACAAGATTCACACTCATTGTGAGAAACAAGAGATAGAAAATGAATTGGACACATTTCTTGTGAGCATATTCGTGCAAGGATTACTGATTAAGGTTTCCCTTTGAGAGGTATTATTACCCATATCATAGAGGATATGTTATAGATCTCAGAACTTAGAAATTAATCCTATGTATGATATTTGATAATATAAATTAGAGTCATTATATTTATGTTTGTATTTAACCCACTGATGTGTTTGAGGTACACACAAGAATGATCAGGATTGATACTTAAAATGATTCCCTTGTATGATCCCACTTCTTATCCACTGATGGATGATGAATAATTATCATCCCAGGGGAATGATTGGGTCCCGATGGTTAAAATATTGGATACATAACCTCACTTATACTAATGTGGATACCCATTTGAGCTCAATACTTAGAAGGGAATCCTACATATCATGGTTATTGCAGGAACCAGAGTTCTCATAGTTAATTTTTCCATTAACCCACTAACATGATAAGGTGGATGATCACTCTCAAAGACAATATTGTTACCCCCAAGGTTTTAGGAATTCTAATGGATTATACTAGGATGAATCCCCTATTGATCGACGATTACACAATGAGGCTTCTCCTTTGTGTACTAATTCTATATCTTCTGATGGATAAAGAGAGATGAAAGCCATAAAAGGTCTATTTAATAGAATTGTAACAACAGGGTCACATGAGTGTGTAACCCTAGCTCATTAAGGATACTTACCTTATAAAATGTGTATACAGTTGAAGGGTCTTGGATGAGGTCCACACGATATGCGTCCAAGTGGGTCTGCCGGATAAGGTTGACATGTCTTGGCGGATCTTACTGACATATCTCAGCTATCTACTAAATATTTCTTGAATATTTACCTGACATGTTTGGTTCATTAGTCTCACATGGTAGAGATGTCCAAGGTGGTTTTAATGATCCATTTAATTGTCTGGGATATCTTTATATAATCAAAGAGAACATGTAAAATATGATTTTAATAACATAATAAGACATGTCTAGGGTATACCACATGAAAATTATAACATGTCTACATACTATCGTATGATCAACCTGACTTGTATTTAAATTGCTACATGAAAATGATGACATGTCAAGGTTGAATTGCATGATCATGATGACATGTCCATAAGCTATCACAAGATCAGATTAATTTTTCCAGAGCTTGTCTTGTGACAATACATACATGTAAAGGGGCCATTTACTGATTAACATGGATTTTATTCAGACTGCCTACATGATAATTATGACATGTAGATCACCTATCACGAGATCAACCTGAATTTCCTAAGGATTTCCTTGTGATCAAAGTGAAATTTTCTAGGATATCCAAATACATCGTGAGATAAATGAGGAATATTGCGATCAAATTATATTAAATCCATCATGTGGTGGGGTCTTGTGAACATGTCTAAGATATTTTGATCATCCAAGTGTTGAAATTCATGTCCAAAGGGATTATACCTTGAGTTCATATAGGAAATATACTTATTTTAGGAGAGTTTATAGATAATGGGTTCATTCCATATCCCCACATCCTAGGGTTTTCATGGAGATTTGAGGGATTTTCCATGGATTTCATGTCCTTTCACATGCATAAGGGTGCACACATGATGGAACCATATAGAGGTTCCTTGTTTATGGGGCTCACATGAACTCAAAGGGGTCTTGAAATATATTATTAAACCACATGTGGGTCTATTTGTTAAGGTTTCATAAATGGGAGAGGTTTCACACTGCATGAAGAGGGTCTATGACATATGGGATTCACATCCACATTTTTTACCTTGCATTAAGGTAGTGTATGTTGGGATTATGTGTGTCAAGGAAGTCACTTTTAAGTCTGCGTGCAAGCATCATGAGACTTGAAGGCTCCATGAATCACGAAGATAAATGTTTTCTAGATCCACCATTCAAGGTCGCATGATAACATCACATGCATAGAGGGAATACATTAGAGACTATCTGCCTTGATTTCAAATGAAAGGGGTGGCATAGTCTTTTATTTTTCATGTAATATGATTGTATGATCAAGAATGGATCACGTGAAAGGTTCAATGATCTTGCGTTGGGGATGCGCATTGGAGTCACATGCATGAATGAAGGTTTTACTAATTCTCATGCATGTTCATTGATTCTCATGGGAATCATAGTCGAATGTTAAGGTGAGAGGTTTTTGTGATAGGTATGTGCATCTGCTAGAGTTCATGGTCATTTGAAGATGCTATTTCACAAGGGACTCACATGATATTATCTTATCATGCGATCATGTGATCTTATGAAGATCACATGATGAGTTCTTCTGACAATATTCCATGTCTGATTATCGTGAGAGGGATCTCTTGATTACATAGAGGTGATCTCTGAGTGCAGTGGACAACCCCTCTATATTCCGATTATCTCCTTACTATCCTTGTATATATCATTTTAATGAGATCAAGGTTATTTATAGGCCAAAGTATGATGAGTATGGAACTTCTTTTCCTGGAGAGGATGCCACATGTGTTGGATAAGGTGGTTGAAACTTTACCAGATTGACATTACATGGACGCAAGGGGGATTCATGTGATCTTCATCCCTTTGATTTTCTTCTATGATGATTCATGTCATCCTATGATAAATTCAATTTAATTTACATAAAAATCATATAGAAGGAGGAAGGTTATCATGGTCATAAACATATCACAATGATCCGAGTGACTGTCTTCGCTTGATTTCATGATCAAAATACAATCGAACGATCGCTTCAAGCTTGGGTGGAAGATCTTGTGGAATTACACTGGTGTTTACAATTGGATCTTATGACAGACTCAATTATTAAAATACATGAAAAAAATTCACATCTTACTTCGGTTTGATTCAGAATTTTTTGGATATCAATCAAAGGATTGAAGATAGTGGTGATGTCGAGCGGGCATCAGGAATGTCTTGTGACGTCAAAATATGGTTTTAGGAGGTTGAATATGTAGTTTATAATTATGTGGGATTAAATTTATTTTGAATATATGTACCATGGGATCGAAAGCTTTGAATGATCCATGCGAGATTTAATATATACTGCTGAGATCGATCAATCAAATGACCAAGGGGATAGGATTAAATCATGTTCATAGTACATCGAAATTTCCATCCCACATAAAAATACATCTTTTCCTTTCCTCCATTATATAAAAAAAGTCAGGAATGTTGTTTGGTCAAGATGACAATGGGGTTTGGAACACATACCACCTACACACACCACCACCCAAGCTTCGAGCCTATGATCTCTCATCCCACGCTATACGTGCCTTCGTGATCATTCAAAAATGTCCCTATATACGGGCTCACCTACTTCCTATGGGAATTAATACTATGTACTCTTGATGGTTTGGGTTAAATCACACTGGGCATGGTCGAATCTGTTAGAACCAAGGCTGTTCTTTGATGGAAATGGATTTTGGTTTTTGTTTTTATCAATCCTATAATGGATGATCAGGGATATTGTAAGGAAAGGGATCATAAAGTTCAATCCATAAGTATTATTGAAGGTGATGTCATTTCCCAGTGTTTGACAAATATTTGGGGTCCAAAATTTGGAGAATGGAAAGCATAGAAAAAGTTATTTTTCTTGAAGATATCATGAAAATATGGAAAAAACCTGAGTTTTTCATAGATGGTCTTCATGAAGTGTGTTTTGCGAAGACATGCAGATTGCGATAGTGTGTTTTTCAATTATGAGAATTTGAGAATTGTAGCAGAGCGAAGGTTTGAGAGAAGGATTTTTGAGTGGATCATTGTGGAGACGTGAATAGATTTGATGGAGAGATCTATGGTTACAACGAGAATTGTTAATGGGGAATATTCACAGAGCTTTGTGAAGGAATATGAACTATGAGGACGTTTTTGACTGATCCATAAATAGTGTTGAAAGAATAAGATCTCTGCATTTGACCACACCTATAAATAAAAGGCCACCACTTTTCATTCCACATGAAATTGAGAGAGAAAATCTAGAGTCACTCTGATTTAGCGAAGAAAGTGGTGATTCATGAAGCCTGTTTTCTAAGCAAGCTTGTGCTTTGCAAAATAAATAATTTGTTCTTGAATTAAGTCATTGCTTCTCTGTATTGAGTGATTCATGAAGGCGGAACATTCCACATTGTCTTAGCGAGATTCATGAAGTTAGGTGTTCTGTGAAGGCAATGTGCTTTGTGAAGATAGTGGGTTCTGCTGAGGCAGATGAACTTTCCAAAGGTGTTTGATCTATGAAGGCCCAATCTCTGAGAAGGGTTGAGCTCTATGAAGCAGTGAGATCTATGAATTAGTGTGCTCTGGGAATGTGTGTGCTCTACGAAGGGTTGTGCTCTGTGAAGGGTTGTGTTTTACAAAGGGTTGAGCTTCATGAAGGGGGTTCATAAAGGATAGTATTGAATATCATGTTTAAGTATACATGGATTTTAGTGTACATATACTAAGGTCATTGATGCAAGTAGTATCTCATCTTGAACGGAGACTGATACTTCAATTCCAATCTATTGAAGCGACCTTAAAGTCGATAAACTGAGTAAGACTTCTCCAAAGGTAGTGAGATAAGTGGATTCAATGGAAGTGTTCTATGGGAAGCCGTGAGATATCCCTAAACCATTGTAAAGGTAGTGTTCCTGGAATAGAGTGATTATGACCAAACCTTGTAATACACAAATAGTGAAGATTAGTGGTTTTGGGTATGAACGACACACTATCGGTGTATGCTCCTTGGACATAAAACTTTGTGGCGAACTAAGTAAAATTTTGGTTTCCTCTCTTTGCATGAATTTGTCTGATAGGTTTAACAGGTTCCTACCAACATGGGAAAAAGATCCATCAAATTAAAGAAAAAGTTGACACCCAAACTCACTACTCTCATCTCAAGGTGTTCCTGGGTCCTTCAAGTGGTATCAAGGGGTAAATGTTTCTAGTTTTAAATATACTCTGTGCCATTACGGAGAATTCATGCAATGTCAGGGGTGTTCCCCTCTTTGATGGAAGAAATTTTCAAATTTGGAAGAATAGAATGAGATCTCATCTAATATCTCTTGTAATGGAAGTACTCTTTTTCAAATATGCAAGGAATTAAATTTAATAATCCAACATGGCTATCTTTGACTGATAAAAATAGGAAAATTATTGATATATATGCTAAAGTGCATAATTCTCTCATAGCATCTCTTTCTGATAAGATATATCTAAAGGTGATGAGCTGCACCTGAGAAAAGCCTATTTTGGAAAAATTGAAAATATTTATGAAGGAAATAGAAAAGTGAAAGAGGTGAAACTAAAATTCATGAAAAATAGGTTTAATAACCTGAAGATGAATCCAAATGAGAATGTATATTGCTTATTCAATCAGATTACTGATTGTTAGGAGTAATTCGAGTTCTGGCTGAAGAAATCAAAGAAATTAATATTGTAAAGAAAATATTGAGAATACATCCACCTCTTTACAATGTGAAGGTGTCATCCCTCGGGGAAAGGGATCTTTACAAACTTTCCCTAGATGATTTTCTAAGCAGCCTGATGGCATATGAGATGAGAGTCAAACCAGAACATGCTACGACTTGTGTAATCAAGGAAATGGCATTAAAATCCATGGAAAAACTAAAAATCATAGAATATATTGGTTATTAAGTTGATGAGGAAAAATAAATTATTTATATCATTTACAAGAATCTCAATAAGGGAAAATTTAAATTTAAATGTAGGTTACCCTTAGCTTGTTTTTGTTTTGGTAGATTTGGGCACATTGCCTCTCAGTGATCAAGAAAGTTCAATGATGAAGAGAGAGATGCTGAAAATATCGAGAAGCCTTAGAAAATGTTTTTCAAAAAGAAAGACTTCAAATCTGGGAAAAAGTATAGTAGAAGAGTTTTTCCTGTGAAGAGGAAGATGATGATAATGAATCCTATGAAAAAATAACCAGAATTTAAAATTAGAAAACATGCCTCCACGATGGATACCATTGGAAAATCAGAACCATTGACAAATAAAGCTAGAGATAATAAGATGAACACTAATATTGATACCACGTTGCAACTTAAGGATGATTTTGGTAAGATTTAGAGTAAATGTAAGAGATGAAATAAGTGGGAAGAAATTGTGGATGAATCATCATAATATGTTGATCAGTTTGAAGCTAAAATTTAATGACTAGAAGAACTAGTGAAATTACAATCATCAATACTTGAAACCATAGATGATGTTGTGGAACTAAATCTCAGAATCAAAAAATAGGCTAAGTTCTTCAATGACCTTACCTCAAGATAGTAGGAGAAGTCTAAAACTATAAAGGGACTTGAAGAAGAAGTTGTTACTTTTAGGAGTAAGTTCAAAAGTAAATCAAATTCAAAATAAGAAAAGAAGAAATTATAATTTGGAAGGTTCTTGGATGTTGAGTTTCTAGAGAGAGTAAAATGTGGCTCTAATGGAGTGGAAAATATTTTGAGTGATCAATGACCCACTTGCATGGGAAATAGTTAAATCAGTTATAATTCTGAAATATCAAATGTAGTATATAATGTGGACCAAAATAAAGGCAAGATGAAAGTGGATCATGTTGAAAAACCACCAGAAGTTATGAAAAAGAGACCCTTCAATCAAACTGAAAGGAAACATAAGATTATCCTCAAGCTTTAAGAAATTAAATGTAGTAAAAACATTTTCCTAAGGAATAAGGAATGAGGGGAAATAGAAGTGAGAAGAAATTTCCTCTCATGAAGTGTTCGTTTTGTGGATATCTAGGTCATACCATGTCATATTTCAAAAAGTTAAGGATCTATCTAAATGAGGAAGATCTAGGAGTTAAAAAAGGGAGAAAAAATTCATATCCTACATTGCATTAAAGAAATAGTTTCTATGGATACTTTTTTCATTTTTCTAACATTGGCCATAAAGCTGTACATTATAGGTAGAGGAATAACAGAAGGTATTCCTACGATAGTCAGAGATAGGTGAATACTCCCCAACCAAACAGTGTTTCTATCTCAAACATGTTTTCTCCTTTAGAAGAAGAGTATGAACATGATGAACCCATGTACATGGATGAGAGAATTGAAAGGCCATCAATGTCATACACTTAATACAATATCTCATGGAAATAAAAGAGGAAAATTGAAAAATCCAATCTTATAGAAGTATCCTTCAAATATACAAAGATCAACAACACCTAAATTATTGATACCAGATGTTTATTGAAAATTATGGGTAATGTTGACTGATTAAAGAATGTAAAGAGAAGGGTCGATGGAATAGTAATGTTCGGTAATGATGGTGCTTTTATGATCAATGGCATAGGAAGAACTGACCTAGCTAATGGAGAGATGAAGAAAACCAAAGTACTTTATATGGACGGTCTGCATCACAATCTCCTCAGTGTTAGTCAACTCTATGAATCAGGATTTATAGTGACTTTAAATAAAAAATCATGCACTATAAAAGTAAAGATGGGGAATTCTATCCTAAAAGGATGTAGAATGGATGAAAACTTATATTAGGTTGACAGTAAAGATAACATTTTTTATCTTACAGTTGAATAAGAAAAAAAAAACCATGGCATCAGAGATTATGGTACTTTAATCAGAAAGAATTGGAAAATATATATAAGCTAAAGATTGTCATGGATATCCCAAACCTAAAGTGTGAATGAGAAAAGGCCTGTGATTCTTGAATACATGAGAATCTGGTCGGCAGTTCCTATCATATAAATAAGAAAAGAGAATCTAATCTTGTTGAAATCATTCATACAGATGTATGTAGCCCAATAAATGTTGCTGGAATGCATGGAGAAAGGTAATATGTATTTTTCATATATGATTACAGTATAATGGAATGTGTGATAGTTATACATATGAAACGACAAATGCTTGACTGCATGAATGTTTATCACTGAATCATCAAGAATGATACCAGACGAACAATCAATGTTCTGCGATCTGACAAAGGATGGAAATACACATCCATTTATTTTGAAAATTACTAATAGAAACATGAAATTTGGCATGAGGTGTATACTGTGAGAACTTCACATAAAAATGGAGTAGTTGAGAACTAGAATCGTTAGGTGAACAACATGGCCTGGACTATGCTAATTGAGAGTTGTTTCTATCTCTATTTTTGGAAAGAAGATATTGAAGCTGTAGTGCACATTCAAAATCAAATTGGGCTTTATATGGGAGAGACAAAGACACCATATGAATTTGGCATGGAAGTAATCCTTCTTTGAAATATTTTCATGTTTTTTGAAGTAAATTTTTCATCCAAAACAAAGAAGGAAATCAAGGGAAGTATGGTGAAAATGCAGAAAAAGGATTATTACTTGGATATCCAATGAACATTAAAGCCTACAAGTGTTTCAATAAGTGCTTGGAAAGGATTGTGGAAAGCAGTGATGTTAAGATCATTGAAGAGAAAACCATAAATGATTCATGGAATTTCTATGCTGATGAGGTATAATATGAAAAAGAATGTGAACATGGAACAAATAGAAATATAGAAGTAGAGGAAGGTGTACAAAACTATCAAGATTCACATCATGATGTTGACTAAGAAGAGGAATCAGAATAGGAAACCACGGCTAAAGAGAACCCTATTGAACCTCACATGAGAAATCGAAGAGAAGAGATTGATCAATCCAACATCATTGGGGATAGGAAAGCACAAAAAAACAAGGAGAATGAATAATAATGCACAATCTTCATTTTTATCAGTTTTAGATCCATCCTCATTTGAAGAGGATGAAAAGGATGAATCATGGGTGAAATCCATGAATGAAGAATTAGATAAAATTGAAAATAATCATACATGGTATCTATTCAAGAGACCCAAAGGTCACAATGTGACTGGTACTAAGTGGATATTTAAGAACAAATATGATGAGCATGATAATGTGATCCTAAATAAGGCACAACTGGTATGTAAGGAATATTCACAGATTAAAGGTGTCGATACTAAGGAAACAATTTCTCTGGTGGCTAGACTAGAGTCAATCAGGCTACTTCTTTCCATGGAAATCCAAATAGGGTATAAAGTGTATCAAATGGATGTCAATAAAACATTCCTAAATGGTTTTCTTGAAGAATAAGTCTATATTGAACAACCAGAGGGTTTCCTGCTTGGAAATGATGAAATGGAGGCATGCAGATTAAAGAAAGCACTCTATAGGCTGAACTAGGCACCACGAGCTTGGTACTATCGATTGGATTCTTATATGAAAAATCTTTAATTCAAAATACAAGGAGTGAATCATAATATCTATGTGAATAATTCTCAGAAGGATCAATTCATGGTATTATTATAAGTTGATTATATTATTTTCTATGGAAGCATGCAGGGATCATGGGATGAATTTTCCAATCACATGAAATCATAATTTGAAATGTAAATGATTGGTGAACTCACATACTTTTTAGGGATTCAGGTGATTTAGAAGAATGATTACACTTTTTTTTCTCAGTAAAAGCATGCCAAAAAGATACTGAATAAATTTAATATGAAATATTCCAAACTAAGGGCGACTCTGATTGTGATTGGAACAAAACTCAGAAAGCATGAAGATGTGAAATCTATAGATACCACAATGTATAGGTGAATCATTGGAAGATTACTATACCTGAAAGCGACACAAAAAGATATTGTCTTTGCAACATTATTAGCGGACTTCTTTAAAATTAATCCAATGGAAGAACATATGATGGCAGTGAAAAGAATCATGAGTCACATTCAATGTAATCATAATTATGGGTTATACTTTGCTACAGGAAGAGAGAGTGAACTATATGAATTTTCTGATGCTAACTGGGTTGGAGATGTAGTGGATAGAAAATCCACTAGTGGTGGAGCATTCTATATTGGGATGAAATGCGTGGGCTAGTTGAGCACAAAATAGAAAAGTACTTTTCTTAGTACTGCTGAAGTTGAGTATATATCCCCTACCAAGGCATGCACTCAATTACTTTGGATGAAGTAGGAACTGACTAATATAGGTAATGAGGTAAAATAACCATGGGTGATTTACTTTGAAAACAATAGCGCAATTGATCTTATAAAGAATCCTATTCATTATTCTCATATGAAACATATTAAAATCAGATATCACTTCATCAGGGAAAAATTTGAACAAGGCATGATCAAAATGGGCTATGTGGGAACTGACGAGAAAGTGGTTGACATTATGACCATAACACTATCAATAGATGTGTTTGAGAAACATTAGTTTAACCTCAGTTTTAATCCACCTCATAGTGAATGAGGAGGTTACATATATCCAATTGTTTTAACCATTTTAATCTGTTTGTGGTAGTGATATAGGTTTGTGGGGGAGATACAATCCAGGTGGAGTATATTATAAGCTCTAAAATGTTCATATACCGGTCTTTGGGTTTATTTTCAATGGGGGATAAATGGATAAATTCAATGTGAAAATGTGGATGATGAATTTTTTTATGGTTATAGGCTTGTTGTAGAAGAATGGAGAATTTCAAATAAGATAACATGAAGGGAGAAAACCTTTTGGTGTCATGAGGAAGAAGTTAAATCATTCATTCAAACAAACAAGAACACGATTCATGTATTCCCTCTTGTTTTATACAATGAGAATTTGTCATGTAGACTTAGAGTGTTGGATGAGTTGATTATTTCATCTCAGGTTTTGATATTGGTTGGTGCTCTATTGAATTTATCTGTAGATTGACAACAAACCCAAAGGGGGAGATTATTGGAACCAAGGATATTATTTTCTAGAAATGGACTATGGTTTGTTTTGTTTTCAATCCTCAAATGGATGATAAATTGGATTTCATAAAGTGGTTTTTCTTAAAGATATCATGAAAATATGGAAAAGGCATGAGTTTTGTAGAGATGGGCTTCATGAAGTTTGTTTCACGAGGACATGAATATTGTGATAGTGTGCTATGTGATTATGATAATTTGAGCATTGTGGAAGCGAAAAGGTTTGATGGAATGATTTGTGAGTGGAGCATTGTGGCAGCATGAAGAGATTTAATAGAGAGCTCTACGGTTACGACAAGCATTGTTAACAAGGAATATTCACGGAGATTTGCGAAGGGAAATGCACTGCGAAGACATTTTTGATTGATCTATAAATAATGTCGAAATAATTTCAGCTCCATGTTCGACCATGCTTATAAATAAGAGGCCACCCTCTCCATTACACATGAACTTGAGAGAGAAAATCTAGAGTCGCTCTGATTTTGTGAAGAAAGGGGTGCTCCGTGAAGCTGGTTGTCTATGTAAGCTTGTGCTTTGAAAAAGGACTAATTTGGTCTTGAACGAAGTCAATGCTTCTAAGTATTGAGTGCTTCTTGAAGATGGGGAATTCTACATTGGCTTAGTGAACTTTGTGAAGTAAGGTGTTCCATGAAGGTAGTGTGATTTGCGATGACTGTGGGTTCCTTAGAGGTAACTGAGCTTTGAGAAGGTGTTTTCTCCATGAAGGCTTGAGATTTATGAAGGGTCTAGCCCTGCAAAGTAGTGAGCTATGTGAAGTAGTGTGCTCTGTGAAGGTGTGTTCTCTGGGAAGGGTTGTGTTCTGATAAGGGAAGAGCATTGTGAAGGGTGTTTGAAAAGGACAATATTGAATATTAGGTTTAAGTGGAAAAGGCTTTTAGTGTGTATCTACTAAGGTCATTGATGAAAGCAGTGTCTCATGCTAAACTAAGACTAATACTTCAATTGAAATCCATTGAAGCGACCCTCAAGTCGATAAATAGAGTAAGAAATATCCAAAGATATTGAGCTAAGGGTAGTCAATGTAAGTGGTCCATGGGAAGCAGTGAGCTATCCCTAAACCATTGTAAATGAAATGATCCTAGCACATAGTGACTGTGACCGAACCTTGTAATCCACAACTAGTGAAGATTAGTGGTTTTTGGTATGACCAACACACTATCGACATATTCTCTTTGAGCATTTCCCTTTATGATGAACCAAGTAAAATTGATGTGTCCTCTCTTTTCATGAATTTATCTGAAAGGTTTAATAGGTTCCTTCCAATGTGGGAATAAGATCCATCAACTTTAAGAAAAAGCTGACACCCTGATTCACCCCTCCTCTCTCAAGGTGTTCTGGGGTCCTTCAGACTCTAGTCCCACAAGGTCCTGTGGTCGATCCCTAGTCTATTTGGAAAGTGGATTGGATAAATTTTTGGATAAGGATAGGGAGTATTTTTATATATGAATAAGGGAAAACAAAGATTATTCCCTTATATCCAATCCCAATCCCATTCTTTAAAGAATCCAACTCAAGACCATTCTTCAAAGATTCAGTCTCCTCATACTTGGTGAAAAGAATATCAATTTTTTTTGATTATTCTTCATACGTATGATGTATTTAATAGAAAAGTTTATATCACAAAATTATGGGTGTAAACAAAATTCCCCCCTTAGAAGAAGATTCATTCAGAATGAAAAGAATATTCTAAGGTAAACATTGATCACTTTTACATATATCTGAACATGTGACGAGATTTTATACTGAGTTTCTTGAGAGGATCTATCTTGTGTATGTTGACTGAAGAATATCAAGTTCCATCAAGAGGATACTTCTAGCCATGATTAGTTGGATTGAGCCAAAGATTTTGGCATGGATGTCATAAAATTAGAATTTTTTTGAATTCCATAATGGTACAAGAATTGGATAAAAAGAATATAGTGGATGGATCCAAAGCAAGCTACTGGATTTCTCTATGCATCCCATGAAAATGTAAATCAAGTCGTACAATGTTCTAAACTATACCATTGTACAGATCAAAACCATGCATAGGGAATATAGGTTAATGGATAAATAAATCTATGATGAATGTGATTACATAGATCTATCTCATATGTAGAAAGGGAAATGTCACTATCTTGTGATGAAATCCTGGGTAGAGATCCATGTTTTGATGGAGATGTCGTTCAGATCATCCATGATACCAATGTTTTGTGTGTAATTAAAAACTGATATAATCACTTGGATTTGAGTGCTAAAATTAAAATAGATTTATCTTGAGAAATGTTCATGAATTCCCACTAACATGAAATTATTAATTCATTAACCTGGTCCAATTTTCTTGATATGGTCTGATTTATATGGATAATTTGGGTATGATATCCTTCTAGAAGGTAGAATACTCTAAATTTTTCCTAATTTGTAAGACTTAGAAAGAATAGATTGATTTTTGTTAAGGCCATATGGTGGTCCCCTAAATATTTGTGTCTCTTTATTTATTTTACCTAACTTTTTTCTAAGATTAATATGGAGGAAGACTTAGCGGTCATAGAATTGGATTTTTCTTAGTCCGCCTTCTTAAAGGTTTTCAACCTAACAAGTTTTTGTGCCTTTTCCAATTTATAAATTCTTAGTGTTTCTTGGATCACAAAAAGTTCCTGTATAGTGAGTAGAGACTTGGATTTTCACTAAGATGACCTTATCGGGTTTTCATCCTAGAAAGCATTATGTATCTTTCAGTTGGATGTTTTAAGGTCTTGCATGCTATACCATCATTGTTCTATAGTTTAGAGTCTTTTAGCTTGAACCTTTGATGTAATGTAGTTTAGGGTCTTCTAGCTCATACCATTGATGTGTTTTAGTTTAAGGTATTCTATCTTGGACCTATATTGTGCTCTAGTTTTTGGTCTTCTAGATTGGATCATTTTTTTATAGTTTAGGGTATTCTATCTTTGACTTTTGATGTGATGCAGTTTAAGGTCTTCTATATTTTACCTCTTTTGTGTTGTATTTTAGGGTATTCTAGCTTGGACCATTGTTTTTATATAGTTTAGGGTCTTCTAGATCAGAACTATGATGTTATTTAGTTTAAGGTCTTAAAGATTGGACCACTGTTGTTCTATATTTTAGGGTATTTTATCTTAGACCTTGATATGCTATGTAGTTTTAATTATTACTACCAGGACTTGATTTATGAATATAGAATAGGGAAGACATGATAAGGATGAGCTGAAACACCGTAATGTTTTGGGTTTCACCGTGGTGTTTCTAGGGCTCATGAGGATTGGAGTTCCTTTCTTACAAGGAGAAGATAACTATATTCAATAGGTCAAATCCCTTATGCATCACCAATATGGGGAAAAAATGGGTATCCACTCTTTTCCAAGGGTCATGGAAGATTTATGGGGGGTATATGGTTAAGGGAGAAATACTATAGAATATAGGACCACATGGATAATTGGAATACAAGTGATGTAAATCATATTCATAGGAGATTGAATTGATAGGTAATGGAATATGGAATACATACCAGGGATGACCCAATATACCCTACGATTTTTAGTTTTACTGTGGTGTCACTAGGGCTCACAAGGATTGGAGTTCCTTTCTTGCAAGAGGAGATGACTCTAATTGATAGGACTAAGATCTTATGCATGAGTCCATAGGGAATATATGTATGTCCAAGTATATTTGATCCTCACTCTTCTCTGAGTCCCATGGAATATTTTCAAATACTCAAGCATCTAACCAATGAAGTTGAGTATGGAGGAAAATCTATACAAAAAGGGATCTATCACCCTAGGGAAATTTAACTCTTAATTATGAAGATTATTCCCTATCCATTTGGTTTCGAATCATGAGGTGTGGAACATAAAAGGTTTGGGAATGGAGTGTCACATTACTATTATAAAAAAGGGTACAAAACATAGTGATATAACATTGAGGATGTTGAATCCACTTTAATAGTCTGGTTAAGGTAATTATAAATCATGGTCCAAAGCATTCTGTTCATGAGAAAGGTATGGGAAAATCATGCTAGGAATGAACTAGAACACCCTCAGGTGCTGGGTTCGGCCACAGTGACATCAGTCTCATAAGAATTATAAATACGTTTATACTGGTCTAAGATGTCTCTGGTTAGTGGGTCTAATCCCATCTATATATATAATGGTTTAACTAAGAGATATTTATTTCTTTCCAAGGGTTATAAAAGGTCTGATATTACCCAAGGTGCCTAAATAATGAAGTGTTATTTGTGGAATATATTATATTTAGTAAGGGTTCAAGTATGCTAAAAGTTGTTTCACTATATAGTGAACATGTTATCATGATAATGAGATATGACAAACCATTACTCTAAATTTTTTCTGTACCAGGGGTCCAACGAGCATAGCTTGGATTTTAATAGTTCCATAAAGTGGACCCTATGAGATTTGTTCCTTATTTAGTTTCATCCCAAATTATTCCTAAACTTTGAAGATGAAGAGTTTAACAAGACAAGGCTTGAATTTTGACTAGGTCTCCCTTTACAGGTTTTTAACCTGACAAGTTTTGTGTTTATTTCACTAGTATTTAATGACTTGTGATTTGGAACACTATTGGATAGAATTTATGGTTGTAAGACTTTTTACCAAAGTGAAGGTAGTTTAAGGCCATAACACAAATGGAACTAATATGGGGGATGTTACACAAGAGTCCAATCAGGATACCTAGGGTCAAAAGAAATCCAACATCCTTCTGAGTGAGAGATGAAAATGTTTTAAATCAATGATCGAGGTTCTCAAGTTATGAGTAATGATATGGGAAAATCATACTAGTTATAACCCAAAAGACCCTCATGTGTTGATTTATACAGTAGTGATTTCAGGCTCACAAGAATTAGAAAGACCTTTATATTGGGATAATATATATCTATTTTTTAAGTCCAAGACCTTCTGCATCAATATCATGGACAAACTAAGAGATATCTTTTCCTTTCCAAGGGCCATAAAAGGTTTGCAGTGACCTGAGGTTCCCAAGACATGAATTGTGGTATATGAATTGATGTGATTTAAAGGATTGTGGAAGCACCCCATACCCTAGTTGACCAAGGTAAGGCTCTTATGGTCCATTGATAAGGGATGATGATGGGTGATGATCTTTATAGTTTAAAATCATGTAGTGCGGATTTATTTTTCTCTATGCAGTTTAATTTCATGTAGTATAGACATTTTCTTTACTGTTTAATGTCATGTAGTAAAGACATATATTTTTTTAAAATTGGAATGTCATGTGACTAGGAAATTTGAATTTTATTTTAGCATCATGAGGTAAGGATGTATTTGTTGTGAATTTTTAAGGTCATGCAACCAAGACGTTTTCTTTACAGGTTAATGTCATACAGTAAGGACGTGGGAACCGATGTGAAAGATTGTGCAAGACATATTAAATGCATAGACATGAAGTATATAGATATGACTCATACATAGGAAAAATGGTCTTTTATGGATCAAGATATATATAGTTATGGTTCATTTTTTGTCGGTTACTATAGTTGGTCCCATGATTGGATATTTGAGCATCACTACATATCCTACGATGATAAGAATCAATCCATATATAGTTCTTGAATGAGAAACTATCTACACAGGTCTTACCAGTATACAGAGGTGGATATTGTTTCCATTGATTATTATATCTAGGCCCATGATTGGAGATCTGGTTGACACTACACATCCTAATATGATAAGAATCATGACACATATAGTTCATGGGGAAATGTTTAGTTTAACATCATGCGGTAAGGATGTAGTCTTCCCAACATGAAAATGGGTATTATGGCTATACCCAAGGATGAAAATCTAGGAATAACTACATATCCCATAATAATAGGAATCAAGAAGAATATAGTTATTAAGAACATAGGTGTTCTAGGAGACTAATCACTATCAATGATTGTCCTCTGTGGTAAGGTCCACAGGAATGTGCAATTTTATGTCATTCAAAGGATATCAACCATGCAGTTTAACATCATACTACGAGGAGTCATGGTATTACTTTAAGGACATTCATTTAGGACCAATATGAACCTATCATGAGATATTATTCCTTGTTTATGTGAATAATCCCTTACTAGAATTCCTAATCTCAAGTGATCTATGTTTTTTGTGAGAAACAAGGAATAAAAATGGTTATTCTCACCATACAGAGGTGATTAAGGATAAGGGAATTTTGCATCATATAGTGGATGAACCAAGATACAGGATCAAGGGGAACTTATATATCTCATTTAAAATTACAATCAATCCATATCTATTTCTGGAAACCCATGCGGTTTAATTTCATATGATAAGGACATCATCCATGCAGTTTAAAGTCATTAGATAAGGGCATGGGTTACCTGATGTGAAAGGTAAGTAACACTGTGGATATATGAAGTTTTATGTCATTTGAAAAATATATCTTCCATCTATTTTAACGTCATGTGGTTAGGATAGGGATCATCCAACATGAAAGAAAATAAATATTACGGCTGGGTCCATGACTAGAGATTCGGGCATCACTACGTATCTCGTGATGGAAGGAATCAAGCCACCCATAGTTATTGGATGAAGAGATTCCCTACGTGAAGATAACTCTCACACAGGGATGGGGAAATCTCATAATTCCTTTTCACAGATGTACCTAGTTTCAGTGAGTTGTTAGCGATATGGTTCTTCCCATATAGTTTAACATCATGTGGTGAGGACACACTTGTGCATTTTAACATCATGAAACCCGGACAAGAGATGTGGTGCAATTTAAAATCTTTCTTCCAGGACAATCTTGTGTAGTTTAACATCATGAAACCATGATGAGCTCGGACATTTTAATTTCATATAACTATTATGAATCCATATAGTTTAATGTCATGTGTATAAGACATACTTCTTTCAATTTAACATCATGTGGTTAGGATGAACTCTGTACAATTTAACGTCATGTGGTTAGGATGTGTGTTGTATAATTTAATGAAATTTGGCCAAGACAAACTCATTACAATTTAATGTTATGTGGTTTGTATGATCTATTGCACTCACCTTTTGATCCATTTGGGATCTTGTAATTGGAAGTGGAAGTGGTTCTAGGAATATTTAAGAGGTTTCTTCCGGTTAACACTCTCTATATCTTCATTTCATTTTCTTATTGATCATATCTATATGTATTTACCTAGAAAGGCCATAGAGGTTGCCTCTTTGGGTCACCTACTGACCATGATAATGTGATGATCATGATTGATTGGGAAACTATATATATAGTTAACCATGGTATTGTGATAATATTTCTATTAAAATGTGCCTAATATTTTTGATCACGTCTTTATACAAATTTGTTAGGGTAAGGTGAGGATTTCCTTTTCTATGGAAGATATCACCACAGGGAGGTTGATCACGACATATTTCAATAGTATAGTCCCTATGATCCATATCCACACTATCGTGAGGAGGGATATCATGGTAATGATTTTCTTCTACTCTAGTTGAAGAGTTGATGGACCCTTGGGGTGTTGATAATGTGTCTTGAACAACCTCAAGGACACTTGGCATTGAGCATGTCAAGGGTATGAGCCTCACTCTACATCGTGGCTTGAATATTCCATCCTTCCTTTTAGGTTTGATTAGGGATATAAGGATTCTCTATGATTGATTCCAGAATCTATTGATATCTATTTGGTGTTTTGGGTATATGATCAGACTAATGATAATCTACTAGAGTATGCCAATGAGCTTCTTTGACAAGAACATGATCCTATCCTAAGGTGTGTGCTGCTCACACTTGGTGGGACTCATACAGAATGAGGATATGAACCCAATCCTAGGCCTTTAGAATATTCCATTGGTATTATTTGATTGGAGTATGAGCCCATCCTGAGGCATGTGCCACTCTCACTTTGGGGGACCTTGTTGGAACATGAATATAAGACCAGTCTAAATATTAATTCCACATTGAAATATATTGACAGACCTCCAGAATGGGAGTAGGGATATGATCCTATTACTATAATCTACTAGGATATTTTGAGTATATTTTTTGATAGTAATATGATCCTTTTACGAGGCATGTTCTACTCTCACTTGGTGGGCCTCGATCAGAATAGGGATATGAGCCCAATCCGAGGCCTTTTGAGTATGTCATTGGTGTTTTTTAATAGGGATATGAGACGGTCCTAAGGAATGTGGTGCCCTCACTCAGTGAGCCCCAACTAGAATGGGTATATGAACTTAATCCTTGGACTTTGGAACACGATTCATGTCTTTGGATATAAGAACATGAGCATACCCCAAGGCACATACCACTCTCACTAGGTGAACCTCAATTAGAACAGGGATATGAGACAGATCTTGGGCCTTTGGAATATGTTGCCGTTATTTTGTGATAGTAACATAAGCCTATCCTAAGGCATGTGCTACTATCACATGGTGATCCTTGGTTGGAATGGGGATATGTGCCCATTCCTTATGCCACGTCCTTTATTAAAATATGTCGATAATCATCCTAGATGAGAGGAAGGGTATGTTCTTACTCCAGAGTAGCCACATTTTCATACTAATCAAGGTGTTGTTCTAATGTGGATGTTGGGATAGGAATATAATCCTATCCCTATATCTTAACTAGAATATAATGGTAGAGCTTCTCTTTTCCTTTCACAAAGTAGCACAACTTCAATAGGGTATGTATAGGAATATATGCATGTATTCCCTTAGCTTACATGATACAATGGTTTATATCTTTTATTGAATCAGGTATATTCACCCAATAGTTTCCTCCCTCTTCCATCAGAATATGCCAACAGAAATTATGTATGGGAGAATGTATTTATACCTACCCCATACTTACTAATTTGATATTATAACAGACCATATTTGAACTAGAAGAGGTATGAACCTGATTTCTATGGTCCATAGCTTTCATCATTTGACAAGGTTTACTTGATGCTAAAATATGAATTTTTGGGGAGGTTAAATATAGGATAAAACCCTAATCTTAATTCTAATGGGTTTTGGTGATTTTATAATATTATTGGGATTGAGATTGTGCTATATCAGTGGTGCTTCTGACAACTACGATTTCCAACTGATGTTGAGGATGTATCCCAGAGATTAAGATGCCACATATTTTATTGTCCTATGATCAGGATCTATTATGTTTAGTTTATCATAATGTGTTTAGGACATGAATATAGGTGTATGGAATAGGATATAGGATCCAGGTGTCCCTACATATCTAATTGAAATGAGAATCAAGTCGTATGTAGTTCTAGAAAACCGATACAGTTAAATGACATGTGAAAAGGACATCATCCGTGTATTTTAACTTATTGTGGTAAGTAAGTGAATATAGGTTTCTAGGATAAGATATAGAATATGGTGTCTCTATATATCTCATTATAAAGATAATCAATCCATACATAGTTCTAGAAAATCCATACAACTTTAATGTCCTGATGTAAGTACATCGGTCATTCATTTTAACATCATGAAGTAAGGACATGAATATAGGTGCCAAGTCCAGGATATAGGATCCAAGAGTCCATAAACATATAATTAGGATGAGAATAAAGCTGTAAATAGTTCCTGAAAACCCATGTAGTTTTAAAGTCATGTGGAAAGGACATCATCTGTACAGTTTAACATTTTGTGCTAAGGATGTGATCCATGCAGTTTAAAGTATTGTGGTAAGGATGATGTCTGTACTATTTAGAATCTTGCGATGAGGATGAATTCCATGTATTTTTAACATCTTGAAGTAAGGAAATTAGTTATGTAGTTTTATGTTTTACGGTAAGGGTGGTGGCCATGTAGTTTAGCATCTTGCTGTAAGGACGATGACCATGCAGTTTAACATCTTATGATAAGGACATCATGTATGAAATTTGAAGTCTTTTGGTAAGGATAAAGACTATGCTATTTGAAATATTTCAGAAAGGAAAATAGCGATGCATTTTAATGCCTTCCTGTAAGGAAATTAGTTGTGTTGTTTGATGTCTTACAGTAAGGATGATGGACAGGAAGTTTAACATCTTGTGGTAAGGATTATGACCATATAGTTTAACATATTTTTGTAAGGAAATCAGCCTTGCAGTTTATTATATTGTATTTATGATTATGGCCATGAATTTTAACGTCTTGTGGTAAGGAATATGTCTATGCAGTTTAACTTCTTTTGGTAAGGACATCATCCTTTCAGTTTGGAATTTTGCAGTAAGGACAATGGCCATGCAGTTTAACATCTTGCAGTATGGACGATAACTATGTAGTTTAACTTCATTCTATAAGGAAATCATCTATCTAGTTTTATTTATTGTGGTAAATATGATGGACATGCAATTTAACATCTTAAGGTAAAGAGGATGACCATGCATTTTAACAACTTGTGATAAGAACATCAGTCGTGCAGTTTGACATATTGTGGTAAGGATGATGGCCATGCAGTTTAAGGTATTTCCATTAAGATTATGTCCATGTAGTTTAACATCTTTAGGTAATGAAATCATCTATATATTTTGACGTCTTGTAGTAAGTATGATGGACATTTAGCTTAATGTCTTTCAATAAGGATGATGGACATGCAATTTAACATCTTTTTCTAAGGACATCAACTATATAGTTTAACATCTAGTTTTAAGGATGAGTGCGAAGAATCTATTATGAGAGTAGCTCATCTGATGGGGATTTGATGAATCTTATGAATATTTATTAAGTTCTGGGATCCTTCAACTCTATAAAGTCCTCACTTACATGTATCTCCAACCAGTCCTTTAAGACAAAGAATATCTCTTTTCTGTTCCCAAGATGCCGATGGTAAGGGAAATGGTTGTCATGTCCTGTCAACCCTGCCCCATTCAGCTTCTTTATTATTATTAGTTCCATCAGAACATTTTCCATGGTACAATAAAAGTACTTGGAGAATTTTTTTTTTTTGAAAAAATAGGTTTTTTTCAATCTTACATTGAAATATGGTCGTTTATCTATGGGGGGCATGTGGATCATAATCTACAACACAACTTGTGTGTCCTGTTTTGAGTGATCATATAAATGGAGTGGGTATTTAGGTGTCGGTGGTTCCAAAATACCCATGTCCATCTATTCTAGAATCAAGTCTTTAAAGGAAAAGAAAACTTCAATTATGTTCCCAGGATTTTAATGGTTGGGGAATGATTGTCATGGACTACCATACTTTCCTCACTGGGATTTATCATCATCGAGATCTCTGTCAAACCATTTATATATAATAGATTTAAATACCTAGGAACAAGTCTTGATCGGAAGGAATATACTTTTATTTGTCTATCTTCAAGATATGGGAAAGCATGATTCTTTTCCCACTTGTTATTTATACCCTCATTGACACAGATACATGGATGATTCCAAGAACCGATGTATAGAGTCCCAGTATTTATTGTCCTGGGAGTAGGTGATGAAGCATTGGGGGTCTTAGATGATGCTGACTCTTACCATCGATTAAAGGATCCTAACTCTCCTAGAGGTTTTGTGAAAACATATGATGTTAGATGGTCTCTATAATATATCTGATGAGGAGGTGTAAAATATAAAAATTCCCCATCCTTGTGGGTTGGTGATAGGTGGAACAATTTCCGTATTTCCCCTGATAAGGGGATGAAAAATATGAAAATGGCCCCATCCTTTTGGGTTGGGGAACTTCACTGTAAGGAGGTATTCTATAGGCAGGTACTCGTACATCATCCCATGGTAGAGATCTCAAGAGTATTCCCACAATTATTTCTTTTAGATCCTTATTCTATTGTTGGAGTCAAGTGATATGTTTTTCTAAAAAAAATTTCCTTACCATCTTCAAGGGGATGGCTAGTAGGAACCATGAAAATGGCCTATCCTTTGCCGGTGGTAGGGTGAGTGTATGATGATGGGTGTTATGATTTAGACCCCAAATACTGAATCCACTACTACCAATGTACATATGATACCTTATTATTACCCTATGAAATACCAAAATAGTTAGAAGCACATTTTTTAAATTCCTAAAAGATACCGCTAATCCTTTCTTTTCCTGTGGAAGTGGAAGAAAATTAGACAACTTTTTATGACTCAGATGACTACAGGAGGGTATGATTTTACTTTTTTGGAGTGTGGAAATCCATATCTAATGATAATTATTCAGATCCAACTGATATAATATTGACTAAGACATAGGCAGGCTAGTTCTCCTCCTTGATTAAGTATCTTGTTTGGTGGGTCAGTGCCCAATATATCGCTTTGAGGGTTAGATACCATGATATTGTTTGAGGGGTTAGTGACCATGAAACCATTTGAGGGTTCATTACCCACGACAAGGATGATCCTAGGGTGAAAAATGAAAAACATTCCCCCATACCTATAGGCATGTGTTCTCCATAAGATTCCATACTTACCATGGCTAGATGTGATTAAGTCAGAGGCTCCTAGATAGAGATGATATATGATTTATTTTGGAACACTCTCAAGATACACTGGTGGGACTTAGACAAATTGGTGGTAGTAGAAATATAATCCTTCTCTGGAGATGCATTATTTGGATACCCCTAGAGGGATCTCCTACTAGGTTCCCCAACATGGATAGTTGGTGTTGGCACAAACTCCTCTAAAAATCCTTATGGAATCATGGTAACATGTCTGTGATGATGAATATAATGGATGGGATCCCTCCTAGGAAGCTTCTGATTTATTGAGTTGACATGATTATTTTCCTTATCCACCTTCCATAGGTAGGGAAGGTATGCATTGCTGCACTCCAGGGACATGATCCAAAAGCTATTAAATGTGGAAATAAGGGACACTTCCTCTCCTATGGCCAATTGTAGGAAATAATAAAATTAGTAATTAATTCTATAAATGATTTTATAGGATGATTCTTGAGTTTCTATGGAGATTTTAACGTGGTAATCCCAGACCAAGATGTTCACCAAATGCTGATGGAGGTGTTGTGTTGGTGATAATGTGCGTCGGGGCCTTGGGGATAAAACACCTTGTCCAATGATTTCAGAATCCACTGGCACATTCGATGATGTAATTTAAATTACAAGGAATATGGAAAGTCCAAGAATTAAACAATACACCTTATTAGTGTAGCAGAATATATAAGAGTACATGTTCAATCAATAACCTCCATTGTTTAAAGTATAATTAGGTGGTCCCTTATTTTTATGAAAGGTTCAATGATGTTAAATGAAACATGTCTAGTTTTCCTTTTTTGTGTGACTAGTGTAGAAAATTTTTCCCTAATAAGAATATGAAAATATACTCTTTATGACATGTGAAATGGATGACACAATTAAAGAAATTCATGTCGGGTTCACCATTATTGTTTTGATGGGAAAGAGACAACCGAGAACCCTCATTGACATGGATTCGTTTTGGCTTGATGGTTGGTAGCGAGGGGTTCATTTCTTGTGGAATAATTAACATTATGTCACCATTGTGGTTCTTAATAGAATCTACAAATGGTTCCCTCATCTATAGTTAGGTATAGACCTGATTTCCAAAGGAAGATGGTCCTTTGAAGTTTCACATCCAATAATGCTTAAGAACACACCTTGTTCGAGAGGATGGGAGGTCAAGCTCATCAAAAACTTTCGGGGGGAATTGTTTCCTAGTATGGGACTCTCTTATATATTTAAGATATTTTATTGAAATCCTTACCATACCCCGATACATGACTGGTTACCCCTATGTTAATGCCTTGATTACGAACATGTTTTTATAGGAACAATTGTGTATATATCTCATGTTATGTATCATTCTATTATTTATTTACAATGTTTTGGGTTATGGACATATTTGGGAAATTTGGAGATTATTACCATCTAGGAAGGAGGGTGGTATCTTGGATATGGTATTGGACCCCTATGAGGCATCCAACATATCCTATGCAAACAGGAATCAAAATCCATGTAGTTTATTTGGTATAGTTTAAGGTCGTGTATCTAGAACGATCCATGAAATTTTACTTCATGTGGCAAGGATGTGAATATAGGGATCATACCTCAATTAGGTGTCTTACATATCCCATTTCAAATAGGAATCAGAGTCTACATAGTTCTTACAAAGGAATCTGCGTTGTGAGAGATACAACCATAAAGACCTTAGACATGACTTATGCATATAAAAATTACATGGATTTATTTATTTGGGAGTACAACCCTATAATCATAGATGGGATGTAATATTAAATACACCTCATTAGTGATTCCAAACTTGGGAATTATTTTCATGCTATTGGTATAATCATCGCCAGCATCTAAGACCACATGAGTCGTAATCGGTGTGACAAACAAGAGATAAAAAAGATTAGACACATTGAAAGAGAGAATATTCATGTAGGGTTTACACATTAAAGTTCCATTTGATAGGTATGATTATTCATATGATGGAGGATATCGTAATAGATCATACCATAGTAAGGTGTCCTACATATCTTATTTTATAATACGAATCATAGTCATTTTAGTTCAGTTCATCCATAACCCGCAAATGGGTTTGAGGTACTCAAAGAGAATTATTTGGACTGGTAATTAAAATGATGCATGTGTATGCGACCACTTATCATCTACTGATGAATGATGAAGAATGATCTACCTATGGGAATTTTTGGGTCTCGATGGTTGACATGTCAGAGACATGGCATGATTTACATTTAGGTGGATTCATATTTGAACTTTGGCCTTAGAAGGGTGTCAAACATATCCTAATTATTGAAAAAATTAGAATTCTAGTAGTTCAGTTATCCATTAACCCACTGATGGGATATGGTGGATGACCATGATTGGAGACATTGATGTTACCCCTAAGTTTTTAGGAATTATTGGGGATTATACTAGGATGGATTCCCCATTTATTGAGGCTTACACAATGAGGATTCCATTTTGTGTACTCATTATCTATCTTCTGATGGATAAAGATAGATAAAAACCATAAAAGTTTAGTATGATATTATGAAACCAATAGGGCCGTGTGAGTGTATAACCCTAAATCATCAAGAAAACTTCAGTTATAAAATGGGTATGTGGTCGAAGGTTCCTAGTTAGGGTCCTCATGGCATGAATCCAAGTGGGTTTGTTGGACAAGGTTGAAATGTCCTAGGGGATCTACTTGAAATTTATTTGTTTTCTACTGGACATATCTAGATTGTCTGCCCAACATTTTTTTGAAATTAGTATGTCATGGATGACATATCCAAGGGTGTCTACATGTTCAATTGACTTGTATTGGATTTCTTCACATAATCAAATCCGACATGTCCAAGATACTTTTCATAACCTAAGAAGACATGTCTGGGGTCTCCCACAAGACAATACTGACATGTCTATATACTGCCACATGATCAACCTAACTTATATTTGGACTACCGCATGACAATGCTGACATGTCAAGGGAAATCTCATGATCATGCCAATATGTCAATAAGCTATCAAGATATTGGATTAATTTTTCTATATCTTTTCTTATGACAATGAAAACATGTCAAGGGGTTGTCGCCTGATCAAATTGGAGTCTCTTCAGACTGCCTACATGAAAATGGTGACATGTAAATCACCTATCATGAGATCAACTTCAATTTTCTAACTATTATCTAGAAATCAAAGTTACATGTCATAGGATGTCCAAATACATTGTATGATTAATGAGAGATCTTGTGATCTCATGATATTACATTCCTCACATGACGAGGTCTCATGAATATATCTATGATCTTGTTTCCGTCCACATGTTATCATGCATACCCAAATGGATTATACCTCAAGTCCATATGGGAAACATACTTTTGGAGGGAGAGTGTATGGATAGTGGGTTCATTCCACAACCACACCTCTAATATTTTTCATGGAAATGTTTGGGCTTGTCTATGGGTTTCATGGCCATGAACATGCGGAGGGGTGCACATATGAAGGCACCGTATAGAGGTTCCTTGTTCATGAAACTTTCATGAACTATAATGGGTCTTGGGATGGATTCTTAAACTATTTTTGGGTCTATTTGTTAAGGTCATATACATGGGTGAGGGTCCACACTGCACAAAGAGGGTGCATCACATATGGGTTGCATGTCCTCGTTGTTTTCCTTGTGTGAAGGGAGTGTCTGAGGGGATGCTTTATGTTGAGGAATCCACTTTCAAGTCTATGTACATGAATCATGAGACATGAAGGATCATGGAATCACAAGACAAATGGTTTGTGTGATATCCCATTCAAAGTCACATGTGGACATAACATGTCTAAAGGGAATGAAATAGAGACTATCTATCATGAACCGTCCTAGTGGGGCTCATGAAGAAACTCCCAAAGCATGCCTCCAATAGGATATGGGCTGCTGACTAACACTGAGTAGGAATATCACTAACATGGGAGGCATTTCCTAAGTACCTGTATAAACACACACATCTCCACACACAATAAATTATGAAATTTAAAAACAACTAAAAAACCAATGCATGAATACATCTATATCCCACAACTAGAGTATGATAAGAAGTAAAGTAAATAGGGACAAATAAAATCCCACCATGTAGAGTCTATAACACAAGTCCAACCTGAATGTAAAGGTACTGGGACTACTTTCTGGAAGCTGCAGGAACACATATCAGTCTATCCGATCTCAGTAAGCATAATTTGGTACTGGTCCTCCTAGTAATCCATCAAAAGGTTGATCATCTTTATAAGACAAGACACGTTTGGACAAATCCCGTGTAAGTTTGAGTATAATAATACTCATAAAGACACCCCGAAACCAAAAACCACACAAAAAGGGAATTTAATTACCTCTACACATGTACATGTCAAAAATACATATAACAAGAATATCCAGATATACTCAACAAAGATAGAAAGTCTAGAGGTAAGCATAGTATATTAGTCCTAGGATTCCTTCTCAAAGATTACACAAATCTATCATTCAGGATAACACACTCCTGAGTGTAATATAATTAATGATGTCCATATGAGAGGTACTACTCGTTGGGTATCTTCATGAGAAAGATATGATGATTGAGAAAAAAATAGAATATGATACATAGATGATGATCAAATCTAGGTCCATAGGGTGATAAAAAAAATATGGATGAACCTGCTAAGTATAATATCGAAATATGGTAGTATTTGTCACATTAATAGCTAGAACTCTACCTTAAGGCATAAAGAGGAATAGAGGATCCCACTCTGAGCCTCATGGGGTGGGGGGGATTCAAAAAACTTTATCCAAGATGTCCCACAGAAGGTAACATTGTCCTAGGAGTAGGAAATGATTCATACCAACCTTCATGGAAAGTATAAAGGGACCAAACATTAACAAATCTTATCCAAGATATAGAGGTAAAGAGATATAAGTCATGTATGAAAGTGTACACAATGTGTAGAGGGGTTACACACCATGTCCCTTGACCTCGGGATCTGCCAGTGTAAATAGTCCATGTCATCTAACCATGTCCATGTAGTATAGGAGATTACATAGTGTGTTGAGGGGTTACACTCCATATCCCTATACATCGGGTCTTGTTTGTGTACTCCAGTAGTGTTCCAGTATATGGTGTCAGACTATGTACTCATGCCAGTGTACCATTACATAGGGTAGTTTGTGTACATGGTTTAAGACTTGTCATATGGGGGAGTAGATTCTATGTAGGTAACCTGTGCACTCCACCTTATTTACATGTACTCCTTCAAGTACACTATGAATCATTTTAAGGGGTTACACACTGTGTAGCTAAGGAATACATACTCTGTGTATCAAGTTTTTACAAAAAACCATTCTTATTACTCCCACTTGTGTCTACATCACTATAATCTTGAAATCTAGATCCAATCATATGGGTAACCTACGATCATCTCATCCAAGCCTCATCGTCACCTGAATAATAAATTTCGGTGTTTAATCCCTTCGAAAGATGGATCTATTGATTGTTCTTCATTCCACAACGAAGAATGAAAAATTGAGAATCATCCTTATTCCAAATCGATCCTTCTCCATAATCGCACCATTGTCATGTTGTGTAGATCCTAGATCTATGATTTTTGACCATTTTCCAAGAAATAGGTGTTCAACGATCGATTGATTGAGATTTTTCTAGCCACGGGACAAGTGAAGAATGCCCATGACAAACTATGAATGGGGGGAGAAAAGCACAAATCAATCAAGAGGAACAAAACTCGATCGATGTTTGTGTAAATATCGATCCATTTTTGTTAGAATGAGGAAAGAAGAAATCAATAATCACAAATATAATTCTCCCTTAAAAACTCGTAGAGATAGTCCCATCCTGCCATACACACGATCTGTGAATCAATCCATTCATCGATTGATTCACACTCATCATAAAAATAAATAACAATGAATAAAAAATTAAATCACCAACCCTAGATCAATTCATATTGATCATTGAAAAAGATATGTGTTTCATTATCATCATTGGAAAGATTCATCAAATACTAGGTGCGTCAATATTTGACCCGTCATTATTTTCCTGAGAGGATTCTCCAAGGTTCTATCCAAAGATCCTCTATAGGTTATAGGGTTATGCGACTAACCTTGGAATTCTGACATAATATTATATTTAAAGAATAAACTACCACCACATCAATAAGACAAAATAAAATAATTTTATTCAAATAATTTTATTCATTTTTACACCTATAACAACTTTTCCACAAACGACCCGCACCGACAATTGTTAAGTTGTGCATAGGGTAAGCCTCATGTTATGAGCTCAACGGTTCTCTCATATTTCTGATATGACCAACCATTTAGAAGTTATTCCACCTTTTCAAGAGTGATAATTCTATTGAATATATTTAATATATTTCAAAATTTTTTTCCAGGAACGTTGGTCCTCTAAATCACATGCCGTCTCTGCACCTGGTCTTGAAAATAATCCATATAGTATTTAAAAATAATGCACAGAAAATATAATTCGTTACATTCTCCCTAGATTGGGTCTTTACATCTCAAAAATAAAAAATAAGGGCTACTAAAAAATATGAGGGTGATCATAAATCTGTGCCTTTCACTCCCATGTGCTCTTATAAATATTCATGTGCTGACACCGAACCCACACCAATGGAATAAATCACCCATTAAGGATGCTCTCCTACCAATCCTTGATATCCACTAGGCAATCTGCAAATTTCAGTATATCCTCAAAGTCTAGATATCCCCAGTGGATAATGTGCGATTGGTCAAGCACATACCTCCTCAGCTGCAACACATGGAAGATGTTGTGTACTCAGTTTAACTATAGAGGAAAAGTGAAGCAGTATGTCACCTCTCCAACTCTTCACAGTATCTAGAAAAATCCATTAAACCTCAGAGATAGATTTCTACCGCATCCAAATCTCTGCAATCCATGTCAAGGTGAAACCTATAAGAACACATGGTCTCCTTCATCAAACTACAAAGGCCTTTTTCTCTTGTTATCATAAATATTATAATAGATATGTTCAGTCCTCATTCACTACTAGATAATCTAAACCTTCTCAATGGTAGCACTCACCAAATCCGAGCCCATGAGTGCTGAATCTCCTATGTTAGTCTAGAAAATTGGTGACCTATAGGGTTTCCCATAAAAATTCTCAAATTGGGTCATACTGATGGTGGAACGGTAGTTGTTTTTGTACACAAAATCCACCAGTGGTAGGTGATCCTCCCAACTACGGCTAAAGTCTAACATGAAAGCTCACAACATGACCTCTAGAGCCTAAATGGTCTGCTCCGTCTGACCATCAATTTGTGGGTGAAATGATGTTATCAAGCATATCTGGGCACCAAATTACTCCTGTAATCCCTTCCACAATTGGGATGAAAATCAAGCATCATGATCAGAAACAATCGTCGATGGAAATATGTGGAGCCGGACTATCTTAGAAACGTAGAGGCATCCCAATCTATCTACTGAGCTATGTTATCAAATAGTTAAGAAATGGTCCAACTTGGTGAATTGGTATAAGATCATCCATATGGCATCATGAACCCTAGATGTATGTGGTAATACCATCCTGAAGTCCATAGATATCCCATCCCACTCCCATTTTGGCACCTTAATGGGTTGATCCAAACCTGCTGGAACTTGGTGCTCTGCCTTCGCTTGCTGAAAAGTAAGGCATCGATAGAAAAACTATGCAACTCCTTTCTTCATCCCTCGAAAAAAATAACATCGTAGGTCCTGATACATATTTTACACAACTGTATATACCAACAAATTATATGCTTTAGACTCTCTTAGGAACTCCTCCCGCAACATCACCAGTACCACCGTGCATCTTTTTAAAAGAACGATGTGATCCCCACCTTTTGAATATCCACCAAGAGCATTCCCTCTTGATATATAAGAACATAGGTTCACACATTTAGTATACCCAAGATGCGCCTCCCTAAATCATTTTAATAGCGGAGGGGTAACAACCATCAACTATAGGTAAGATGTTCCATCTCTATCCAAAAATGATAACTACAATGAGGCTAACTGCTCCGATGAATTTCTTAGTAACTATGTACAAGATCTCCTGCTGAGAGAATCTACTACCACATTCCTCTTCCTAGGATTATAGAAAATTTTGAAGTTAGAATCCTGTAGGAACTCTAGAAATCACTTCTATCTCAAGTTAAGATAATTCTGAGAGAAGATATTCATGAGACTATTGTGATTGGAGTATATGATAAACTAATCGCCCATCGGGTAGTATCACCAAATATTAAAAGAAGAGACTACCGTTGCTCAATCAAGATTGTGAATTTCATAGTTATTATCACGTGGTATCAACTAGTGTGAACCATATTCAATCAAATATTACCTCTACATTAGGAAACAACCAAGCCTGATTCCTTATGCATCGCAGAACCCAACGTACTCGATACCCTCCTCCAACAATCTCAAGATTGAAATGATAGTCTAACTCTGCCTCATCTGCTGAAAAGTATATTGGGACCATTTCTCCACACAAAATTCCATCCCTTTCGATTCAAAGCTATAATGGGTGATGATATCCTAGATAAATAAAGTATGAATCTCTAGTAATAGCCTACCAACCCAAGAAATATCCACACCTCTGTCATGTTCTTAGGTGTCTCCCAAGCTAAAACTGATTTGAAATTGTTTGGGTTCACTTCCACCCCATCTGATGAGATAACATATCCTAGAAGGTGGACCTCCTAAATCTAGAACTAACACTTCTATAGATTTTTGTATAGCTAGTGCTCTTAGAGTATGTCTAAAACTAATCTTAAGTGTATCATGTGCTCCTACTCAGATTCTAAGTACAAAAGGATATCATCGATCAAGACTACCATGAACCGGTTTAATAAAGGATGGAAGATCCATTTCATGAGTCCCATGAACACTGATGGGGAATTATTCATAAAAAAGGACATCGCCAAGAAATCATAGTGACTGTAGCAACATCTTAATGTTGTCTTCGGTATATCATTGTCCTGTACTCACAACTGGTGATAGACTGATCTAAGGTCAATATCTAAGAACCATCACACCCCTCTCAACTGATCAAACATGTCATAGATCCTCATTCGTGTATTATTATCATACAAGGTCACTTTATTCAAGTTCCGATAGTCTAAACAAAACCTCAAGATCCCACATGACTTCTTAGAAATCAAAACTAGGGATACCTGGGGTGAAACACTTGGTCTCATGAAGCCCTTCATCTAGAAGTCATCCAACTACACCCTCAACTCGCGAAGATCTGTGGGATACATCTGATATGATGGATAAGATATCAGTTCTATCTTAGGGTGTAGATCAATGTAGAAGTCTATCTCTCGGTGGGTAAGTAAACTTGGATCTTCTTTGAGGATGATGTCCTCATACTCATCCACTACTATAGGAAATGGGAAACTCACAAAATCCACTAAACCAAGGGTTGGGATATCCAAATGATGAGTAATCAACTACACCCTTCTATGCATGAGTCTATCCTATGCTTCCTGGGTTTCCTTTTTTCCGATAATGGAAAACTTGGTTACATCACCACAGAAACACCGCACTATTCACCTAAAACATTAAATATGTGAATGCATTGTAGATAACGAATCCATATGAAGAATGAAATAGTAAGGCCTTTATGATACAACAAAGTGATCCCAACTGAAACTCTTGCCTCCAAGGGTTAGGTCACACTGTCAGCTAAATTGTGTGATCACCGAGTCTTCTGCAATAGGAATATCCAAGTATAAGGGTTGAGTCCATGGTCTAACCAGAATCACTAGGTATCAAACAAGATATGTGAAAATAAATGAATGACTAGAACCTATGTCTATCATTACTGAAACTAATACAGAAAAGAATCATATTGTACCTTGAATCATTCTCAGATCCTATAGGTCATAAACATCGACCGACTGTAGCTATTCATTCCCCTATCCCCCAACTCCCTGAGCCTGGAGTGGACCACCTGAGGGTAGTGGTGGTAACATGTCAAAGAGTCATCCACCTCCTACCACTCTCCCAACTCCTCTTCCACGCTTTCCATACTACAAAAATACATTATACGGTCATTTTATCTACCTCAAGAACCTATCCATGGTCTCTCTATCAGCTTTACAGAAAGTTTAACAATATTGGGAATGATGTCCACTTCTTCCACACACATAGAACCACCTCTCTCTAGGGTGAATGGACCCACCGTTTGAGCCCTGTACTTTAGATCCTTTGTACTAAGACCTCCTTGTAAAATGTATCCCACATATAGGTCTCTCAAACTAACATCGTCTCCATGCTGCTGAGATCTCTAATCCTGCCTTCCAACTGATGAAAACCATCTACTGTATCTGCTTAGACAAGAAACTCTCTCCCACCAAAGCTCGCTCCAAAACCCCAACATAGGTATTATTTCATAAAGTGATAAAATTGGCATAGATGTCTCTATACAAACCTTTATCAATGGTCTAAACTCTAAAGAACTAATATCAAACCATATCCATCGAGTACCTGGAGAGGTTGGTAATCCTCGATGAATACTCATCTACTGTCATACTGCCCTGCTAAATCTGCAGAAGCTCTTGGATACGTACAAATCTTAGCATAGCTGGTGATAAATCCTCTATGAAAAGGTTCTCAAACTCTATCCATGAAAGATTCACCTCATCATAATATAGAGTAACTAAACCACACCATCTCCTTGCTGAGCCATGAATAAGGCTTGCTTCCTGGACCAACATCTAATCTATTGGTGTCCTAACTAGATAAAAAACATGGGTCACCACCTCAAGCTAGTCCTCAACCGCCTATGGGTCGGGCTCACCTCAGAACCTAAGGTATCTATATCTCTAGAACTCATGAAGTGTTCTTAGCCTGAACACCTCATCCTCTATTATTATAGGTACCACGTTCTGCTCTTTAGGTGGTGGTTTTGATGGTGCACCACCTAGAGGTAGCTACTTAGGAACTAGTCCCTATATCGAAGCCTCTCTACTGAGGGGATCATCCTTGTAACCTTCATGATGAATCATAGCTGGAATAAATCCTGGCAGCATCCTGGAATAAACATGATGTACTATGTTCAATTAGCATATTTGTAGAGATGACTCAAAAAGGATATGGAAACCAAAACCCATTCCTATATGATGCATTCAGAATTATTTTCCCTACAAATTTCTTTCTCATATACTGATTAAAAAATTAGGTGATCAGATTCCTAGTTTATGGATATGTCGGCTACTGCACAAACACTGGGGTCCCTGACCTAAAAGCCAACCTTGAAACAATTAACACTGTTTCCCCAAACCAATCGCATAGACACTCGGTCCTAAAGGAGAACCGAACACTCTGATACCACTTTTTCATGACCTATCCCAGTGGGGCTCATGCTGTGACTCCCAAAGCCCGCCTACAATAGGCTAGTGGTTTGAGACTAGAACTGAGTAGGCATACCACTAACATGGGAGGCATTTCTTAAGTACCTATACACACACACATCACTAAGACCCCAAAATCATGAAATGTAAAAATAAGTAAACAAAAAATTCATGCATACATCTAAATCATGTAACCAGAGTATGACAGGAAGTAAAGGAAAGTAAACAAGGAAAAATACAAGTCCACAACAAAGATTCTACAACACAAGTCCAACTTGAAAGTAAAGGTACTAGGACTGCTACATGAAATCTATAGGAATACACCTTGGTCTATCTGGTCTCACTAAGTACTATCTGCTCCTGGACTTCTTAGGATGCCTTTAAAAGCTTGATTTTCTTCACAAGACACGACACATGCCAGAAAATCTAGTGTAGAGGTGAGTATAACAATACTCTGTAGGACACCCTGAAAACAAAAAGCATACAACAAAGGAAATTCATTCAACTCTACATAGGTATATGTCTATAATACATATAACAAGAATATCTAGATATAATAAAAAAATTCACAAAATCTATAGGCAAGTCACAATTATAGTACACCAACCCTATAATTCTAGATCAAAGATTACATGAATCACTCATTCGAGAGAGCACACTCTCGAGTCTGATAGCACTGATGAAATTTGTTTGAGAGGTACTACTCGCCATGTATAATCATGGGAGAGGTACACCGATAGATCCGAAGAGAATATGATACATAGATGAGGATCATATTTAGGGCCATGCGGTGATACCAAAAACTCAATATGGATTAAACTTCTAAGTAGAGGATCAATTCTCAACAATATTAGTCACATCGATACCTAGAACCATGCCTAGGGAAAGAAGATGATTAGAGGATCCCACTCTGGGCCTCTTAAGGGGACTCCAACAACTCTATCCAGGAAGTCCCGCTAAAGGGATCATTTTCATAGGAGTAGAAAATGATTCATACCAACCTTTAGGGAAAGTATAATGGGAATGACCCTAATGAAACTTTTCCAATATATAGAGTACAAGAGATCTAATCCATGCATGATAGAGTACACAACATGTAGATGGGTTAAACGTCATGTCCCTTGACCTAGGGTTCTACCTGCATAAACGGACCGTGTCATTTAACCATATATGTGTAGTATATGAGAGTATACAACATGTAGAGGGGTGAAACCCCATGTGCTTGTACATCGGCTCTCGTCCGTGTACTCTAGCTGTGTGTCAGTACACAGTGTCAGACCGTGTACCCATTCCCATGTACAAGTACACTGGGTAGCCAGTGTACATGGTCTAGGCCTTTTCATGTTGGAGAGTACACACCATTTAGGAAATCGATGTACTACAACCCATTTCGGTGTACTCCTTCAGGTAAATTCTGATTATTTTGAAGGGGTTACATGCCTTGTAGACAAGGACTACACTTTGTGTGTCTTGTGGTTTTCCAAAAACACTTTGTCTTCTTACCACTCGCATTCGCACCGTAATTGTCACTAAAGTTGGCTCCAATCACACTAGAAGCCTATGATATTCTCATCCAATCCTCACCATCTCTTGAAAAAAGTATTCCAATGTATAATACATTTGAAAAATGGATCTATTGATTGTTCTTGGTTTCAAGCTGAAGAATGCTAAAGAACACAAAATCAAGAATCATTCATCATCAAAATCGCTCCATCTCCATCGTCTCACCTTTTTCATGTTGTGCTAATCCTAGATCAATGATTTTGGATCATTGCACCAAGAAAAGAGTGCCAAAAGACCAATTGATAGAGATTTTTTGAGTTGTGGTCCAAGTGAAGAATGCCCAAGATGAACGATGAATATGTGGAGAAAATCACAAATTAGTTAAGAGGGACAAAACTATATCGATTTTAATGTCGATCTCAGTTTTTTTCCATTAGAATGAGGAATGAAGAAAACAATAATCACAAAGATAAATCTCCCATAAAAATTTCCACAAATAATCCCATCCCATAATACACATGATCTGTGAATCAAACTATTTGGTGATTGATTCATGTTCATCATAGAAATAAAGAATGGGGAATAAAAAATTAAATAAAATTCCCTACCTTGATTCATATTGATTATTAATGAATAATGATTCACCATTGTCATCATTGGAAAGATACATCAAATTTGAGTTATGTCGGTCTTTGATCCATCATTGTTTTACTCAGAGGATTCTCTAAGGTTCTCTCCAACGATCCTCTACAGATTCCAAGTTTATGAAGCTAACACTATAATTTTGAAATAATAGTATATTAAGAGACCTAAAATTATCTAGATCAACCAAATGAAATAAAATAATTTTATTAAAAATAATTTTATTCATTTCTGCACCTATGAATACTTTTTCACAAATGACCCACAGTGATTAATGTCAAGTCACATCTAGGGTAAACATCACATTTTGAGCTTAAAGGTGCCCTCATATTTCTAATCTAAGAAGTTATTTATAAGCTATTCAACTTTTTCAGGAAAAACATGCACAAATTCTATTTAATATATTTTAAACATTTATTCTGGGCACATCAGGACACAAAATTTCACTCTATATCAGTTTCTATTCTAAAAAATAATCCATATAATATTTAAAAATAATACATGGAAAATTAGAGTAATTAATCCACCCACCATGATTTCCAATTCTATTGGTGGCATAGTCTTTGATTTTTCATGCGATGTGATCACATGAAAAAAAATATATCATGTGAAAGGTTATGTGATCTTATGATGGGGCTGTGCGTTTTGTCACATGTATGCATGGAAGTTTTACTGATTATCATGCATGTTCATTTTTTATCATGGGAATCATAGTTGCATGTCAAAGAGGGAGGTTCACATGATAGGGACGTACATCTGCTGGAGTTCATGGCCTCTCAAATATACTGTTTCACATGGGACTCTCATGATATTGGAATATCATGTGATCTTGTGATCTTATGAAAACAACATGATGAGTTATTACGATGAAATACCAAGAAATATTATTAAAAGAGGGACCTCCTAATTATATGGAGGTGATATTAGAGAGTAGTAGATGATACCTGTATTTATTCGATGATCCCCTTACTCTCCTCGTGTATATATTTTTTAAATGGAAGAATTTATATTTATCGGCCTAATGAGGCTGAGGATGATACCGCTCTCAATGGGGAGGAAATCATATATGTTGGCTGAGGCATTGGAGAATTTTCTTGATTGACATCACGTGACTCTAAAATGGATTAATGTGATATTAAATCCTTTAGTTTTCTTTTACGATGCCATGTGATATCCTATGATAAATATGATTTAATTTAGATAAAAATCATGTTGAAGGTGGAAGGGTATCATGGTCATAAACTTATCTTTATGATCCAAGTGATTTTCTTCGCTCGATCACATGAAAAAAATAAAGTTTCACGATCACTTCACTTATGAGTGGAAGCTTCTATGGCATGACATTGGTGATTTTAGTCAGATCTTGGAATGAACTAAATTATTCAAAAACATAAAAAACGAATTTATATGTATTTCATTGGTTTTATCCAAGATTTTTTGGATATCAATTGAAGTATTGAAGATGGAGGTGATGTTGAGGGGGAATCAGTCATGTCTTGTGATGTCAAACCAGGGTTTCAGGAGGTTGAAGATATAGTTTATCACTACAAGGTATTGTAGTTATTTCAAATATGTATAGCTTGGTATTGTGATCTTGGAATATGATGTATGATATTTAAATTTTATGAAATAGATCGGTCGATTGAGCGATTGAGTGTCTAGGATTCAGTCACATGAAAAGTACCGTGAAAATAAAACCCCACATCAAAATCCCACTTCTCCTTCCCTTCAATATATATAATGTTCTTACCACTATTCAATCAAGAAAAAAATGGAGATCAACACCTATACCACCTACACACACTGCCACCTAAGTTTACACCCTAGGGGATATCATTCCACAATATACACTCCTTTGGTATTGTGCACCATGGGCCCTATATATGGGAATACCCGATTCCTGTAGGTGTTATGCCTCCATCATCTAGCTGGAATAGGTTGTCTTTCACTGGGTATGGTTGACTCTGGTCCCACATGGGATTGAGGTCGATCCCTGATCTGGATATCCAGTGTATTTGCTATATTTCTTTTCTTAAGGATGGGGAATATCATCATATATGAATATGGGAAAACAAAGAGTGTTTCCTTATATCTGATCCCAATACCATTCTTCAAATATTTAATCTCAATCCCATTCCTCAAATATTCTATCTCTGCGTACTTGGAGAAAATCATATCAATATTTTTTCATATTATTCATACTTATTAAGTTTTTAATGGCAAATTACATATCCCAAAATTATGGGTGTCAACACCATGTTTTAATTTTTACAATTTTTTTAAATTAATCAACCTTTTGTTTTCCGGATGATGAAGTTTTTAATTTTTACCAAACATGTGAAAAGAATTGTTTTCTTAAATTTTAATGTATAAACAAAATTTTTTCCATAATTAAAACTCAATTATTTAAATATTACTTTTAAATATTTCAAGGTTTATTTAAATGAATTTTTTTCATTAATATTTTGGAAATGTTTAGATTTTAATAAAGTGATTTAAAATGGAAAGGCTATTTTCCTCATGAATGTTTTAATAATATTTTTATGAAATTTATATTCATTAATGATATTAAACCTTGGTGTTTATTATGATTTATTGGGTATATAATCCAATGGAACCATATTTATTTTTTATTTTTATTTTTAATGTTCATGATTATTATGAAAATATGTTTTGAAAGCCATTCCTTTTCTGCGGGTTACGATATGATGATTTTATTAGTTGTTTATGAAACCTATTTCTTTCCATGGGTTATGGAATGATTAAATGTTTATGAGACTGACTTATTTTTCATGGTTTATGATATGTTGAATGTTTTATGATCTTATGGAACAAAAATGTATAGATTAGGTAATGGGTTGGACCTATATCTCCCTCTAATGTATTGGGTAATGATTAATGTTCTATGAGCTCAAAGGGGACAAGGGAGGTTATCCCAAGACCAAAAGAGGGTACACATGAGGTTATCCAATGATTGAGATAGGGTATACATGAATTTATCCCAAGCTTTAAAGAAGGTACATGGGAGGTTTTCCCAATCCCTAAAGAGGGTAAAAGAGATTTTATCCCAAACCATAAGTAGGTACATGGGTGTTAGCCTAATAAAAACATGTTATGAATGTCTTGGTGGATAGTATTCACATAAGATTTTATATTCTTTTATGTATGACAAAAATATATTTCTTTTACTAATATTATTTTCTCATGGATCATGTGATCTGATTACATTATATTTCATTTCTTATGAACTAACAAGATTTATGTCATGACTCAAGATCATGATATATGATATGTAGAGTATGTTTTTCAAATGTTATTCTCATGTTCTCATACCCTTATACTCATGTTATGTTGAAATATACCTTGTTTACACTTACTGAGCATCTAAAATCACCCTTTATTATGTTTCCTTTCTTCAGGTTATAATGAAAGGTATTATGTATGAAATTTTTAAGAAGGTTTATAGTTATGAATAAGTTAGTTTGAGATTATGTTGTTCACCTATGAACCCATTGTTTATGCATCCCATTTTCTGAATCTAAAATAAACATATTATTATGGCATGGATAATTATGTTATTTAATGATTATTCATTTATTAATATGTAATATCAATGTATGAAATGTTTGGGTCTTTATGGATTCACATAGACACAAGTTATATATGCAGTCATCTCAATTCTTTGGATGACGATACTTGGTATTGTTATTGTAACAACCTCTAGATTTTTAAGTCATTGTTTTTGGAGTAAGTTGGAATTTTTGGTATCAAAGTGAGGCATGTTTCATGAATTGGGACTTAAATTGGGATTTTGAGGGTGTAATAAATCTAGAATATATTTTTTGGATGTGGATCAAGGACCGAGAGGTGATTTAGGTGCTCAGGTGAATGTCGAGGTGGTGTTAAGGTGACCCATTTTGATGATTTGTGTTGCATGTGATAAACCATGTCATAACTCTTAGGTGTTATAGTGTGGTGTGTATTGTAGTAGTTTTTTATAAGGGTGTAGAGGTTTTATCATGGAGGTCTCCTAGGAGATAGAGGAATTAGGTGTTTCTAGGAGTGTTGTACCATGGACTATAGGTTGCATCATGGTGGTCCTTATGAGGTAAAGACCATGTGAAAGTAGGTGGATTAATTATGGAGGGTTCTTAAGAAGAAAGTAAACTATACTTCCCTTTAGTTGAGTCTTGTTCCATGGATCTCTAGTTACACGCCATTAATAGGCCAAGGGTGGGCCATTGCATCGGAAACCAATGGTTTTCACCAGACGGAAACACAAAGTGAGGGGACTTGAAATAGAAACCAATGTCCATGCCAAAATTCATATTATAAACTATTTTTAGTAGGGGTGTATCATTCAGTTCTTATTCAATATTGCTTCATTTTTAGTTTAATCCTGTCATTAAAGAGGGTAATTCTGGTTGTCCCTCTTCCTTCGCTTTCTCCTATATGATCTTACATAGAGATGGTTGATTTTGTGGAATTCCATGAAGATTAAAGGTGAGTATCTCTCTCTCTTTAGTATCTTCTATTTTTTTATTTTTATGTTTATCTCTTATTTTAGATGATCTTGGGATAGGTTTTTAGAACTTATTCCACCAAATCATGATGAAATTTAGTGGGAATGATAAGTTTTTTTCACGACTAGGTGAGAGGACGTACCAAGAGGAGGATCTCATATCGTGTTTTTCTATATCTATTTAGGTAAGTAACTCAACATTTTTTATTTAGGGTTTTTGATTAAATTGAATTAAATTAGTGATTGATTATGTGTTGGATGTTATTATTTTTTCCTAAGATGGTGTCAGAGTATTCCATGTACCATTCAGGAGCAGTTTATTATTTTTTTTGGTGAAGTAGCATTGCTCGGTGAGTTACTCAATGATTATAACTCATTATATTAAAATTTAATAATAAATTTAAAATTTCTATAATTAATTATTTTGGAATTGAGGCTATATTTATGGGCTTAGGTTTTAGTATGAACTTGGATGAGGCATGGGTGGGTTTGGATGAAAGTGAGAGAAGATTGGTGTAGATGGTAACTCTATGGCCAAGGAAGGTGGTCCATTTAATACAAAATCATATTATTGTTTATACATGATTTTATATCGCTTCATGTTTTATGGTATTGATTTAAGGGTTTAGTGATCAAGATCACCCTAGATAATGTAATAAGGTGGCATTGATCCTTCATGATATGGAATAAGTACTCTTATCACATTAGGTAAATTAGAGTCATACAAAGTCTATGTATCCAAGTGGAGAAAGTACTAGTTGAGTTAGAGAGAGATATTGGGTAGTTATTATAATGTGGGAAAAGTCTTTGGTAACCATTGTTGGATTCCTAGGGATATTTGAGAAGTCATAAGAGTCTTAGGGAAAGTGGGGATAGGTGATAAATATCATTTATGATGAGGGACACCCTCTTGAGGATGGAGTTGGGGATTGGTTCATAATATAAATAGGATGAGTAATTCAAGTATAAATGAGGTGTGTTAGAGAGGGATTTTTTTGTGAGTGATGGGTTCAAGATATCTCCTAAGGTATAGCTGAGATAAATCTTTGTGAAAGTTTTTAGAGTGGATGGAAGGATATGGAATGAGGATTCTTAGGGCCTTACAGAAAATTGTTTGGAATAGTCTCTAGTTAGTGGGACTATATGAGATGTGTGATTTTTAAGAGGATTATATGAACCTATTGATTAATGATTCAGGTAGAGAATATGGGATATTATAACATCATGGTGCACTGAATATGGATTGGGTCAAATGAGAAGATCTTGAGTGGGTTCTAAGGACCCTAGTGGATTCCGTTACAGGCAAGATGACATGGTCGATGAATTTGAAATTATTTCATTGTATGAATAAGATGGTGTTGAGAAGAATATCCCAAGAGGATATTCAAATGATTATATGGGTATCAAGATGCATGAAAAATTCTTGAGTAACTAGTTTCCTGGTGATCGACTAGTGATCTAGTAGGATGGGCTGCATTCCCTGTTCTTATTTTATTCAGGTTCTGAATTGCATGGATGTTAGATGATGGATTTGATATAGTACTAATCATGAGGTTGAAAGTTGGGATCAGAGGATTACATAGTTCGCATTCCTAAGATTATTGGGTTGGGTATTCTTATGTGTACCCTACCCTAAATCTGTGTGTAGTGGTTGTGTACATGATAAAAAGATTCCCCGTTAGAAGATGGGATAAATTGGGACTTACACTATGCAATTTTTAAGGAGTATTGGGAGGGGCATGATCTTTTGTTCCCTACCATTCATTGACTGGTATAAGTTCAGTGATTTTAGTGTGTCCTTACCTAGGGGTAATCGGTTGGGTAGCTTTTGTGTGCCCACTCCCCTCATACAAGGATGTTTGGGAAATATTTAGTGTGATCACTCCTATAAGATGATGAGGGTTGGGTACTTTCAATTATCCCTTCCCTGTGGGTAGTTGAGTTATGTATTAATTTAGTTTGGTATTTCTCATAAGATATTTTCATTGGAACATTACACGTTCCCTTCATTGATTCTATGGGTATGGTTCCGGATTGGTGGCATGAGGTGGTTTGATTCTAGAAGTTTTCAAATCATATTTGGTTAGGTGTTGTGGTGGATTAGTTAGCACACAACTAATAGAGGTTTGTACATGTGTTGGCGTCATGGGAAAGATTATTACAGTGGATGAATAAAGTATGGTTGAGTGTCATGGTGGACTATTTGACACACAATATCCTAATATGTGTATGTGTGGTAGGGGTTTGAGGGGGATTCTGTCATGGGACAAAGAATGTATGGTCGGGTGTCAGGGTGGTCCATTCAAGACATGATGACTCGAAATAAATTCTTATTCCCATAATTTGTTTTCCCAATTAATAAACATATATATGATAACATATATTAGGGTCACTATGTGAGACCTGACTGATATATATTTCTTACACCCTATATGTTCACTCTGATGCACTTACAAACCTTGTGTCTATTTTATTGGTCAAAGTAATAGTTGTTCAGTGGATTAAGATAAGGTATCCTGACAAAGTATTAGAGACTGGAATTGAGGTCAGGCTCATGGATGAAAGTATATTCTGTTGTGTATTTTAGATCCTTTAATTATTTTTATATGTGATCGGACTGTTGGGCTATCAGTAGTGATGTATGACTATATGATTTTTTATTGTGCATTTGATATAACATAATTATTGTTTTTTTTCTTCAAAATTTGATGATGTATATGGATATTTTTTAGTTATTTATATTTTTTATTACTAAAATTTTAGGGGATAGTATATACAATGTTTTATTTAGTCCTTTTCTACTAGATTTCAAACTCTAGAATACGGGGAGGCGTGTTAGAGGCCATGTTGCATCAACAGTTTTGACATTAATGAGTAATATTGGGTCGGGGAGTGAAAACAATGGTATCATAGAATATTTTCTCATGTTACTATTTGGTATATTGTTGAAAAATAATATGGGCATGTCAGAGATTGTGATAGATCTCTAACTAGTGTATCATGAACACCTTTTCGGATGGGGAGTCCTAGTTACCCGGGTTATGGGATTTTTATTTTTCTTTTTACTATTATGGTGAAGATGTTTAATCAAGTATGATGTTTTTACCATAAATTTTTATTTAGGGTTTTATAATCTTGTCCCATTGGAAATAGGCTTCTATTCATGCATTATTTTGGGAACAAAATATTCAAGTAACATACATGCTCTTGTGTGTGATTAGTTTTTGTTGATTATAGAGGTTAATATATATAAAGTGTTAGTAAAAACTTATATAGTGTTTTATCATATAACTTGTTAGTGGAATTATACTCAATTGGACCATGATATTCACTCATTAGTTATTTTTTTATGGTAGGTCATGTGGATATTATATGGATATCTTCTATAGTGGTAGCTATGTAGTCCCTTCAGGCAAGGAATGTATATAGACCATTGGTGGTTTGGTACATGCATTGGATTCCTTTTAGGTGATATGAGGATGGAAATGGGTTTCCTTGAGGATGTGGATATCCCTTAGAGGGTTGATGAAGGGCATGAAGGAATAAATTTGGATTTTTCTATGTGATTCACTCTAAGTAATTATGGTATCAATGTTTGGTGAAGGGGAAGGACTGGTTAGATTCTTGGCCCTATTGATTCTGGATTCACTTTCAAGTGGTGCAATGGAATTATGGAAGGACACCTCATGATTTTGGAATGATGCTCAGGTAGTAAGTGATTGTGTGTTTAGAATCAACATGAGATATGTTACTCATTATTGTTATAAATAAATAATACATGATTACATTCATTTATATGGGATTGGAGTGAAAGAAGAGAATGGTAAGTGGTTTAAGCATGTGATACTAGGTTTGAATGGATTTGACTAATGGGAGTATGATTTTGGTTGTGTGAGAAAGTTATATGGGAGTTTTCACTCATTGGATTTAGGTGAGACAAAGTTTAATAGTGAGTGAGAACTTGGGAGGGGGTTCTTTAGAGGTTTACTCCACCTTGGGGAGAGGGGAGTGACTATTGGAACATATTTTCAAGGAAGAGTCTTAGTTTATTTTAGAAATTATATGCTGGTTAAATGTTGTTTCCATTCTTTTTTAGATTGGTGAGTTGTCATGTGTAAGCTGATGACTGATGGATTTTATAATACACATATGGACATAGTGTATTTGGGTCTTGGGGAGGATAGAAAGTTTTTGGAATTAATAGAATGGGTGAGTATGGATTTAGAAGAGAATAAAAAATATAGTGTTGGGACCGATATGTGTATTTGTTCAAGGAGTGGTGTAAGGGAAGTCATATAGCTGGAATTGCAACATTGGTTATTGGTGGGTGTAACCCTCATTGGGAGTAATTTTTTTTCCAGATGTTTACAATAGAGTTCCTAGTGAGCTGGGGATGGTTAGTGGTTTATTTTTAGCATTATATGATCAATAATGATTTTAATATCCATATAAAATCAATATATTTGGTAATATATAGATTTTGGTATGTGAAGATTAGGGTTTTGGATTAGCGGGGCAACGATAACCGTACACTTGTTCTAGGTAGCATCATATCAGTCATGAAGGTACCACACTCATGTCAAAAGGGTAATGAATGTATTGAGTCCATTTTTATGGTGGTTAAAATTTAATTGGGATATTGGTAGAAATAATTTGGTTATATTTATTTGTCATACCAAATTTGGGTTATCGATTTTGTGCCAGATGGGTCTGAGTGGTGGCATCGGGCATGGGACGGAGTTGGTGTGATCTGATAGAGAGTCAAATTGATGGTGCATTGGTTATTTTGTAGAGAGAGTGAATTATGGTGCATATTTTTGTGTATTGAACTATTTAATTACACTATTTTTCATGTTTATACTTAGGAATGAGTGATTGGATGATTTTCTGACGCTTCCAAGAGATTAAAGAATCTTAATTAGGTGATGTGGTAGTGCGTCAGTGTGTATGGATACATGTTTTAAGTATAATTAATCCATGGGGGGGGGGTTCAAAAGGTTATTTTTATAGAATTGGGTGTGGTGAGTTAGAACCAAATTAAGAATATCCATAGATTGGTGGAAATGTGTTTTTGGTAAGCAATTACATTGGTGGGGAGAACCCTAGTTTAGAATTATCCTTTATGAGTGGATATTTATAGTCTGAAGAACCTAAATATTTGGGATCAATTGGTATGTGACACCTTAGTGTCTCATTTTTAATGATTTTAGTTGAGAATCATTTCAGTGTTGTTGATTTTGATGGGAAGGTATCAAGTCTTTTGGTGAATGGTGAGCCCCAGTGTTTGGTGTTGTGTAGTGGAAACTCATTTGGTATTCAGTGGTAGAACATAGTCATTTAGTTTTGAGTTCATGATTGAGGTAGGTTGAGAATTATGGTTCTAGGAACAACTTTAATTCTTGAGGATGAGAATCATTATATAGCGGAGTTTGTAAAAACCTATAAATTTTTGGGTCATTATTTTTGGAGAAAGTTATATTTTTTAGTTCCAAATTAGGGTATGTTTCATTAATTGGGACTTATATTTGGATTATGAGGGTTTTATCATCTCAAATATAAGTTTTTGGATGTGGATGGTGGATTATAAGGTGATTCAGGTTCTTGGATGAACATTGGAGTGGGTTTGAATGACCCTTTTTGCAAGTTTTTCCTATTAGAGATAAACCACCCCACAACGCATGCCAATTTCATTTGGTGTTTTTTTTGTGGGAGTTTTTTATATGGAATTTAGAGGTTGAATTGTAACACCCTTACATTTTGTGAAATATATTTTTTCAAATTAATTTAACCTTTTCAATATTCTTGATTTCATGCAATGATGAATATAACTTGAGTTATATGAAAGCACTATGTTTTGCTTACATTTAATGTGGAACCATGTTAATCTTTCAACACAAAAAACATGTATATAATATTTTGTTACGCACAAAACTATGTTTTTATTGTGTTACACACAATTCCAAGTTCCTTTGATAGCTTGAGTTACACACAATGCTGAGTTTTATCGAACTAAAATATACTATTAATATTATTATTAAAATATTATTATAGTCACCACCTAGACTTTGTAATTGAAGTTATGAATAATATTAACTAAATTGTTCAAATATTATTTACACATGTATATAAAATCAATACTTTTATTATCAATTATTTATAAATGAAAGTAAGAAAAATATGAAAATAAAGAAATTCCTTTTTTAATAAACCTATTTTTTATGTACAAACACAATTTTATCTCAATAAATTAAACATACCACTTTTGATGATTTTTTTAATAACATTTATATATTATATATTCAATTGATTTTTCCACACTCATACAATAGATTTAATAGGTATAAGAAAATAATAAATCTAATTTTATCAATAAAAAGATGTATTTTTATTAAAGGTAATTTTATCACCTTATAATGGAGCACCTATTTTAAATCTACATTCTGAAACTTTTATAATTTCTATTGGAAAAAATAATAATTTTTTAAATAAAAATATAAAAATTTACATCTGTTTAATTTTTGTTATTTTTATGAGAAGTTTCGATTTTTGATAAATATTGAAAAACACTAAATTTTAATTGAAAAATGAATTTTCAAATAATTTATTTATATAGTGAAATTATATTATAACTTATTTTTAATTTAAATTTATATCAAATAAATATCTATTAATATAATTTTGGTCATTGGAATCAATTTCACTTTGAAATTCAATAAAAAACAATTCAAACTTTTGAACCTTTTTAGTTTTAAAACCCATTGTTTCATCCCGTCTATCAGATTATTTTTAAATTAATTTCTCCCACTTACGGGTTTCAAATTTTGAAAAATGTTTTCCATATTTATATTCAGAATAATTTATAATTTATAATAACTTAAAATTATTATTTTTAACTAAATTATTATTGAAAGTAATTAAAATCAATTAAAGTGATTAATGTAAAAATGAGTTTACTTAGTGGATAAATTTTAACTAAAGGGTCCAAATAACCTATAAACATGTCAAAAATCCATTATACCTACATATATAGACCATATAATCCATTTTATAAAAAATGGAACATTAATAGATGTCTATGATGTAAGTGATACCTCTCAATAGTGTTTACCGTTTTATATTTAAAAGAATTCCACTCCTCCTCCACTATAAAAAGGGAACTCACACCTCACTTATTCACACTTCTAAAGCCTTTTGGTTTATCCAAAACCTTCCCAAAATACTCTCCCAAATTCCCTCATCTCAAACAATAGTCATATTTTTTTGTATAAATCAAATCAATTTAGTACTTTTGTGAAAACCGAAAGGAATTTCCCAAAGAAGAGGTATCATCCTTCAATAAGAACTTTGTTTTATTTCTTTCCCAACCACCTAAATTATTATTATTCCATGATTATATAATAAAATTAGTATCCAAAATATAATGAGATTTTGTTATGTTAAGGGTTATAACTACACCTAAAGAAACTTCCATCAAATGGGATACGCAATCATCGTTCATGTGTATGACAAACTATCTCCTCAAGAACCGATGTCATTCATTCTTCCATTACCACATTTAAAGGATAAGAATAACGATTTAATTACTAATTTTCTATGATATATATGATATTTATGATATATTTATTATTCTTTAATAATTATATAACACATACCTTCATGCTTTCTATTTTTTGGGAATACATAACTTCATTTGTGGATGTGTGGACTACCACCTCCTCAAAATGATGTGATTCATTTACACTTTGCAAGGAATGTATTAAAGAATATTTTATTAAAAATATGTGATATTTATGAATTAATAATTATAATGGAATTAAAATAAACATGTTTACATACATCATATACTCCTCATTTTTTTGAAATAAGCCAAGAAAATGGAAACAACATTCATGCGTACGTACAACCTATCATCTCCATAAATAGCGTATTTCATTTCATATTTATAACTTTTATAGATTATTATAAATAATTATATAATTAATAATATATATATATATATATATATAATTTTTTACATTATTTAAAATAGTAAATTATGATATATGTAATAGGATCAATAATAACAAGTCAAAACATATATGAAAAATATAGCGGTAGTTACCCGAAATGTAACTTTAAAATGAAATTGTTAATAAAAAGTTAATATAAAGTCATAATAAAAACATATATGATATTATATATAAGAATATGGTTATTTTTTATATTTATAACAAACTTATATTTATTATTTATGATGTTTTAATGGGTACGAATAAACTCAAGACTAAGGTAAGGGTTTTCACAGATCACATTTATTTCTGAGAGATATATGCTATATTCACCACTTATTCTGGTTTTTTGGAGAATATAATTTACTATTATATGTGATATCATGAATTTAATTATTTAATTATATAAAATGTTTAAATTTATGTAATTAATTTATAGACCTCATGATTCAAAAGTTACTCAAGTAGTAATAGGATTCTCAGTCTCACTTTTATTTATACAAGAATTATTCCTTATTCACCACTCATTTATTTTTTGTGGTCTATATAATAAAAATGAATTTATTATATTATTATTATCCTTAAATTTATTTTTTATTACATATCCATTTTATGATGTCTATTTCATGGGGTTTTACGGTTCAAAAGTTACCAAATAAGGAATGTGATTCTGTCTAAATTTTCCTTCTTTGAGAAACATATTTTATTATGACCTTATATTTTTTTACAAGGTGTATATACTTTAATTTGATATGTTATATAATTAATATACTTATTTTAATTATATTTTATTATTTATTTAATGTTATTAATTCACGTGGATTTTTATTCAAAATTACTAAAGTAGTAATGGTTTATTTATACAATCTCATTGTTTATTGGGTTCGTTTTTTATTACACTTACAATAATGAAATATTATGATCCATATCTCAGTAGTTCTCATGATTTTTCATGTACACTGGTTATTCATGACATCATAATTTATCGGTACCATTTTCCACTCTTTGGTACTTAATATAATTAATAATTTTTTTAGATAGTTCGACCTTATTTCTCTCTTCAGTCAGAAATCTATTTTATTCAAAAACCATGTTTTTTGAAATTTTTTTCAAAAAATATATTCAAATGACATTTTAATCTAATATTCAATTAAAATATTTTAAAATATATTTTTATGTTTTAAAAAGTGTTTAATTTTTTTAAAATATTCCTTTATAAGTTTCAAATGTTACTTTTATAGAAAATGATTTTCAAAATGTTTTATGTTTTAAAATGTGTTTTTCAAAGCAGAAATGATATGTTCTTGAGAAATGTTTTAAATTATACTTTCAAAATTATTTTCCATATAATATGGAATAATTTGAAATATTTTATTCTTTATTTTAGATATTATCCAAGGACATCATAATTAACATTTCTTTGAGTAGTTTATGTTTAAGATGACACGTTGTTTATGAAACCCGTTTTTATTCTATAAGTTATACCATGATAAAATGCTTATGAAACCTACTTCTTTTTCATGAGTTATGATTTGATCAAATGATTATTAAAACCATATATTTTCTATATTTTATGATAGGATTAAAGGTTTATGATACACATTTAATTTCATGTGTTATGATATGATGTTTATGAAGCCCATCTATTTTTATGGGTCATGATATGATGAATGTTTTTTTATCTTATGGAACACATATATATGATTTAATTATGTTATAGATGGTAACAATATATCCCTTTAATTAATTGGGAAAATATTTATATCTAATGACATAGACAAGGCTAGAACGAGGAGTGAAATAGGTTCTGTATGATAGGCCTAAAACGAGAAGTGAACTCGGTTCAATAAATATGGCTATAATAGGAGGTGAAGTCAGTTCAGTATGACAGGGCTGGAACAAAAAGTGAAACCGATTTATTAATAATGTTTTGGATTGGGAAGTGAACCCATTTCAGTGATATAGGGCTATAATTTTAAGTGAACCCGATTCAGTAATACACGGTTGGAATGGGAAGGGAAACATGTTCAGTAATATATGGATGGAACGAGGAGTGAGCGCAATTCAGTAAAGGGATTTATCCACTGAGATGGTCTTGGGAGTGAACCTTGACTACTAATTTGGTTTTTTGAGTGAACCCATTGCACTAATATGTCTTTTGTATTAATCCTTTACTACTATAGAAATAATTTTATATGTTAATGTGTCTGCGAAAATTCCATGTATTATTCCTATGTTATGATTTCATGGATTATGCTTCTGATTCCCTTATGATTTATATCTTATGAACTACCAATACTCATTTCATGAGTCATGTATATGATATTTAATATGTACGGTATGATCTTAAAATGTTACTCTCATGTTATCATACCATTATGTTCATGTTATATTCACACATATTACTTGTTTACACTTACTAAGCATCCGAGATCACCCTTTATTATTTTTCCTTTCACCAGGTTTTGAAGAAAAGTTTTAAGTAGGAGTACTAAAGGGGAATATATTTATAAGAGAATTTGGATATCTTCCACCAAGTTAAAAGATATTGTTCCAAGTTTCTAAATACACTAAACTATTTTTTACTCATGATTTTTTTGTAATGTTCTGAATATTCCTCTAAAATGATGTAATATCGATATATGTTAATCCTAGGTTGCTATATTTGGTTTCAAAAGAAAGTTTTAGTTAACCTTTGGAAACTAGGAAGAAAAAACATTAGTGAGATCCCTAGGGATATTTCAAAACATATTTCTAGGTAAGTCTCTTACTATAAGCCCAATGTTTCATATATTTAAAGGAAGGTTTCAAGGTTTAGATATTCTATAAGTAATTTTTCATGATTATGTGGGTTTCTGCTATGATAAGTGTTTCCCAAACCATGCTTTCTGGTTGTAGTCAATAGCGAGAACTAGAAGTAAGTAATTTAACAATGGATGTTTCATATGTAAAAATTATGAAAATTATGCATATCTATGTCTTAAGTGGAAATATCATGAAGAGAATCTAGAAGGTGGAACAAGTATTGGTCATACTATTGAAGAAAAAGCGAATGTGAATGGAATGTGAAAGGTATGGGATGTTCTAACAATATTGTTTATAATAAACTAAATAATAATGATTAAAATGAGGTTTAAGAACTTTAATAAATGATTAATATTTCTTATTCTAGGAAAGGTGTAATACCCCACCCCAACCTCATTGGCTTGAGGTGGCGGGGAGGGTTACTTGGCCATAAGCGACGTTCCCAAGGTGCCAAAGGCTGGCAATAAATGCCAGGGGCTTATAGAACAAATTGGGGAACGATTTTCCCTTGAGAAAAAACCGACCAACAATCCACTAACAACCACTACATGATGAATTTCAAATAAACATTCAAGCATGTATTCTCAAAGGACAACCAAGTTGATCCACAATACATCCAAACCAATACAACTATACTTGTCCACCAAACATCAGAGTACTATGCGGAAGAATAAACAACTAAACACCCCAAGACATGACTCCACCACAGCTCCACACCAAGCTCCCAGATCCAAGCTCCACCATGAAATCACATTGCTTCACTAAAGGAGGGTGATGACTTAACTTTTCCCACGTCACGATACACAACATCTGCAAAGACACCAACGTGACAAAGTAGGTGGGTGAGTACTAAAACTTAGTAGGTTTTCCCCAAAATTACTTCCCTACACACGCAACTAGGATAAAACCATTAGCACATTTATATAAATAAATTTATATAAAATACTCAGAAGTGAAACCATTTCCATAAGAAAAACATGCCCTTAACAAGCCATCACACCAAAACCAAGAAACCAAGGGAAAGCCAACCATACATGCCACAATACATTTCATCATTCACAATTTAGCACAAAAATTTACAACTTTCAAAGAAATGCACAAAAAACAACCAAAACGACCAAATGGCGGGACTTCCGCCCAAACCGTTCACCCATTCACACCAAAACAACCAAAACGGTGGGACTTCTGCCCAACCCGTTCACCCATTCACAACTAGCGGTACTTTCCAACCACTACCCATATGGTGGTTCTTCCAACCACTATACATCACATTTTATAGTGATACTTCTAACCACTTCCACACAACATTTCAATCAATCACAACCAAGCATATACCCCACCAATGTCACAAAACATGCAATCAACCAATTCCATTGCATACCAAACCACTTCAATAAATCATCCATTTATTGAAAACCATTTTCCATGCCAAACCAAATTTCAATAAAAAATAATCTTTATTGAAAACCATTTTTTATCAACCATTTTCCCAAATCAATCCAAACAACCCAATTTAAAATCTCTATTTTAAAATCCACATGAAGATCCTTTCACCATAAAACCCCCTTTTCCCAAAAATCCCCAAAACATCACCGAAGGGATTTCTAACCAATTTCTCACAACAAATCACAATTAATTTTTCATCATAAAAAATTAATTGTAACAAAGAACCACTAGTTCTAACCAAGTGGAGTCGAGAGAGAAGCCACCTACATCTAGGGTTCCTGAAAAATTGACCCACGAACAACTACGCCTCAAATCCGGCTAACGCACCACTGAAACCTATCTAGATCCCTTTCCCTAGCATTCACAAGCCTTAAAATCAACATACAAGGTAGCCACAACCGTAGATCTACACAAAACAAGTGTAGATCTAGAAAACCAAGAAATATAGGGATGTAGATCTAGAGGAAAATACAAGGAAACCAAGAGGACAAACTTACCTGGGAGAAACCACCTTCAAACCCCTTCGAATTGCTTCCAAAATGTGTGGGAGAGCACCTCCAACCCTTGAAAACCGAAGAACCCAAGTGAGGCTCGAGTGGGAGAGGATTTGGAGAGAAATAGGTTAAGACCGAGGGAGCCTGGAACTTAAACCCTATTTTTATGTGGTCCCTCGGTTAGTCCGCATGGTTTGGAAAACCATACGCTAACTGTGTGCACACTACTGTCTCAGGAGAAAGGGTCCACAGGGTTTCCTCGCATGGTTTGGAAAATCGTGCGCAAGCTGGGCGAAGCCTACTGTCTCCCCATGCATGGTTTCCTAGAGAATCTGAATGGTTTCTGTTAACCGTGCTCAAACCGTGCTCCCCTAGAAAAGCCTCCAAACTTATCCAAAACCATTCCAAACACTACCAAACTCTTCCCAACTCATCCTATGAACTTTAAACACATAAAAATGCATAAAAAAGGCTACATACCTCAAACCAGGGGTGATACAAAAGGGGTATTAATTAATAATAAGATGAATCCTAAGTAATGGTTTCATAATAAGGTCGGAGGATTGAAGTGTATATGTATTTGAATTCAAGAATTATGTTATATGAATCATGAAGTATATGTTTTATATTAAGGATTTTAAAATCCATTGAATTAATATGATGACCTATAAAATTGATTTGATGGAAGGGTGAAATTTTGATTATGGTAACGTAACCCTTAATGTGTTATTATTGTTAAAAAAATTATTTTTAGCTAGGATAAAGAGAAGATTATGGATACAGTAAATAGGATAGTACTGATTTCCATGGAGATTCTTATTGATTTGTTGAAAAAGTAGTCCATGTTATCATGGATTAAGTTTATATTTTTTGGATTTAAGGAAATATATCAAATAATATTTGGAATAAGAAATCATGCATGTTTCTAATAAGGTTTTACGGTAATTTAGATTATTACCATGTTTCAATAGAAAAAATGATAAAGGAATTCACATGTTTGGTATGTGAAAAATAAGAGATACTTTATATCATTATGTTAAACATAATAAATGTATTCACATGATAAATTTATTCACATGTTTCAAGATAAAACATGATAAAGGTATTCAATTAGTTAGAACTGAAAGGAAGAATTATCTAAAAATAAAGAAATTCCTTTTCTAGAAAAACTATTTTTCTATGTATATACAAAATTTTATATCATTAAGTTAAAGTAACCAATTTTGATGATTTTTTTAATAAAATTTATAAATTATATATTAAATAATTTTTTTCACTCATCCAATATGTTTTATAGGTATAATATAAGAATAAATCCAATTTTATGAAAAAAGATGCATTTTTCTAAAAGGCAATTTTACATCCTTTTAAAGCAGCACATATTTTTAATATAATTTTCGAAACTTTTATAATTTATATTTTAAAAAAATATTATTTTTTAAATCATAAAATCAAAGTTTACTTTGGGTGAATTTTTGATATTTTTTGAGAAGTTTCTTTTTTTGATGAATAGTGAAAAACAATAAATTTTAATGAAAAATTATTTTTAATCTAATTTATCAATATATTTAAATTAAATATTAATTTGGTTTTAAAGTATATTTTTATCAATTAAAATACTATTAATACAATTTATTTTATTTTAATGAATTTTAGTTTGAAATTTGATATATAAATAATTCAAACTTTTGAAAACTTTCACTTTAAAAATCCGTTGTTTTGTCCCATATATGGGATTATTTTTAAATTAATTTATTCCAATTATATGTTTTTAATTTGGAAAAATATATTCCATATTCGTATTCAAAATAATTTATAATATCTAATAGGTTCAAAATAATTTTTTACAAAAAGGATTAGTGAAAGTAATTTAAATTAATTACAAAAATTAAGGTAAAAATGAGTTTACTTAGTTGTGAAACTTTAACTTATGGGGCCAAATAACCTAGAAACATGTAAAAATACGTTTTATGGAAATATTTATAAAATATTCTCCCTTTTCTAGAAAATGGACCATTATTGGATCCATATGATGTAAGGAATACCTCTCAAAAGTGTTTACCTTTTTATATTTAAAAGAATGACACTCCTCCTCTATTATAAAAAGGGAACTCACCCAATTAATTCTTCACAACTCTAATGACCTCATACAAAACCTATCCAAATAATCTCCAAAAACACATCCTATCATCTTATAAGCCTCACTTTGTTCAGAAAGCAAACCAAGTTAGTCCTTTTGTGAAAACCAAAAGAAATTACCCAATTAAGAGGTAACATCATTCAAAAAGAACTTTTGTTTTATTTATTTATCCAACACATAAATTATTCATATTCCATGATTATAAAATAAAATTATTATACAAAATATAATTATATGTTTTAATGTTAAGTTTTATCCCTATAAACTCACACAATTCCATCAAATAGGATACACAATCATCGTTTGTGTGTACAACGGACTACCTCCTCGCGAACTGATATCATTCATTTTTCCGTTAACACTTTTAATGGTTGGAAATAATGATGTAATTACTGTTTTATATGATATATATATATATATATTTATGATTTATATATTCTTATTGAATTATTATATAACACACAACTTCATGATTTCCATTTTGTGGGAATATGATAAGTTTTTTTGTGGATGTGTGGACTACTGCCTCCTCAAAGCGACATGATTCACTCACACTTTACATAGAATGTATTAAATATGGGTTTATTTAACATATTTTATATTTATGAAGTAATAATTATAATTTAATTATAATATATATATTTATAGACATCATATTCTTTTCTTTCTTTTAAAATATGAAAGGAAAATAGAAGCATTGTTCCTACATACATAAGGCCTACAGTCTCCCTAAATGGTGCATTTTATTTCACACACACACAAAAAAATATATTTCATAGATTATTATAAATAATTATAAAGTTAATATATTTGATATTTATTCCATTTTTTACATTCTGGAAATATGTAAATCATGATCTATATAAGAAGATCAATAATAACAAGTCAAAACATACATAAAAAACAAAGTGGTTGTTACATGAAACGCAACTTTAACATGAAATTGTTAATAAATGGGTAATATAAAGTCAACATAAAATAATATATGATATTATATATAATAATATGGTTCTATGATATATTTATAATAAACATATATTTATTATACAATAGGTTTGAATGTGTATGAAGAAAGTTAAGACTTAAGGTAAGGGTTTTCTCGTCTCACTTTTATTTATGTGAGATATATGATATATTAACCAGTTATTATTATTATGTTGTGTATATAATTAACTATGAAATTTTATATCATGAATTTAATTTATTTAATGATATTAAAATTTGTAATTGATTTTATTATTTTATGGACCTCATGATTCTCAATTTACTCAAGTAGTTATGGGATTTTTAGTCTCAATTTTATTTTTGCAAGACTTATTCCTTATTCAACACTCATTTCTTTTGTGTGGTGAATATAATGAACACGAATTTATTATATTATTATTATACTTAAATTCATTTTTATATACATATCCATTTTATTATCTCTATTTATTTGGGTTTTACGGTTCAAAAGTTACCAAATCGGTAAGGTAATTTTGTTTCAATTTACCTTCTTTGTGACACAAGTTTTGTTATTTACATATATTATTTTAAAAGTTATATATACTATCATTTAACATTTTATATCATGAGTATACTTATTTTCATGATATTTTAAAATTCATGTAATTTTTTACTTTCATGGGTATTTTGATTCGAATTTACTAAAGTGGTAAGGGTTTATTACTGAAGTCTCATCATTTATCTAGATTGTTTAAAATTATGATTCAATTGATGAAATATTATGGTCCATATCTCAAGTGTTATCATGATGTTTTTTCTTCCCTATTTATTCATGATATAATCATGTATTGTTACCATTTTCTCACTATTTGGTACTTAATATAATTAAGAAAATGTTTTTGAGAAAGTTTGACCTTATTTCTCTCTTTGGTTGGAAATATGTTTAATTCAAAAAACAAGTTTTATGAAAATGTTTCCAAAAATATTTTAAATTGATATTTTTAGATAATTTTCATGTAAAATTATTTCTAATATGTTTTTTGTTTTAAAAAGTGTTTTAAATGGTTTTCAAAGATCCCTTTAAAAGTTTCAAATGGCACTTTAAAAAAAAACTGTTTTCAAAATGTTTTATGTTTTAAAAATAATCTTTCAAAGATAAAAGGATATTTTCCTAAAGAAATGTTTTAAATTATAATTTCCAAATTATAATACTTCTAATATTAAATCCTTTGATATAGTTTATGCTTTATTTTTGATATGATTTAATGACACCACTATTACCCTTTCATTGAATAGTTTATGTTTAAGGTAACACATTATATATGAAACCCATTTCTCTTCCATGAGTTATACCATGATAAAATGAATATGAAACCCACTTATTTTCAAAATTTATATTTTTATTAAATTATTATGAAACCTATCTATTTTGTATAGGTTATTATCAGATGAAGGGTTTATGATACCCCTTTAATTTCATGGGTTATGATATGATTTTTATGAATCCCATATCTTTTTATGAGTTATTATACAATGAATGTTTTATTATATTTCAGAAAAAAATATATAATGTCATTATGTAATGGGTGGGACCTAAATCTCCCTCAAATTAATTGGGTAATTCTTTATATCTTATGATGTAGATAAGGCCGAAATGAGGAGTGAACTCAGTTTAGTATGACATGGTTAGAATGGGAAGTGAACTCGATTCAGTAATACACGACTTGAATGGGAAGTGAAATTAGTTCAATATGACATGGATGGAACAATAAGTGAACCTAGTTCAGTAATATATGTCTAGAATTGGTAGTAAAACAAGTTCAATAATACATGGATGAAATAGGAAGTGAATCTTGTTCGGTAATATAGGGATGGAATGGGAAGTGATCCCCATTCAGTAATACAAGGATGTAATGTGGAGTGAAACCGGTTCAGTAAAGGGATTTTTCAACTAATATGGTATTGGGAGTGAACCTTGAGTACTAATATGGTTTGGGTAGTGAACCCATTCCGCTAATATGTCCTTTTTAGTAAGCCTTTACTAATATAAAAACCATTTTATATGTTTTTATGTCAGCCAAAATTCCAAGTCTTATTCCTATGTTATTATTTCATGGCTTATGATTTTGATTCCATTATGATAAATGTCATATGAACTACCAATATTTATCCCATGTCTTATGTATATAATATCTGATATGTAGGGTATGGTCTTCAAATATTATTCTCTTGTTCTCATACCCTTATGTTCATGTTCTTCTTACATACCTTACTTGTTTAACCTTACTGAGCATTTGACCTTACCCATTCTTATGTTTCCATTACTCATGTTATGAAGAAAAGTTTTAAGTTGGAGTAATTAAGGAGAATATATTTATAGGATACTTTGGAGATCTTTCACCATGTTAGAAGATATTGTTCCACATATCCAAAGACACTAAAATATTATGGTCCTTAGGCATGTATTTTTGTAATGTTATGAATATTCATCTAAAATGATTTAATATACATGTATGTTAAACATGATTTTTTATATGAATCACAATTAAAGGGATTCATTTTTGATGGATCCCAACAGGTATAGGAGTTAGTAACTGTCATAAAAGTGTTTTACTATAAAGCATGGGTTGAACTGGGGTGGTTCTTGTGGTGGAAGGACCACCCTGCAGTATTTGGGTTGTGTCATAAAGTTCCCCTGGGAGTTCTAGAAATCAATTTTCCCTTGATAAGGTTTTTAATATAGAGCTTGGAATGAACCATAGAAAAATTCCATGAGTGGGACTTTGTGCATCAACCAAATGGGTTTCACCATAATGAAACACCAAGTGAGGTGGCTTGTACTGTGGAGCCTATATCCATTCCGCAACGTTATTTTAACCCTATTATTTTAAGTGGGGTAGATCAGTCACTTCCTAGTTTCCCCACCGTAATTTTTCAGTTGATAAGATAATTTCAGAGGGATATTGTTCCATCCCTTCACCTTCACTTTCTCCTATTCATCCCCCCTCAGAGAGTATATTTTGTTTTTAAATTTTTAGCAATTTAAAGTGAGAATATAACTTTATTGTCTTTAATGATCAATTACCCCTTATATCTATATGATTATGTGTGATTTTGAGAAAGTATTTTCATGATGATTCCACTAGATAATGGTGGAATTGGGAAAAAATAATGGGGTTTTTTTGGCTTGGTGAGAGGACATCCTAAGAGAAGTATCTATTGAATTATTTTTCCATTTAAATTGAGTTAAGTTATTGTAATTTTAAATTAGATTTTTTGATTAAATTGGATGAAATTGAAAATTAATTTACTATTGTATGATAGGGTTTTCCCATGATCGCATCAGGGGTATACCATAAACCTTACAAGTGTGGTTGGTCATGGTTTCGATGAATAGGTAATGACTGATGAATTTCACAATTGATTATTCCCCATTAGATTAATTTTAATAGTAAAATATAAAATTTTATAATTAATTATTTGGTAATTGTGTCTAGATTTAGGGGATCGAGTTTTGGAAAGATCTTGTATGAGGCATGGATGGGTTTGGCTGAGGGTGAGCCGAGTTTGGTGTGCATGGTAACTCCATGGTAGAGGTAGGTGGTCCCTTTAATACACAACCATATTCCTGTTTATGCATGAGTGTGAATGAATATATGTTTCATAAGGCTAGTTAAAGGATTTAGGTATTGATTAACCTTGTTAAAGAGAGAAGTTATAATTGATCCTTCTTAATTTGGAATAATTTCTCCTTGCACTTTGGGAAAATTGGGGTCAACTGACTACTAAGTCACCAAGGGGGAAAGGTTTCATATGAGTTAGTGAGATAACATGGGTAGTTTTCAAGATGTAGGATGAGTATTGGGTAACCATATTTGGTTTACTAGGGCTAGGTGGGAAGTATTGAGAGGGTTAGGCCAAGTGGAAACAAGTGATATGGTTGTACATATGCCTATAAATGAGCTTGATTTCCCACATGCTACATAGGTTTGGCTTGAAAAATACTGAAATTTACCTTAGTTTTTTTCTAGTTGAGCTCAATATTGAGTTACTTGAGTATTATATCGCTCCAGTTTTCAGTTTTAAAATAACATAATTGAGTAGCTGGTGATTGTAATCAAGCACATAATATTTTAATATATTATTTTTATTTATTATATATACATTTAATTTCAGTCTTGATATTTCTATATAGACTAAAAATTCACCCTTGAGCTCTATTTAAATCTTTATTTTGAAATTTTAATTTTCATAAATATTCCTAATTGAATTCTGTAGATATTAATATAGTAGATCTATTGATCCAAAGTGAATCTTGAGCTCTAGATCGATGTAATAAATCAATACCCGATCAAGCATTAAGTTGAGCTCGAGCACCAAGTGTAAGTAGTGAGTACAATCTTAAGAAGTGAGATACTCATCTCAACCTTACTTGATTACACACCAAGTTTTATTTCTTTTGTATAATGAGAACCACCCTATTGAGGGTGGAGTTAGATATTGGTGTGCGTTATGTGTGGGATGATCCATCTAGGGAAAGATGAGGTGTGTTAAAGAGGGATTAATTTGAGTGATGGGTTCAATATCTCTCTAAAGGGATATGTGAGAATGATGCTATGTTTTTAGAGAGATTGAGGGAAACCTGATATTTTGAAGAGGATTGGAATGAACACTTTAGGCTTGGTTTGGGTAGATCCTACAGGCTATGGTAAAAATTTTAGGATTTATATATGACATGATGTTGATGAGAAGAGGCTGAGAGGGCTTTAATGACCCTAGTAGATACCCTTTGTGTGAAAGATGATAAGGATGATGGGTTTGACATGATTATCTTGTATAATTAAGATGGACTTAAGGAGGATAGCATGTGATCCTAGTTATATGAAGAGATATTCACGAAGTTATGGGGATAGATCTCAATTTACTATCACCCTGATGATGAGTTGGAGAGATTTTAATATGGGTTGTGTTCCTAATTTTTTTATTGTGTGTTCCTATTTATGTGGATGTCAGATGAAAGATTGGTTTTGAATCTATTATTAAGGAATATAGTATATTTATAAGTCCTACAATTCACCCTTTCATATGAATATTGGATTGGTAAACATTTTGTGTGACCTACCATGAATTGGTAGGTATATATTGGGTATTCTATGGATGGATTTACCTACAAAAGAGAGGATGAACCAAGATTTATAGTGTTCCCTTTCTCGAGTGGGATTAGGTTGGGTAATATGATGTTTCCCTTACCCTGAATTAGTAGTCTGCAGTTGGTTACTTTTAGTGCACCATTCCCTAAGGGTAATAGATTGGGTACATTCATTGAGGATACTCCCTTGAGAGGGGGAGGATTGAGATATATTTAGTGCAGAAATTCATATAAGATGAGGATGGTAGGTTACTTTTAGAGTTCCCTAATATAGAAACCCTCATTTTTGGACCATTACAAGTTCCACATGATTTTTAACTTTTCATTTGGTGGATGGTTCATATCTTGAAATGATATTTGGAAGGTAAATATGAGCATTAGAACACATAAAAGTGTTGTTTTTTGGATGTAAATTAAATACTGAGAGTGATCTTGGGAGTTTATATGAATTTGGAGAGAATCAGGCTCTGAAAAAAACTTTTTGATTGAATTGGGGAGTGGTGCATAGGTTTTTTAAATCATGAAGAACTCTAGGAGAAACCTTACGATTGTTAAGGGTGTATTATATGGGTTTTAAAGCCTGAAAGGTGTGGTTCATGTCTATGATGAATGTCTAAAAAATTATATAGGTACGTGCACTATATATATATTTTTCCAAATCACATGCCTATATTTTGAAGTTAGTGTCATTTAACTAGTATCACCACCTGATTACCTCATGGTTATCCCAAATTGTGTTGCCAAAATATGTGAAATATAGATCCTGGGTAGTGTAAGATAAAAGGTTGGTGCACGATTGTAAAAATCATGCAGCCTAATAATTCAACTCTTTAAAAGAGGTAAATTTACCAATTTTACATTGCAACCTAAAATGGGTTTTACCCCCATTTCTTCATCCATTATCACCCAATATCTTCGACATGTACTTCTCCTTCAGTTACTCCTAAATAGTAGATATCCATATTTTTGGGATCATAATCAAGTTATTCCAGTATTATTGAAGCATATAAGTTAGTCTATGATTCCTCTTCCTTCTTTTCTTTGAATATATCTCCATACATAATGCTAAATCCATGTGAGCTCTTCTGTCCTATTTTTAGGGAGGTTTATTATTATTTTTATTTCTATAATTATGACTCAATTCAAGGCATGATATTGGATGATTATAGAATCCTAAGTCTTAGTTAGGTGTTCGACATTATTTTCCCATAATTTCCTTCAATTTATAAAATGTGTAAATGTTCCATGCACTGAACATTCTGTTCATCACCTCCTAAATGTGAAATTATTTAAGTAAATGCCAATGCCTTAAATTAGATACTCCTTGAACATTATGTTTTTAATGTTTGAGGTTGTATTACTCAAAATTAACCACCACTATATATTCTTATGATCCATATTATTTAGCTTTGGAATTAAATAGATTATAATCATGGTGGATGACTGACTTAGATTACAACATGCTTGAGTTATCATTTAAAAATAAAATGGAAAATTAATCTAAATATATTGTTAAACATAAATGAAACAAACTTGGAAATATCCCATATATTATATATAAATGATAAACCTTACATATGGGAAAGTAAAATGATAAATGGTTTGAAATGGCTTAATAGGTGGGTTGGACATAGAATTTCATACCCCTTAGTCCTTGATATTTCATGAAGGAGAATTTTAATTAAATTGGTTTATTTTATCATGGTTTGTAACTTAAAATTTTATAATTGTATAAATTGATTGTAATGTGGCATGATTAATAACATTCCATATGTTTAATTATTGAATATACGCCCCTTAATAGTTATGGGAATGGTGTCCATTACTATTTATGGGAATGTAATCCCTTACTATTAAAGGCATGGTGTCCCTCATTTTTATGGGAAAGGTGACCCTCATTATTCTGGGAAAGCAATTCCTTATAATTATAGGAAAGGAGTCCCTTATTATTAAAGGAATGGTGTACCATATTATTAAGGGAATGGTGTCCCTTTTTATTATGGGCAAGACATATCTTATTAATATACACAACGAATCCCTTATTATTACAGGAAAGGAATCCCTTATTATTACGGGCAAGACATCCCTTATTATTATAGGTAAGTCATCCCTTATTAATTTGGGAAAGTAATACATTATTATTAATCATGGGAATAGAATCACTTATTATTCATTGGAATTGAATCCCTTATTATCCTATGATCTATGGGCATATAGTCCCTTACTATTCCTAATACTCAGGCATGGATTCCCTTAACTAAAATGTAAAACTTATTATTATTGTTATTATGTGGATGCCTATTTATTAATCCATAGATCCACACTGGTTCATGTACACATATATATACACATAATACCTTCTATTAATATATATACATGATGGAATATTTAGAGAAATTTCATCTTAGGTTGAAGAAGGCATAGTCATCCAGGAGTCCTTAAGGAAACCAAACCAACGTGGTTATAATCATTTTTCACTACACAACCTAAATTTTGATATAAATGCATAAAAATTATTTTATATAGATGTACTAAAATGATTTAAACATAATTGATGGTGGCATACTGAGTAAATCACACACCCTTTTTGGTCCACCGTTTGGTACCTAGACATACATCATTTGGTTATAGGTTAGGATATAGTTGTGCTTTATACTATTTTCTTATAGACTATGACTGGTTATGGGAATTTGAGAGTATTAGATGAGAATATACTCAGAATTAATTCTAAAGTTAGAGTATTTTCTTTATTTATATTTTTTTAGTTTGGTTCTATTGTATTATTTCCTATTGTATTCCATTCTTCCTTTAGTCATTACTTATTATGTTCATACACGGTTCATTATCTATCACTTATTTTTTAGTTATTATCTTTTTGTAATTATATTTTACGTAATTGTGATACTATAATCATGAGGGTATAGTCTCCCCATCATACCACCTATATACACTCGCTACTAGTAGACATCCTCTAGGGTATGTGGAGGTGCACTTTCGACCACAACGAAAACCATTTCGGGGAGCTGCATTTGTGAAAATCGATTCAGGATGTAAAAAAGTTGTATCAGTGGTTTTTTTTATTTTTTATTTATATTTTAGTATATTTTAATGGAGACCAATAATTTTTCAGCACTTGGTAAATAGCTTGTGACTAGGTCCATCCAGCCTAATCACAGTGGAAAGATTAAGTTTCTATGGATGGGACTCTTTTTCATGCTTTTAGATATTAAAGTTGAATATTATTTCACCTTGTTTGATTGTTTTACTTTCATTGGATATTGATTAATTTATTTTTACCTCTTGGATAGATATGTTAAGAGATAGTTATATACATTAATCATTATAGGAACATATAGATTCACATGTCATGAATATGACATGCATTGTAGATTACATTGTAGATCACTTGATATATGTTGATTTTTATACCATAATTATGCAATTTACTTCTTATGGATGATTTTATTATTGTGTTTGAATGATTGTGTGAGTATTTATCATGATTCTATGAATATTTATCATGATTTATTATATAAAATGTTAGGGTGAAAATTATCATGCTCATTTTTATGCCATTTTTTCTGAAATTTGTAAGATTTCATGCCTATATTTTTTACTCAGTGATAGTTTGCCTTGATATACTTATGATACAAGTAATTGGATATTAAAGGGTTTTCATCAACCTAAATGGTGTTTTACCATATACTTTATTAGTTTCAAATTAATTAATCAATAATGACATGTTTTATCCATGTAAAATTGGATGCATGGGACAAAACATAACTAGATACAATTAAATGGGAGGAAATTGTTCAATTTATAAAGTGTATGGGGCTTTATAAATTGGATAATGGTGACCCATATAATTGGACCATTACATATTAACTTGTTATATTTTTAAGACTGAAGATTTAAATTTGGGTGTAGTATATTAATTTCAATTTTAACTTATAATGGAAAGTAACTTTATAATATGGGAATGGTAAACCATCTAACTGAACCATGATATAAATATATTATAAATTTTAATTATTATAGAAATGATTGATTTTAGACAATAAAGTAAATTAAAAATTTATAAAGGCCTATACCTCTATTATTAGGACATGATAGCCTGTAAGGCTAAATTTCTGAATGAATGACTCAACCAATTAATTCATTTGTGTCATGTTTCTTATGAGATAAACCCATTAAGGGTGTGTTAAATCTTGAATAAAATAACTATTATTGGTTTAAATTAAATGGGACGACAATTTTAATTTATGGATAATTGAACCCATAAATTCGGAATGTCTGTACATATAATTGAACCCAGTTTGACATGATGGTACCCTCATAAGGTGACATATTATTTATATTCCACAATTATTAACCCTATGGGGGTATGTTCATGATGAATGAGATGGTTAATTAAAGTGTATGGAGTCACTTATATGGTGTTACATATAAATGTATGGTGTAATATTACTTGACCAATCCTCTTATTTAGTAAAGACCCTTTTTCTACTATTGAGATTTGTTATTATGAGGAATTGGTTAATTAAAATTCCAATTACAACCTAATGAGTGTTTTCCTCTATATCATGGAAATTTACATTTTCTTTATATAATACAATTGTAATGAATTATAGATGATTAAAATGGATAAAAAGGAAATTATAAGATAATTTACATATTTTACCACATAGAATCATCCAAATTAAAAGAAAAGTATAGGTTTAGAATATTTTTTCACTTATTATTGTTATTTTCCATTTTTCTAAATATTATCCTTTTTAAAAGTTGTAAAAAACTAGAATTTATGTAAAAAATTGAATGAAACCTTGTATAGTTGTTTATAGAATACTCCCTCATGAAAGGTTTAGCCTTATTTTTACCTTGAGATATGCTTGAAATGGGAACGCGAACATTTCCCTTTGAATTTGGTTGGATTCATTCCCATAGTTGTGTTGAACTTGTAGGATAGGAGGTAGAGCCTTTTTGTATTTTTAGGTATGAATCCAGTTTTAAAATTCAACACATTTTGTGAAAGAGGGGTTATATCATTGAGGTGTTACCCTCGGATATAGAAAATGGGTAGGCCTTTGGGTATTGTTTTCAGGCATAGTAAGTACTTTAAATTTGATCTAGTTGAGTCTAGTTGGACTCTTTGTTAATGAAATGACACCTTAGGTGGACGGGTGGTTGTTTATTAAGTGAACCCCAAATGTGTGTTTTTATTGTATATGGAAACCACTAAGTTTTATCTCTTTTCTCTTTTCATTATAATTGTAATATTTTAATGCGCACTCCCCTATTCAGATTCTCAATGATTATCAGGGCCTAGAAACCCAATGTTTGGAATATAAAGCCACAATGCCTATATTGATAGGTTTGGACCCTTTAATGTTGATGATTCCTTAACTATTTTAGTTTAATCTATTCTAAAAGATTTTATTTAGGCGTATTATAATCTGTGTGATAAATCCCCTTAAATGGATCATGGTTTTCTTGTGAGAGACCTTAAGGATAGGTGGTCTGATCAAGTGGCCCTATTTTGGGATTGATCAATAGGGCTAGATATGATACCTCGATACCCTTACATTGACATGAACCTAGTAAGTCAGCTATGTTTTATTTGAATGTGGGAAACCCTAAAGAGAGTATGGCTTGGGATTTATGTTTTCCAAAAATTCAACGATCTTTATTTTATACACTTCTTGGGATTGATGTATGAATAGTGATCAGGTTTTACATTATAGGTGGGATGATTCTAGGGGTTTTTGAATAATCACCTAGGGTTCTTGGGTATCGAAATAGCTTCAACTATAACACCCTAATATTTTGTAGCATGTTTCTTAAATAAATTCAATTTATTCGATATTTTACATTACACAAATGAACTGTGATATAATATTAAATTTCAACAAGACCGTTGGAATAGTAATCGAACTGTTTTGAATAGTAATGTGTAAATTGGAAAAATAACATCATCTATAAAATTATAAATACAATTTAGGTATCTCATAAATGAAAATTTTATATATTTACATCATATAATAAGTAAATAAATGTTTTAAAAATTCTAAATTAAGCGTCAGTATTTTTGGGGAAAGTAAATATTTATTTACAATTTTGTAGTTAATATAATTATTTAAAAGAAAAATTATTTTTTATAAAATAGATTCATAGATTAATATTTTGTTTTATTATAATTATAATATAATTTTATGATACCATAATTAATTCTTCAAAGTGTCGTAAAAACAGTTTTAATATTAAAATCTATATTTTTTGAAAAAATAATGATTTTGATTAAAAATTAAATTACTCATATTTAGAAAATTATTTTCATAAAATGAAGTCTATTTTTTAAATCTACACATTTGAAAATGGTTAGGGTCAATGTTTTGGATTTTTTTAACTAGTTGAATTTTTGGTGAATAGTGAAATATAGTAATTTATAGTATTAAACAATTTAAACATAATAAAGGAAATTTTAAGTCATGGATAAAGTAGGAAAACATTATTTAGAAATCATATGTACTATTTAATTTACTTATTCATAATAATAAAAAATATTTATCATCTTGATCCCAAAAAATAAACAAATGAATAAAATAATAAAAAATACCCCTCTCATCCCACTATAAAGACCACCCCTCACCACCCTTTCTCCTCACACATTATAAGACTTGATGATTTTCTAAATTACTACCAATTACATTCCAATCCTTTTACCCACATCCAAGACCTTCTAGAACTACCAAAAGACCAAATCCATGTATCTTAAGCAGGTCCTCAAGGAGATGATATTCTATTGGTAAAATACTCCTTATCTCTCTTTTATTCCCCTCTCATTTCTTGTCCTCTCATCATGTACCCTATACAAAGTGTCATGGTAACTACAATATCATATATATACAGTAATTTTATTATGATAATGTAATATCCATCAACAAATCTCTTCTATTCTGTTTTTATTTAAAAAAAATGAAAACAACGCCCGTGAGGTGTCGATTCGCCGCCTTCATGGACTCCGGGTTTTCATTTTTCATTACCACTTTCATGGATGATCATAAAACCATTTTTGTGGTTAATAAAGATTATAATATATATGTTGAAAATTATTTAATATTCTATAACTAGTATATAAAAATAATATTCTATAAAATGGCACAAGTTTGTGAAGCTCGTAAAAACCTCCAAAATAAATGGAGATATTTTCATCAATGTTTAATCAAATGAATCATCTTCATCCCATATAAAAAAATGAAATATGAGAAAATTTAACCTTATTTATATTAATTAATACAAAATAATTTCACTTCTATATTTTTTCTTCCATTTGACATGAACTCCCATGATTATACAGAATGGAAGCGACCATAAAACCATGAAACGAACGCTCCCAGATCAATGAAATTAAACATTTTAACTCATAGGAATGCCCATAAATGAACTTAATAAAATTATAAAAAATAAAAATATATATTTTATAGGTTTTGAATTAATTAATTAATTAATATAATTTGATTATCCAAGACATTAAATACAAATGCAGAAGGCTTTCATACATAAGGTAAGGGTTTTCTCGTCTCACTTTTACTTATGTGAGATATATTTCTTATTCAACCCTTATTTCTTGTTTTTGGTGCAAATACTACCCTTTAATATACCATATAATTAATATATTTATATTTATTCAATTCAATGTTTAATTTTATGATCATTAATTCCATAGGTAATACTATTTGACTGATTAAAAAGTTGTAAGAGATTTCGTAACTCAATTTTCATTCATTGGTTTAAACATCTATTTCATTGATTATGTCACGATAAGGTTACGTGTGAAATGAACTTGTTTATATTATATTGTATTTACAATTTTAATTTGGATTTATATTGAATACACAAAATTTATTCATTTTATTAATGGTATGATCATTGTAAGGGACTTTGTCTCAATTTTCTTTCATTAAGGCATATTTTTAATGCCATGCACCTATTTTCTTTTCTAGGATTTATATATTAAAAACTTTATTTATTATCATCAATAATTTAATATTTAATTAAATATTCATATTTCTTTTATCATGGATATTAATATTGTCTCATCCGTATACCATTTTTTACATACGGTGTTTACCTTGATAGTTATTTGATTAACTTCAGAATTATTGATAAATATGTATCTTTTATTTAATAAGGATATTTGATGAAAAGGAAAATTATTTATTTTTTAAATTGAATATTTGATTTACAAGGAATAATTTGGACTAGGATTAAATGGGTTAGTTACTAGTTAATGCAAGCCCGATGGGTTGGGGATAGGTTAATGCAAGCCCATCGATGCATTGACAGTCTCATGAGACAAAATCAGTTGGAAAAACCCCCTTCATGATTGTTTTCAATTAGAATCAGATGGGTTTCTACCAAAATATTTAAAATTTATTATAAAATTTCTTGACAGTATAATTATTTATGCTCCAGATACACGATGTACAATAATTAAACATTTCTGACATTGAGAATTTAGTTATTATTATCTAGAGTCTTTTCACTATGACAAGATCTATGAATGAATTTTCATTCTCAGTTTATATATTTTCTTATTTTTTTAGTTATTTATCTTTTAATATTGATTATACTTATTTATTAAATTTATATTCCACTTTATCTAACTCTTACCAAGCACTTGATCTCACCCATTTTTTTGTTTATTCTTTTAAAGGTTACCAATAAGTTTATTATGATGTATATGCAAGGTTAGACTACGGAGAAAAGATTGAATTCTTGAAAAAAACTTTTTTTATGTTTTTAAATATAATTTAAATTTTAATTATATATAAATTTTACCAAGACTCCTAAATTATTCAGTACTTTGGGATGCGATTCTTTGTATCTAGTTCCAATGTAATAAAGTAACCACCGACTTTGGGCTATTGGGGTTGGGGTCTTTACAGTTGGTACTATAGAAATTTTATTATAAACCTTCGGAACTAGATTTAGGAAGTCCTAGATTAGGGATCATAAACGTAAGATATAATTTTAGGACAACTATAGAAGCACATCCCAAACAAACCATTTATATGAGATTAGATACACATAAAATTTTCAATTTATGTTAATAATTTCACTAAATTTTGGAGTATAAATTATGTTTCATAATGATATGATATAATATAGTTTATTTAATAATTTAGAAATGGAACTCCATAAAATGAATAGTAACTTCACCAATTCACATGATCCAATGAGTAATAAGGGTCATATATTATATGGTCTTATGCTAATATTCGAAAGGGAACAAGTATCCCAAAAATTATCATCATTAGAGGACATAATATCATATGTTTAGAAGACAAAAAAATTATCATCTATATAATATAGCTTCATAGGGAAGCATGATAAAGAGAGCACTAGTAGGAAAAAGTTGGATAAAGTAAAGAAAAAAAATGAAGTATTTTCCAACATGTGGTAATTGTGGAAATAAAAACCTTGGTACTTTCTTAAAAAGAATGGGAGTTTTCTATAAGATTGGAGTGAAAGGAAACTTTTCTTATTTTTAAAAGGATAAGAAAAATGTTTCTAATATAAAATTATTAAACTGCAAGGATTTGGTACACTATGAAAATAAATATCTCAAGTGTCAAAAAATTTACCCCAAAGGAGTATAATAGATCATGGTCAAGCTTATTCTACTACCACAGATGAATATAAATGATTAATATGCCTGTGTTTGGATTCAAGGATTATGTTATTTGAGTATTTTATCAATAGTTATATAGTTATAATAATCATGAGATATATAAGGATCGTACTGTAATACTTATTATATAAGGAATTGGAATCATGTGATGAAAAACACAAGTAACCAAGAGAAGTGATTTTGTTATAAGTTGATATTTTAGAAAACACATGATCTAGGAAAGATAACCCTAAATATGTGTTTGACATTGAGATATAATAAATAGATGTTTGTGGGATAGTATTGGTGACCATGAATATGGTGAGTGATTTGATGGTTTATGTTATGTTTGATAGAATTATTAGATGTTTGTATTTAAGGAATATATTCAAAAACCATATATTTTACTTTTGGAATAATGCATGTTTTCATAAAGCCTTAAAGGAAATTAATGTATTAATATATTTGGTATGTGACAATAAGAGATACATTATTTGGGGAAATCTTTTTCTATTTTGATTTTGAAAATTTAGTGATATTCCATCTAATTATTTTGGACTTTGAATTTGGGAAAAAGTATTTTGAATGAGTCTCAAGGTCACTACTTATGGAATAGATTAAATTGAGCCTTTTATATTAATTTTTTAGTTTAAATTATGATTTATCATATTGGAAAACTTGTGATAACCATTTTGGTTTCAGTAAATTTTTTAAGGGTTATGGAATGACTTGTGGATCTTATGATTCACAAAAGTTCTTCAGGCATAAAAATTCGTCTTAAATATCCATCTATAGATTTAAGAATTGGAGTGGAGATAGATTGAATTAGAACCAAATGATGAGATTATGACATGTAAATCAATAAAGTGTTTTTATTTTCTCAATTCATTATCTGGATTGTAAAAGTGACCCTCAACTCTAGGAAAATGATTATGGAACAAAAATGTCACCGGTTTACTTCTCTTTTTGAGAAATCAGTTGTCTTTTAACAGATCAAAATTTTATGGTTTTGTGATAGTTAAATTTCTAATGAACATGTTTTTTTATCACTCTTTATCAAAACATGATAGATTGATTTTCCATATTTACAGTTTTCCTATTTTTTATTCTTTTAAAATTCCAAATTTTGTTTCGACATTCACATTTTGATTTCCCTCTTATTAGGAGGATATATTATTAACCCAATTTATGAGGTGGGTTTCCCAAAAAGTAATTTTCAAGTATTAACATTTGATTTTTGAAGTGAAATTTCAAAATTACAAGGATGAAATTTATTAATGGATGAGATAATGTAGCCTACCAATATTTTATGGCACATATCTTCTTAAATAAATTCTATTTAATCGATATTTTATACTGCAAAAATGAACCATGATATATTATTAAATATAAATGTAGTCATTGGAATAGTAATATAACTATTATGAATAGTAATGTGGCCATTAAAATAATAACCTCACCTATTAAGTTGTAAATAAAATTTTGGTATCTCATTAATTAAAATGTGATATATTTATATCATATAATAATTAAATAAATGTTTTAAAAATGGTAAATTAAGTGTTGATATTTTTTGGAAAGTAAATATTTATTAACAGTTTCATAGTTAATATAATTATTTAAAATAAAATTTATTTTCATAAAATAGATTCATAAATTACTATTTTTTGTATTATAATTATAATATAATTTTATGAGACCATAGTTAATTTTCCAAAGTGTCTTAAAATCTGTTATAAATTGTTATTTTTTGAATAAATGATGATTTTAATTAAAAATTAAATTAATGATAATTAGAAAATTATTTTAAAAAAATGGATTCCTTTTTTTAAATCTATACAGAGAAAAATCACTAGGGTTAATTTTTGGGATTTTTCTGAAATAGTTGATTTTTTTGGTGAATAGTGAAATACGGTAAGTTACGTTCTTTAACATTTTAATCCCAATAAATGCATTTTTGAGTCATTTTTTATTTAATAAACCATTATTTAAAAATAACATGCACTATTTAATATACTTTCTCATAATAATAAACACTATTTATAGTCTTGAGCTAAAATAATAAACAAATGAATAAAATTATAAAAAACACCCCTCTCCTCCCACTATAAATACCACCCCTCACAAACCCTTCGCTTCACACCTTCTAATCCTCATATATTGTCTAAATTATTCCTAATTTTCTTCCCAAGCCTCTTCCATACATCAAATAATTTATTTCATTACAAAAATACCAAATCTAAGTGTCTTAAGGAGGTCCTCAAGGAGACGATATTCAAGAGGTAAAATCCTCCTTCATTCTCTTTTATTTTTCTTTTCTTATCTTATCATCTCCTAACATCCCCTATACAAAGTGGCATGGTAACTAAAATATCATATATATACTATACTTATATTGTTCTAATGTAATATCCACTAAAAAAATCTCTTATATTCACTTTTTATTTTAAAAAAATGAAACCATCGTCCGTGATGTGTCGATTCAACGCCTTCATAGATAACGAGTTTTCATTTTTCATTACCACCTTCAAGGATGGTCATAAAACCATTTTTATGGTTAAAATAGAATATTATATATATATATATATATATTAAACTTATTTAATTTTCTAAAACCATTATATAAACATAATACTATATAAAATGAAACAAGTTCATGATGATCGTAAAAACAACCAAAATAAATTAATACATTTTCATCAACATTTTATCAAATGAATCATCATCATAACATATAAACAAATGATATATGAGACCATTTAAACATATGTAATTTCATTAATACTAAATATTTTCACTTCTATATTTTTTCTTCCATTTTACATGAACTACCATAATTATACACAATAGAACCAACTATAAAACCATGAAACAAATGCTCCCAAAACAACGAAATTAAACATTATAACTCCTCAGAATATCCATCAATCAACTTAATAAAATTATAATAAATAAAATATATGTTTATGTGATTATTAATTAATTAATTAATAAATCTAATTTTCTTATCTAGGACATTAAGTACAAGTGATGAATGATTTCATATGTAAGGTAAGGGTTTTCTCATCTCACTTTTACTTCTTTGAGATATATTCCTTATTCAACCATTATTTATTATATGTGGTGTTAATACTAATATTTAATATATCATATCATGAATATATTTATATTCATGGAATTACATGTTTAATTTTATTATCATTAATTTTTTGGGGTAGATGATTTGACTGATTATAAAGTGGTAAGAGATTTCTTAACTCATTTTTATTTATTGGGTCAAACTTATATTTCATTGATTATGTCATGCTAAGGTAATGTGTAAAATAAATTTTGATTATCTTATACAATATTTATACATTTTTTTGTCGATTTACATTGAATAAACATAATATATTAATTTTACTAATGATATAATCCTTGTAAGGGACATTGTATGAATTTGATTTGGTTGAGGCATATTTTTTATGTCATGCACTTATTTTGTTTTATAGGATGTATATACTGGCACTTTTATTTATGATCATCAAAAATTTAAAAATGTATTAAATATCCATATTTCTTGTATCGTGGATATGATTATTTTCTAGGACATATACCATTTTTACATACGATGTTTACCTTGATAGTTATTTTATTAACTGGGGAATTATTGATAAATCTATATCTTTTATTTTATAAGAATATTTCATGAAAAGGAACATGATTTATTAATTAAATTGATTATTCAGCATATTATTAATTCTTTGTACTAATATGACATAAGTTGGGGTCTGGTCAATGCAATCCCTATGGGTTTGGGACCTATTAATACATCCCCCTTGATGCATCGATAGTATCATGAGATAAAATCAGTTGGTAAAAAACCCTTCACATTTTTTTCAAATAAAAATAAGATGGGTTTCTACCCACAAGATTAAACCATAATTTTAAAGGTCTAATGGTATAATGGTTCAGGTTTTAGATTCACAACTTCCAATAATTAATAATTTCCTACATTTAGAATCGAGTTATTAATTTCTAGAGGATTTTCACCATGATGACATATAAAGATGAATTTCCATTCCTAATTTTTTGATTGGAATGTGTTTTTCAGTTATTTACCTTTACGTATTGATATTGCCTATTGATTCAACTTATATTATACTATATCTAACCCTTAATGAGAATTTTAGGTCACCCATTTCTTATGTTTATATTTCCCCAGGATTACAGTAAGTTTATTATGATTGATATGAAGGGTTATGATAAGGGTAAAAATGAAATTCTTGAAGAATTTTTTTTTGTTTTTATTTTTTTAATGTAATTTGAATTTTAATTATGTATCTAGTTTACCAAACTATATAACTATTCAGTTATTCGGGGTGTGATTCCTTTTATCTAGTTCCAATGTAATAAAGTAACCACTGACTCTAGGCTAGAGGGGTTAGGGTATTTATAGTTAGTATTAGTGGATGTTTAGTAGAAACCTTGAGAACTAGATTTAGGATATCCTAGATTAGAGAACATAACCCTAATATATACTTTGAGGATAAATATATCAGAACATCCATGACAAACCATGTTTATGATATTAGCTACACATAAAATTTTCAATTTATGTTAACTATTTCACTAATTTTCAGATTATACATTATATTACATAATTATATGATATAATATAGTGTATGTCATTATTTATAAATTTAACCTCCCAAAAGGATTGAGAACCTCACCAATGAACATGATCGAATTAGTAAGAAGGGTCATATGGTTTATGATCTTATTCCAATATTTCCCAGGGGAAAAATATCCCAAACATTATAATCATATGAGTACATAGTGTCATAAGATAACAAGAAAAAGAAATAATTATCTATGAATTATAGCTTAATATGGATTTATTAGAACAAGAATACTTCTATAAAAAATATGTATAAAGGAATTAAGAGAAAGAAGTATTTTCCCACTTTTGAAAATTGTGGAAAGAAACACACTGGTACTTGCTTAAAAGGAATGAGAGTTTACTACATGTGTGGAGAGAAAGGTCACCATTATTAAGTTTTCAAGGCTAAAAAAATGTTTCCAATATAAAATTATTCAACTTCAAGGATATGAGAAACTATAGAAATCAATGTCTCATGCATCAAATGAATTTACACCAGAATAGGATAATGGATCATGGTCAAGCTTATGATACTGCTATAAGAAAATTAAGAATGATTAATACACCTATTTTTGAATTAAATAATTATATTTCTTGAGTATTTTATAAATAATTATCTGGTAAAAATAATCATGATATATATATGAGGATTGTACCGTAATACTTGTTTTTTAAGGAATTTGAATCATGTGGTTAATAGAAATAGTAACCAAGAGAAGTGATTCTATTGTAAGTTTGTCTTTTTGAAAAAACATGATTTGGGAAAGATAACACTAAATATGTGCTCGATATTGAGATAATAATAAATATATTTTTATGGTATTGTATTAGTGACCCTACAGTTGGTTAGTTATTTTACAGATAATGTTATGTTTGATGGAATTATTAGATATTTAGATTTAAGGAATATATTCAACAACATGAGATTTTACTTTTTGAAGCATAAATGTTTTCATAAAGGTTTAAAGGTGATTAAGGTATTAAAATATTTGGTATATGAAAATAAGAGCTACAATATTTGTGGAAATCTTATGTTTAGTTGATTTTAGAAATTTAGTGATCTTTATTATAAATATTTTAGACAGTGAATTTTAGAAAAAAGTATTTTTAATGAGTCCTAAGGTCAATGGTTATGGAATTAATTAAGTTAAAAATTGTATTTTATTATTTGAGGTCAAATTATAATTTATTATATTGGATAACATGTGCAAACCATTTTAGTTTCAGTAAAAAATTAAAGGATGAAGGAAAGACTTGTGCATATTATGATTCATAAAAGTGCTTTAGGTATAAAAATTTGTCTTGAATATCCATCTCCAGATTTGAGAAATGTAGAAGAGATAGATCGAAGCACAACCAAAGGATGAGATTATGAGTGTCACATCCTAAGTCTGAGGTAGGTGTTCTACATGCTTTTCCCTTAAAGTCCCATTGATTATAAGATCTGATATGATGCACGTGAAAATTTCTATGTGTTTCCTCATAAATGTAAAATTAATTATGTAAATATTAATGCCTTAGATTAGATACTCATTGAACATAATTTTTCTATCACTGGAGGTTGTATACCTGGACCTGAACAACCCCTCAATATGCTTATGATCCCTACCCATTAGATTTGAATTAAATAGAATATACGCATAGCGGATGACTCACATAGCTTATAATATGCTTAACTCATCCATTGTAATAAAATTACTAATTTATCTAAATGGATTTTTAAATGGTAAGGAACCAAACTTGGATATATCCTAGGTATTAAATGTAAAAGATCAATCTTAATTACAGGAAATTGAAGTGATAAATGGTTTTAAATGACTTTCTAGGTGGGTTAGACATGATGTTTCATACCACTTGGTCATTGATCTTACATGTTGGACTATTTTAATTAAATTTATTTCTTGCACAGTGGAATGTATCTTAACACGGCCTAATTATATAAATGAATTTTAATGTTTCATGCTTACTAACTTGATCTATTCTTAATTATTGAATACACATCCCTTACTAGTTATGGGAATAGATTCTCTTACTATTTATGGGGAAGGAATCCCTTATTATTATGGTAAAGGCATCCCTTATAATCAATGCAAAGTAATAAATTATTATTATGGAAAAGCAATCCTATATTATTATGATCAAGGCATCTCATATTATCATTGTAAAGAAGTCGCTTATTATGATGGTAAAGTAATCCCTTATTATTATGGGAAAGGAATCCATTATTATTACGGGCAAGGTGTCCCTTATTATTATTATGTTTAAGGCACCCTCATTATTATGGGAAAGGTTTACCTAATTATTATGGGAAAGGAATCCATTATTACTATAGGAAAGGTGTCCATTATTATTAATCATGGTCATGGAATCCCATATTATTCATGGACATGATGTCCCTAATTCTCTAATGATTGATGGTCCTGGAATCCCTTACTATTCGTGATATTAGAGCATGGAATACCTTAACTAAAATGTGAAACTTAGTATTGGTGTTCTTATGTGGACACGTGTGTATTAACCCATGAGTTCACAGAGGTGCATGTATATCTATGCATACATACTCCCTTGTATGATAATATACACGATGTCACATTTAGATACCTTCTGACTTAGACTGAAGTTGGTATGGTCACCCAAGTGACTTTGAGGAACCTAATCCACCTTGGTTATATTTATTGTTTACTACACTCAATTAATTTTTATATAAATTAACACTAATTATTTTATATACATAGACTGAAATTATTTAGAAACCATTGGTGGTGTCATACTGAATATGTCTCAAACCCTATTCAAGCCGCTTTTTGACACCTGGACATACTCCAGCAGACATATGTATTTGGATTATTTTATTTATTTATCTTTTTTAAGTCTACTCTAGTTTTTTTATTTCCTACTATATACTTGTCTTCTTATATTAATTACTCAACATGTTTATGGATGGTTCTTCATTCATTACTTATTGATTTTGAGTTATTATATTTTTTGGATTATCTTTTATACCACTATTATACTCTGATCATTGGGGTATCATCTCCCCACCATACCACATATATACCCTATTTCTAGCTAGAATCGTTTGGCATATGAGGAGTCATTCTTGAGGAAATGTAATCAACCATATAATTCCATCACTTCATTAGCTCTAGAGTCAAGATGTTACAACTACCATAGAGGGAGATGGCATGGGTACCATTCAGTGTGGTCTTCCCCATGAGGTATTCACTTTGGTACTTAACGTGTGAGATACCCAGAGTCTTTAGCTGTGGGTCAAGATTAATGACACAAGGGTAATATATTTAGATAGTTCCTAATGTATGTGTGGTTAGGAGTCCTAGTGGTGTAGTAAGAACATGATGACCTAATCTGTCCACATGTGGTGGTACCAAAAACATTATTCTGATAGTGGATGAAGCAGGTTTCCCTGGGTGTCATAGTGGCATAGTTATTACATGAAGACTCAACATGTGTATGTGTTGTGGTGGGATAAGTTATAATTTAGAATGGGATGAAGAAAGTATAGTTATGTGTTAAGATGTATTAGTTAGTACATGATGGCATGATGTGAATATTTGTACATTTCATTTATTTTCCTCATTCACACATACATATATGATGATTTATATTATGGGATTTTAGTGTGACCAAAGTTATAAGTCTTTATCACACCCTTCATGGGAAATTTGGTGCATATGCTAAATTTATTCCTATTTTATATGAATGGGAAAATGTTATGTAGTGGATATGATTATGGTGGCTCAATAAGGTATTGGAGACTATGGTTGAGGTGGGGAGAGAGGATATGGGTATATACTCTTATATATTTTATATCCTTAATTTATTTTTATAGACGATCAACCTAGTGGGAGATCAACTATGATGTATGATTGTATACTTCCTTATTATTAATTTGATATTGAATTATTATTATTTATTGATTTAGGCATACTCTGATGGTTTATATATCTATTTTTTTGGTTATTTATGTTTTTGTATAACTCTTATTTGAGGGAATAATATCCCAAATGTATGATTTAGTTGCTTACTACTAGTGAGAAGCCAATGAAATATAAGAAGGAATTCTTGATCCCATGTCATGTCATCTGTCCAAAAACTGATGAGTGGCCTAGTTATAGGGCTTGATAGTTATACTCAACCCTGCATGTTCACTTGCACTTTTTTTATCTTATATCTATAAATATCAGTATATATGAATGATGTATTATTATTGAGCTAGGAAATGGATGAGGGTTATGGATAGTTGGGGGATTAGATATTTCACAATGGTATCCACTTTCATGTCACTGGTTTTTGGGATAACATTATTTTGGGGTGTGATGGTTGTAATTAAATTTTAATTATTTCACATATATATATTTTTTATATGTTCATCAATTATTTTTCTCATTTTATATTTTCATACTTATATGGTGGATGTTGATGTATTATAGTAGTTGATAGTTACTGTTAGTGTTAATTCAATTAAGGTTTGTGTAGATGTCTCAAAACTAGTCGTTAGCCCCAAACCTAGTTGATATAAGCCTATGGGTTTACTTACTAGTGATTTGGTGCATGATAAGTTGGATGAGCCAAATTAGAAGGTATTCATTTGACTGAGTGTTTCCCTTTGGGGTAGTTTTATTTTTTTCATAAATAAATTTGATGGTATCTTTAGGTATCACATCAACAATCAGAATGTTAATCAAGTGATAGGGAAGATTAAATATCACTTACAAAAAATCTATGATCTTTTTAATTATCTGAATGGATTTCATTGGTTTTCTAATATAAACCTTTTATTGGTTTCCTTATTTAAGGGTGAATAAAGAGGATATTATAAAAACATCCCTTCAGTATAGATATAACAATTACATGTTTTTGGGACATGCCTTTTGATGCTGTTAATATACCCAAATTTTTCATGAACTATATGAATATAATTTCAATAGTTATTTAGGCTATTTTATGGTGGTATTTTTAAATGAAATTTTTATTTAACCAAGATCCGGGGAGATAATGAAAATTATATGAATATTTTTTTAATGATTTTCTATGTGACTAGTATTTATTCTCAATTATATAAATTATCTAACTGTATTCATTAGATAAATTTAATTTCACATATAGTTTAAGATAAATGGATCACTATTATTCCTAAGAAGGTTGAGTTTATGCTTTCTTGGTAAATATTGAAGAATTTTTTTGAGAATTAAATTTTATTATAGTTGACTTGATATAATTTTAGATTCATTCAAGAATTTCTATATTTGGATTATCAATAAAGAAATTATAATTAGAAAGAATAAAGGTTTTAATAGTATGGGAAATATCATGATATATTTATGGAATTGAAAAGGATATTAACTTCATCACAAGTAATTATTCTACCTCTGTTAGAAATTTGTTATAATTTTTATTTTGATGAATCATGACTACATTTAGGAGGTTTCTTGATACATGGAGGTAAATTTGAAATTTATGGGTCTAAGATATTGATACCCAATGATATGATTTAACTTACAAACAACATGGATCTAGCTGTTTTTGTTTAACCCCTGAAGAATTAGAGTAATTTCCTCTTTTGTGAGAAATAATAGGTGCAAATATATCATAATATTCTAAAGTATATTTTTTTACATAGTGTGACCTCAAATTAAGACACTGAATATGGGTAGTATATCTTAAATCCTTTGATTGGGTAATCATGTATATAATATAGAAAACAAATGTAGTAGAGGATACCATGAGTATTGATACTCCAACTAAAATAGAGAAGGAATCTGTAGAGAAATGGAAATAGATGGGATTATTGGAAAACATTCCACTATTGGTGTCATATATGACACAATATGTAATTCATTCTAGTATTAATTTTATATCTATATTAGTATATTTGGTGAAAGTCGGGTATCCAAATTATTAATAAAATAAGAGGACAATGGATACCGTAAATAGTTAGGAGACCATCATGGGGTGTACGATCATGGAGGATTTTTTGAGTATCAATTTGATACTATATTTGTTTTTGTTTTTATAAAAAATACTTATTTTTTCCCTCTAATATGATACAAAAAAAACATTTTATAATTTTAATGTCGTGTTTCTCACAGAAGAAAAGTAATATGTTTAATTTATCTGTTATTTAATCACTAAATTAACAGTTATTTATTGTCTATTTGATTTTTTCTATATTTTCTATTTATTAATTTTTTATTTTTTATTATTCTTTTTCTCTTAATATAATCATTATTATGTATTTTGGAAGTCTTTGGATGCTATGTTTTTCCAAAGGAAATAGTCTTAATTTATTTTATTTTTTTGGTAAAGTATAAATAATTATTATATGATATATAATTAAATTTTTATAAGTATTATACAAAGTAAAAAATTATTATGAATAATAATTAATCCTTAAAAAAATGTAAGATGACATTTTTTTCAATGTCTTATGTGCTAAAAATTTAAAAATTCATAATGGATTTCTAAAAATCTTACATGTTTTTAAAAGTTATTACAAAATGGTTTTATGAGATATGGAAAAGTTTTATGTGAGAAAAAATCTTATGATAAATAAATCCTTATGTACTATCAAGTTCTAATGGTATATTAAGTCTTATTAAAACTAATATCTTACAAAATGATAGTCTTACATGACTTATAATTGAAGTCTTAAGGTTTGTGTAAGTCTTGAGAAATTAAAATTCCATCTAAATAAAAGTATTATGTGATTTTGAAGGTCTTATTTGAATCGTATGATTTAATTTTTTGGTTTTTCAAAACTAAAAACATGCTCTCTTTTAATTACTTGTGATATTTCTTTTCACTATATATTAATGTTTCTTATTTATATTCATTTATTTGTTCTATAATTTCTTATTAATTATGTTGTTAGAATAGAAAGTAGATTGGTAATGTTTTATATAAAATTAATAAAAAATTATGAGGGAAGAAGCATGTCCAATATTTATACTTCATATTTATAATAAAAAATTCATAATAATAATTTTCTTTGTATTTTCTACAAAATTTAAAGTGTGATTATCTTGTAACTATTCAAGATATTTTTAGTTGATTAATTAGTTTTATTTAAAGAGACTTTATATTAAAATAATTAATTGTTTATTAATTTATTATTTTGATAATTTTATCTATATGGTTAATTTTATAGGTTACCAATGTTTTTCTAACACTGGAGTAGTTCATTCTCATTGAAAGAGAAAATTGTGGATAATATTTTAGAAAATAAAAAATATAATGACTAATATTTTTAAATATTTTATCCATTTGGATATTTTTTTACAGTAAATGTTCATGAATAAACACTGTCAATAGTGTCTGATAGAAACAATGAAAAATGAGACCAACCTGGATGATTGTTGAGTGTTATACATGTGAACTTACTACACACACTGTGTGATTATTTTTATATAAACTCAATTATGATTTTCCATACTACCATTCAGATCAAACCTATATATTCCTTGATATTCATAACATCACTATTTATTCTAGTTTCTATAGTGTTGTGTTCTTCCAATATTTTTCTATGTGATTTATTTTATGTTTATGATTTTAATTTCAAAAGAAGGACCTACTGGGTTTTAATACCACATCAAAAGGTATGTTTGGGTTTTATATCTATGTGAAAAAGTTAATCCTTAGGTTGTTACTCTAGGGTAAAAAAGGAAAGTATATTTCATTTGTGACTCCAGGTTGAAAAGTCTATTCTTTAAGGGGTTGTGACTCCCCATTGAAATTCACGTTGTTTTATTGTTCCTCCAATAGAAAAGTTAGTTGTGATTAGGTTGTGGATACCCTAACAAAATAATATTTTTAGTGTGTAAAATTTATCTTAGGAATAGGGAGAAGTGAAGAGTAAACATATGATTACATTGATTTCAGCTCCTATAAAAAATCTTGGGTTCAAATGTTTAATTTTCTCTGCCTAATTTTTTTAGCTTTGATATAAATTTTTATAAACTATTATTTTAACCCCTTCTTGAAAATTCATAAATATCACTATCTGGGTAAGAAATTTGTATTAAAGGTTTATCTTTTATCTTGTGTGTGTGTGTACTACTAAATACTTCGTATAATTAATTGTCTATGGGAAAAGTTTAATTTAATATGTGAGTTTAAAGTTCTAATAAAGGTTGGATTCATCGAAGAACATCATTAATTGATGAAACTAATATGAATACTAACATGATAGGACGCAATCCTTCCTAAAAAAACTAAATACTGAACATTAGAGTAATATGGTAAAATATTACACAATGCCTACTATGAGTCCAGATACCTTGACTAGTATTCCTATTGTTTCATAAGTCTTAAATTATAAAGTTATAGATATTTTTTATTGTGAAATTGAAAGAAATGTATTTATACTTATATCAACATAAAAAATATCTCATGATATTTGGATAAAATTTCAAGTCACTCACTATGTAACTGATAAGATAAAGAGAAAAAATGTTTAATGTTAAGAGAAGTATGTGAAAAATTTTAAATAGGGGATGAAGAAACAATAAATTTTTTACTCATCAATTCACTAGAATAATAAATATAATGAGTTCTTTTGACAAATCCTGAAATAATATAGTTCTTATTGAAAGAGTTTTGAGATCATTACAAAATAAATGGAATAAAAAAGGTTATTATTTATAAAAGTAATAACTTCAATGAATATACACTTAATGAACATATTAGTCCATTACATTAATATGAACATGTGTGTAAAAATATTGATGATGAGTAAGTTAGAGAGACAACATATTTTCATTTTAAATAATATATTAATGTTACTTATTACTCTTTTAGTTATGATTTATATTTAAGTGTAAGAGTTGAAGTTACTCATGTAGAAAAAGGAATGTATAAGGGAAAGAAAGGATATTATAGTATAAATAAAAGATATTATCTTAGATATGTTTACTATGGAAGCAAGAAAGGTAATGTTGTTTCAAATGATGCTATATATGTAATATTTTATTAAGGCATACGAAAATATAATATAAATTCTTAATTCGTAATGATGGAGAATGAAATAAATAAAAATAATCAAAATAATTAGGAAAATATAATCTTATTAGTTGGTTTGACCTATATAGAGGATTTATATTACAGCGATGAATATAGAATAGAAAAAAGAATCGGCTGACTCATGTCTTAGAGAAATATCAAATTGGTTTAGTGATTGTAATTATGATTCTAATGAATCAAATTATGAAATAAAATTATCCCTATGTTATATGATAATATTTAAATATTAAAAAAATATCAAAATTTCATAACTACATAAGGAAATTAAATAAAATAATAAGAATTTTTTTTGAGTAAAATAAGATTCGTTCTCAAGAAAACAAGAATCTTAAAGAAGAAAATTATAAGTACAAAGATTTTGTTTCTAAGAACAATGACTAGAAATAATGAAAGTTCAAAGAATTATATAATGACCATGATATTTCTAAAAAGTAAAATAAAAGGTTTAAAATGAAATATAAAGTATAAAGAAGAATATTTACTCATTTATTCAAGGTATGGAATGTTATAATAAAATTATTTCTTTGATGAAATATTAAAATTAAACATAGAAATGATTATGTATTACTTAAAAGTTATAATAATTTATTTATAAAATTTATAAAGGAATTGTTTCAGTAGTAACAGATTTTAGATGGAAAAAATGATCGTCATCTAAGTGAATGATCCTTAATATACTCAAAATAATTTGGGGAATACGAAACCTTTAATTTATAATTTTTTATCTTCAAGATTACCCAGGAATACTTGTTTAAGATTTTTTTGGTCTTTAATAAATTTTTTTATTACCAAATTAGACCCAGATTAACATGAGAACCAAAAATTTCTTAAAATTTATTTTATTGGAAGGTTTCCTCATAGTTCATAAGAAGTAAATAGTGGATACTCTAGGAATATGAAAAGTGATCCTTAAAATTTTTTATCATTAAATATAAGTATAGGGGGGTAATGTTACTTTTTGACATAACTCAAAATAAAAGGAAATGGGATTCAGAAAATTTGGTATTTCTAAATCTATTATAATTTCTAATGTTTTATATGTTCAATGTTAAAGACAAAATCTGATTAGTATTTATTAGTTATGTGATTATGGTATATTTGTTAAATTTTTAAATGAAAAGTTCTTTATTTTAAGGATTAATATATTTTGTTTTATAAAAATTAAAAAGAAATTATTTATTCAATTAATTTTTATGAACAAAGGGAATAAAATATTAATTGTTTTGATGTAGTGCAACTTGAGAATTTTTTATTTCCTATAAGGCTCAGTCATAAAATTATTAGGCTACTAAAATAGTTCACAAATAACTAACAAATTCTATATATTTCTGAGTTAAAACTACAAAATAGTCATGTTTTTAAATATTTCATAAAGGATAAACTTTATAGACAAATATTCGTATCTATTAAATAATTTAAAACTATAAGGCATCTTGAACTTATTCATCTTGACTAATTCATACTTAAATAAAATTTATGTGTTTTTCTTAAGAGACATGTTTTTAATTTTTGTATGAATTTAATATATTTGCATGGATTTATTTTCTTACACATAAATCATAAACTTTATCAAAGTTAGTAACTTATCCTAAAATTATTCAAAACGAGAAAGGATATATATTTTTTAATTATATGTGATAGAGGATAAGATTTTTTAAATATATAACTTGAATTGTTTTTTGAACAAAATAGTTATTTTTATAAATTTCATCCCCAATAACACCCCAAAAATGGTTTAATAGAAAGAAAAAATATAAATATTCAAGAAATGGATAGAATTTTGTTAAATGAATTTAATCTTCCTAAATAATTTTTGGAATAAGCTATAAATAAATATTTTTTACATTTCAAATAGAATCCTTTAAATACCCTTTATAACTAAAACCCTTATTAGGTTAGTTAATGGAAGGAAATCTAAAGTGGTATTTTTATAGTTTTCGGTTTTAATGTTTTAATTATTCATACTAAATATTCTTTAGGTAAATTTGATTTTAAACTGAGTAAAGTAATAATTTTAGAATATTAAAATGATAATATATCATATAGAGTATAAAAAATAACTATACTTTTTAAATAATCTATACATGTTATGTTTGATAAAAATATATTAAAAATGAATGATGATATAGATTCACTTGAAAAATATACAAGAGATTTTAATTTTATAGAGGATGAACATAAAAAAATGAACATGTTTTGGGGGAGCATCAACCACATGAAATATCTTAAAAACAACATAAATATCATCATATATAAATATTTATTAGATATGTATAATATAAGATTCAAACAAGAAATTCATTAATAAATTTTTGTGCTTATAAAACTTTTATTTATTCTTTTTTTTCCAATGGATATTTCATAATATTTTATTTTTCCAAATTGTATTTTTTCTATAGGAGATGAACTAAACAAACTTTCTAGAAATAATGTCTAAAATTTGGTAGAAACACCTAAATATCATAAATTTTCTGGTACTAGTTGGATATTTGTAAAAAACATAACGAATCTAGTCATATTATTATAAATAAATCTAGATTAGTTGATGAATATTATTTCTAAAAATTCATTGATTATAATGATAATTTCACATGTTTATAGTCTAGAATATATTTGTATTTTTTCATCTTATCCTTCTGATCATGAATTTAAATCATATAAAATAGATGTAAAATTTATTTTATTATTGTTTTAATATCATTATAAGATTATATAAAAAACTCCAAGGTTTTAAACATGAAATGAAACTTGAAAATATTTCAAAATTTTCTAGAGATATTTATGGAATTAAACATTACCCAAGAGCATGGTATAAAATATTATCTCATTTTATTTTGAAAATGGATTTTATAAAAGGAAAAGTAGATATTACATTATTTATTAAGATTAAATATAAACATATTTTGATTTTTAAAATTTATGTTGATGATATAATCTTTTGATATTCAATTGAAATGATTTTTAATGATTTTTAAAATTAATGATTTCTAAATTTGATAAAATTCTTATGAAAGAATTAAATTATTTTTAGAATAATAAATATTTAAAAGGAACGATTGAATGTTTACTAATCAATATAAACATACTAAGGTATTGGTTAAATTATTTTTAATTCATTCTTGTAAAAGTTAGAATACCCATTTTATTACTTATAGTATATAATATTACAATTAATATAGAAATCTATTGATGTTAAAAATTCCAAAAGGCATGATTGGTAGTTTATTGTATCTGACTACTTCTAAACAAAATTTTATGTTTAGTATTGATATGTGTTCTATATTTCAAGTTAAATTTAATGAAATTAACTTGAAGGCTATTAAAATAATCATTAAATATATTGAACCTTATTTAAACCTTGGTGTATTTGACTGTGGAAAAAAATTTGAATTGAAAAGTTATTAAGATTTTGATTTTTGGAGGATGGTATCCTATATTAGCAGTATATGTCACTTTTTAAGAAACTTTTTAGTTATTTTATAACATAAATAAACAAATTTATGTTGTTTTATAAATATCTAATGTATAATATATAGATGTTTCTAATTATTATGCACAATGTTTATAGATCATACAAGATTTAGTTGATTTTTATTTTTATTTCGAAAAGATTCCTATTATTTGTTATAAATCATTTAATATTTATATTTATAAGAATAAATTACAGTATTATATAACTAAACATATATAGGCTATATATCATTTCATTAGATATCACTTAAAAAAGGAGAAATTGATTTGGAATTTTGTTTCTATTCATGATAAATTAGCTAATATCATTAATAAAAATTGGGGAGTAAAAATGATTGTGAGAATTAAGTATGAACATGTTATGATGAAGTTACTCAAAGGAAATAATATTACGAATGACTAAAATTCATAAGTAATCTGAATTTTTTAATAAATTATAATGTATTATGAAAATATAGTGTCATATGTTTTGTTTGGAAGCCTTACGCGGAGGAGAAAAGTCTTATGATTAATAATTAATTCCTTACTAAATGGAAGGTGATAATTTCACTAAGTTTGAAGTATTGGGAAATTTATAAATACATATGGTATTTATAAAACTTTTATTTTATTTTGGAAAGTATTATGAAATAATTTTATGGTAAAGTGAAAAGTCTTATGTAATAAATACTCTTACGATATAGAAATTATTATAAATTATCAATGTTCTATAGGATATGAAGTCATATGAAATCTATAGATTTATGATGAGTAAATAATTATGAACTGAATTTATACAAATTGTGACTCTTATGTGACTCAAAATTAATTTCTAATAAAATGGTGAAGTTCTAAAAAATTAAAAGTCCATTAAAATAAAAGGCTTACATAACTTCAATAGTCTTATGAAAATAATATGATTCAATATTTTGTTTTAAAAAAACCTCAAATCTACTCTATGTTTCTTATTCACTTGTTTTAAGATTCACAATATATTAATGATGTATATTTTCCTTCATTTTGTGTTCAACAATTACTTATTAATTATTTTTTTACAATTCAAAGTATATTAGAAGTGTTTTTTGAAAAACTAAATAAATATCACATGGGAATAAGCATGTTCAATATTTATGCTTCATATTTATAAAAGAAAATTTAAAATTATTTTTTTCTTAGTTTTTTAAACTATTATATGTAATTATTAAGAAACTATTAAATATATTTATGCTTGATTAATAAGTTCTATTTAAAGAGAGTACTTATTAATATAATTAATTATTAATTCTTTTATTATTTTAATAATTTTACACATACAACGATTTTTATAGTTTATAAAAGTTTCTTCCAACTATAAAGTAGTTAATTATAATTGAGATAAAAAATTTACGTTTTTATTTTGTGAAAATAAAAAATACAATGAATATTATTTTTGAATATTTTATTCATGAAACTATTTTTTGAATGTTTTTGCGAATGAAGAAACTCTATAGATAAATCTTGGTGGAACTATTTAAAAATGATAGAAAGTTGGATGAACATAGAGGTTGGTACACATGAACTTACTAATAATATTGTGTGATTATTTTTATTTAAAAAAACATGAAAGTCCATTCTATTAAGGAGATTGAATATGACTCTTCCTTAATATTCAAAACATTACTATTTAATCTAGGCACTGTATTACAATATTATTCTGACATATTTCTTTTTTTTATTATTTCTGGTTTATGGTATTTATTTAAATATTATAATTGATTAGGATATAGTACCCCTTCAAAATTTATGTTTGGGTAATGCCTCAATGTGAAAAAGACAGGTCAGAGGTTGCACCTATTGGGTAAAAAAGGTATGGATATTTGGCCTTTGAATTTGGGCCTACGGGCTATGTAATGGGCTACAAGCCCCCTAGGCCTTCGGGCTATGTAATGGGTTTCCCTCTACCCAGTTAAAAGAAGACTTTGATTTTATTTAATAATTAAAATGAGGCTTCGACCCCAACCTTAAAAAAAACATTGGCCCAAACTATTATAAAATTATTTTGTTTATATTTTTAATTTCTAATATATAATTATTTTAACTATGATATAATATTTGAATTTTTATAAACTAGTTAATTAATACCCCTCTTGATCATTCAATCATCTCACTATGTGGTCAAATAGGACTCGATTCTTTATTTCAGAGGAAGGATGGTGGTTTCATAGGGTTCAAGAAGGATGAGTTAGAGGAATTTAAACATTCAATTTGGGTGTTATATCCTGGAGTGTCTAATACATATCATGAAATCAGATACTAGTTCTTGTATCCAATGATGATTAGAAATTTTATCAATTTTTCACATTATTTTATATGTAAGAGTAAATATAAATCATGAATGATTAGCGAGGCTGTTGCAGGGTTTACCAATTCAAATATAGAAATGGGAAGAAATCTATATAGTTTTCATGTTTTCATTCCTAATTTATCAATTAAAGTTTGATATTGTTTTATAAATATTTTAACATCTCATTAAGACAACCCTTTATTTCATTTAAGAGAAAAAATTTTAGTTGATAAGATTTATAAAATCTATCTCAATAATTTTTTTTGACTTAATGGGATTCTAAAGTCTATCATCTTGGATAGAGATACTATATTTATGTCATGATTCTATAGGGGACTCTATAGTTATATAGAAATATAGATAAATATGGAAATTCTACATAATCTATAGATGGATGGGTAGAAAAATCACATTATTCATAATTTAGAGGATGTGTTTTTTCCATGTGTGAATGTTTTTTGTATATCTAAGTAGGATCATATTCCATTAGTAGATATTGTGTATAAATATTTTTATAAATAATTTATTCATATGAAACCATTTTTGGAATTGTATGTTCATATGTTTTGATAACCATTTTGTTTTGCTAGGATGGGTGATAAGACTCTAGTGGGTACCAGTTCGGTTCAAGAGATGATGAATCAAGGTAATTTGATTAAATGGTGTGTGATTTAGTATCAGAGACTAAAAAAATATTACAAAAATTTTTAGAGAATACCCTTGATATTTGATCATGGGGATTGTTTGTCCTCAAAAGTATCACCTAGTTTTGGGAACAAATATCTTAAGAAGAAAGGTATGTTGATCCCGTGGTATGTGGGGCCATTTGAGAAAATAGAATGAATCAGTGAAGTATATTATATATTATAATTACCACAATGTTATATGATGATTAATATAATGTATAATGCTTAAAAATTAAAGAATTATCATTTTAACAATTCTTATTTCTTGAGATGGGAGTTAGTTAAGTTAGATCCCAATGTATCATATAAGGAGATAAAATTATTCATGTTTTGTATTATAAAGAAATAATTATTTGAGGGAGAATAATTCCTATAGTGTGGTTGTTAAGGAAGTATGGGATGATTCAAGTGTAGACATGTGAGATAGTGGATGAGATATAGTAGCAATGACTGCAGTTATTCATAGATAATGGATCATAGTGACCTTTTAGGGATCAAAAGTCCTTAGTGGGGATAATTTTAATGCCCCATTTTTGGAATTTTTATATCCTTTGAGTTTTTGGGAATTTTATGGCTTAAATTTTATAAATTTAGAGAAACATGTATATAAGCATTGTTTATTTCATGGTTATACTAACTATTCATTCCAATGATGCATGTATTTACAATCCCCAAGTATAAATTCATATATAAGAATACAGTTAGCTTAACCATGAGAGATAACCCTTCATGTTAGATTTATTATGTGGATTTGTGTTTTTAATCCCATTTTGTATCCTTAATCACTCATTTTCAAACACTCTAAATTTTGGTGATTATTAGTATTTATTGGGGACATTATGGGTCTTCTTCACCAATAAAAAATGTATTTCTTGTAAGTATCAGTTTAATTAGTGCAGAATCAAATATTAGAGTATAATGATTCCGATTGATTCTTAAATATATTTGTCTCTATCTTAGAGTATTTATTTATCTTGTATCTAGAGTTTTATAGAGTGGGATTTTTAGATTCCATGGAAAATATAATTAAGGATTTAAAATTATCATGATAAGGATTAATGGATTCAATCTTCTTGGTGTAATTCAAATATTATTGAATCAGGGAATTTCAAAATTGATGTGACTAAGTAGGTGACGCCAATCTCTTTTATGAATAGTAAAATTTCTTATCTATTATTGATTGATTGTGCTCTATTGGGAACTAACTTTATTTAATTCTTATAAACATATATGAATTTATGAAAATTAGTTATTTTCAATAATTTTTTTGATATAAATTTAAGGGTTTTATAACCCTTGATTTTCAAATGAAATTTGGAACTTAAAAGTGGAGATTTTAAAATTTTGGGATTGATTTTTTTAGATTTTAAAGACACTTTATTTTAAAATATGGGAAATTATAAGTATATTAGTAATTGGAATGTGTTTTTCTATTATAATATTACTAATTTCAAGTTGATATAGTTTTACTGAAAATTATTTAATTTTTTGTTAATATAATTTTAATGTTTTTACCTTAAAAATTGAATAGTTTAGAATATGTTCCTTTTAATTTGGATTTTGAGATTTATCCCACGTGGTGAATGTGTAACACCCCAAACATTTTATGGTACAATTATCTAAAATAAATTCTATTCATTAGGTATACTATTTTCATAAAGCACTGAGTTTCTTTGAAACAACACTTGGTTATTTAACAGATAGTCATAACCTAGCCTTTAAACTTATATTTTCCACTTTTGTGTTTTGAATTTTGAAACACAGACATTCACAGTTGCAATCAGGATGATATTTAGAGTCTGATAGAATTAATGTAATTTACGGTGAATAGTAACCGACCCTCATGAATAGTAACCTACCCTCATGAATAGTAAATTTCCCTTATGAATAGTAATATGACTCTTATGAATGGTATCCATACCCATGAATGTATAAATAAATTTAGGCACCTTAAAAATAAAGATGAATATTTTAAGTGTTTATATTTTTTTGATTAAATAATGATTTTAATTAAAAATTAAATTTATCATATTTAGAAAATTATTTTTGAAAAATAGAGTTCATTTTTGGATTCTACACGTCGAAAAAAGGTTATGGTGAATTTTTAGGATATTTCTTAAATACATGAATTTTTTATGAATAATAAAATACGACAAAATATGATAAATGCTAAATATTTGATTTACTGCATCATAGTAGATGAAAGGCTGATGTAATCCCACTTGGTTCTAACTCACATGACATTATTAATATTTGGGATCATATTAATCAAGTCCATTCATAGTCTTCATCAAAAATATTAATATAATAATTAAAATTGTGTAAAATCCCTCCTCTCCTCCACTATATAAACCACCCCTCACCCCCTCATCCCCCCACACCACTCAAGCTTAAATCCTTGTCTAAATTCTTCCAAATAATCTTTAAAATCCCCCTCCCCACGTCCAAGTCCTTATGGTCTCACCAAAAGGGCAAAAACAATGGTCTTAAGGAGTTTCTCAAGGAGGAGTACTCAAGAGGTGAACCTTTCAGCTATTTTCTTTCAAATTCTTTTACAAGATTTATCATTATTTTTCTCTCTTCTCACCTCACCTCATCAAAATTCAATGATAATTCCATTACCTTACATGTAATAGATCTTAATTATGCTAATGGAATATTTCACCATTATCTATCTTTTCCCCTCCTTTTATACTATAAATGCAAACACTATATGAGATGTGTTAATTTATCACACTCAAGGAAGACAAGTTTTCAATTTGAATTACTATCCTCAATACTGTTAATTAAAACATTTAAATGGTTGAAACAGATATTAATATATTTATTTTACCTTATTCAATGTTTTTGAATCCTTACACACTCATAATATGAAATAATAATTCAAAATAAGTTCATTATGCCCAAAATGGGCAAAGTTAATCCAAGCAATTATCAATAACTTTTAAAAAATCAATCATAATCAATTATATTAACCAAGATCATTATAAGATCATTTATAATGTCACTAATAATATATATATATATATACACACACATTTCTGGATGTTTAACCACATTTCAAATGAACTTCAATTCATGAACACAAGTAAACCGGTCATGAAAAACGAGGAAGGAAATTCTTCCAAAATAATAAAATTGATTAACTTAAAACCCATAAAAATGGTCATGAATAAACCTAACAAGGTTATACCATATCAATTAAATGTTTATGAGGTTCTATAATTATAAATTAATGATGCTAAATTTGATTATTCGGGCCGTTAAGAACAATCAAGAACACCTTCGAGCTTAAGGTAAGGGATATCTTAACTCAATTTACATTCGTTGAGATAAACATCAATGTCATTGGTTTTGTATTTTCAAATAATATGTGTGAATGACCTATGATTTATTTATTCTTTATATCCACTTTTATTGTGTGGGTTTATGTTTTTGACACTTAATTATGTCATTGATTTGTCCTCAATCTAATGATACGTTCTTGGTAAGGGATCCTCTCTCCCACTTTTATTCAAGAATTCCCCTATGTCGTGGCCTTTTATTTTTAATTCCTAATGGTGGGGTATATTTTCTAACCTCCCCCATACTGTCTTTATGATATATAAATAATTGGATACCCCTCTACCTCTAATTAATCCCTCACAAGAGCACTCATTACCATGGAAAAATGTTTGTAAGGGGTTTTCTCATCTCACTTTCATTTCCGTGAGATTTCTATTGTTCAATGCTTATTTATTTTATGTGGTGTATGTGTACACAATTTTTCATATAATATAATTATTCCCTTTAATTCATGGTATTCAATGATTCATTTTATGGTTATTAAGTTCTGGTCATATGATTCGACTGATTACATTATGGTAAAGGACTTTGTCTCAACTACCATTTCGTTGTGACTCACTTTGTATTGTGCTCCTAATAATACTTATATGGTAAAACTACTGCCCATTTTATATAAATTTTCATTTCGAATTATATTTATATAAAATGTACATATTCCCATGTCCTGGATATGTTTATTATCTAAACAATATACCATTTTATATATGATGTTTATTTGGAATGTTGTTTTAACTGTGAAAATACTGATGAATCCATATCCTCTACTCTATAAGGATATTAAAAAGGCATATTTATCTTGTATTAAATCAATATATAAATAATTCTTTAGACTTTCAGTGGAAGGTGGGGCCCTCTATAGCCCCTCGATGCATCGACAGGTCTCATGATACTATTAGTTGGCGACAAACCCTTCTTGTTTGTTTCCCAAAATCATTTTGGTTTCTACCCACAGAACTAAACAGTTTTAACGGTATTATGGAATCATTTTCTGGATACATGATATCCAATTAATATGAATTCTCTTTATTCATTATCATTCATTACTATCTATGAGGTTTTCACTATGAAAAAATCTATGGATGTGGTTTTATTCTCAGTTAGTAATGGCATGACTTTTTAATTTACTCACCATGCCATATTGACTATGCCGAGTTGTTTATGATTAAGTTGTTATTGATTCATTATTACTCTATTTTTAACCCTTACATATCATTTTATCTCACCCATTTCATTTGTTTAACTCCAACTGGTTATGAAGAGGAGATCATTTATTGAGTTTATGTGGATTAATTTTTTAGTTTTTGTTATGTATTGTAATTTGTTTCCTTTCCCAATGTAATTTGACTTACATCTATGTATCTAGTTTCTTCAAGACTAATAAATTGATCTTTCCTTTGGGATTTAATTCATTCTAACCATGACAATGTATCAAGTAATGCAATGGCTCTAGTCTAGAGGGGTCGGGGTGTTACAGTTGGTATCAGAGGTAGTTTAGTAGGAAATTTGGAAACTAGATTAGAAAATGTAGATCAGGGAACAAATCCATAAGGTAGTATTTGAGGACAAACATAAATTAATGTCTTGGAAATTTGGTAAGGAATATATTATGTGGAACTTTATATAAAATGCATCCCTATCTAGATACAAATAGGTAGAGGTGGCTCAAGCACATATGTACCTAGGAGTGAAAACTCCGACAAGGAGTTTTGGGCTTGACTCAAGGTATCATGGTACATGAAAATGGGCTATGATTCACTTTGGTATTGACACTCTTGGGTGATATGCTTTGGATAATTCACATTTTCTTTAGAATCCATTATAAATGATTTTAATATAAAATTTTCCTCAGAGAAACTATATTTATGATATTATCTATGCATGGAATTTTAATTTATGCTAAGTACTTTTCAAGTTGAGAGTATAATTATGATTCATAACCTAATCTAGTGTATGAAATTATTTATAAATTCCACCTAATGAAAGAAGGAATTAATTTTTTTTGAAAATGTTGTAGAATCCCTTATCTTTAGAGTAGAAACATATCCATATGATTCTTATATAGATCCACCCCCAGTAGCCCTATTAAATGAAATTCTTGGAGAGGAAGAGAACCCAGTATCTACGGGTGAAGAAATAAATCTTCAAATTGAAGATGTACATATAGTTCAATAATACAATGACATATTTCTAGAGGATTTACCTGGACATCCTCCAAAGCAGGAAGTTGAGTTCTCTATTGATTTAATTCCTGGTGCAATACTTATATCAAAGACTCCATATATAACGTCCACTGTGGAATTAGTGGATCTAGATAAACAACTATAGAAATTGACTGACAAAGGATTTATTCAACCTAGTGTTTCTCCAGGGTGATCCCAAGTCCTCTTTTTCAAGAATAAAGATGAATCCATGAGTCTATGCATTTATTATAGGGAAATAAATTCTATTACAACAAATAATAAGTATCCTCTACCACGAATTGATGATGTATTTGATCAACTTCATGGAGCACAATACTTTTCAAATATTGACCTTCGATCTAAATGTCAACAGCTACATGTGAGGAAGGAAGATATTCCAAAGATAGTGTTTCAAACAATGTATGGGAATTACAAGTTTAAAGTGATGCCTTTTGGACTGACTAATGCACCATTTGTTTTCATGGATTTAATGCATACAGTTTTCAAGGAATATATTGATAATTGTTTTGTGGTATTCATCAATGATATCCTAGTATACTCCAAAATATATGAATACCATGATAATCACTTGTGGATTATAATAAAAACCCTTAGAAGAAATGAATTATATGGTAATGTTATTAAGTGTTAATTATGGATTCAATTAGTTTCTTTTCTAGGCCATATTGTCTATAAGAATGGAATCCAAGTTGATCCAGCAAAGATAAAGGCAATCCCAGGATGACCCAAGCCAATGAACATAATCATGTTATGTAGTTTTATTTTCTTAGGAGGTTCCTATTGGCATTTTGTTCATAATTTCTACCGAATGGATAACCCACTAACCAATCTCACACATAAAGGAGTTAAGTTTCTGTGGATGAAAAAATGTACAGAATGATTTGAAAAATTGAAAAGAAGATTGGTCAGTGCTCCAATTTTGACTCTTCCATCTAGAATTTATGGATTTGTAATATATAGTGATGCATCAAATAATTGGTTGGGTTACATCCTTATGAAAAATGATAAATTTATTTCTTATGCGTTAAGGATGTTGAAAAATCATGAGAAAAACTATCCAAATTATGATCTTGAGTTAGAAGCTATAATCTTTTCACTAAAAATAGAGAGAAATTATCTTTACATTGAAAAATTTGAGATATACACAGATCACAAGAGTTTGAAATAAATTTTGACACAAAAAGAAAGTAACATGAGGAAAAGGAGATGGCTCAAGTTACTCAAAGATTACAATTGTTCAATACACTACCTCCCAAGAATGGAAAATAAGGTGGCAGATGCATTAAGAAAGAATGATCATGGAATTATGAATGAAATGAGGACTGAGAGAGATCTCATATTCATTGATCTATTAAATATGGATATAGAAATTGTTAAGGAAGGGTAACATATTTCCTCTTTGAAATGATTCATAAACCATCTTTACTAGAGAAGATTAAAAGATCTCAATCAGATTGTGAAAATCTACACAAGAAAATTAATGCTGTAATGGATGGGAGATTGGAAGTCTTCACATATGAAGTAGGAGTTCTAAACTTAAGGAAGAGGTTATGCGTTCCATCATTACCTGAGCTAAGAAAAGAACTATTAGACGATGCACATAGCTCAAATTTCTCTATACACCCAGGTAGCACAAAGATTTATAGAGATCTAAAGGAACATTTTTGGTGTGATAATATGAAGTAGGAAATTACTGACTATGTGTCAAGGTTCCTAGTTTGTCAGCAAGTGAAGGCATATAGACAACATCTTTGAGGGGTGATTCAACATATACCAATTGTTATGTGAAGGTGGGATGATATTAAAATGGATTTTATCACTGTAACCCCAAGGAAACCTATAAGGAATGATGCAATTTGGTTAATTATTGATTGTCTCACAAAATTAGTACATTTCCTTGCTATAAGAGATGATTTTCCACTTGATTGCCTAGAAAGACTTTATATTAATGAATTTGTAAGACTTTATGGTTCACCCCTATCAATTGTGTCTGACTGAGATCCCCAGTTTACATCAAGATTCTAGAAAATTCTCCAAAAGTCTTTGGATACAGAGCTTCATATGAGTAATGCTTATCACCCCCAAACTGACAGACAATCTGAAAGGACTATTCAGACTCTAGAGGACATGCTGAGATCATGCTCCCTTGACTTTCAAGGTTTTTTGGATCAATACTTTCCTTTAGTTCAATTTAACTATAATAATAGTTTCCATTCTAGTATTTAAATGGATCCATATGAAGCATTATATGGAAAGAGTTGTCAAAATCCAACTTTTTGGGATGAAGTTGGTGAGAGGACACTTATAAGCCCAAAACTTATTGAAGAGAACAAAAAACATGTAAAGACAATTCAACCCCTTATTAAAGAATCCCAATGTTGGTAGATGAGTTATACTGACAACCAAAGAAAGGATTTGTAATTCCAAGGGGGATATCATGTCTTTCTGAAAGTATCTCCAAGGAAGGGTGTCTTAAGGTTCAGTAAGAAATGGAAACTGAGCTCAAGGTACATCAGACCATTTGAAATTCTGGAAAGAATCAGAGATATAGCTTACCGTTTATTAATGCTACCAAGTATCTCCAAATTTCATGATGTGTTCCATGTTTCGTTGTTAAAATAATACATGCCAGACCTGACGCATGTACTCACCTATGAATAAATAGAACTGCAACATGATTTTCCATATTGTGAAGAGCCTATCGAGATTCTTGACATAAGGAAGAAGGTATTGAGAAATTGGACAACTCGTCTAGTCAGGGTTCTTTGGAAAAACCATAACATGGAGGAAGAAACATGGGAACGAAAGGATGTTATGAAGAATAACCGCCCACATCTTTTTAGAGGGATTTATAAATGAAAAATTTCAAGGAAAAAATTTCTGAAGGAGGGAATAATGTAACACCCAAAACATTTTATGGTACATTTCTCTTAAATGTATTCTATTAATTAGGTATCCTATTTTCATAAATCACTGAGTTTCTTTGAAACAACACTTGGTTATTTAATATGTAGTTATAACCTGTCCTTTAAAATTAATTTTTCCACTTTTGAGTATTAAATTTTGAAAATGGACATTCACAGTTGCGATCAGGAAGATATTTAGGGTTTTATAGAATTAACTTAATTTTCGGTGAATAGTAACCTACCTTTATGAGTTCTTACTTACCCTTATGAATAGTAATATGACTCTTATGAATGGTATCCATACCCATGAATGTATAAATAAATTTAGGCACCTTAAAAATGAAAATGAATATTTTATGTGTTTATATTTTTTTGATTAAATAAATATTTTAATTAAAAATTAAATTTATCATATTTAGAAAATTATTTTTGAAAAATGGTGTTAATTTTTAAATTCTACACGTCGAAAAATGGTTCGGATAAATTTTTGGGATTTTTTCTGAAATACATGATTTTTTCATGAATAATAAAATACGATAAATTACAATAAATACTAAATATTTAATTTACTACATCATAGGTTATTAAATGCTAATGTAAGCCCAATTTGTTCGAACTCACATTCCATTATTACTATTTGGGGTCATATTAATCAATACTATTCATAGTTTTGAGAGAAAATATTAAAATAATAATTTAATTAATGTAAAATCCCTTTTCCCCTCCACTATATAAACCACCTCTCACCCCTCTTCCTCCCACACCACTCAAGCTTCAATCCTTGCCTAAATTCTGCCAAATACTCTTCTCAATCCCTCTCCCCACATCCAAGGCCTTCTGGTCTCACAAAAAGGACAAAAACAAATGCCTTAAGGAGTTTCTCAAGGATGAGTACTCAAGAGGTGAACCTTTCTTCTATTTTCTTTCAAATTCTTTTACAAGTTTTATTATTTTGTTGCTCTCTTATAAAATCGCCTCATCCAAATGAAATGATAATTCCAGTACCTTAAATGTACTATATTTTCATTATTCTAATGGAATATTTCATCATCATCTCTCTTTTCCACTCCTTTTATACTATAAATTCAAACACAGTCCGAGATGTGTTAATTTATCACACTCAAGGAAGACGGGTTTTCAATTTTCATTACTATCCTCAAGACTGGTCATGAAACCATTTTAATGGTTGAACCAGATCTTAATATGTAACACCCGAGATTTTTATGAGTAATATTTTGTTTTTATATATCATCAAAGGAATCTTTCACTACATACTAGCTTGGCTTACTTTACACGCAATCGCGACCTTCCTCGATAGCTTGCGTCGTACGCAATACTGAGTTTCACTAAACAACGATATGCTATTAAAATATTATTAAAACTAGCCGTTATGAATAGTAATAACCACTTTTTGAAATTTTATAAATTTTATCTTTCAAAATGGACTTCATTATTGGATTCAGAATACCGAAATTAGCCTAGGGTGAAATTTTGGTATTTTTCTGAAAACTTTCAATTTTTGATGAATAGTGAAACCACTAAGTGGTAGGTTAAAAACTGAATTTTGCATAAAACTTAATTTTACCGCTTCTGTGAATGGAATTTCAAAAATCTGAGAGACACGGTTAATATCAAGGACTAAAATGTGGTTCAATGAGAGGAAAATAAATTTTTGGTGAATAGTAACTTTTTGCTTTTTTTTACCACGGTTAAAAGTAAATAGGGTAATTAAGGGTAAAAATGATATTATTATTACCCTAACACATGTCCTAATTCTGTTGGACAAGTGTAATTCGACCAAAAACAAACTTAGGAATAAAATATGACCATTTAGGTCCACTTGGATTAGATTAGGACATTTATTATTAATTTATTTAAAGAAGGGTTAAAATAGTTAAAATCAAAGTTTAATAAGTAAATCATTTTTAATATGGGGATATACATAAGATAAATTAGACTATAAATATTAATTAGAAAGCTAAAAATATTTCCTACATGATGGTATTTTATTTATAATTTTTAGACATTAAATAATTTAATTTATTTATGACACAATTATGATGCAGTAATTATCTTATTTATGAAATATTGACATAATTGATGTTATAAACACCAAAATAAATGTAATTTGAGACTTTTTATGAATTACAATAATTTTCTAGGTTACTATGATATATTAGTGTTGATTTAATCAACTTGTTTTGAACATATAATTCTGTTATGACTTTCACAAAAATCATATATCAAATAGTGTCAAAATTGACACAAAATAGTTTTTAAATCAAATATTATATTATTAATTGTTATTTTATTTCTAAAAATCTAAGGTTCGGCCAAATGACTTAGATAAGGATATATATATTAATAATAAACAATTTGGGGTTCGTTTGGCATGTTATAGTAAGTGTATTAACCATATAGTGTAAGAAAACAAAAAGACACGGTAAAAGTTAAATTATTTAACTTAGAGTTAAATCTAATTTATAAGGTTAAAATAATACCCTAAACTTGTCTAAATCCTATTGGTTGATAGGATTTAGACCCATCCCCACTTTAGATTCGAAATAAAACCCTTTGGAACCATTATAAACAGATTTTGACTTTAATATAAAATAATATTTTGAGATATTCCTAAGGTGCCCCTCTCCTCCCTTATAAAAGGGCACCTCCTCCCCCTCCTCCTCACACAAATTTGAGCACTAAAGCTCGGCCAAACCCTGCCATTTTCTCCTCTCCACTTCCCTAGAATAATCCTAGAGGTCCTGGTCTTCTTCAAAGACCAATCTTAGTTCCCTAAGTGGAGGATTCAAAGAAGCGTTCCAAAGAAGATGTAATATCCATTACCGATCTTTTCAATTTCTTTCTTCTTCAACTTCTTCTTCTTTAGTTGTTTCATGATAAAGTAATAACATCAGTATTACTTACATACTGATATGTTATTATAAATATGAAACAACCCTAATTCACCTTCTATCCATCCTACGGAAAAATGAAATCACCGCGGGTGCGTACGTACGGAAGACCGTCTCCACGCCGTGGTGTAATCTATTTTCCACCATCACCTTACAAGGATGGGTATAATGGTGTAATGAGTAACTATTTATGATTATTATAAAGTAATATTGATACTGAAATAATATACATATACTCCAATACAATTCCACGATCATAGTAATGATATCATCACTCGTGCGTACGTACGGAATACCGTCTCCACGATGTGATGCGACTCGTTCTACATGATCATCATTACATAGTAATTATATAAATGAATTGAATGAATAAATATTATATATGTTACACTAATACCATTCTGTATATAAGGTATCTATAACCTTAAATGAAGAATAAGAATTTATTCGGCAAAACACGCATAAGAACAAAAGGCTATAAAGACCCGAGTAACAAGTAAAATGAAATATTACTAAAATGAAGCTAAGAATATGACCATATATGATATAATATCAATATGTATGATTCTGGAATAAGTCAATAACATTATTTAAACCATTATACAGGAGATTCGGATACATACAAAGCAAATTGGACCTAAGGTAAGGGAAATATCACAATCTCATTTTTATCCGAGATTGTTTATACTTTGGCATTTACTGGGGTGTATTTTATCATCCACATCCATTTTTCCTCAATATGTAATATTTATATCCTTATACAATAGTTTATATTCAATTTTACCCTTCGGTAAATTTTTAGTAAAGGATATGAAAGGAATCTTTTGTCGTTTTTCGTACGAGGTACTTTTTTGACTTTTCCGACAAAAGTACGAGAAGAATGTTTTTTTAACTTATACGGCAAGAATGGATTTTTAAAACATTATTTCCAAGAATATTTCAAGTTTATTTTTAATCAACTTCTTTTAGTTTATAATTGTATGACATGTTAAGAAAAGAAAAGTGTTTTTGAAGTAGAAAGGATATTTTCCTCAAGAATGGAAGTTCAAATGTTTTTATCAAAATTATTTTCCATCTAAGATAATAAAAGGGTTCGGTTTTTATCCCTATTATTACATGGATTTGATTATGTTGTGATGGAAATATTTTTATGAATTCCTTTATCTTATATGAATTGTTTTATGATGTCATGTTGTTTAAGAATCCCATTTTTATTACATGGGTTACGCTATGATGTATGGTTTATGATTATGTGGCACACATAAGAAAGGATTCATTATAAGATGGATGGGACCTATATCTCCCTCCAATGCATTGGGTAAAGAATTAAATCTCATGAGATAGACATGGCTGGAACGGAAGGTTATTTCGGTTCAGTGATACAGGACTGAAACGAGGAGTGAACTCGGTTCAGAAAGGGACTTTGTCCACTAAGATAGTCTTGGAAATGAGTCATGACTAACAAGAAATGATTTTCCATGATTATGTGTGCATGCCACAAAGTTTCAAGTTTCATGTTATGATTATGTGGATCTCATTTTCACTTCTATGATTTATTCCATGTTAAGATATTATGATCTCTTTTGCAGGTTACGATTTTCAAAAAGATATGATATGATTTTTATTTCCTTTATTTTCCCTTGATGAGCATTTGAGCTCACCCTTTTATGTTTTCTTTTCCCCAGGTCAGGAAGATGGATATTAAGTAGAATATGCTAAAAGGGACCCTAGATATGATGAAATAAATGGGAGACACTGTATAAGATTTATGAACCAGTTGTTTATGTTTCCCAGTTTCTAAAGACACTATACCTATACGGTCCTTTGTGGTTTTGTCATATGTTGTAATAAGTGTGCTTCAATTTTGAAGTATTAACAATGTATGTAAAGTATGGGTCGTTAAATAATATATGTATTTTTCATTATTAAATGTTCTGTAATCCTTACACACTCATAATACAAAATAATAATACAAAAAAATTTCATTATACACAAAATGGGAAAAGTCAATCCAAGCATTTATCAATAGATTTTAACTAATGAATCATCCTCAAGTATATAACCCAAAATAATTATAACATAATTTATAATGTCACTAATAATATATATTTACAATTCTGTATGTTTAACCACATTTCAAATGAAATTCTATTCATGAACACAAGTAAACCGGTCATGAAAAACTGAGGAAGGAAATGCTTCCAAAATAAGAAAATTGAATCTCTTAAAACACATAAAAAAGGTCCTGAATAAGTCTAATAAGGTTATACCATATCAATTAAATTTTTATGCGGTTTTTTAATTATTAATTAATTAATATAAATTTTATTATTCAGGTCATTAATAACAATTAAGAACAACTATGATCTTAAGGTAAGGGATATCTTAACTCAATTTCAATTCGTTGAGATAAACAACAATGTTATTGGTTTTGTATTTTTCCATAATATGTGTGAATGAACTATGATTGTTTTATTCTATATATCCACTTTTATTGTGTGTGATTATATTTTTCATGCATAATTATGTCATTTATTTTCCTCAATCTAATGATACGTTCTTGGTAAGGGATCCTCTCTCTCACTTTTATTAAAAAATTACCCATATGTTGTGTCCTTTTATTTTTAATTCCTAATGATGGGGAATGTTTTTTAACCTCCCTCATAATTTCCATATGATATATAAATAATTTTATATCCATTTAGCTCTCATTAATCCCTCACAAGAACACACATTACCATGCCGAAATGTTTGTAAGGGATTTTCTCATCTCACTTTCATTTCTGTGAAATTTCCATCGTATGCCACTTATTTATTGTATGTGGTGTATGTGTATTACGATTTTATATAATATAATTATTACCTTTTTACTCATGGTATTCAATGATTAATTTTATTTTTTTTAAGTTTTGGTTATATGATTCGACTGATTACATTGTGGTAAATGACTTTGTCTCAACTACCATTTCATTGTGAATAACTTTGTATTGTGCACCTAATAATCCTCATGTTCTGTACCTACTACCCATTTGATATCACTTTTCATTTGAAATTATATTTCTATTAAATATAAATATTCTCACATCATGGATATGTTTATGGTTTAAACCATATACCATTTTACAAATGGTGTTTATTTGGAATGCTGTTTTAACTATAGAAATACTGATGAATCTGTATCCTCTACTCTACAAAGATATTGAAAATACATATTTATCTTATATTAAATCAATGTATAAAGAATGTTTTTGACTTTGAGTGGTGGTTGGGGTCCACTATATCCCCTCGATGCATCGACAAGTCTCGTGAGACAATCAGTTGGGGAAAAACCCTTCGAGTTTATTTCCAAAAATCAGATGAGTTTCTACCCACAGAACTAAACCGTTTTAATGGTATTATGGTATCATGTGTCAGATACAATAAATCCAATTAATAATAATTCTATTTATTCATTATCATTTATAACTATCCATGTGGTAATCACTATGAAAAAATATATGGATGCAGTTTCATTATCAGTTATTAATGGCGTAAGTTTTTCATTTATTCACCATGCCATATTGACCATGCCATGTTGTTTATGATTCAGTTATAGTTGATTCATGATTCTGATATTTTTAAACCTTTCTGATAATTTTAGATCACCCCTTTAATTTGTTTACCTCCAATAGGTTATGAAGAGGAAATCATTTATTGAGTTTTTGTGGATGCAGTTTTTCTTTTTGTTATGTATTCTAGTTTGTTACCTTTCTCAATGTAATTTGAGTTATATATCTATATCTAGTTTCTTCAAGACTTATAATATAATCATTCCTTGATGATTTAATTCCCTCTAACCAGGAAAATGTATCAAGTAATGCATTGGTTCTGTTCTAGAGGGGTCGGGGTGTTACAGTATGTGTGTGTTAATGCGGTTTTAGTGATACCTTGTTTTCAAAACTCTTATGTTTCATCCATGGAAACGTATGGGTGCCTTAGAGAGTATGTGTTAAGGTGATAAAATGGTTAGTATGAATGAGTATGAAATGATACAATCATTGTGGTGTGAGTATTGGTGTATAAACAAAGTCCATAACTAAGTAAAGTAGTATAGTAAGGTGTAACGTCCTGGATCCAGGCACCACCCAAATGTGCCCCAAACCCGGTTGGTCACGTAACCTCAAGAAAATTTACACAAAAACCAGAGGTTTCCAACTGGGAGTGAGGGACAAAGTATGATATTGGGGAAAATATTACCTCATTAGTAGAGTATACACAGTAGAAAAAATAGTAAACAATATCATAAGTAGTAATACCAATAAAAGTAAACAGTGGAAGACTAAAATTAAATCCAACCGAGGCCACAATATATATATATATATATATATGATGAATGTAATATGAATCTAAGAAATTATCCAAAAAGTCACAATTCTGGAAATCAATACTGAAACCAAAGTACAAAATAAACAAGTAAACTCCAGCAGCATCGCAAGCCTCAGCTTGGTCCCATGCTCTCCAGCCCCAATAGAAATGAAGTACCTAATGAAGAAGGGTACTTTCCCTTATATATAACTACAAACATATAATCTGTTTGGGTCCAAAATCATGACCCAAATAGGGTGTGAGATAAATCCAAATAGTAATCCCCCAAAAGATTGGTTCCTAACTTCCAATGAATATATATAGCAGGTAATAGGAATAAATTAAGCAATAAACTAGGAAGTACTCAAAAGTAAAAAATCCTATAATTTTCAATCACATTCATTTAAATTTATTATTCAATCCATTAAATCATGTAACCTTGGGATATATCCAAAGACCTATATCCTTTGTGTAAATAACAAAAAAGATTTCTCTGAAGACCATTTAAAAAATAATGTAAGACCGAGTCCAAGCTTTTGCTTTGGCTTGGCAGGCTCGTCACAATCATTCAATCATTCATAAAAAACCCTCTCAAAAATCTCTCACAGTCTAACCCAATTAGTTTAACATAACACCAATTAATTAAATATTGACCCTTTTGGAGTCTCTCACTGACTAACCCCTTTGGACTAACATAACATTAATCATTCACAAATGACCACCTGGGAAGCTCTCATGGTCAATACCCCTGGGTCAACAAGGCATCAATAAATTATAAATTACCTCCTAGGTAACTATCATGGCCAATAACCCTGGGTCAACATAGTATAATGAAATTAAAAATTACTTCATAGGAAGCTCTCAAGATCAATACCCATGGGTCAACATCTATACCAATGCTCTCACGGTCCAGTGAAAATACATGGCGCACATAACACATAAAAGTAGATCATGTAATATATAACTACTACATGTATAATAATTCACAAGAATATCACATGAAATTCATATAATCAATAAAAATCCATCCTAATCAACCAAGTCATGGAAAATAATGAAATACTAACTGGAATCCTAGACCAAACGGCCGAAACAATCAAACAAGAGGAAACGCACCCATGGGGTGTCCTAATAACAAGGTATCTAACCTTATTCATAATAAATAACCCTTCATCAATCAATAAAAACATAGAAGGCAATCAATAGGGTTAAATTCAAAATCAAGAAATACCCCAAATGTGGGTATGCGACACTTTTAGCATATATTATCCCAAGATGAACAACGAAAGGCACAAACCACCTACCTCGATTTCATACAATCAATATAATTGAACGTCAAACCTTGAATCAACCTAGATCAGCATAGATTGGTGGGATTCCAATGCATCTGATGATGTCTAAATTGTATCTCAGATGGAGAATCGGGAGGGGTTTAATGTTCGCCGGCCATTCCATTGCTCTCCTTTATGAACCACGTAGAGAAGAATATGTGACCCCGCCCCGATATATCAAATAAAAAGAAAAGTACACTACATGTTCATTAAAACTACACTCCATGTAGTAGCCTCAACTGGACCCCAACTTAAAAGGTCTTCCAGGTCACCGCATGGCCATGTAATCAACCATTACGAGGCCAACACGCAGCTGTACATAGAATCCGTGTACATGGCTTGTACATGGAAGTACATGATGAGTACTCAGAAAAATCCCATTTCTTCCTTATCCCTAAAAAATAACCCAAAATCAAGATCCATACCTGGAATGAATATCGAGATTCTTACAAACTCATCCCCTTAAAGTAATTCGTCCTCTAATTTCCCTTCCAAGGGTGGTGAAGAAGAAAATTCAAACAAATTTGGTCACTGTGATCGTATGTTTGCCTCCCTCTCTGAAGTATCATACATTACTCGTCCATGTTTCTATATCAACTATACCATAAGAACAGACTGGCCACGAATAACCTTCATCCTACGATGCACAATCCGAATAGGGTGATCCTCGAAGGATGCATCCACTTCCAACTCAACCTCCTCAAGTTGAAAACATGAGATGGGTCTGATAGTAACGCCATAGCTGAGAAACATGAATGACGTCGTGCATAGCCCGATACCTCTGAGGTAACTACAACTGATAGGAAACCAGCCTCACTCTCTCCAAAACTTCAAATGGCCCAACATATATCGGTGAAATATTCCTCTGTCTCCTAATCCTCCTGTGTCCAAACCGTGGTGTGACACATAAGAAAATTTGACCTCCAACCTCCAACTACAAAGGTTGTCTCTATTGATCAACATCTGATTTCTGGAATGATTTTTTAGTAACCAAACTTTTTTGAATCAACTCTACCTACTCATTGGTGTCCTGTACAAGATGAGGTCCCAACATAGCTATCTCTCCTGCCTCCATTCAACATAGGGGTTTATTGGCATGAACTACCATACAAAGCCTCATAATGTTTTATATAAATCATTTCCTGAAAACTATTATTATAGTAAAATTCCATAATTGGTATGTGTCTCTCCCAAGATCCCCTGAAATCTAGGATGCATTCTTGAATAATTTCCTCTAAAACATGAATTGTGTGCTCAGACTAGCCTCTTTTCTGCCGATGGAAAGTTGTACTCAGAAGTACAAATATACCCAAAGCCCTCTGTATTCCCTTCCAGACACGAGAAGTAATCCGGGTGTCCTTGTATGAAATTATAGAGTGTATAACCCCATGAAAACGTACTATCTATCAAATTTAAAACTTTACAAGATCATCCACACTGAATGTTTATTTGATCAGCCAGAAATGGGAAACGTTTGTGAGTCTGTCAAAAACAACCCATACAACATAATTTTCTTGAAAAGACCTCGGTAAACCCATCAAAAAATCTATCATCACATCATTCAACTTCCACTCAGGAATGGGTAACTATTGTAACAACCCTATCGGTCAATGATAGTCCACCTTCAACTACTAACAGGTGGAACATCTCATAACAAAATCAGCTACATAATTCTTCATGCTTGGCCACAAATACTGACGATGTAGATCTCGATACATCTTGGTGACACTAGGATGAACTACCCAAGATGAGGAATGAAAATCTTATAAAAGATCCTCACATATGTCTACATACACCCATACACGTCTATGAAAACACTAAACCTCATCCTTGTCTATAGTCCAACCTAGAGTATGGGCCTCACCTGACACACTCTCCCCTAGGACTAGGCCTTTGGAATCTGATCATTGTCTCATTCTCAATCTATCCAGTATAGTAGAGGTAACAACTATATAAGAAATAAACATCTACCTCTATTTTTCATGCACCTCCAAATGAATCTCAAAGAATAGAGCCATAGGCTCCCACTCCCTGATGGCCTCTTCAAATAATTTATCTGAGTTCTCCTACTCAACACATCAGCCACTACGTTGCCTTTACCTAGAATGTAGGAAAGCTCAATGTCAAAATACTGAAGGTACTCAACCCCCTTCATAGTCTCAAATTCATATCACACTGAGTAAAGATATAATTGATGTTTTTTGGTCATTGTATACAAAAAAATGCTCCCCAAAAGATAATGTATCCAACAACACAAAACATGTACAAATATAGCTAAATAGAGATCGTGCATTGGGTAATTCCACTTATGTGGCCTCAACTGCTGAGACCCAAACACAATGACTCCTTCCCCCCATATAAGAATTAATCCTAGCCTGATACATAATTCATTATAGTAAAAGGTGTAAACCTAGCATTACTCTAGAAAAAATTAGTATTGGTGTTGAAGTAATTCTCCCTTTCATCTTTTGAAATGATGAATCGCAAGAATATTTCCACAATTACTTTGCACTCTTCTTAGTCAAGACCATCAGCGGTGCTGTTAAGTGTGAAAATCCTAGAATAAAGAATCTATAGTGACTAGCCAACCCCAAAAAAATCTGTACATCAAAGATATTATTTAGATTATTCCAGGAAAAAACCAATGTCAGCTTCTCTGTGTCAACTAATACTCCTTTCTTTGAGATAACATGAACCAATAAATGATTTCGGTCCATCCAAATGTGGAATTTTAGAGATTATCATATAACTGATACTCTCTCAGTGTACTGAATATGTAAAACCCCGACCCCAGCTGCCCAGAGTCGGTGCATTATTGCGTAACATTGTCATGATCACAAAAGATCAAGTCTCGAAAGACCGATTAGTTTAGTAGCCTTGGAAACACAAGATACATTCATAAATGTTACATTACATCATAAAGTGAAAAACTACAATAAAAAAGCCTCCATAGACCACACTCATATCCTCTTCTAACAATCCCTGTAGGTCATTCATAAAATACTTCTTCACATCCTGGAAAATATTAAAACATTGAAAGGGGTGAGCTCAGATGCTCAGTAAGGATAAAAATATTGCGGAAGCTTTCGTAAATAAACATTAACATTTAAGGAAATGTATAACTAAAACAAAATCCTTTTTAAACTTTAACATCAGCATAATATGGAAAAAATAAATTAAATAAGGCCATTTACTTACTCACATGTATATTCTACTAGTAGAATAATCACATGCAATATCAATAACCACTTTCATAATGATGGAATGCATAATGTCATACTATCATAACCACGTAGCCAAGGCCTCATGCCAAGACCTCAAATAAGATTTTGTCAAGGCCTCATGCCAAGACACTAGTTTGTCTCATGAGACCTACTGATGCATCGAGGAGCTATAGCGGGCTCCACCCATCACTTATTAAGTCCAATGCATTACTCATATTAAAAAATGGTATATAAACATTTAGGAATACCATTTTTAAGAATAATGTTTGAAATTAATTGTGGCATCAAAATACCAGTTCAATTTTTAAAAGATAATTACATTTAAAATTGCTCAAATATACTCCAATGTTTTTCTGAAAACATTATGCAAGCTTCTGAAAAAAAAATAACTAATTCTGAGACTACTCGACTAATTAGAGGCCATGATGGGTCTATTCCCAATCCCTTCCTGTCTTCCACACTCGAGAGTCGGGTTTTCTAAAAACGTTTTTAAGCTTGCGTTAAATACATATACATTAGCACTGGGTTTTCATATATTAAAACTCATAAACAACATTTGATACATACCATTTTCAATCCAAAATAAATGAAAATTAAAACATGGTATTTATTTTTCATTTAAAAAAAGTTATGGCTTATAGAGGAAGATGAAACTCAAATAATAGTCACGGCGGAAAAGAAGTCGTTGTCGCCGCATACGTAAGAAAAACATTCCTTTTGTCATTTTGTAAAAATGCTTCGTATAAAAATATTCCTTTTGAATAAAAGTAAAAGTCAAAGGGGTTTATACACCGTATAAAAGAAATTTGTGTATAAAACAAAATATGCCTCAATAAATGGTGATTGGGACGAAGTCCCTTAAAAAGATCATTTTTTAAATAAAATAGATTTATTATGTGTATTCACTATAAGTACACATAAAGAAAGTAAAAATACAAGATAGGACATAATAATATCATGACATAATTTTAACGTAGGAGATTAACCCAAAGAATAGAAATTGGGTTAAGAAATTCCCTTACAAAGATCATTTTTTTAATTATAATATATCTATTATGTGTATTCACTATAATGAAACATAAATAAAGTAAAAAATACATGATATTACATAATAATATGATGACATAATTTGAAAGTAGGAGATTAACCCAAAGAACAGAAATTGGGTTAAGAATTTCCCTTACCTCGTGTCCGAATTCACTCGACTGTTCTTTGATCTCCTGAATAGTAAACTAGAGTTAATATCTAACTTTTTAAGAACATTTTTCAAGTTAATTATTCCTTTTATATCACTTATTACCATGTCATGAACATTATGTAATTATTTAAGTTTACAACGGTCGTTTTGTCGATCTTAGGTACTTAAGTCAAAAATAAACTTCTTATAATTACAATTTTTTCATGTGGTAATATATCCATTATATCCATAATTATATTCATGATTTATATATCATATACATCATATATATCCAGTATATACATTCATTTATAATATTACATAACATTTAGAGGTAAGAAATGAAATGCACCGTTCATGGAGACCGTAAGCCGTACGTACGCATGAACGCTACTTTAATTTCCATTTCATATTTAATGGAATGAAGTTATAATTATATAAAGGTATAATATAATTCCAGTATAATATAATGTATAATACCATTTACTCCATCCTTTATACATCCCACATATGGCATTAACGATTCAAATCACTTTGAGGGGGTGGTGGTCTGCACTTCCTAAAATGAAATTATCGCGTTTACCCACAATGGAAATCATAAAGTATGCCATAAATTATAAATAAAGAAGAATAAGGAAAACATAATATATATATCATATATGAAAATAGTGTCATCAAAATGGCCACCATTAGAGGTGTTAAAATAATATTTAACAATCATCGTTTCGTGAGGCAGTATTTCGCCACCCACAGAAACAGTATGTTATTTAACCATTAGATGATGTTTTGTGTAAGTATAAACCAAATAATTATCATAACAACATCCTAGTATATTTTAGATACTGGTGTTGTTACAAAATAAAGGAATAAAAAGAGTTTAAGGGCTTGGAGAAGCAAAATAAAAAAAACAACATTAGAGAAGACATTACCTTAAAATCAGGTAACTCTTTTTGATTTGAGCCAAAGGCTTCTTTGGGAAGCCTTCTGCCCAAAGTTAGTCTTCTAAGAGTAATGGAGGAAAGTTGAGAGAGTATCTGGGAAGAGGTTGGCCAATCCAAAAGGCTTTTATGGTGTGAGTAAGGTGGTAGTGGTGGGGGCCTTTATAAGAGGAGAGAAGGGGCACTCTTGGAAAGATTGAAATGTTACATTATTATTAATGCCTTTTCGGATTCTAAAGGTCCCACACTTATATATTTCGAGGATAAGGTGATAAGGGTTCGAAATATATTCATCCAATAGGTTTTTTACAGGTTTAAGTCTTAGATTTTACATTATCTTTTCATTTTATTAAATCGTTAATTAATGAGGTAATCGCTGCATAATCATGGTGTCATAAATAATTTAATTTATTTAATGTCTAAAAATTATAAAAAAAATATCATGATGTAGTAAATGTTTTGATATTTCTAATGAATATTTATAATCAAAAATATGACTTGTATAACCCCATTTAACATTTTTTTAGTAAAATAACTCTTGTTTGTGACATTTTTATTTTAACATTAAATAAAAAGTTATTTATGTCATTTTCCTACCAAAGTGGCTCCATGGGGTCCCCAAGTTGACCCATGGATTTTATTGGTCGGCCAGGACACATCCAAAAGTGGTAGGACAAGTGTAATGGTCATTCCATATTTTTATAATACTATTTTTACCTTAAATTTCACTAATTACCTTTAATCGCGATTAATTAAACTTAAAAGTTACTATTCACTAAAAAATTCTTTTAATCCCATTGAACCACATTTTACTTCCTAATGACTACCATGTGTGTTGGATTTTTTAAAATCAAATCACAGAAGTGGTAATGTTTCATTTAAACGAAAAATCAGTTTTTTAACTACCACTTAGTGGTTTCACTATTCATCAAAAATTGATGTTTTTCAGAACAATGCCAAAATTTCACCCTAAGCTATAATTTATATTCCGAATTCAAAAATGATGTCTATTTTACAAAATTCCAAACATATAAGTTTCATTAATTAATTTTATAATTAATTCCCGCTGTCACAACAAATAGCGTGTTTTTAAGAAACAATATATATCAAAAGATTGACAATTGTTTATGTCCAATTTCAAAGTGAAATTAATTCTAATGAACACCATTGGATAAAATAGTAAAAATATATTCTAATTATACTTTAAAACCACTCAATAGTATAATTTATCACTATAAATTATTTTGATCAAAAAAGTTGTTTTAAGTATTTTTCACTATTCATAAAAAAATGGAAGTTATTAGAAAATTACAAAAAATTAAACTTAGAATAATTTCGATATTAAGAATACAAAAATGAAGTCCATATTGAAATATAAGATTTCCATAATTTTAAAAAGTGTGTATTACTATTCATAATGGCTACTTTGATTAGTCACGGTGTGTTAGAACTCGAACTTGCGTACAATATAAGCTATTGCATTATTGAAAGAGAAGCGTATCGTGGAAGCTCGGGGTGTTACATTCTCCCCTCCGTCAATAAATAGCGTCCTCACAATTTGAAAATTTTCTATGAAAATAAAAGGTCGAAAATAGAAAATACCTTTGTGGAAAACCCACATCGGAAATAAGGTTAATAAAATTTATCCTTAATAAGAGGGAAAGGGAAATGAAAAAGTCACCACAAAATTATGATCTCGATAAGGAGAACATTGGTGGAAACTAGAGACATATAATTGGAGGAAAAACATAAATATTTGTAGGGAGTGATTGAGGTCATCAATCACAAACAAGTGTAAAATTTAGGGCCTAAAATCCTTCAATCTATGTTGATTTAAAATTTTATCAGTTCAACAAGACATAAGGTATTAGGATAACACATTTTTTGTTCTAATATCCCTTTACTAAAGTTTAAGAATTAATTTATTCATATAATAAGAGATAGGTATATATATATTAATTCTTTACAAGTAGAGTTTCAACCTTCAACTAATTTCTACCACAAACTCATCTTTTACTCCAAATGGTAACATAACTCAAAAATATTCTATTTATCTTAATTGTATAAGGTTCTAAATATTACCACATACCATTTATATTAGAAAAACTATTTTTTAATAACCAAGGACTTCCTGTAGTCTAGTGGTAGGTAATAAAGGCCTGTCGCACTATGGTTGTGGGTTCGATTCCTACAGCTTTGTCTGACGCGACGGGTTATCCCCCAACCTGCAGGTTGTCCTTTTCCTAAAACTATAGTATTATAATATTCCAAAAATAATCTTTAGAAATGTTTTAACCTTAAACAACACTATACAAGGTTCAACTTAATCCATTCCAACCTATATAGTTATCCAAAATACCTCTGTCCAGACTTTCTCTAAAAGGTCTCTAAATTCCAAAATCAACTGTAACATCAGATTCCCAAAACAAAGTAAAGTTTCTCTTATTGTCACATACTAAAAATATGATTAACTTCATCATATTAAAACCTTAATGAAAACAAAAAGTACTAAAGTACAATCCTTATATATATCACATTATTCTTATAACCAGAATATAATCCTTATTTCCAAAAGCACCAATACATTAATTATTCCACTTCAACTGCAGTAACAGCATAAGATTGTCCTTGATACCTTGGCCTTTTCTAAGGTAAGTTTCCCTGACGCTTAGGACATTCATTTGCATAATTCCCTATTTATCTAAAATTATAGCATTCAACATTGATAGCCTCTTTCTTTCCCTTGCAATCACGTGCCTGGTGACCTTTTTCTCCATATTTATAACAAACTCTCATTCCTTTTAGGCAAGTACCAGGGTGATTCTTCCCACATTTATCACATACTGGAAAATCCTTATTTCCCTTTTTCCCTTTATCTGTCTCTTGTTCCGCCGTCCTATTCTTCTCTTGCTTTACTTTATTGTAATAAGATTTAGAGAATTCCTTTTCTGTCTTGATAGCACACGAGACCATATCTTCGTACGACGAGAAAGATTGTGAGACTAAGGCTTGATGAAGAAATGGTTTTAACCCATCAAAGAAACGATCAATCTTACTTCTTGGGTTACGTATATAATCTGCAGCATGCCTCGCTAACCTTGTAAAGTTAGGCTCATACTTTGTGACATTCTCATCTTCCTTCTGCCTCAAACTCAGAAATTTCCTTTCCATATCTGCTCTATGGTCATGTGGAAAGTATTTTTCTAAGAAAAGATCTTTGAACTCTCTCTATTCCATATTTGATACTTCTTCATCATCCTTTGTGTTTTGAATCAGCGACCACCATTGATCGGCATCTCAAGTGAGGCGGTAGACTGCCATGACAACCTTCTCCCTTTCGCTACTCCCCAAGGTATGGAATATTTTTTATAAGGAGTTTATCCATTGCTCAGCTACTAATGGATTTGTATCCCCATTAAATTTTGGTGGTTTTTTCCTCATGAAGCGGTCTAACATTGATCCTCCACGTTGCGGATCAGGGTTCTCCATACGAGTAAGGTTATTATTCATAACCTGAGTGAGTTGTCCCAGTATGGTAATAAGTTGATCAACACCAGTTGTATCTCCAGCTCCATAATAATTATCTTGAGCAGGAGGGAAATCTCTACATGAAGTGCGTGCATTGATACGGTTTCCATTCCTTCCACTAGGCGCCATTTATAAACAATGGCATAAACTAGATTAGTTTATGAATCAAAATACATAATTCCAAACTTATAAAATACTTAAAATAAATTGAACTATTTATGGATATAATCCATAATCATAAAATTGTTTTCTTTGAAGAAGTATATACTCATAACCCTTCATAGTGGTTTGTAAAGAAAATGAGAATTATCCTAAGCATATCCCCCGGGAGTGTCGTAACCAAGAGTGCAGCAAGGACCATTGTCGTGCACCAGTTCCCGTTCGAGTCTAGCTCAAAGCGGTGTCTTCGAGTTTTACCCCTAGGTACATCTGTGCCAGAGCCACCTCTACCTTCTCGTATCTAGACAGGGATGCATTGCTCGGAAAACTCACAAAATCTCTATAATACAAAAATTCTTGGAAGTTATTCTATACAAATACTCAAAGTCAATCTTTGGGCTATGTACTCTAATCAGAGTTTATCTAAATCTAGCTTCCAAAGTTAGTACTAAACTGCCTCTGATACCAACTGTAAATCCCCGACCCCAGTTGCCCAGAGTCGGTGCATTATTGCGTAACATTGGCAAGATCACAAAAGATCAAGTCTCAAAAGAACGATTAGTTTAGTAGCCTTGGAAACACTAGATACATTCATAAATGTTACATTACATCATAAAGTGAAAAACTACAATAACAAAGTCTCCATAGACCACACTCATATCCTCTTCTGACAATCCCTGCAGGTCATTCATAAAATACTTCTTCACATCCTGGAAAATATTAAAACATTGAAAGGGGTGAGCTCAGATGCTCAGTAAGGATAACAATATTGTGGAAGCTTTCATAAATAAACATTAACATTTAAGTAAATGTATAACTAAAACAAAATCCTTTTTAAACTTTAACTTCAGCATAATATGGAAAAAATAAATTAAAAAATGCCATTTACTTACTCACAGGATATTCTACTAGTCGAATAATCACATGCAATATCAATAACCACTTTTATAATGATGGAATGCATAATGCCAGACTATCATAACCACGTAGCCAAGGCCTCGTGCCAAGACCACAAATAAGATTTTGTCAAGGCCTCGTGCCAAGACACTAGTTTGTCTAATGAGACCTACCGATGCATCGAGGAGCTATAGCGGGCTCCACCCATCACTTATTAAGTCCAATGCATTCCTCATATAAAAAAATGGTATATAAACATTTAGGAATACCATTTTTAAGAATACTGTTTGAAATTAATTGCGGCATCAAAATACCAGTTCAATTTTTAAAAGATAATTACATTTAAAATTGCTCAAATATACTCCAATGTTTTTCTGAAAACATTATACAAGCTTCTGAAAACAAAATAACTAATTCTGAGACTACTCGACTAATTACAGTCCATGATGGGTCCACGCCCAATACCTTCCTGTCTTCCACACTCGAGAGTTGGGTTTTCTAAAAACATTTTTAATCTTGCGTTAAATACATATACATTTTCCCTGGGTTTTCATATATTAAAACTCATAAAAAACATTTGATACATACCATTTTCAATCCAAAATGAATGAAAATTAAAACATGGTATTTATTTTTCATTTAAAAAAAGTTATGGCTTATAGAGGAAGCTGAAACTCAAATAATAGTCACGGCGGTAGAGAAGTCGTTGTCGCCTCATATATAAGAAAAACATTACTTTTTTCATTCAGTAAAAATGCTTCGTATAAAAAGATTACTTTTGAATAAATGCAAAATTCAAAGGGGTTTATACACCGTATAAAATAAATTTGTGTATAAAACCAAATATGCCTCAATGAATGGTGATTGAGACGAAGTACCTTAAAAAGATCATTTTTTTAAATAAAATAGATCTATTATGTGTATTCACTATAAGTACACATAAAGAAAGTAAAAATACAAGATAGGACATAATAATATCATGACATAATTTGAAAGTAGGAGATTAACCCAAAGAATGGAAATTGGGTTAGGAAATTCCCTTACAAAGATCATTTTTTAAATAAAATATATCTATTATGTGTATTAACTATAATTACACATAAATAAAGTAAAAAATACATGATATTACATAATAATACCATGACATAATTTGAAAGTAGGAGATTAACCCAAAGAACAGAAATTGGGTTAAGAATTTCCCTTACCTCATGTCCGAATTCACTCGACCGTTCTTTGATCTCCTGAATAATAAACTAGAGTTAATCTCTACCTTCTTAAGAACCTTTTTCAAGTTCATTATTCCTTTTATATCACTTATTACCATGTCATGAACATTATGTAATTATTTATGTTTATAGCGGTTGTTTTGTTGATCTTAGGTACTTGAGTCAAAAATAGACTTCTTATAATTACACTTTGTTCATGTGGTAAAATATCCATTATATCCATAATTATATTAATGATTTATATATCATATACATCATATATATTCAGTATATACATTCATTTATAATATTAAATAACATTTAGAGGTAAGAAATGAAATGAACCGTTCATGGAGACGGTAAGCCATACGTACACATGAATGCTACTTTCATTTCAATTTCATATTTAATGGAATGAAGTTATAATTATATAAAGGTATAATATAATTCCAGTATAATATAATGTATAATACCATTTTCTCCATCCTTTATACATCCCACATATGGCATTAACGATTCAAATCACTTTGAGGGGGCGGTAGTCCGCACTTCCTAAAATGAAATTATCGCGTTTACCCACAATGGAAATCATAAAGTATGCCATAAATGAGAAATAAAGAAGCATAAGGAAAAAATAATATATATATCATATATTAAAATAGTTTCATCAAAATGTCCACCATTAGAGGTGTTAAAAGAATATTGAAGAATCATCGTTTCGTGAGGCAGTATTTCGCCACCCACAGAAACAATATGTTCTTTAAACATTAGACGAAGGTTTGTGTAAGTGTAAACCAAATACTTATCATAACAACATACTAGTATATTTTAGATACTGTTTTTGTTACAAAATAAAGGAATAAAAAGAGTTTAAGGGGTTGGAGAAGCAAAATAAAATAAAACAACATTAGAGAAGACATTTCCTTAAAATCAGGTAACTCTTTTTGATTTGAGCCAAAGGCTTCCTTGGGAAGATTTCTGCCCAAAGTGAGGCTTCTAAGAGTAAGGGAGGGAAGTTGAGAGAGTATTTGGGCAGATGTTGGCCGAGCCAAAAGGCTTTGAAGGTGTGAGTAAGGTGGTAGTGGTGGGGGCCTTTTATAAGAGGAGAGAAGGGCCACTCTTGGAAAGATTGAAATGTTACATTATTATGAAATGATTTTTCAGATTCTAAAGGTCCCAAACTTATATATATCGAGGATAAGGTGATAAGGGTTTGAAATATACTCATCCAATAGGTTTTTGATAAGTTTAAGTCTTATATTTTACATTATCGTTTAATTTTATTTAAATCGTTAATTAATTAGGTAATCACTGCATCATCATGGTGTCATAGATAATTTAATTTATTTAATGTATAAAAATTATAAAAAAAATATAATGATGTAGGGAATATTTTTATCTTTCTAATTAATATTTATATTAAAACATATGACTTGTATAACCCCATTTAAAAATTGTTTAAGTAAAACAACTCTTGTTTGTGACATTTTTATTTTAACATTAAATAAAAAGTTATTTATGTCATTTTCCTACCAAAGTGGCTCCATGGGGTCCCCAAGTTGACCCATGGATTTTCTTGGTCCTCCATGACACATCCAATAGTGTTAGGACAAGTTTAAAGGTCATTCCATATTTTTATAAGTTGCATTAATTAATTTTATAATTAATTCCCGCTGTCACAACAAATAGCATGTTTTTAAGAAACAATATATATCAAAAGATTGACAATTGTTTATGTCCAATTTCAAAGTGAAATTAATTTAATGAACACCATTGGATAAAATGGTAGAAATATATTCTAATTATTCTTTAAAACCACTCAATATTATAATTTATCACTATAAATTATTTTGATCAAAAGAGTTGTTTTAAGTATTTTTCACTATTCATAAAAAAATGGAAGTTCTCAGAAAATTACAAAAAATTCAACTTAGGATAATTTCGATATTACGAATACAAAAATGAAGTCTATATTTAAATATAATATTTCCATAATTTTAAAAAGTGGATATTACTATTCATAACGGTTACTTTGATTAGTCGCGGTGTGTTAGAACTTGAACTTGCGTACAATGCAAGCTATTGCATTATTGAAAGAGAAGTGTATCGTGGAAGCTCGGGGTGTTACACAATAAGAACTCAAGATTTATGTCATGTTCATGTCGAGTGTGAGAGTGCACCAAGATATCATCAACAAATACTACCACAAAATAATCCAGGTAAGGATGGAAAACTCGGTTCATCAGTTACTTAAAAACTGTAGGCGTATTCGTGAGACCGAACGACATAAAAGAATACTTGTATAGACCATACATGTTCTGAAAGTATTTAAGAGGTATATCTAATGGTATAATGCACAACTCATGATAACCGTATCTCAGGTAAATATTTGAGAACACCTGAGATCCTTGAGGCTAATCAAAGAGGTCATTAATACTCAGCAAGGGATATCAATTCTTGACTATCAACTGGTTGATATTACGATAATACAAACATAGCCTAAGGGTACCATCCTCCTTATTCACAAAAAGGAAAAATGAAATCCAAGGAGAAATACTGGGTTGGATGAAAAAACTTTCCTGCAACTTCTCAACTACTTCTTGAGATCCTATAACTCTTGTTTAGCCATCCTATAAGGTGGAATGGACACTGGTGTCACTCCTGACACAAGATCAATAAATAAATCCACCTCTCGCTCTGGAGGTAAACTTGAAAATTCATCTGGAAAGACATTTATGAAATGATCCATCACTGCAGGGAATTCCATCTATGATTTCCCTTGGTTATCCAGATATAAACTATCAATTTGGGCTATTATTCCTCCTAACCCATGATGCTTGAGTCCAACTCTTCTCACCCAGACATCCCATTCTCCCTTTTGTAGAAACGATCCACCCTCTAGTGATGTGAAACTCAATCTGCAGTGATAGCTGTCAAGAAAGGCCTGAATAGAGACCAACCAGTCTATTCTAGGAATAACATCAAATCCTATCATCTCTAAGTCATAAAGGTCCCATAATTAGTGACACCCACCAAACTCATCAGGGAACTCTTTGAAATAATGTAAACTATCCATTCTAATATCCAATAGAGTGTCTAGCATCATAACATCATTAGAAGTAAAGATATAGATCCCAAGGATATCCACAACGACAACATATATAAAACGATTTGTATCCCCTATATCGAAAAGAGCACAAGATAAGACTGAGGCAAATAGAATTGTACCTCTAACTGTAGAGGGTCCAGGATCTTGCTCTTGTTGGGACTATTCCATCGCAAAATTTTGACCTGTACCACAACCCTATGATCCTACCTAGTTACCCTGAGCTGATACACCCTACAATCACAGAAAATATATCATCTAGATACAGTGGACATAACCACCACCCCGAAATGAACAAACTGACAAACTTCAATTCCCTAACTAATGAAAAAATGGTGGTCCTACTCTTGAATGTGAAGTCATAACAGATCCCATATCACATGATGCTGGTGAGAAAATCCTGCAAAAATTCTTAAGTTGACCCATCTTCCCGCAAGATCGGAACTCCACTGGATCTCTCGAGCACTACGGTCTCATGTGCCCATTCTTTCCGCATTGGAATCACACCACTTGACAACCTGAAGAAACATCACGTGAATTCTCCCTGCAGTGCTACCTACTATCAGTCGAAGGAGTACCAGCCCTGGATGCTGAACAACCCTAGATCATCACTGCAAAATCCCTCATATTTTTCTTGGTAATCATCTCCTGGTTTACTATAGTAGTCACTAAATTTATCCTGAAAACATTTACCTATGACCAGACGCCATACCTAATACCTTCCTAAAATCTCCTAGCCAGTGATAACTAATCATGTCCCAAAACAGGTGCGAAGTGCAGAAGATCTATAAAGAGAGAAGAATAATCCCTCACTAAAAGAGTGACCTGCTCCAAATGGATGAACCCCTAGGCTCGGTTGGCCCTCAACATCTCAGGGTAGAAGTAATCATTTAAGGTAATCTAAAACTCTTCCCAAGCCATATCCTAATGACATCCCTCTTATGAAACAACATCCCAACTTATCTTGGAGGAATCACATAGCATGTATGTTGTGAGCCTGACCCTCCTCTCAGGATATGTCTCCAGATGCTCAAAGATAGAAAACATGGCCTCCAACCATGACTATGTGGCCTATGGTCCTCCATACCCTAAAAAAGTGGGAGGATGCTACTATTAGAACACCAATGTCAACTCTACCATAGTTGGTGCAGGATGTTGTGCTCCCTAAAAAGTCTATATCATCCTCATAAAGCCTTCATGGAATTGTAAATCATCACCTAAATCCTGTATAACGGATGATGCCGATACAGGTATGACATGAGGATCTTCTGGTAGTCCTTGATCTACCATTTTTAGTGTTTGATCATCTCTCTACATCTGGTGTACAACTGGAGGACGTCTTGGTAGAATGACTATGCAAGATCAAGTGCACACCTCAGTTCAAGATCATTATGGATTGTAACTTAGAATTTCTAGAAAATAATAGGATAAGGAAAGCATTCATGTTTTACAAAAGAGGGTTACACGACATGTAGAACCACTACAAGGTGTGTTCCCTTAAACCTTAACATGGGCATGTACCTCTACCAACTTGGTTGTGTAACACCCATACACACGACATGTTCCTCCCAAGACACGACATGTACTTGAACATTACCTCTTTCTGAAGTACTTCTACATGTCTAGAACTACACAGTCTTACTTGTGTAACACTACACGGTGTGCTCACCATAGACACGACGTGTACTCAGAAGTTCTATCCACCCATTTCGTTAGTCACACAGTCAGATAAGCGGTCGATTACAGCACGGCGTGTACTCACAGTACAAATCATGTTCTTCCAAAATTTTATGAACCCCCTATATCTACCGACATAGTCAGTAACACAGTCAACAAATACACATTTTTTACTTAAGAAAATCCATTTCATTCAGAACAGAAGAACACATGGCACATGTTCATAAAATCACACACCGTGTTTTCTAGGTTTTCTGAACAACGAGCCACTGAAACTTTTCCAGAACCACCGAAATCTTAAAATTTGGCCAAGGCATGACAAGTTTCGATCTTTGAGAGACCATACTCACTGTAAATCAAATTTTAACATCCTGATTCATATTATATCTTAATATAATTCAATCAAAGTCCAAACATGATTCACCAAATTCCAATCCAAGAGGGCCCATAACACCCCATGGAACAAATATTGGCATCCATCCAATTGAAACTTCTCACATTCCAATACCATATAAAAATAGTAGGTATTTTTATCATGTTATCAATCACAACAACATGAATATCTAGAAAAAACTCTATCACAACAACATGCAATCAATAATGCACCCTAAATGGCATGTCAAGAAGGAACGACATGTGATCTCTATAAAGTACCTATATGCTGAATGAGATGAAATACCCTCATCTCTTCAGTTTACAACAAAATAAAACCAAAATGATATCAATACTAGTATCAAAAAATAAGTGTGTCACCCAACGGTGAAATCAAATCAACTATAATAATTGAACAACCGGAAAAATTGCAATATATGAGGTAACTTGGATTTTACCTATAAAAAGGTCAGCTAATCCTGAGAACAATTTATTACCAACTACATATTCCTTTCTATCACAGTATATTGGCTCTAAATAGTAAGGTAAAGAAGGAAAGAAAATCTTTTGATACAACATTGTAATGTCCTGGATCCAGGTGCCACCCAAATGTGCCCCAGACCTGGTTGGTCACATAACCTCAAAGGCATTTTCCCAAATGTTAGATGATTCCAACTAGAAGCAAGGGCCATGGTATGATGTTGGGGAAAATATTCTCTCATTGGCAGAGTATACACACTGGAAAATAAATAGTAAACAATAGAGGAAGCAGCAATACCAACAAAAGTAAACAACGGAAGACTAAAAGTAAATCTAACCGAGGCGATAGTATATATATAGATATATATGATGAAAGGAATATGTATCTAAGAAGTCATCCAAAAAATTCACAATGCAGGAAATAAATAAAAAAACCATAGTACAAAAGAAACAAGTAAACTCTAGCAGCATCACAAGTCTTAGCTTGGTCCCATGCTCTCCAGCTTCAACTACAATCAAGTACTTGATGAAGAAGGGTGATTGAACTTATCTATAAACGCAACAATATATTATTTTTGGGTCCAAAATAATTACCCAAATAGGGTGTGAGATGAATCCCAGTAGACAACCAAAAAATACCTATGAATAACTTTTAGTGAATATATATATAAGGTAATAGGAAAAAATGAAGCAATAAACTAGAAAGTACTCGAAACTAAACAATCATATAGTTTTCAATTGCATTCATTTAAATTTATTATTAAATTATTTGAATCATGTAACCATGGTATCTTGCCTAAGACCTATATCCACTATGTAAATAACAAAACAGAAGTATCTTAATACCATATAAACAATCAAGTAAGACCGAGTCAAATCTTCTTCTTTGGCTTGGCGGGCCCATTAAAATCATCCAATCATTTATAAACAACCCCATGTGAAATCTCTCACCGTATAACCCCTTTATTTTAACATATCACCAATTCATTAAATAATGACCCTATGGGAAACTCTCACGGTATAACCCCTTTGGTCTAACATAGCAGTAATCATTTACAAACGACTACCCAGGCAGCTCTCACGGTCAATACCGTTGGGTCAACATGGCATCAATAAATTATAAACGACCTCCTGGGTAGCTCCCATGGTCAATAACCATGGGTCACCATAACATCAATAAATTATAAATTACCTCCTAGGAAACTGTCACAATCAATAACCCTGGGCCAAAATCTAGACAAAGGATCTCACGGTTCTATATAAATATATGGCACACATAACACATCAAATAAGTTCATGTAATATATAGATAATAAATGGGTAATCATTCAAAATAATATCACATGCATTTCATATAATCAATCAAACTGTATCCTAATTAACTAAGGTCTGGAAAACAAAGCAAGCCTAATTGGTATCCTAGATCAAATGACTGTAAAAAATAAAACAAGGGGAAACACACCCATGGGGTGTCCCAATAACAATTTATCTAACCTTATTAATATGAAATAACCTTTCATAAACAAATAAAACCATAGAAGGTAATAAAAATGGTTAAATTCCAAATCAATAAATCCCCCAAATGTGGGTATGCAACACTTTTATCATATATAATCCAAATACAAACAAATAAAGGCACAAACCACCTACCTTGATGTCATACGATAAATATACTTGAATGTCAACCCTTGAATCAGCCTAGATTGGTGGGATTTCAACTCAGTCGACAATGTCTCAATTAGGGATGAGACCGAGAATCGAGAGGGGTTCAAAGTTCTTCGGTTGTTCTGTCACTCTCCTTTATAAACAAATAGGAGAAGAAGATATTTCCAAAAATGAGACGTGAATGTACTCTGATATATAAAATAAAAAGAAAAGTACACAATGTGTTCATTTAAACTACACACCGTGTAGTGGCCACAAACTCCCTTGAATTAAATGGTCTTCTAGGTCACAATACAACCATGTACTTGGCCATTACACGAGCAGTACGTGACTTTACGTGGTATCCGTGTACATGGAGTGTATATGGAAGATCAAGGCATGCACTCATAAAAACCCCATTTATTCATTTTTCCTCAAAAACAAACCGCAATCAAGATCCATAACTGAGATGAAGATCCAGGTTCTTACATAAGGATTATAGAAAATATAGGATTTCTATTTAGGTAATCTCAAAAATTCAATATCATGATACACTTTTTTTAGGAAAATAAATTTTTATTAGATATAGAGAAAATGGAGGGATTTACACCAGATTTTAAACATGGGAAGATCTATTGAGACTTGAAAAAATTATGTTTTTGAGATATGAGTTTTTGGGGATAAAGCAATGTTTTAGAAATATATTAGGAATATATCATTTATGAATTTTTTTGAAACAATTTATAATATTTGTAAATGATTTTTTGGTATTCAAATTTTCATAAATGAAATCTTTAGTTTTTTTATTTATCATGATTTTTTTTTTGATTTTTTTAAAATTTATCTTTCAGGGGATTGCATTTGAGTCTAGAGATATATTTATTTATTTCATTCTCAACCCCCATATGATCACTTTAGTTGAAATTTATACATAATTATTCATGATGCAAGTAAATTAAATATTTAATTATTAATTATCAAAGATCAAATTTTCCATGCGGATTTATTAAAATGTATATGGTTTCTTGGGGGATGAAATTTTTTTATTTGGTGTCAGTTGGTATCTTTTTATCTAATACATACTCAATATTTGGGTGGGTTTTATAAAAAAGGATTATCTTCAATGTTAAATTGTATTTAATATAGTTTTTTAAAAATAAAATTCTCATGATCACACATGGTTTATGTTTTTTTACTTGAGGTAATATTATTCAAAACTATTTTATTTTATCACTCACTATTTTTTTAGTATCCATTAGTGATTGGTGGATGTACTTGAGGTCATGTGTCTTCCCGAATTAGGTGTTGGTATTTAGGCTCCTAGTTTGAGGTTTTATATACCACAAAACCAAAAATTCATACCACATAACCACATCTCCACTATGTATGTTGAGTTGATAGTTACCAATTAATTTTTGTTTCGATAATTTTATAATCCCTAACTTTTATTTATATGTTTTACTTGTTCCATTACATGATTACTAATAATTATTATTAAATGATTATTTATTTTCATTATTTATTATTAATCATTCTTATTTTTTATAATTATTATTCAAGAATTTATATTTTTTGAATTTTCATATTTTTTTATCAATACTTCTCTTATGAATATGAATTTACATATGGAGAAGAATCTAGAATTTAATTTTATATGTTTTATTAATTTGATATTTCATAAGGGAATATACTATTACATACTAAGAAGATTACCTTTATATATTATATTAAATTTGGAACTTACTCTTCGATATGATGAGATGGTTAAAAATTTGGTTAAGTGTTGAACCTACATAATGACTCTTACATATCAATATTATTACTAATATGTATTGATTGGATGTTAGTATTTCAAAAATTAATATATTGATATTTTAGAAGTTAAGTTTGAAACAATAGGTAATTAGTTTAACATATTAAGTGTAGTTAATTTCACATATTCTTTATATTCAAAAGTTACATTTATATATTTATTTAGAAGTTATGGGTTTTGGAAGAATTTTTTCCATTATAATTTAAAGTAATGAGTTATTCATGACCGCGAAGAAGTTTTCCTTATTGTTATGACACTTTATTGTATTTTAGTGGATTTGTTAATATGGATATTCTCACACTATGAAGAATAAATCACACTGTCATCATGCAACCCAAGAAGTGAAGGGTTGAATCATAAAGAGAAATGGAATGATGTGATGACCTGAAAGCGAGAGAAGTTATGTATGAATACTTATACAAAATTACGTATCTATGTTAACTATAAAATATCAATAAAAATCTATGAGTGGTAATTTGGGAATGTTTCTTGTTCAAATTAAAATGGAATTTTAGAAGCAGTTTCTTCATGATATTTCGAGGATTATTCTAAGATTAAAAGACGACTAGATTAGAATATTTAAATGAATGATTCCATGAAGATACAATCCTGTAGATTTTTATGGGAATTTAAAAGAGATTAATTTTATATTAATATTCATAATACTAAAATTATGGAGATTATATTGGGAAATATGGCCTGATTAATATAAATATTTTAAGATCATTTTTAACATTATATCATTTATATTTAAAATATTTTAACCAATTTTATTTTTAGAAAAATAATTTAATGTATTTGTGTTTTTCAAGGAGAAGATTCATGATCACTTTGAATAAACTACAAATTCCATAATTATTCTTTATATTATACATATGTATTCTAGATATATTGGTGGGAATGAGGATATATGACTGAAACTATGAAAATTTATATAATGTTTTAACAATATACACATAAACCAATGAATAAATGAGAGAATTTATGTATTTTATATATTCAACTATTCTCTTGTTTTTTCTATTCAAGAATAAATTTCAATTGAAATAATGATTAGAATGAAAGAGAGAAAGATGGAAGAAGAAATGAGAAAGAATGTTGTTCTGATACCTTGAAGATTATTTTATTCTATTGTGTATTCATTGGATATCAAGTTATATCAAAGATAACTTTAAGACTACTATATATTGAAGAATATTTCTAGATAAGTTGATCTACTATCAGTTGTAGATGTAATTGTATGATAAATTTTATTCATTTATATATACCCTCTAAATCCATTATAAGTTTTAGCTACTTTTACACAGTTATGAGAGTAAGTGACAACCTCTTATAATTGGTTGTGGAAAGAAGTGGAAACTTATTGAACTCAGTTATAGAGTTTATTGTCAACTACTTGTACTCATTTATGATATCATTGGTAAAAGGATATGAATGCATGATAAAATACTTATACTATGTTTTAACTAATTTCCCTCAATAGTGAGATCCATTATAAAAGGATTTGAATAAAAATAATCAATTCTACATTGGGTGTTGGTGGTGCGGACTAGTCAATGTTCAATGTTAACCCAAAACACTATAAAAATATCATTTTTCCTACTCTATAATTTACATTTTTTGTTTCATATTTATTTATAAGAGAAGTGAAATATCTAACCATATAAGGGAGGTGTATTCGATTTAATGAAATATTTTTTAAAGGACTCAATTATCCCCCTCTTGGTTCATTTTATACATAATATATGAGATAATAAGTGGTACTAGAGTGAATTTTTGATTCCGTACACTTTTCAAAACTTTATTTTCAAAAATAATATATCCTTCTAGCCTTATCAACCGTAGTAAAAAGGTATAAACAAATAGACATAACTTTTTATGGATGGTCCAAGAGAAGTTATGTCGATGATTAGAGATCCTTATTTTAATAGTTATAATTATGGGTTTTGGAGATATATTATAATTATATATTTAAGGAATATTGTTTTCAAAGTTTATACAATGGTGGTGAAATCCTATAATATTCACTCCACAAAATCTGAATTATGAAGTTTTGTACAGGAAGATAGTTTTAATTTAAATTCAAGGTTGTGAATTGTATTATTTTTGGATTACGACCTAGTAAGGTTTAATAGAGTTATTCAACGTGTTATATATTATTATATATGTAAAACCATCATTACTACTTATAAATGAAGTAAAAATATTTATTAAATTAAGATAATATAAAAGAAATCTATTTTTTTTTTAATTTTAAGATGTTTTATGGTGAAAATATTACTCAAATGAAAGGAAAACTCATTGATATAGTGAATGATGTTTCTTCTTTAAGAACATCTTTTCTAGAATTAGATAAAATGTAAAAAATATTATTGTGAAACCTACTAAATGAAGTGGAATATATTCTTATATTTGATAATATATAACTGTTAAAGAGATGAAAATGAATAATTTATTAGAAAACTCATGATGTATGATGATGAGATTCAAGATGAATATAATGATAAAAAATTAGACATGAAATAAAATATTTATTTTCAAGTGTTTAATTCAAAGGATTATAAATATGCTAAATAGAAATATTCTGACTCACATAATGAATAATCTATATTTTTGGATTCTAGTAACAAAATCAAATAGATTACCATAAGATTCAACAAGTTGTATAGAAATATAAAATTATTCTTCAAAAAGTGAATAAGGAAAATGTAAATTCATAATTGATAAAATGATATTAATTTAATAAACATGGAAATTTATTACCTTATATCGATCTACTAAAATTTGAAATAAAATGAAGAAAATATTATTATAACAGAAAAAGTACAAGTGAAATGAAGGTTAATTTTATTTATTCTGAGGGTTCGAGTGATGAATCTAAATCTAAATGTGAAGTTTTGAATTCAAATAAATAGAAAATATTTGTCTTAAGGATTATACTGAACATTTACACTCATTTTTATATCCTACATATGAATATGAATATAATTATTTTGTTGATATTAATTAATATTGTTTCATGATTGGTGATAAATATGACACTTTAAATAAATACCATTAAAATATTGAAAATATTAATATTATTTTCTACTAAAAATGACTTTTCTAAATATATTTTTGAATTAAATTATAAACATGATAAATCTAAATCATCTTATACATTACATGATAGTGTAAGTAATTATTTACTAGTTAAAGTTGATTCTTTGAAATTAGCAGCTAGTTTTTTTTTCAAAAGGGGAGGATATACTTAAATAAAATCCTTAGTGAGGTAAAAATAAATAAAGGTAAACCTCGAATTGGAACCAATAGTGAAAAGAAATAACTTCATAGGAATTTTTTTATGGTTTGAAGAATAAAATAATGTCTACATTTACTTTTTCATTTGGTATTTTTGGATATTATGTGAATTATTTTTTTAAGGTTATTTAATTTTGTGTTTTTAATCATGACTACATTTTTAAATAATTTTATGTATTTAAGTCTATATGTACTATTCAAAATAAGAATATTTGGTTAACTAAATCTCTTATTACTGTAGTTTCTTGGCCCAATAGAATAAAGGTACCAAAAAATATTTATTATTCATTTTTCTATATGAAGAATCCAAAAGAACTATAATGTAAAATCATATAGTGGTTTATCAATACATAGAGACTTATTATATTTCTGTTCCTAATCAAATATTGATGGAAGTAATGATTATAGTATAATAAAGTTTTTTGGAACCTTTAGATTAGTTATTTTTTCCAGGTGGAGTTCAATAGACATTTTTTATGTATTAAAGTATTTCTTTCTCTTTAATTATAGTTATAATTATTATTATGATGTGGTTTAACTATTATTTTATCATTAATATCTAATTTTTTTGTGAAAGGGGAGATTATTTCATAACTATTTTATTTTTTATCATATATTTATTCTTTCATGCATTCGAATGATTATTGGAAATATTCTGTTAGTTTTTTGTGTGCATGCATACTCTTTATAGTTTTACTTATGGGTATGTTGGCGTGAGATGATTTTTAAGTTATTAGAAAAAATTAACTTATTGTCTTATCACTTGGTTTAATAACATGCAGAGTACTGATATATTATTTCATGTGATGTAATGTTAGTTAAAGTTGTTGAATTGTAATTTTGTCATGTACTATTCCATATTGTATATTGTTAATATAAATGAACTGAGTTGAAAGTGTTTATATTTAATTATTTAAATATATTTTATTAATTTTCTTTAATATCAATGATATATTTATTATTAGTTTAAAGAGTATTTTACTTTAATTTTAATAATTAATTTAACTATTTTATTTTATTTCTATGTGTTAAATTTCGTGTTACTTATTTAATTTATTGCAAATATTTTTATAATTCTTTGAATATTTTTAACAACATTTGTGGCTAATTATTTTCAAATGTCATATACATAAGGAGTTCACTTGGTGATTATTTAATGTTTATTATTTTCCAAATAAAGATTAACTATTTTCTTTCATGATGAAAATAAGTGAATATTGAATAGTTATCTTATGTTTATCATGACTGTTTAGAAAGGTTAGTATTTAATATATTGTATTTTATAACTAGTATTATTTAATATAGAATAATTATAGTTCTATTCATTATTATTTATAAGACCACATATTTTACTTTATTATTTATTAAAATGGGGAGAGTGTGTTAACATATCCCAAGAAATTATGTGATATTATCTTAGGGGGTAAGTGTGTTTATTATTTTATCTTATGTTGATTTATTTATTTTTGATCAACTTATATCCTTTTTACCCTTACAAAATGGTGAGAGTGTATTTGAGTACAGTAATTATCAATAATGGGGATAATGATTAGTAGATACTTATTAATTTATTTTTTATAATTACTTAATACCTCACATTGATTTATATGTTTTTTCATGTTACCTCACATGATTATTATTCATTAATATTCATCTATTATTTGTTCTCCTTATTTATTATTTATTTTTATTGTTTTTATCATTATTATTATGGAATTTATATTATGTGAATTCTCATGTTTTATGTTTGAGGATTATTTGAAGTGATGAACTCTTAAGTATATTTAATAATCTCAAATTTTCTTTTACAAATTAGATGAATAGGATATTTCATAAAGGAAATACACTTTCATACTAAGTATATTACCTTTAAAATTTAAAATGAAATCAGAATTTACTCTTATGAATAATTAAAGAGTTTCAAATTTGGTTCAATGCTGAGCCTATATAAAGTCTCTTATTTATATGAATTATTACACTTAAGTATTTTTTTTGAATATTAGTGTTATGGAAGTTCTAGTTTGAAGGAATCGAAAGAAATGTTTAGAAGAATAAAATATTACTTTTACATATTTAATGGAGTTAATTTTAGGTATTCTTTATAATTAAAATCTACCTTTACAAATTGATCCAGATGATAGGGGTTTTGGAAGACTTGTTTCTTTTATCATTTCAAGTAAATAGTTTCTCAAGACTATGAAAAATATTATCACACCATTATAAGAATTTAGTGGATTTCAATGGTTCTATTAATATAAAAATGCTAAAATTAGGAAGAATAGACTACATTGTGATCATGCATATCAAGAAGATAATAATATAAGGGTTATAACATTAATATAATTAACACACCATGAAGACTCAAAATTGAGATAAGTTAAGTATGAACTCGGCTGAAGGATTATCTATATCTGTTTATAGAAGACTATTAATTGGATAATACAGGAGAAATTATTTTTAAAATTCTATTGTATGGAACTTTCAAAGTGTTTTTTTGATATTCCATGGATTATTCTAAAATTAAAATAATATTAACATGGAATATTTGAAATAAGATTTCCATAAAAATTCAAACATGGCTATTTTCAGGGGAATTTTAAAGAGATATTTTGATGCAAATTTAAATGAATATTATTAATATTAAAAGTATTGTAATTATTTTTTTAAATAAGTTTTAAAAGTAATTAATAATTGAAAATGATTTCAAACTTTATAACATATCTTCTTAAAATATTTTAACCAAGTTTATTTAAAGAAGAAAGTCTACAATGTCTTTGAATTTTTCATGGAGAAGATTGAATATCACTTTTAATTAGATACAATAACTTAAATTATTCTTTATATTATTTATATATATTTTATGAATATATGGTAGTGGTAATGAAATGAATATATATATATAAAAATTTATAGATAAATTTTACAATAAACATATACACAAAATAAATAAATAATATAATTTATATATTTTGTATATTAAATCATTATATTTATACTACAATTGAATATTAATTTATTAATAAAAGAAAAATAATAATGGAAGATAGAGAGATAAGGAATGAGAAATAATGAATCATTTTGGTTTACTACCTTGAATATTATTGTTTTTATATAGTGTATTAATTGAAGATCAAGTTATAACGATGATTGATTTCAAAACACTATATCTTAAAAAATTATTTTTTGGTAATTTAAATTATGGAGGAAACTGATTTCTAAACTCTAATAATTTATATATCACATATACTTTTATTTTTTAGTGTCATATATTTTTCCTTAGATGTGTGAGTATTTTAAATTGATTGTATTCAATTATGGAGTTAAGTGTTATTTTGTTGTACCCAATTATGTTGTTTAGTTTCAACTACTTTTAATCAATTCTGAGGTCTCTAGTAAAAGAATTGTATGTACCATTGAAATAATTATACTAAGTGTCAAATAATTGTAATATAAAATTATTTTTCTACTACTCTTTATCTACTTACATGTCTGCTTCTAATTTATTTAAAAGTTAATGGATGTATCTAACCAAATTAAATAGGAATGTCCCATTTAGTGATTTTTTGAGGGACTAAATTCAAACCCTATTGAGCCTTTTTTTATATATCTTATACAAAAACACAATAAAACCAAAACTACATTACCGTGTTATCTATACATAACCACATTACTTTCATACTATGTCCATAAGAGAGATCTGAAGAGGGTGAGGAGTCAGCCATCCATATTTCCTAAATTTGAGATGTTGTGGGTACACCCACAACCCAAAGCCTCATTTATGCATATATAATGTTACCCAAATAAAGTGGTGGCGTGAAAGAAATAACAAAACAAAAATTCATATATAATACCATGAAAGGAAAACTTAGGGTATAATTTCTATCAACACTTCCACTACTACATCTCATTTCTATATCAACACTACCTCACAACAATAACCATTTCCAATTCTAGACATACAAAAATCCAACACCATAATTACACGACAACCAAAAAACATTTTTTAATTACATATTTAATAAATAATTTGTATTTACTAATTTTGAAACCATATTAGATTCATTAAAAACATTAATTCATAAAATTAAAACTTTTTTATTATCACTTTCACTTCTCAACTTTAATAAAATTTAATCACTGCATAATTTTCACACCTCTTTAATTTATCATATCCAGTACTACACTATTCAACAAAAACCAAATATCATTCTATGATATTCATTTTATTAAATTATTTCATAATGATTATATATGAATAATTTTTTATCACTAAATCGCATGAAACTAAAACACACTAGTTACATAAAACTCATAACACTATTTTAAAAATAAATAGCCCACAACCCATAACATTTTAAATTCAAGTTTAGATAACACCACCATAGAGAGGGGGTGGATTATTGGTTACTAAAATGACAACCCTTGAATAATTATTCAATTATTTAGTTAGTGTATAGGATTCAATAATGAAAAAAAGTAATGAAATGAGGGTGATAGAGATAGAGAATATATGACATAAGAGTTTTTATAGGGTACACACACTCTTTTATTATGTGGCTAATCCTTTTTGTTCAATGATTTCATTACCACTATCCATTTTATTTTATTTTTATAAAAAAATTAAGGAATCGAGAATCAATATGCCCATAGATTATAATTAAAGGATTGAACTAGATGATTTTATATATATCAATAAATATTTCACATCCACTTTAAGTTCCTCTAAGTTTATATCATGTGTGAAATTTTTTTATTCTCCTAAACTTTGATCTGATCATATCTTTAACTCTATTGGGAATGTTTGGATTATTGTATCAATATTTTATCATGCCTTTCTCTGAGTGAAAACTCTAATATTTAAAGCCCTCATATGCATCACAACATGAAAATATGTGTTGTTTCATGATCCTTGGAATATCTCTAATATAAGATCCATGGGCCATTATTATATAAATACTTTCTAACTAATTTTTTATGATGCTAAATACACACACTAATTTTGACTGCCTTGTGGTTTTCCAAATAGGAATATTGTGTGACTCACTAATAACAGGGAAAACTTATTTTCCATAATATTGATCTTTGAAGAATGAAATACTCCACTATGAAGTGTTGTTTTAGCTTATTGTGTGACTTTCTCACTTATAATAAATAGACCTATACAAAAGGCACATATTCCAATATCATAGTGTAATACTAATGTGGTAATACCTCCTAATTCCTCATAAATATCTTAATAGTGAAACACATATGGGATGTTAGATGGTTAAAATGTAAGAGTAATAAAATGCTACTTTAACAAATCATGGAAAATGGATAAATTCACACTATGGTTTTGATAACCTTATAAATTATTCATTGCTTTTCTACCAACTCAACTCTAATCAACATCTAACTCATCCATGAGAATATTGTCAATAGATATAATAAGAAACTATCCTGAAACTTGTAAATGAATTCTATCAATAAGTAATTCAATGTATACTCCCAATGTAAAAGTTATCTAAACACTACAAAATTAGAATAAATGATGTTTTTGAGAGTTATATTATCTACAATATAATTATCAATATCATTTTGACCATGGATTAATTGAGATCATATTACCTTAACCCCTTTTTCAATTAAATTTACAAGTTCTCCCCAAATCCAAGATTAATTAACTCCCCATTCATTAAGGGCTCTTTAATATACCCCTTATCATTTTTTTTAAATATATGAATCAACATATGATATCTTCTCTAATATTCAACTAACAAATTCACATGTATCCACCTATGTGGAAAATATATTCTTCCACTATCCCTTTAATAAAACCTACACAAATAAATAGATTCTCTCCCCATTGTTAATCAGAGTTTTTTGGATATTGTTCCCCTTTTTGAAAAAATAATAAGGAATAAAAGAGGGAAAAGTAAACAATGGAATTAAAGGTATTTTTGGAGATAATTAACTTCAAATATTACTCTCATGTTCAATGAGGAAAAATTCATTATATAATTTCTCAAGTTATTTGAAACTTTATCCTTTTTCAAAACATATTCAAATGAAAGGTATATATAAACCATTATTACTTTTATAAAGTTCTACTTGATTTCAATATAATTTAACCATGAATGTTTCACTGTATTCTTTGGAAATTTGATTTCACATTTATTATCACAAACAATCATTAATGGTTATAAAACATTCACCCTAATTTCATAAATTTGTGATTTCATCAACAAAAGTTTTGTTTCATGTTGTGATGTTTCAACATACTCAAATTATGTTATGACTAAAAGTGATGATATTTTTCTTATTATAGTTACAAGTAACACATCTTCTTTCAATAAATAATTCACCTCAAGAATGTGACTTTAGATCACCAATTTCACCCAACCAATTCACATTTGAATAACCATATAGATGCAAATAGTTTTTTCCATACCTCAAGAAATAATAAATAGTTACTTTTTATTTTGTGTATGATCAATTTTCTTTCCATAAGATATGAATCCTTTTTATTTTTTTGGATTTTTACTCAAAGAGTAAAATAAAATGCAATGTTTTACCTTGAAATTTTCAAGTAGAGTATCCTTTTGATAAGACTTGGAAATATATATTCTACATACTAATTTCTTCATATTCCATGGTAAACAAGGTCCCAGATAATAAAGAATTAGATACCACTCTCAATTTTATGATTCTAAACTGTTTTAGTAACTCTTGAGAAATGTTATCTTTGAAAAAATTATAGAACCTATTGTGTTCATAAATTTAAAATCAAAAAATAATTTCATCACACTAATAATTGACATCTCGATGTTTTTTCTAATTTGGTTATAAAATTTCTAACAATTTATCTCTTTGATCCCAGATAAAATGACATCATTAATGTACAAAATAATAAAGAGTGAGTTTTTTTATTCACCCTCAAAATAATGATTACTATTCACCTTTCCATTCTTAAAATTAACTTTCTTTAGACTATTATCCATCTTAGAATACAATGCATGGGGAAATTTATTAAGCCTATATAGTAATGTCTTCATCCTGTAAACTCAATAACCATCATCTGCAAGTATAAAACCTCATAATTGTTTAATATAAAACCTTTACTCATGTTCACAATTATAGAATTATGACTTCATGTATATTTACATCTCTTTATAGTTCCTCTCAACACATATCTCAAGAATCATCCATATAATTTTAATCCTTATGATTAAATAATAAATATAATTAATGTTTATAATATAATTTTATATAAACCCTTACATGAAAGTTAATATTTTTTTGTGTTAATAATCCTTTCTCAGTGATCTTTTTTTAAAACCAAATTTACCCTAATAATATTTTGGTCTCTATGATATGAAAATAACTCCAAAGTGGAAGTTTTCTTAATGTTATTCAATTAATCCTCTATATATTCTATCCAAAACACATGTTTCAATTTTTAAAAAACATTTTCTGGGATCAAATTTCCAAAAAAATAATTTATAAATGGGATTTTATAGGCTTGTCTGGTTATTGAACACCACTAATACTCTCTTTAACAACCAGATATTTTGAAAAATATTTTTTTTCCGAATAAATTTAATCGTGGATATATGTTTCATTAAACAAAAAATTTATTTTATCTTGTGTTACATGTAATAATGAAATTATATTACATTACATACACAACTAATTTTAGTCTATATTAGATTCAATAGTGAGTTTAAAAGAAACACGACACACTTTTAAAATATTATTATTTAATATTATAGTTATCACCTAGACATTGGAATTATTAGTATGAATAGGTGTAAATAAATTATAAAAATATATTATTTACACACACACATATATATAATTATTTCTATGTAAACCAATTAATTATAAATTAAAATAGAAAACCATTTAAAAATAAAGGTAATATTCTTTATAAAAAACTATTTTTCTATGCACAAACATGTTTTATCTCAATAAATTAAATAAATAATATTTGGTGGATGATTTTAGTGAAATGTATATATTATATATTCACTGAAATATTTCACATTCATTTTATTTTTTTCTACATAAGATATAATAATTATATCATTTTTTCCTCAAAATTGTGATTTTTTTAAAATTAGATTAGTTAGCTTTTGTACACTTATTTAAAAATTATTTTTCCCACTTTTATAAAATTTATTTGAAAAAATGAAATTCATTTTTGAAATCAACATTTCTATTTTTCAGAGTGAGTAACTCAAGAGGCTAGTGAATTGAGTTCCCAATAAACGTTTTGTTAAAAGGTTCCAATAAAATTCAATAATTAAAATAAATTCACCTAGTTAATCAAAAAAATAAGTTCAATATAGTTTTTTTATTATTTTAAAAGATTCATAAAAGACAGATTACTTATCAATTAAAACAATATAAAAATTACTTAAAACTTTTAAATCATTTTACTCAATAAAATATTAACATAAACACTAGTTAATATTAACTATCAAAGTACCAGTTTCGGTTGTAGCTTAAAAAAAATACATTTTAAATCATTGTAATGAATAAAAAACACAACGGAATAAAACAAGTGGTTCATTATCAAGATAATACCAAATCCAATCCACTTGGAAATCACCTATTTCCTAGAAAATTATATAACTATAATCTAAACCACAACCTAGATTGTGTATTCACACAACATCATACGGGATGTTCATGACACCCAAGGACCACTTCCATAATAACCGTGGGAAGAAAAATAATATAGGAAACAAAAATTCTTATTCGACAATAACTATGGGTATACATATGAAAATAGAGTGAAGATAATATCCACTATTCTCTAATTCTAGAATAGGAGACATTGTTTGTTGGTAAATAGGATAAACAAAACACCGCACTAATTTAGAAGGAAAAAATATAAAAATAAATAAATAAGTTTTAGAAATGGTGAAGATACTTTTTATTAAGTGATATAGATGATTGAGTCTCTATATATGTACCATGGTGAGGATCTTGAGATATTTCTCTGAAATTAGCAGTAAAATAGATTGTAAAAAATATCTCTTTGTTCTGACTGTAGGAAATAATATGGATGTTTAGTTTAATCCACTCTTTCATAGTAAAAATATAGGTAATTAGGTATCATATAATCTCTCATGGAATTATCCTTTTTAGTATTAAGAAAGTAACACAGTTGACCACATATTCATTCTCTTATAGCATACCCACTCAAGTGAGACTTATTTTTAATATAGAGTTGTGCATGAAGGATTGTCCATTTGAAGAAAATCATCCCAATATTCTACATCCTCATACTAAGATATAACATAAAAATTAATGTTTCCATACAATAGTTAATAATAACCATGAGATAGTTATTTTCATTAATTGCATTAATATAGCCATTGATCATTTAATTCAATTGTCTTATAATAGAGATGGTGGCACAAGATAATGATGAGTCGTGTTTAGTGGTCAGTTAGTCTTGTGATGAGTTAGGATGATGGTAGGTCATATGGATATAGGTCATCTAAAAATGGTGGAAACATTTTATGGTGAAACATACTAGGTGGTGACTTATCTGGCGGAAGGTCATCCAACAATAGGTAATGTTTAGTGGTAGGTAAAGACTAGTGGTGAATCTTTTCTGAAAGTGAGTCTTTTATGGTGGTGATTATTTTCTTTTGGTGAATCATGTTTGGAGATAGGTCATCTAATAATAGGTAAAGTCTAGTGTTATGTCAAGTCTGGCAGTAGGTAAATCCTAGAGGTGACTCATTTCTAGCGGTGAGTCAATTTGAACTAACATTGACTATTTTCTGGTGGTGAGTTAGGTTGAAATAACAGTGACTCATCCCAACACTTAACCAAATTTTCATCATATTTCCTTATATTATAAAATTATATCATAAAAGAGTGAATCCATTAGAAACATAATTGACATGATTTTTGAGCAATAAAACAAATATATGCCTAAAATCACCCCCCATTTTGAAGATAACAAATCATAAAATTTTATAAACCTTGTAGAAAATAAATTTTATCATAAAATAAATATATTTCAAAAATTAATTATATCTATTTAACACTTTAAAATATAATGTGATATTTTGAACATAATATTTAAAATAGAATATAAATAAAAATTACATTAGAGATAAATATGAGAGGATAACATAAAAAACATGTAAATGACCATATAAATGACCAAAATTATACTCCCCATAAAAAAATTCCATAATTATTCTTCCCCTTTTGTGATTATAAAAAAGTGAAGATAAGAAATAATTAATTCAAAGAAGAGAAAGATGAAAAATAAGAGAATTTATATAATGGAAAAATATGATTGTGTTACATCCAGAAAAATATACTTTAATGTCCCTATAAAAGGAAAAAATATAATCAAAATCACTCCTCTCTTCGGAACTAGAAAAAATTGGTTCTTTTCCCATGTCAATGATAGGGGGAAAATAGGTAGAGGTTAAGGTAAATATGGTAATGGTAGGATGTAAAATAGGCAGAGAAATACTAGGAAGCTCTCTGATTAAAATCAATTAGATATGCTGGATAGTTTCTCTAGGAGACATTATGAAGGGATTGAAACAAGCATGTTAAAGATCATTTGGATCCAATATAAAAAGCTATTTTAAAATGAACAGGATTAGTAGTGGTAGTAGATAATAGGGAGGTCATTGGATTGTTCTTATGGGATACTGCTTCAGTACTAGAAATATATAAGAAAGGTTTCATAATATTGATTAAATTTATAATGATGTTGCTTCCATGCTCCATAGAACTGAAGGAGTATTTATTTTTATCCATAAATAACATAAACACAGGTTTCATCACCTTCATCTAATTGACCTACTTGTTGAAATATTGGTTAATTGACGACATCTGAAGGCTCTTATCTAGAAACTTTAAGTGTGAGTTCAATTAATTATTGGTGAAAATCCTGAAGAGATAATATTAATTGTCCATTGATATGTGTTCCCTATCATTTTTTGGAATAATTAAAACATTGCCTAACCTTATTATAAATATGTTCACTATGTTTTCTAATCTGCCTCATATTCTCTTGAGGAGTAGTAGGAACATCTCATAGAACATCCTAAAGTTCCTCCCTAAAAAAATAATTAATCATCTCTATATCAAGAGATGCTAAGGGAGGTGGAGCACTAGAAGTAGAATTCACTAAAGTTAAAGTCTCAAATCCCTCTAAAACATATCTAGAATATCAATAAAAGAGGTCTGGATATCATCTATTATAAACTTCATAGACTCTATCTCATTATCTAGAAGTATATTCCTAATCCCAACCTCATGGATGTGATGATTCATCTTTGGATAGATATGAAATACCACATGATTAAATTGGATTCTAACATCAGTTTGATTGAGATATGTGACCGTAGGTTCCTGATTCCTTATAATCCTACCAAAATAAGAAATAATCCTCTCTCTAAAAGACTCTAGATCATATTTTGAAATATAATCTAAAGGATTGGGTGCAACAAAAATAGACAGGGGTGCAACATCTCTCTCAGCATGAGGTATAATAGCCTCTATTATCTCAGGTGTGGTAGAAAAAGCTAAAGAAAATCCCTAAAACTCTCCTATAATATCAATATTCTAAACCAATGATCCCTTAGAATCTACATTAGATAGAATTGGGGGAACAAGTACATCATTATTTGGTAGGCTACTATCATCAACATCTAAGTAAACATAGTCCAATACAAGCACCACACACCCTAGAAATATTTCCAATTCCTAAAAATCTGAGACACACATCCTTGTAGATGAAAAAACAATAGGCTCAACATCTTCAAGGTCAACATAATGGATAACAAAACAAGAACATTTCCTCCATTAATATATGCCCTCATCTCATATTGGTTAAAATCATATTCATCAACATCTTGTAAAAAACTTAGTCATTCCTAGAACATATTAGCAATGAAAAAATATAGAGAAGAATGAAGTGTTTGATTCATATCATGATCATGAGGACCACCATGATAAGATACATAATCACTACCATCTATATCACAATATCATTCATTTTTTTCATCTCCATCACTTCATTAATTTCCATCACTTCCATCACATCCATTTTTATCAGCATAACTTTCATTATCAGAGACATCCATTAAATCCTTATAATATTTAGATGAAGAACTATAAAAGTTTTATTTACATGAAACTTATGTTTCCTATTTTTCATCCCCATAAATTAAATGAATTTCTATATCAGGTGGAGATCATTGAAAAATATCTTGGGAAAAAGATACCAATGGGAAATTTGGTATTTCAGGGTCACTAACCACCTCAACTGATATCTCATCCTCATCACCAGGCACAATAACCTGTTCTTCTTCTTGATCTTCATATAAGTACTAAACTTTCTCATCTGGATCTAATCCAAGATCAAAAATATACTTTATTCTGGTAGTGTGATCTATAGGACTAAAATCCTCATACATCTTATCAACGTCACCCACCAATTTCTTCAACCAGGGGTTGCAGTTTACCTTAATTCTCTTATATATGGATTTATTCAATTAAAAACCACCACACTTCACATAAAATTCCTCATCTTCATCAACTAATCATTCGTGATCAATCATGGTTGAAAGAAAACTTATATAGATAAGATAATTAGACTTGGATGATATATTTCAAATATCTATCATATAAACCATTAGACACCTTCAAAAATTGATTATGTCTCCTTGTATAATAAGTTATAATAGATACACATCCTGATATCTCATATTTGTAAAGTATCCTTTTCTAGGGAATAACATGTTCTATATATATTTAAACAATAATATGTATTCACCATCAAACTCATTTGTAGTAGGTATTCTTAGAGTTCCATCTCCTTTTAGTTATTATAACAAATTATCATATAAAAATATTCACAATCACTATGAATATGCCATTGATAGTCATTCAAAACTCTTTCATGAGGTACTTTATTTCCCTTATCCCATTATTTAAAGAGAACCATACCTCATGTCTATATACCAAGCTTCAAATCCAATAATTTTCCCCAAAAATTAAACTTGGAATATTGATAAATTTTTTGAACCAACCTAGGATAGAATGGTATCTCATTATTCGATAACTAATCCATCTATCCCTAGTCCGAAATCACCTTGAGAACCATCGATCTTGTAGACAACAACCATTCAGTATTTACTTATTTCTCAGCAACCACTGTATGATTTGTGAGTTGTGGGTTCTATAGATTGAATAAAATTTTATCAAATATCCTATATGATTCTTCAAAGGTTGGGACTTCTCAAGAGATGATGTATCAGCTCACTTTACTCTTACCATTGAAATGGTGTGAAGGTTCAATTGAGGATAAAAGAACGCTAAAGGTTGGGAGATAACAGTTATCATAGAGGTTCAAAGGGAAAAGAGTGTGAGAGGGCGATTGATTTGAAATTATATTTAATCCCCAATTACATCATTTAGGTATTTGAAAATGAAAATAAAACTAAAATATAATGTAAAGATGCTGAATTTCTGTATAATTAGTTTTAATTATATGGAATTATTTATAGACTGTGAAATCTGACAACACGTGTTTCCAAGTCCTGGTGAACCAGGAATGGAATTTTGAACTTTTTTTTGGTTACATCTAGTAAACGTACAGACGAGAATTTATATCTTTTGAACCGGTGCTCGGATTGAAATTCAGATGGCTCTGTTGGCTTTGTAGCACTAGGATTCTCTTAGGCGAAGATTAACTTTGACCAAAAAGGTTTAGATGGAAAATATATTTTTTAAGACTTTTGGAAAAATAATAATAAAATAATAAAAGAAGTTATTTTGTTATTATTTGAAACTATTGAGCGATGGTGGTAGGACCGTAGAGTTGTTTAGTCATTTAATGTAGGTCATTAAGTGACATGTTACACTTTTTTTGAATAACCACAATGCTCGGGTAATTAATTGGTTCATTAATTTAGGTTCATTTATAAACCACATTAATGAACCAAAAGTTAAACCCTTTAACTCTATGATTTAATCAATCCGTTGGGATGGATTTGAGGAATGTGGGAGAAAAATTCTACGTACCACTGATGACTTCATCCTACAACGAAGAACGAAGATTCTATGACATCATTGAGGATTCGATTAGGAGATCAATGAACACCGATGAACATCTTCGAACAATGGATTCTCCTCCTTCGTCATCAGTGAATAAAACTTTTTCAAGTTAGGGGAATTAATCTTTTTTAAGTGTTTAAGGATTCATCATACCTCGTTCTTGAATAATATGAAGAACAAGGATCAACCAACTAATCAGTTGATCTTGGATTCACTTGAATCTGCGAGAGGTTCTTGCGGGGATTTGATTTGGGTTAAAACTTTATATTGGTGTTGTTTTGATTTTCTTCCCATGATATAACACTAAAGTGTAGCGAGAGGGCCTATCCGAACAAGGATTGGAACCTCCGCCAATCTCCATTTTGATACGTTATTCATGGGAGACTGATAAATATGGCGTAAAGACAAAACTACGGGCCACACGGTAAAGGAGACATATCAGGAGGCTCGTAGGTGCATACGAGAAGGAAAACGAACCACCAGAGCTTCACCGATGGCCCACGGAAGCACCACTAGTGGCGGCCGGCTCTCACCGACCGCTAGAGGATGGCGACACCTGCAAGAACTGAAATAAAAAGGGGTGGCCAACCATCGCCGATTGTGATGAAGGCGAGAGGCACGCCACAGTGGAGACATCACGGCTCTGGCTGCGGCGGTGGCGAACTCACATTCGCGGGTCCTGCAATAGACCGGTCCACCAGACCGGTCAAATGGGGGTCTGACGGAAGCTTGGATCCACCTGTTAGAGAACCCGAAAGGACACGGTCCATTCGGGGGGGGGGGACCCCAAACCAGCTGGTGGGTTGCGCCCAGATAGTGGGCCGGGCTGGGCCCGCGGCCCGGCGGGCCGTGCCCAGCCAGGTGGTCCGGGATGGTCCTCCAGCCCAGGGGGCCGAGCCCGTGGCCCAGCCAGTTTGGGATGAACCAATTGATTCGGGTCGGTCTCGGTTGGGTTTGACCCGAGTCGGACGCATGGCGGGTTGGGTAGGCCCAAATCAGGCTGGGTCGGTCCGACCGTGGCGGCCCGGACCACGACCCAATTCACCCTGTTTCACTTAATGGACATAACTTCTAAACCAGAAGTCCGTTTGACGAAATTTATATTGAAATGGAACCCTTAAGATGATGCGGTCCTTTTGAGATACTCCACATAGGTCTTAGAGAAAGTTGGAGTATGTCTGGGTTGGATCAAACTCGAATCCAATAGGTCCCTCGGTACTAAAATGCCTGTTACTTACAGACCGAGCATCCGATTGACGTGACGTCTATTGCGTTGGAACCCTTATGACATTGAGGTTATTCAGGTTACTTATTCATGGGAATTCTTGGATGTTGAGGTATGAATGATGGATTGAGGAGCATAATCTATGGAACTTAAGAGCACCAAGTGCGGAAATCATGTGGGTGGTTGTCAAGTGAAGAGAGAACCTGTATGGATCGACATCAAAGTGACCATGTGTGGATCAAAAGTAGTGAAACCTGATGAGGACCAGAATTAGAGTGGATTTTCATGGATCAGAGACTTACGACCCTGTGTGGACCAACAACTTACGACCCTGTGTGGATCGGAGACTTACAACCCTGTGTGGATCAACAACTTACGACACTATGTGGATCACCGACTTAAGACCCTGTGTGGATCGATGACTTACAACCCTGTGTGGTTCGACGGCTTACAACCCTATTTGTATCGGTGACATACGATCCTGTGTGGATCAATAATAGAATGACTTATTCTTGTTTTAGTAGTGGAACTTTTCAAGGGAATAAGATGATTTAGCTTTATGACTAATAATCATTAGTCATATTATTTAAGTTATATACATGGTGTGAGACGTATTTTATTTCTGATTTGTGATTGAGATCATTCTTTGTGCTTTTTCTTTTTGGTAATTCTGGGAGACCTTCGAGGGTCTCAAGATCCCTACTTGGTATTTTTATACTCACCCCTTCACGGGATTCGCCCGCACCTTATTGTGTCATGTGCAGACGACGAACAACTTTGACTGAGATTTGGGATCCAGGACTAGACAATGTATGGTGGTGACTAGTTAACGTGAAGAGCCCCACTGATGAGATGTACCTACCCCTCAGTTATAATCCTTAGCATATGAACTTAGGACCTATTTTTCTCTTTTTGATGTACGTTCTTTTAGTTGGGTTTGTATACTAGCCCATTATTCTTCAGTTAACACTTTTACTTTCAGTAGTTATACTATGAAATTTTATCTTTTTGTGTACCTAGTCTGTGGGATTGCAGGTTTAAAAAAAATGCCTTCCCATCTTAGGGATATGTATTTCTGGTTCTAGTCTCCAACCATTGGCTTATGGAATGTGGTCTTGGGGTAGTCACGACACATTCCCTAGGGGATGGGTCATGAAAAATTGGCATCAAAGGGCGGTCTATTCTACCAGAAGAACTAAGAGTATGTGTTTTCAATAGGTAAATACTGTTAAGTGTCTTGAGTTCAGATTACAGTTTGGGGAGTCCAGTGTTGGGGTAAATCGTGACATATCCATACACTAGGACCCTGCGTTCTGATTTTTTACTCTATACATGAAAACACTGTTTGTGTGTGTTTTAAAAATGATTTTATTTTGATCTATTTTCATTCATATCACCAGGTATAACTTATTAACCGTGGTGAATCTGTTTCTTTGTAGGATGTCGCTGCGTATACATCCAACTAGGATTTCGGTGAGAGTTCACAGTGACACCCCACCAAGCGATGAGGCATTGGTGTATGGACCTCTTACAGCAATGACACCTTTGGGTGGTGTACCAGAAGCACCACCATCCGTAGGAAAGCAGTTACCACTGTCCCCACCAATGGACTGTGCACGCCGACTGAGCGTGTTTCACGTGTTCCAAAGACAGAGGCCTCTGATGTTTCTGGGTGAGACAGATCCATAGGCAGTTGAGGATTGGATGGAGGTTGTGGCATGAGTTTTCTGTTTGGTTGAGACACTAGCAGACCAGATGGTGATCCGAGATGCTAGTCTCTTTTAGGGAAAAGCATGGAGATGGTTGAGCCGGACGCTCCATATGCATGAGGAGACGACTCTTTCCTGGTTGGACTTCAAGGGCCTATTCAGGGAGGAGTTTTTTCTAGAGACTCTACGCTCTGTGCTTATTCAGGATATCCTGCACTTAAAGAAAGGCATCCTAATAGTAGACAAGTACTCGGGGATATTCACTAACCTCTCTCGCCACACCATCGAAATTTTATGAGACCCATTCTTCAGGGCCCAGACCTTTGATCAGGGTATCTGAAGGGAGATTAGAGCATAGATTATATTAATAAACATATCGATGTAGGTTGGAGTTATAGAGAGAGCACTTCTAGTGGAGTGTTTCATAACTGAGTAGGCATTGACAGCAAGAGCCACCACCGGATGACACATAGCTGAGTCATTTGGAGAAGAGAGTAGGCAGATGATGCAGAGGCCCAAGCGGGCCATACCTTAAGGTGGATGACCCCAGGATGTAGGGTTATACGTGAGGAGTTTATGGGAAATAGGATATCAATAGAGGAGCAGACTGTGCTAGTTGTGCGATGGGCAGGGTCACCTAGCTCACGACTTCCCAACCCGCCAAACTGACGATCAACAGATGGTCAAGGGACCGTCAAGGTAGAGACAGATTTTCATGTGGGGAGGTCCACAGGGAGGTATATGTGGAAGATGAGTTGGACGTACGACAGGTGATGTGTGACGATTTGAGGTTCTACCACCACCTCCTCCAGGTGGTCCACCCTGACCTTAGGGATCATGTGGACATGGACGATCTCAACTTCAGGAAGCTGAGGCCAACGACAAAGGTGATCCAGAGATGATTCTAGGTAAAATCTGTGCCTACTCCACCAAAAATTCAATTATTATAGACATAGGTTCTAGTCACTATTTTATTACCATTTCACTTGTTTGAAGCTCGAAGATTCTGATGGAGTCATTGGATCGATCCTTACATTTAGAGACTCCAATGGGAGAGGATTCGATGCTTACACACTGGTGCAGGCAGTTTGAGCTTACTCTAGGAGGAGAGAGATTTGGATGGGATCTCCTAGTAGTAGAGTCGAGGCCTTATGGATTCATCATAGGTATGGATTGGCTATCCACAGTCCATGATCAGATCGAATGTTTTAGGCGCAATGTGTGGCATATCTACGTTGATGGGACTAGTTTTTCCTTCACTTGAAAGAAGGAAAACTTTGCAGCTTAGGACAAACTTTCTTGGAGGAGGGTGCAATTGATCACTCATTAGTTGGATAGCCTTACCCTCAGAACATTTGACGAGAGGAGTCCAAGCTATCCTGTAGTGGTGGACTAGTATGCTGATGTCTTTCCTGAGGATCTTCTAGGACTATATCCTCATAGAGACGTAGACTTATACAAAGACCTGTACCCAGGACAGAACCAATATCTATAATAGCATATTAGATGGATCTTGAGAAGCTTTGTAAGTTGAGGTTAAAACTGGAGGACATGTAGAGGAAGGGGTTCATAAGGCCCAGTGTTTCTCTATAGGCCGCCCCGATTTTGTTCACCAAGAAGGAAAATGGGGTTTTGATGCTTTGCTTGGACTATCGGTGCCAGAACTAGGTGACCGTGAAGAACAAGTATCCAATTCCCAGGATTGATGATCTCTTCGATCAGCTGAAGGGAGCTCAGTGGTTTTCAAAGAGAGTCAACAGATCAGGATATCATCAGCTCCGGGTACGAGATGAGGATGTACCAATGACGACTTTCATATGCCTGTATGGACACTATGATTTCTTAATTATGCTTTTCGGCATGACCAACTCCCCAAAAATGTTCATTGGACTCATGAACAGGATATTCTAGCCTTACCCCAATGCTTCATGGTGGTATTCATTAACGACATCTTGGTGTACTCAGTATCGGAGGAGGAGCACTCCACTCATCTGTAGATAGTTATGGACACACTCTGAGAGCATTAATTTATGGTAATCTCTCGAAGTGCTAGTTCTGGATATGGGAGGTCTAATTTCTAGGACATGTGATATTAGAGGATGCATTTGCAGTGGATCTAGAAAATATAGAGGCAGTGATTTCTTGGGATCCACCCAATAATGTGACAAAGGTGAAAAGTTTCCTGGGTTTGGATGGGTACTACTAGAGACTCGTACCAGAGATTTAAATAGTAGTAGTACCCTTGTAATATTTGAAAAAGATGGTACAACATTTCTTGTGTACAGCGAGATGCCAGCAGAGTTTCCAGGAGCTAAGGCGGAGACTGACGAGTGCCCCCATCCTGAGGCTACCAGAAGAGGGAGTTGGGTATTTATTATACTACGATGCATCAGGGACTGGACAAGGATGTGTTCTGATGTTGGAGTGAGTGGTGATCACCTACGACTCATGATAGTTGAGACAACATGAGTAGAACTATGCTACCCATGACCTAGAGTTAACAACAATGGTCTTTTCCTTGAAGATGTGGGAGCACTACTTTATGGGTGAATGGTTTACTATCTACTCTGATAAGAATAGTTTAAGGTATATATTCTCATAGAAGGACCTGATCCTGAGACAACGAAGATGGCTAGAGTTCCTCCAGGACTACGACTTAGAGATAGTCTACACTCTTGGGAAAGGGAATGTTGTGGCAGACACACTCAGTCAGAGGTCTGGTTTACAGTTGTTGAGTGAGGCGACATAGCAGTTATCCACATTGCAGATATCCTTTGTGGATCGTGATGGAGTATCTTACCTCTATTCTATGAAAGTCACTCCCCCACTCCTTCAGTGAGTCAGGAAGGCACAGCTTGGGGAAGATTACTGTGAGACCCAACGTGCTCAGATATCATCAGGATAGGCTTCTAAAGGATTTTATGAAGGCGGGGAGAAGGTCATCCTTTTCATAGGATGCACCATCGTACCATTGAAGCTATGAGAGAAGGTGTTGAGGGAGTTCCACACATCCATTTTGGAGGTACATCCTGATGTGGAGAAGATGTACCAGGACCTCCAGCATCAGTATTGGTGGCAAGGGATGAATAAAGCAGTGTTAGAGTTTGTTTCACAATGCCTAACTTGTCAACAAGTGATATCTAAACATCACGTTCTGGAAGGCTTAGCACAACCACTTGAGGTGCTAGAATAGAAGTGGGATAGAATCTCTATGTACTTCACTATAGGGATTCCACATACATCCAGGGGCCACAATTCTATCTGGGTGATCATTGACCGACTCACCAAGTCATCCCACCTCCTACCCATCCGATAATAGGGATCAATAGAGGGATCAAGATGCCTCTACATATAGGAGATAGTATGGATTCATGGGGTGACATCGATGATTGTTTCATATCGTGACTCTGGTTTTACATCCCGGTTGTGGAAAGGATTGCATGAGGTGTTTGGGACTCAAATACATTTGAGCACTGCCTTTCATCCTCATATAGATTATCAGATGGAGCAGACCATACAGACGCTTGAGGACATACTCCATGCTTGCATCCTTGATTTTGGTCATAGTTTGGAGGATCACTTTCCCATGGTGGAGTTTTCAAACAACAACAACTATCACTACACAATCAGCAAGACACCGTTTGAGGCCTTGTATAGGAAACCATGCAGATCGACTCTATGCTGGACATACCCAGAGGAGCCACCACTTATGGGTCCAGAGTTGGTACGGGCCACCATAGAGAAGGTACAGATCATCCAGGAGAAGATGAATATTACACAGAGAAGGAAAAGTCGTATGATGATATAAGATGGAGACCCTTGGAGTTTGAGGAGGGAGACCATGTCTTCCTACAGGTCTCACCTCGATGAGGTTTGTAGAGATTTGGTCAGGGTAGAACGCTATCCCTGAGATTCATAAGACATTTCTAGATTCTAAACAAAATTGGCGAGGTGGCATACCACCTATATCTTCCCCCACAGATGCACATGGTGCACAATGTTTTCCATGTGTTGTAGTTGTGGAGATACATGAATGATCCATCACACATCATCGACTGGGGAGAGCTGGACATTGATAATGGGGTGAAGCTTATAGAGCTCCTGATGGAGATAGAGGATCGACAAGAGTGGGCCCTAAGGGGGAGGTCAATTCCTCTGGTGAATTTTCGGTGGCAGCCTGAGAACCTCCGGGAGAGAACATGGGAGTAGGAGGCTTGAATTTGTTCTCAGTACCCCCATTTGTTTTCTTATATTTTTTCTTGGATTTCAGGGACGTAAATCCCTAAGGCAGGGAGAATGTAAAGACCCAAAATTTTTCTACAATTTTTTTTAATTATATGAAATTATTACGAGACTGTGAAAATTGACGGCACGTGATTCCGAGGCCTAGAGATTCCAAAATGGAATTTTGATTTTTTTTAATGTACCTTCAATAAACGCGCTGTTGGGAATTTCTATATTTTGAACCAGTACTTAGATTGAAATTCTGAGGGCACCGTTAGCTTCGCAGCACCCAGATTCGCTTATGCGAAGACTAACATTGACCGGAAAGTTTTTGATAGAAAAGTTATTTTTTTCGGAATTTTGGAAAAAAATAATAATAAAATAACTAAAGAAGTCATTTTATTCTTTTTTCAACCATTGAGAAATGGTGGTGGGACTGCAGATTAGGGCGGTCATTTAATGTAGGTCATTAAGTGACCTGTTACACTTGGTTTGGTAACCACTATGATCAGGTAATTAATTGGTTCATTAATTGCGATTCATTTATGAACCACATTAATGAACCAAAAGTTAAACCCTTTAAAAATAAGAGTTAAAAAATCCATTTGGACGAATTTGAGTAATGTGGGAGAAAAATTCGACGTACTTCTGATGACGCTTTCCTCGAACAAAGAATAGAGATTCAATGACGTCATTGAGGATTTGATCCAGAGATCGATGAACACCGACGAACATCTTCGAACAACGGATTCTACTCCTTCATCATCAGAAAATCCAACATGTTCAATGTAAGATAATTAATCTTCATAAGTTTTTAAAGATTCAACATACCTCATTCTTGAATAATATGATGAACACAGATCAACTGACTGACAGGTTGATATGTGATTCACTTGAATCTGTGGGAGGTTCTTGCGGGGTTTTGATTTGGGTTAAAACTTTATCTTGGTGTCGTTTTGATTTTTCCCATGATATAATGATAACACAGAGGGCGTGGTCCAATCCAAACAAGCTCTGGACCCCTCCTCCGATCTCGGTTTTGTTGCATTCTTCGTGGATGACCGATAAATAAAACGACAAGATGAAACCGAGGGCCACGCGGTAAAGGCGACATCCCAGGAGGCCTGTAGGCATAGCTGAGAAGGAAAACAGACCACTAGAGCTTCACCAATGTCCCGCAGAAGCACTGCCGACGTGGTGGCCAGCCCTCACCGTCCCCGAGTGGGTGGCGGTTCCCGCAGGTGCCGCGACAGACAAGGGTCGGCCGACCATCATCGGCTGCGGTGGTGGAGGACCCACATCCGTGGGTCCCACCCTATACTAGTCTACCAGACCGGTCAGCTGGGGGGAAACGCCAGCCTTACGCTGCCGCTTGGAGAACCTGAATATACACGATTCGTTCAGGGGGGGGGGGGGAGCGGACCCCGCACTAGCTGGCAGGCCACACCCAACCATCAGGCTGGGCTAGTCCCGTATCCCAGCAAGCCATGCCCATCCAGGTGGGTCGGGTGGGTCCCATGGTCCAGCCAGTTTTCACTGGGCCCAATAGGTTGGGTCAGTTTGACCAGGTCAGACCAGACCCAGACCCAATTTGACTGTGTTTTTCTTAAAGGGCCATAACTTCTAAACCGGATGTCCGTTTAACAAACCGTATATTGGGATGTAACACTTAATATGAGGATGTCATTTTGAGATAATACAATTAGGTTTTGGGGAAATTTTAAGTATGGCTGGGTTGGATCAAACTCGAATCCAACTGGGCCCTCGATACTAAAATGCCTATAACATACAGACCAGACATCCGATTGACGCACCGTCTATTGCCTTGGAACCCTTATGACATGGAAGTGCTTCCAGTTACTTCTTCATAGGACATCGTGGAAGTTAAGGTGCGACCAATGGATTTAGGATAAGAATCTACAAAACTCAAGTGCACCAAGTGCTTAAATCCTATGGTTGGCTGTCAAGTGAAGGGCGACCCTTTGTGGATCAGCATCAGAGTGGCCCTGTGTGAAACAAATAGCAGAACACGATGAGAACCAACCCTAGAGTGGCCCTTCATGGATCATCAACTTATGACCCTATGTGGATTAATGAGTTACCACCCTGTGGAGATCAATAACTTACGACCCTGTGTGGATCGACGACTTATGACCCTATGTGGATAAACAACTTAAGAACCTGTGTGGATCGACGAATTATGACCCTGTTTGGATTGGTGACATATGAACCTATGTGTATCGGTAATAGAACGACTTCTTTGTGGTTAAAAAATGGAACTTATCAACGAAAAAAGATGATTAAGCTTTACAACTAATCATCATTATTCATGTTCTTTAAGTTATATACATTGTGTGAGATGTATTTTACTTTGTGCTTTGTGATTGAGATCATGCTTTGTGGTTTTTCCTTTTTGGAATTCTAGGAGACCTTCGGGGGTCTTGGGGTCCCTACTGGGTATTGTTATACTCACCCCTGCATGGGCTTCACCCGAACCTTGTTGTTTCATGTGCAGACGAAGGATAGGTTTGACTGAGATTTGGGAAGCATGACTAGATAGTGTACGGAGGTGACCGGTTGATATGGAGAGCCATGTGACAAGTTTTACCTACCCTTCAGGTAGGATCCTTGGAGGATGACCTCAGGAGCTATTTTCCCTTTTTTATTTACTTTCTTCTTGTTGGATTTGTATAATGGCCCATTCTTCTTCAGTTCAAACTTTTAATTTCAGTATTTATACTATGTGGTTTCCTCTTATTGTGTACCTGGTCTATGTGTTTGTAGGTTTAAAGGAAATACCTTCCCATTTTAGGGATATGGCTTTCCGGTTCTAGTCACTAACCCCTGGCCTATGGAATACGGGCTTGGGGTAGTCACAACATGTGCCCTAGGGGATGGGTCATAGGATATAAACATTTGAATTTAATAAAAATTTAACCTATATAAATAAAATTTGAAACGGTTGGTTATTTCCAATGGTGGGTTATTCAACAGTGGGTTATCCAATAGTGGGTTGTCCAATAGTGGGTTATACAACGGTGGGTCTTCTAATGATGGGTTGTGCAATAGTGGGACATCCAATAGTGGGTTCTCCAATAGTGGGGCATCTAATGGTGGGTCTTCTAACAGTCTATCCTCCAATGGTGGGTCATCTAACGGTGGGTCAACCAATGGTGGGCTGTCTAACGATGGGTTATCCAACAATGGGCCATCCAATAGTGGATTGGTCAACTGTGGGTTGTCCAATGGTGGTTTTTACAATGGTATGTTTTCCATCAGTGGGTTGTTAAATGGTGGGTCATCAAATGGTGAGTTTTCCAACAGTGGCTTGTCCAATGGTGGGTTTTCCAATGATGAGTCATCCAACTGTGGGATTTCCAATGGTTTCTTTCCCTACAGTGGGTTTTCCAATGGTGGGTCGTCCAATGGTAGTTCTTCCAATGGTGTGTCATCCAATTTTGGGTCATCCTAAAGTGGGTTTCCAAAATTAAATATTAACCAACATTTATTATTCCTAATTCATATTTTATTTAGTTTAATATCATAGAATTAAACGTCTTAGTAAAAATACCATCATGCTGATATTCAGTTCCTATGAGTTCAAGATTATATCACTCCATTGAAAATGACCTCTCAAAAGGTGATGTCCTACATCAATATGATTTATTCTATATTGATACACATTATTCTTGGAAATATTTATAGTACTTTTTTTAAAATTTATAGGGGCATGTTTAAATTGATATCCATAGTCTAACATAGTCTATTTTATCCACAAAATTTGAGCATAAAAACTACCTATAGAGATGTATTCAGCTTCCATATCAGATAATGAAATAGAATTTTTTTTCTTAATACACCAAGATAGTAGATAATTTCCCAAAATATATCATGTTCTAGAGGTTCTTTTTCTATATAACATGAAACTACTAAAATCAACATCACAATAACTCACTAAGTCAAATGATTTTCCTTTAGGATAAAACTGTCCTGAATTGGTTATATACTTGAGGTATATGAAAACACTTTTAACTATAAGTAAATGTGATCATTTAGGGTTTTCTTGAAAATGTGTAGATATACACACACTAATCATAATATTAGGCCAATTGGAAGTAATGTATTCAAATCTTCCAATCATACCACTATAAATTGTTTGATCCATTGAATTTCTAGTTTTATCAAGATCCATCTTATAGGTGGTACTCATGGATGTATCACTAATTTTCATGCGGTCCAAACCAAATAAATTTAGAAGATATTTGTTGTACTTACTTTTATTTAAAATAATTTCTTATTTATTTTGGAAAATCTAAAAAACAAGAAAGAATTTTAGTTCACCCATTAAACCCATTTCAAAATTCATTTTACATCATTTTAAAAAAATAAGTCCATAATGAATTTGTTGAAGATCTAAAAATTATTCCATCTACATAGATTTTAGAAACTATAAAATCTTTCAAAATTATTTTTTCAAAAATATTAGGATCATATATACATTTTGAAAAACATTTCGAAATTAGAAAAGAGCTAAGCCTATCATACCAAGTTCTATGAACCTATATTAAACTATATAAATCTTTTATTAATTTAAAAAAATAGTTTGGAAAATGAGGATTTGATAATTAGGGTGTTGTTCAACAAAAACATCCTCAACTATATATCTATTTAATAATGCACTTTTGATATCCATTTTAAATAGTTTAAAATCCCAATGTTCTACATAGGAAATATATATTCTAGTGTCTCAAGTATGACTATAGGTGAAAAGGTTTCCTCATAGTGAATACCCTATTTCTAAATATACCATTATGAAACCAATATATATTTATTTATTATGATGGGTATATATTCATCAAACATGTTTCAAAATTTTCATTTAGTTCCAACATTCAAGGTGTCTTTAGGTCTATCTACAAGTTACCAAACTTAACTTATTTCAAATTGGTTTATTTCTTCATTCATTTCCATCACCCATAATTCATTACTAATTTCATCTATGAGGTTATTATGTTCAATATGTGACAATAATTCTTTATGTTCCACATGATTTTTAAGAGAATATCTTGTTTGCATAAGTATATCTAGGTCTCCAATAATAGCTTCTAGAGGGTGGAATTTAACTGTCCTAATAGATCACTGAAAAAAGGAAGGGTTATTTCATGGTCTTCTACAAATAAAGGTTTAGGTAATTCCTCAGAACTGGATGATTTTTATTCTTGTATTACAGAAGTGTTATAAGGTTTGGCATTTATTTTCAGATTTGATAAATAATTCTCAAGGTTTTCTAAAGGGGTATTGGGATCATATGGATCTATTTCCTAAAACATAACATGAACATATTATTCCACAGTCTTGTTTCTTTTTTTAAACACCCTATAGTTTTTACTAGATGATAAATAACCAAGTAGAATTCTTTCATCCCACTTGGAAGAAATATTTTCCATATTATATTTAGTGTTAAGAATAAAGACTTTGTAAAAAAACATTAAAGTAATTAACCTTTGTATTTACACTATTCCGAAGTTCAAAAAGGGGTTTTATTGAATAGAGGTAAGATTAAAACTCTATTGATAATATTGAAGACTTTATTCATAACTTGTACCAAAAATTATACAAGAAGGTCATATTTATTAAGCATAGTCCTAGAAATTTCATGAAGTGTCTTATTTATTTTTTATACAACACCAATATATAGGGGGTTCCTAGAAGTATAATTTATTTGGTTATATCCATTTTGTGAGAAAAAGGGTTCAAGGTCATAATTTTGAAACTCACGACCATGATCACTTCTTAAGGTCTTAATGATAAGTACACTAATATTTTCTATAGATTTATCATACTTGGAAAAGTAAGAGTACGATTGACATTTTTTATAAAAAAAGAATACCCAAGTATACCTCGACAAGTCATCTACAAGGACATAGACATAATGATTCCCATTTAAACTATAAAATCTAGATAGTACAAAAACATCCATGTGAACCAACTATAGGGGTTGAGATATGGAAACATCTTTCTTTAATTTTAAATATATATTGTGTATGTTACATTTTATAAAATAGTTATTGTAAGAACTTATATATTCATTTTAGGTATGGATCTTGATTTGGGTGTTTTTGAGGAAAAAGGAAGTTTTTTGAAATTTTTTTAGTACACACCACGTACTCCTGAGTACACACCGTGTACCCGGTGGCCATGGGTAGCCATGTACTGGCCATGTAATAGCCAAGTACATGGCTGTGTGGATTGACTAAAGCAGGGGTCGGTTGAGGATAGTACACTAAATGTACATTAAATGAACATGCAATGTACTTTTCTTTTTAATTGAGATATCAGACCGAGGTCACATTTAACCCTTATTTTCACCTTATTCTGGTTGTGCCTCGAAATGGATCATACATAATTTTCAAATCTTATCTGATCCACCGATACATCATCCCTTCTCTCAATCAAACACCATTAGTTGCTTTGGGATCGCCATGGTGACTTCTTAGTTCTTCTTGAATCTATCTTCCAAATTTGTCCTATCTCTCGAGTTATCCAAGTTTGAACGTTTTTGACATTTTTGGAGATCAAAGATGTTCTAGAATTATTCTAAGGATGAGGTTCAACTATATCGATCATAAAACATTGAGGTTGGTGGTTTGTTGCCTTTCAGAGTTTGTATTTGAGTTATAAATATGCCAAAGTGCCAATTACCCATGATTCCAATATTTTGTGTTGAGGAATTGAACCCTGTTATCATATGCCTCAGATTTATTGATAAATTAAGTGTTTTTGTAGTTATTTAATGTTAAATTTCATATTTAGGGGAAACCACATGGGTGTGTTTCCTTGTTCAAATGTTTATGTCTGTTTGGTCCAGGTTGCCTATGAGCCAGAACTTGTTTCCTTTCCTTTCTTATTAGAATGGATTTGATTGATTAATTTCTGCTTGTTTAATTTATGAGTTATTCATTGTTGATTCTTAGCCTTGTATTAGTTGAGATTACATTGGGATGCTGGATATCGTTTGTGCATGATTTTATTACCCAGGACAGTGATATCCTGGTGTAGTTAGTACATAGGGGGAGTTGATGCTGAGGGCTTCCCCAGAGTGTCTGTCACTTTTACGTTATGAGACCATATGGGGGATTGATGGTGAGTTCTCCCTCAGAGTGTCTATAGTATACAGTTACGATACCATAGAGGTAATGGATGTTGAGTTCTTCCACATAGAGTCTGTAGGTTATCATTAAAAGACCACAAGGGGAATTGATGGTGAGTGCTTCCTCAGAGAGTGTTAGTTTTGTGGGACAAAAGGTGATAGACTGTGTGAGCTTTACCAAAGGGTCGTTATATTTTTATTGAATTGTTGATATGTTTAACCAAATGGGTTATAATATCAGATCTTTCCCTGATGGTTTCTTATGATGATTGATTGATTGTGACGAGCCTGCCAAGACAAAGCACAAGCTTGGACCCAGTCTTCCTTAATTGTTAGATGGTTTTCTAAGAAATATATTTTTCTATTACATAGGGGATACAAATATTAGGATAGATCATAGGATTTAATTATTCAACGGTTTGAATAATTAATAAATATAAATGAATATAATTGGAAACTCTAGGATTTTTTACTTTTGAGTACTTCCTTGTTTATTACTTCATTTTTCTTATTTCCTGATATATATAATCCCTGACAGTTAGGCACAGATCATTTGGTGGTTTCCTGGTGGGATTCGTCTCACACCCTATTTTGGTCATTCTTTTGGGCCCAAACAGATTATCTGGTCATAGGTATAGATAATGCAAAGCGCCCTTCTTCATCTGGTACTTGATTGTTGTTGGAGCTGGGGAGCATGAGACCAAGCTGAGGCTTGCAATGCTGTAGGATTTTACTGGTTTTCTTTTCTACATTGGTTTAATACTATATTTACAACATTGTGACTTGTTTTGATATTTTCATAGACATATGTGACATGAATCATTTATATATGTGCTCCAGTTGTTTATTTACTATCAATATTCTGTTGTTTACTTCTATTGTATGGTATTACTATTTCCATTATTGTTTATTACTATTATTCCACTGTGTTTCTCTACCAATGAGGTAATAATTTCCCCACCATCACACCCAAGGTCCTCACTACTAGTTGCCATCCTCTGACATTTGGGTAAATGCGCTTGAGGTCATGTGACCAACCGGGTATGAGGTGCCTTTGGGAGGCACCTTGAACTGGGACGTTACAATGTGGTATTAGATGATGGTTCTTTTCTTCTTTGTCTTACTATTTCGAGCCTATAGATAGGGATAATAAGGAATACATAGTTGGTAATAAGTTATTCCCGAGAGTAGCTAACCCGTGTACAGGGAAAATCCAAGTTACCTCAAATATTGATTTTTTTTTTGGTTTTTCAATTGTTACAGTTGATTTGATTTCACCATTGGGTGATACACTTGTATTGTGCTGTTGTCATTGATGTTATTGAGGTTCTATTTCTATTACAACCCGATGATATGATGGTATTCCATCTCATTCATCAAATAGGAACTTTCTACAGAACACATGTCATGAATTCTTATCATGCCATTTATGGTGTATTACTGATTGAATGTTGTTGTGATAGATGTTGTGATAGATATGCATTTTGTTATGATAGATGTCGTGATAGTATACCTAATATTTTGATAGGGTATTGGAATATATAAAGTTTAATTTGGATGGATGCTGAAATTTGGTCCCTAAGGTATTATGGGCCCTCTTGGATCACAATTTGGTGGATCATGAAGGAACTTTAGTTGAATTTTTTCAAGTTATGATATGAATAAGGATGCAAAACATTGATTTATGGGAGTATGGGATCTCACGGGTTGGAATTTTTCATTCCTTGGACAAAATTTTATGTTTTAAAGGGTTCTAGATAAGTTTAAGATGTCTACTATTTGGAAACCTAGAAAACAAAACATGTGGGGTTATGAACACATGCCATGTGTTCTTATATTTTGGAAAAAAACTTTTCTTAAGTAAACGTTGTGTATTATATGTACATGCTGTGTAGATATTAATTGTATGACTGAATGTGTGTGAAGAGACACAGGTTGATAAATGTTTGGTAGTACACGTCATGCTAAAGAGGCCATGTATCCGGCCGTGTGACTAATGACACGAATGTATGAAACTCAGATTTTACACATTGAGTCCCTTTCTTACATGCTGTGTAGAGTTGACCCTGTCTCTGACCATGTGGCTAATGACACGGGTTGTTTGAACATAAGTGGTATATACCGTGTGTAGGGTGAAAAAGCCATGTAGTGTTACCCAATAGAGAACCATGTGGTTTAACCGTGTATAAGAACTTGAGAAGGAAAGAAAATTCAATTACACGCCATGTAATAAGTGGAAATAACTATTTGTAGGGGTGTTACATGACCAATTTTGGAAGAGGTACATTCCCAAGTTAAAATCTTAAGGTAAGATTCCGTGTATGGGTTATACACGCTGTGTACCCCAATCTTGTAAAACTCGATAGTTTTATTCTCATTTTCCTTTCTTTCACTTATTAGTTTTAGTCCTTGATAACATTGAACTGAGGTGTCAATTTGACCTTGCATAGTAACGCCACTTAAACGTCCTCTGGTTGCACGCTAGATTTAGGGAAACGTCCAGACACCAGAAATGGTAGATTAGGGACTACCGATAGATCCTCAAATCACGCTTGTCTTGGAACCATCTATTGTACTAGACACAGGTGATGATGCACAGTTTCGAGAAGTTTTCATGAGGTTTAATCAGATCTACCAGGGAGCACCGCATCCTGTCCCATCTATGGCAGAGTTGACACATGTTTTTCAGTAGCAACATCCTCACACTTTCTAAGGGGATGGAGGATGATAGGCTATAGAGTGATGGTTAGAAGTTATATTGTCTATCTTCTATAATCTCAATACACCTCTGGAGAGGAGGGTGAATCTTTCAAACCACATTCTTTGAGATTCTGCTAAAAGATGGTGGGATGTAATATCACAGGCGATACGCCAATGATTTATGGCTTGGGATGAGTTCCAATAGACATCCTATGACTATTTATACCCAAATACCTTAAGGTCTGACTGAGCCTGAGAGATCATGGGTCTGGAACAAGGTATGATTTTATTAATGGAGTATTCGTATCACTTCACAGATCTGCATTGCTTTACACCCATTTTGGGGGTGATGAGTTATTTTTGGACAGGAAGTTTGAGGATGGTATCAGACATCAAATCTGATCCCATCTGAACATCTTCAGGTTGACTTCCATATCTTCTATGGTCAAGAAGACACTGATCACCAAGCGTAATCTGAGGGAGTCTGGAGCTGTGATCTAGGGCGGTTCAGCATCCAAAGTTGGTACTCCTCCTACTGATATTAGGAAGTTCCGCATGAAGTCTACGTGAAAAGATCCGAGTAGACATGATACTAATTTAGGTATCCAGGTGGTGTGATACTAGTATGGGGAGAGTGGGAACACAAGACCTCAGTACCCGAGATACCCAGTTGAGTGCCTATTTTGCGGCAAGATGGACCATCTTCATCATTTTTTGCTAGTTTTTCTCACGAGAAGCTGGTGAGAGGGGATCAGTCATGACTCCACATTCAGGATCAAGACCACCCGTTTCTCCTCAGTTAGGGAACTGGAGTTCATCAGTCCATTCAGGCCGGGGAGGAGGTCATGGCCATGGTATTCAAGCTTTAGGTTTTTAATGACAGTAGGGTGGATCATCTCAGGGTAGTCATTCAGGGCCATAGTTCCATTTTACAAGTCATACATTTGTAGTAGAGTAGATCCAACAGGAGAAGGATCCTGAAAACTATATGGTTAGAGGTATTATTCTAGTTGCCTCAGTTTTAGCTTCTACTTATTTTTTGATATAGGGCCTTCCCTTAGTTCATATCTGTTGCAGTTGTGGAGAGCCTTGGGATATGTATCTTTACTTATGAGGATTTTATGACACTAGGAACTCCGTTGGGGATTAGAACAGCTAGTGTACGTCAGTGAAAGGAGTGCCCTCTTGAGGTTCATGGGTGTCACTTCTTGTGGGAACTCTATGTCTTAGAGATGACAAGATTCTATGTCATTCTCAGAATGGACTTGTTAGTCTCATTCTAGAACTTTATTGACTACTATCTCCATAATGTGAGTTTTACATCACTAGAGGGTGGATCTTTTGTACACAATGGTGAGTGAGATGTTTAGGTGAGCGGAGCAAGACCCGAGCATCTTGGGTTGAGAGGAATTACAGCCCAAATTTCTTGTTTATATCTGGATGACCAAGGGACTTTATAGATAGACTTTCCTCCAGTTTTGGATCATTTTAGAGATGTCTTTCAATAATACTTTTCGTGTTTACCTCAGGAGTGAGAGGTATATTTCTCTATTGAGCTTGTGCTAGTAGTGACATTGGTGTCCATTAATCCTTATAGGATGGATACACCATAATTATAGGTGCTCAAGAAGCATTTAGAAGAGTTGCAGGAAAAGGGTTTCATCTAACCCAGCACTTCTCCTTGGGGTTCTTATATCTTTTTTGTGAAGAAGGCAGATGATACTCTCAGACCTTTCATAGATTATCAGAAAATGAACCACTTGACAATCAAGAAATGATATCCTATTCTGAGGATTGATGATCTCTTTGACCAGCTTCGAGGATCCCATGTGTTCTAAAAGATTGACTTGAGTTCCAGTTATCATCAGTCTTGCATCAGACCATCATATATACCTCTTATAACCTTTCATAGTAGATATGGTGTATATTAATTTGTGGTTATTCCATTCGGTCTCATGAATGAACCAACTATTTTGATGGCACTGATGAAATGAGTTTTTCATCATTACCTGGATTCATTTGTGGTAGTCTTTATGGATAACGTCTTGGTGTATTCTCACACACGACACAACCATTCCATCCATCTTGAGAACGTTTTGAGTAAACCGAGGGAGAATCAGTTATATGATAAGCTCTCAAAATTACACTTTTGGATGGACCCAATTCACATCTTGGGTCATGTTATCTCAGAGACATGAGTGTTAGTAGACCTAGAGAAAGTGAGATAATTAGTTTCCTAGGATAATTCAAAGAACATATTTTAGGTACAGAGTATTCTAGGCCTGGATGGTTACTACATATGATCTATATAGAACTTTTCAGGCTTAGAAGAACCACTGACATGCCTGACTAAGAAGGGTGAAAAGTACTTGTGGATATATTCTTGTGAGTCAGCCTTTCAAAAGCTAAAAGGGAGAATGATTTCAGCACTAATACTGGTCTTTACAAATCCAATAAAGAGTTAAAATGTTTACTGTGATGAATCAGGTATCGGGCTAAGAGTAGTGCTTATGTTGGGGGGGGGGGGAGGAGTCTTTGCATACAGGTCTCAATAGTTGAGGCCACATGAGAGGAATTACCCAACACACGATCTCAAGTTAGCTGCAGTTGTTCATGCTTTATGCTGTTTGATACATTATCTGTTGGTAGAGAATTTTGTGGTTTTCACTGGCCACTAAATCATCAAGTATATTTTTACTCAGCGTGATCTAAATTTGAGACAGTGAAGGTGGGTTGAGTACCTTTAGTCTTTTGACATTGCTCTTTCCAACACGACTGAGAAAGGAAACATGGTGGTTGATTATTTGAGATAGAGAACTCAAATACATGCAGTTCAGGAGGCTAGCAGTGAGTGTTAACTTATGTCTTTGTTCTATGAGATGCATTTGGAGGTGCACGACAGATAGGGGCAGACATTTCTTTCTATGGTAGTTGTTACATCTACTCTACTCGATCGAGTGAAAATGAGCACTGGTGGAAATACCACATATACTAATACAATGTTCCCAAAGGTTTAAAACACTGTTGGGAGAAGGCTACTATACCAATGGTTATCTATAACCATTGGCATAGTCTTAAGGATTTTTTTCCCAATGGTTTATGAAAATCGTTGGGTATAGTGTTGTTTTCCCAATGGTTCAAGTAAACTGTTTTGTATAGTATGGATAAGGGTTTTTCCCAATGGATTGAAACCATTGGGTATACTATTGTGAAGATTTTTTTCCCAATGTTTTATATCCTTTGGGATAAAGTTACTTTCCCAATGGTTTTTAAAAACCATTGGGAAAGAAAATCTCCAAATATCGAAGACTCCAGAGATCTCAAACTCCAGAGATCTCGAACGTTTTTCCCTAAATGATATCTCAACACACCATCTCAAATATTTTTCTATAAAGCATGACCATTTTGATGATTTGTCACTAAATATTGATGCAAACCCTACTTCCCAGCATGACAGGTCTGGTTTCCCAAAAATTTGTTCTTACACTTTAAATCGGTATGTGTGAGTTAATTTATTTTAGATTTTGTTGTTCCATTTCGCTGCAATGTAGTGTGTATAATGATCCCCTTACAAACACAAGGCATATATCATTTTAGGTTTTGGTTAGAACCCTACTTCCCAACCTGTTCTCGTGGGTGCTAATTCTAATTTCCAACCGGGCATCTGTCTTTGATTCAAGTAATTTTTGTTCTTCAATTTTAAATTGGTACGTGTGACTTCATTTATTTTAGATTTTTTTGTTCCATTTTTCTACAATGTATTGTGTATTATGATTTCCTTATGAACAAAAGAAATATATCATTTTAGGTTACGGTTTTGTTGTGATTAATCTGTATAGAATAATTTTGATTGATATTGAAGAGGTCAATATGATCCTAAGTTATTTTATCCTTGTTTTATTTTAAATTTAAGGGCTATTGAAATGATTTCATTGGTTAGACATAAATACAGTTATAGATTTTTTTATCCCAAGAGGAATGAGAAGATACTCATGCATTATGAATATACCCCTAAATGTTGTCTTTGAAATATCACACTCTATCTTTAATATGATTATACCCTCTCTATAAGTCATTCAATGAAGTGTCACTTCCACCTAAACCACTAAAGTGGTTTTTGGGTCATTTTCATGTGTGAATGGTGATATAACCAAAATTTACTCTATTACATGATCATTTATTCCAACTCCATCAAGCGGTTAGGTCATACACTTGTAATATTTTTAAAAATTAAAATGAGTGTTAGGAATTAATGTCACAATTTTCTTATGTAGTTATAAAGCATTATTAAGGTATTTATATGATTTTCTATCCTAGGAAGGCACCCATAATAAAGGAGTATAAAGATCATAGAACTCACAAATGTTGTTCATTCCTAACCATTATTTACTCTATGATATATATCTCACGAAACAAACACAACTAGAAAATTCACCTACGACCACGGTTTGGAACCATGGTAGTAGTCCGGAAAACTGTGGCACTAGGTTTGGGCCACAATTTTCGAAAACTATGGTCAATATCGCTATGGAAGTAGGTTCCTACTACCATGGTTTAAACCGTGGCACTAGGATCCTTACTACCACGGTTAAACCATGGCATTGGGCCCCTACTGCCATGGTTAAAACTGTGGCACTAGGGCCCTACTTCTATGGTTAACACTATGGCTATATCGTTTATATAGTATAAAACGAATTAATTAGGCCCCCCTAGTTCCCCAACCCCTGCACCCCATGCCCCCTAGACAGCCCCGACAGCCCCATGCCCCCGTGGATAGCCCCCAGCACCCGCTAGACAGCCCCCTTGCACCCCCTAGACAACCCCTAGACAACCCTGTGCACCCCCTGGATAGCCCCCCTGCACCCCATGCCCCCTGGACAACTGCCTTGTACCCCCTTCACTCCCATGCCCCCAATGGACAACCCCATTGCACCCCCCCCCTCGACAGCCCGATTTCACCACATGGATAGCCCCCCTGCATCCCCTGAACAGCCCCCATGTACCCCCTGGATAGCCCCCCTGGACAACCCCCTTGCACCCCCAGGATATCCCCCCTACACCCCCATGCCCCCCATCGATAGCCCCCTTGCACCCCCTGGACAGCCCCCTGCACCCCATGGACAACCCCCCTTGCACACCCTGGATAGCCCCCTACACCCCCATGCCCCATGGATATCCCCCTTGCACCCCCTGAACACCCCCCTGCACCCCCTGGACAACCCCCTTACACCCCCTAGATAACATCAACCATGAATACAAACCATGCTGATCCAAATACTCTAACTTAATAAAACTAATCAAACCAAATTGAATCACTAAACTAAGAAGAACCAAAAGATATGGACTTAAACTAAATCAAATAGATGTGACCTAATCCAAATCAAATAAAACACATAACTAATAATACTAAAAATGGGAAAACCAACCCAGTTTAAATAAAACCTAATAAAACCTACAAGGCTATAACTAAATCAATGTAATCCAACCAAATTGATTCACTAAAATAAGAACCTAAAGTTATACACCTAAACTAAACCAAATAGATTTGGACTAATCAAAATTATATGGAATTAAACTAGCACTACTAGAATCGAGACAACCCGACTTAAATTAAACCAGTGCAAATAAAAATTAAATGAAGTTACCTAAACAAAATCTTTAAGCAAGCCAAAAAATTCTAAAAACCAATCATTATTCCTCTTGATTACATAATCCTTATAATCCAAAATTAAACAAGTAAAATCTATTTCATAATAAATAATCCATTTTTTAAAAAGATAATAAAAAAGTAGTAAATTGTTTTCCTTAATATATATATGTAATTTATATTGTTATTATTTCACCCCCACTTCCACCTACACCCCCTTCTCCCACTACACCCCGACCCCAACTACAACCCCCACCCCACTTCCCCCTACACCCCCACCCACCCACCCCCACAACACCCCCTCCCCCCCCACCCCTCACTGTAACCCCCACCCCCACTTCCACCTGCACCCTCCCCCCCACCCTTCATTATTTTCCTTTATGTTTTCCCTGTTTAAATTTTTTCCATCACCTGATCAAATTTAAATAAAATCACCTCTTTGGTTTTGATCCATAGGTTTAGATAACTATCCTAGAATGAGTTATAAATTTAAGAATCATTTAGAATTTATATAGAGTTTGTTAATATTTTATTATCAAATTTTAATCCTCATATACTTCCATATTTTTACTAAATAGTGATAATATGGAAGAGAACCCAGCTCAATTAAATCTACCAATTATAGATTTGTGTGAAAGAATTTTAACTATTAGAATACTTGATTGGTGTTTCCAAATAATCAAGTAGACTTTGAGTCAAATCATGGTCTAATCCAAATGTTTCCTATTTTTTCATTGTTTGGTAGGTGATGAACCCAACAAGAACATGAAGGAATTTGGAACCGTGTGAATTGCCTTCAAAATGAGAGAAATTTCATAAGCTCAAATAAAATGGAAGGAATTACCTTTATTTATAGAGGTATCAACAAAGGAATGGATGAAAAAAATATAACTTGGAGAGGTCACAAGCTAGTATGAGCCCTAGAGAGACATTCTTTAAAAGTTATTCCTTGATTAAATAAGCACATAGTTAAAAAATTAGATTTATGGAATAATTAAAGCTATTGGAGAAGCTATTTATGGGTATTGGGACATGTTATAGAAAATTACTACAAGTCATCCACATCAAAACAACATATATGATCACAATTTCTTAAACATATTATATCGAGGCCTTATGAATAGTTCTAGAAACCTATTATATTATTCATAAGGTGGAACTCTCATGAGAAAATATTTAACTGGGTCCATGGATTTGATAGATAAGGTCTCCTAGAAATCTCAAAATTTTAATACATGGAACACTAATAAAAGTGTGGATAAGGGAAATAGTTTTAAATCACATTTAATTGAGTCTATTGTTAAATAATTGACCTCTCATATGAGATAATTAGTGTTGTGAAAAGTGAATAAAGCACCAACTAAACCCCCATTGGTCTCTCAATTGTGTATTTTCTTATGAGTTTTTATATACTTTTTCCCTTAAATGTATAACACCGAAATATATGACACTATGAACATAATATAATTCTAACAACCAATGAACAACCAAGGATTCAAAGAGTACTGAATAGTAAAATATGGATATGGAAATAAATATCAATCAATGTAACCTTTCTAAAATATTTTATAATAGATTTATCATCCCCCAAACTTCAAGTATGTATGTAAAAACTCTCAACCTTCAACGGGTTACCAAACTTGAATACAAATTCAAGATTCATCCATGAAGGACCTATAGTGACAGATTGGGTACCGATCTAATCAACAATCTACTTTGACAACCCATGGTTATGAGCATAAGGAGTTAAAAATCCAATATGTAAAAATCATTATTATTTTAAATAAATTGATAAATCAAGGTTTGGGTAAACATAGGGTTTAGTTGTATAAAGTGTCCATAATGAGTTTTATATTTTTTTCCGATATAACTTGTTAGTGGAATTATCAATATGATTAATTATGATTGTTCCCTAGTGGATAATTTTTTAGAAGTTGAGTATAAATTTGATAAAGCCTCAAATAAAATGGTTGTATGGAACATATGAGGGTACTATGTTACTTCTCCACAAAACAATTTATTTTCTGAGACTTATTACCACATGTGTACATGATGTTGTACATTCATGTATAGTTCTTCAAAGATATTTTATTATAAATATAGTATTTTATTGTATTTTATTTTATGATTCTTATATAGAGTAGTGTGTTTGTTATGGTTTTGTATAAAGTGAACAATTATCGTTTACATAAATATATTTTCCATGAAACTTCATTATTATTGAATTGATTTTGAAAAAATAACTTATTAATTTTTTTATATAAATGATAGAATTTTGATGTATGAAACCGATCGGATCTCAAGCGATTTTCCAAAAACATTGGAGAGATTTTTAGATTTTTCATTCCATAATTCTTCAGATAATAGTCACATACACTTACCATGTTACAATTGTGTTTTAATACCTTGGTTGATTCATGAAGAATTAATCTACCACATATCCAAATATAGTTTTTATGAAAAATACTATCTGTGGTATCATGATAGGGATAATATGAAATCTCAAATTGCGGATCATCCAAATGAGAGGACTGGATTGGAGAATTTTTTATATGATCAGTTTCCATTTATTCTTCATCATGAAAAAGAAAGGATTCCAACCCAAGAAGACTTCGATATGAGCACACGAGATCCATCTAATGAAAATGATGATGTTTTCAGGGTGAAAAATTTATCGATGCTTCAAGGACTCCAGTATATCAATAATGCGGTAAAATGAAAAAGCTAGAATTTTTAATATGATTATTTCATGGGAAAACTATGTATGGGATTTCTAATACTGCTATCGATTATATTCATACCTTATTGAAGGAATTACTTCAACATGATGTAGATATTCCCTCAAACCACTATATGGAATGTAAGTTAATTCAAGAACCTGGATTTTCATGAAATAAAATTCATGCTTTCCTGAAATATTGTAGTTTATTATGGGAGGAAACTGCTGAGTGAAATGATTTTATAAAATGTGGAACATCTTGATGGAAGAAAAAAATCTGATGGAACACCATATCGTGTGCCACATAAAGTAATGTGGCACTTTCCATTGATCCCAAAACTCCAGAAACTGTTTATGTTTAATGAAATGTTAATAAAAATGAGATGGCATGATACTGAGATAAAGAAGACTAATGATGAGTTGTTTCACCCTGCAGATAGATTTGTATGGAAGATATTTGATGCTCAATATCCTGATTTTTCAGTTGACATGCATAATGTGATGTTGAGTCTTTCATGTGATGGTTTTAATCCGTTTGGGAAGATTCTTACTTCGCACATCACATGACCGGTTTTTATAGACATTTTTAACCTTCCCCCATGATTTTTATGAAAAAACCTTTCAATTTTATGGGGATACTAATATCTGGCCCTTCTGATCCTGAAAATGATATAATATATACATTGAACCATTAATAAAAGAGTTTAAAATTATTTGGGATATGGGTGTTTGCACATACGATGCATGTTCGAAAGACATATTTCAGATGCGTGATGCACTTATGTGGACGATCAATGATTTTCCTTCGTATTTAAGGATGTCTGGATAGGGAATGAAGGGAAAACTATCATGTCCTATTTGTATGATGAATACACGATCTAGAATACTGAAACATTGATGTATTTTCTTTTTTATAGGACATAGAAGATTCTTTCCAATGTACCATTCATATAGAAATAATCATGTACGATTTGACAATACCATGGGGACCAATGATACACATCAGTATATGTCTGGAACTGATGTGATTAATGAATTGAAATATTTTAGTTTTTCATTTGGGAAGGTTTAAATGAAATTTGGAAAGAGAAATAATGCTTCTACTGAAACATGTTACAGTTGTAAGAAGAGAAGTATCTACTTTGATTTTCCTTATTGGTCAACCAATTTGTTATGTCATTCCTTAGACATAATGAAATTTGAAAAACAATATATGTGAAATGTTGCTTTAGATTATTTTAAATGTTATTGGAAATACAAAAGATGATTTATGGTCTCAGCGTGACTTGGTGGATTAGGGCATCAGACCAGAATTGAATCCTGTGCGTATTAGTGAAAATAAATGGAAAGTTCCATGTTCTTATTATGTGTTGACACCTACAACAAAATAAATTTCTAGATGTGCTATATAATATTAAAGTTTCTAATGTCTATTCAAGAAACATATCTAAATGGGTCAACATAAGAGATTTGAAGCTAAAATATTTGAAGAATCATGATTAGCACATCTTTTTGGATGAGTTGGTTCCAATAGAAATCAGTCATCCTATTTCCAATAATGTAAGGGTGGATATTATTCGGTTTTTCCATTTATTTAAAGATATTTGTGATAATAAGTTTTATAAGTCTTTTTTTCAAAAAAAAATCGTTGATGCGCCATTGATTTTGTGTGAGTTAGAGAAAATATTTCCTCCATAATTTTTCACATGCGTGCTGCATCTGACTGTATATATTACAAATGAAATACTTCTTGGAGGACCTATTTCTTTTTCATTGGATGTATAAAACTGAAAGAAATATGTACACATTAAATTCTTACATCTGAGAATAGGAATCATACTAAAGGTTCTATTATGTATAGTTACTTGGATCAAGAATTTATAGATTTATGCTCTATGTATTTGTCTGATCTTACTACATGAATGAATAGACCAATGAGAAATGAAGAAGAGTAGTATGATAAAATTGAACCCAGTTTTCCATAATTTCCATAAACAATAGGAATTCTTGGATCATATACATTGACGACATTAATCATAGAAGAGTGGGGGATAGAACGTCGTAGAGTTTTGTTCAACTGTGATTTGTTCGATGACTACATCTGGTAAATAAATTCAATATATGTATATCTTATATATATATGTTAAGATATTAATATTTTTATATATAGTGAACATAAATCACTGATAAAATAGAAAAAATCGTTATTAATCATCTTGAAGGAGGGATACTTTTCATAGAAAAGAGTTTTTTGCTTGGATAAAAATTAAAGGGAAACATATTACTGTTTAAAATAATTAAATCAATATTTAATTGTGTTTAATATCCATTTATATTTTAGGTATTGAGTTTTCCTGCTGAATCTGTCTCTGTGGAAATAAGATCTTTGGATTTTGGTCCTAATATCATGGTTTGTGACTGTAAATCTATATTTTTCAGAGGGAATGGATTTATTATCACTGAACGAGAAAAGAACATGAGAACACAACATGATGGTGTTATGGTTACTGTAACAACAGACTGTTATGCTAGTGCATCAGATAGTAGATCATGATTTGAAAATGTAAGTTATTATGAAGTCATTGAAAAAATAATAATATTGGATTATTATTCTCATGGATGGGTCATGAAGATAAAATTCCAGTGGTTTGATTCAATGAAGAGAAATGGAACATTTATTGAGGATTGTGGATTTCGAGTAATTGATATCACTCATACTATTTCTAATGATGAACCATATGTATTGGCATCAATGGAAAACAAGTTTTTCTTATGTCAAAGTCCATGTTTGACCTAAATTTGGTGTTATTGTTGAAGTAATTCCTGGATATATTTTTGATGATGGTTAGGATGAAATTGACACCATCCTTACTACCATTGGAAACGATCTATTTATTACATTTGATGAATCTAATAGACCAATTGTCAGAGTTGACTGTGAACCTAAAGTTGTGGTGAGAAATATATGAAATAATTCATTTGGTACTATTCAAATTAATTTATTATTGAATACAAATATTTTGTTTAGATAAACTTGGGTTGTTAAGGTTGGTACTATTCAATTCATTTGGTTTAGATAAACTTGGGTTGTTAAGGTTGGTACTATTCAAATTGATTTATTATTGAATACAAATATTTTGTATCTGACTTGACTATTATATGAATTTTCAATGATTATTGGTTTCTATTTTATTTGAATTTCATTTTCTAATTTGGAATTTAACTGTATTCAAACCTACGAAACCAAAATTTCTAACTTGGTGAAAATTTCAATGCTTTATTAAACACATATAAAATTAGTATAACTCTAAGTCCTCCCTTTAACATTTCACGAGATAATGAACATGATGGGTTTTATTCTTCTTCAAAACTTGTATAGAAACCTTCATCATCTACCTAGGCTAAATAAATTAATTTTTCCTTAATTTTGACAAGTGATTTACCCCTTATTAACATGATGGTTTGTCTTCTTAGTAAATAACCATCCTACTAAAAATTAAATTTCTTTATTACATCTTGTACGATTTGTTGAATTCATTATATATCTATTCAAGCTAACATAAAACAATGGATTGTTTAATTATCCATGAATCCCTCTATTCCCTCTAATTTATTTTGTTTTTTGGGTTACACATTAGTTATCCTTTTATAAATTTTTCCATCTTTTTTTTCAAATGCAAGAAATGAAACCAATTAAATAGAGGAAACAAAAAAAGATGATGAACAATAATCATCGCATGGCTGAGATGGGAATTCCACCACTAGTGCATGTAGTGAGTATTTTTTTTCAAATATATATATTTATATAATATATAATGTCATGTGATTAATTTTTTTAAACATTATTGAAGGATCCACCTCTTAGGTGATAATTATTTGATGAGCAGCCTAGTAGTGGTCCCAGTACTCTAGGTGTTCGTACAAGAGGGGGGGGGGGTATGAGAGCTATTCGATTTGGTCTTCGTACCCGATTTTCCCCTTCCCCTCCCACTGGCATACCATCTATCCCACATTCTGATCTCGGTGTGTCGTTAGGGACACATGGAATGTTTAGGCCTCCCATTTTTTAACCACCCTTTAAATATGAGTCTCCTCACCCATCTTTACCATATTTGATGATTATTACCACTCCCCATCCAGCATTCGACCAGTTATCTGTTCCATAGTATTTTACTTATACTTCATTCTCTCGGAGCTTTTATATTCCATATTCTTCCACTCCTACACCAGAGTCTGTCCCTGTAGAGCATACATTGGGACCCACTCTGCCTTCACAGGGTGTTCCTTCAGTTTCTGTGGATCCAGCAACACCCATTGATTAGACTGCCACAGGTATATTTAAAGAACCCTAACAAAATTTTATACCATTTTTATTTTCATTATAACAAGTATTGATAAAATATTTGTTTCTCATTCACAATAGATACATATATTGATAAGAGGCATGGGAATGGGCATACATGCATGCGTGTAGTGTGGAACCTTCACACACAGTTGATGGTAGACTACAACGAAGACAGTCAAATGACTGAAAAAACTGGGCAGCAATGTCGGAGTTTTGTGTCGACACTTGCCAAATACTCCAACATCATTCCTGTTAGCCCGCTCTCATGGAGACAATTACCAAATTAAGTCAAGGATAATTCTTGGGCAGATATATGAGTAAAAAAATATGTTATATTTAATGAAATATATTATTTTTTGTATTTATATGAATTAATATTTTGGTTTCAGCTTCGGTTTAATTTCCATGATAGTGAGGGTGCACGACCAACACATCTAAAAGATTTAGGTGAGCTTTGGAGAGCCTATAAGCATGATTTTTGAATTTGATGGTGTGATACAATTGGCACAAAGTTATAGGCAGTCCATATTGTTGATGATTGTCTGATAGAACAGTATCGATAGATTATTACTCATTGGAGGACTACCCAGTTTAAGGTATTCATCACATTTGAGGTATTTAAATGAAAAATTTCATGTTTTGTGTCAATAATATCTTTTGTATTATTAAATTTTATTTAGGAATCATCTGGAAGGAAAAAAACATTGATGCTATAGATTACCTCCACACAATGGGACGTACCACATTTCCAAATGATGAGAGGAAGTAGGTATGATAGTTTTTTATAATATTTCTTTAAAACTTTCACTTTCTATTATTTCCTCCATAATTTATTGGATTTCTAAATTTATTATATAATTTTTGTTATGAAATTAATTATTGGTAGCCTATTTTTAATTATTTTTTTCCTACATTCAATGTCATTGTATAATAAAAAATTGGATATTTAAGGATGGGTTCCTCGAGCAAAACTATTTTTCTCAAGTCGAAGGAAGAAAGTTGGAAGTGCGGTTAATGAACCGACACAGAAGTATATTGTAAGTTTTACTTTGTTGATTTAAAATTTTAATATCTATTTTGTAACATAATAATCTATTTATATTTGTAACAAGCTGCTTTAGTGGCCCTTGATACCCAGGAACCAGACAATTTTGGGCCAAATGATCACTTAAATCAGGTGTTGGGAGATGAGCACCCTGGGAGATTACGCTATTGACCTGGGAAGAGTATTGTACCAATGAGGTATTGGACCTCCTCAGGTACAAGATGTAGTTCCACTGAGTTCTAGTATGTTAAGGCATAATTAGAACAAGCTAAAAAAGGGCCACAGAGAAGGAAGAACAGTCTGGTAGGGCAAACACTGCATTTATGAAATTGATGGAAGTTTTACGTCCAACACTTCCTCTAGAGGCAATCACATATTGTGATGAATATATTTCATTGATGCATTCTATATATGGTGCACCAGGAAGAAGTTCTAGTGGTGGTCAAGACGATGGAGAGAAGGAGGCCAAGGCAGGGGAGTAGGATGCCGAGGCGGAGGAGGAGGGTGAGGAGGAGGCCGAGACGGAGGGGGAGGGAGATCGAAGGAGGAGGGAAAGGAAGAGTACACGGGAAAGGAGGAGGGAGTTGAGGAGGGAGGGGAAAATGATGGCAATGAGGGTGAGGCAGATGATGATGGAGATGATTGTGATGGTGATGAGGGATAGATTGATACATTACATTTTTTATTGATATTACTGAAATTTTATGTTTGATGATTTGTTGTGCTTGAATATATGTGTTATTAGGTAGGTCAAGTTATATTTATTTATTTATCTATAAATAATAAAAATAGACTTGGTGATTTTATGAGACTGATTCACACCTCTTATGAACAACCCCCACCCTCTGGACCCTCCCACACCCCCTGGACACCCCCACCCCTATGGACAACCCCCACCCCCTTGACAGCCCCCACCCCCTGGACACCCTACCCCTAGACACCCCACCCACTTGGACAACCACCCCAACCCCCTGAACAACCCCTAACCCCAGACAACCACACAAAACCCCTGGACACCCCCACCCCTAGACACCCCTACCCCCTTGAACAGCCACCCCAACCTCTGTGGACAACCCCCAACCCTTGGAAACCCCCAACCCCTTAGACACCCCACCCCCTGAAAAGCCCCCACCCCTTGAACAACCCTACCCCCTAGGACTACCCCCACCCATGGAACCCCCCCCCCTGAACACCCTCTACCCCCTTGGACACAACCCCCAAACCCTTGGACATCCCCCAACCCCTGGATAACCCCCAACACCCTGAATAGCCCCGACCCCTTGGACACCCCACCCTAGACAACCCCCACCCCCTACACACCCCCACCCCCTTGGATAGCCACCCCAACCCCCCTGGACATCTCCCACCCCCTGGAAACTCCCACCCACCTGGACACCCCCTACCCCCTTGGAAACCCAACCCAACCCCTAGATATCCCCACCCCCTGGACACCCACACCCTATGGAAACCCCTACCCCCTTGGAAGGAAACCCCCTACCCCCTAGGAAAACCGCCCCTCCCCCACCCCCAGGACACCCCCACCCCCGGACACCCCCACCCCCTGGATAGCCACCCAAACCCCTAGATATCCCCCATCCCTAGACCCCCACCCCCTGGATAACACCTACCCCCTTCGACAACCCCGACCCCATGGACAGGCCCCCACACCCTCGATCCCTAGCCCCCAGACAACCCCCAACCCCCTACAAAACTCCCCCTCCCCCACCCCCTGAACACGCCACTCCCATGGATAGATCCACACCCCCTTGGAAAACCCCCACCCCAAGATACCCCCAATCCCTGTACACCCCTACCCCATAGGACAGCCCCAACCCCCTGGACAACCCCCCAACCCCTAAGCACCCCCACCCCTAGACACACCCTACCCCTTAGACAGACCCCCAACTTCTCGGAAAGCCCCCCCACCCATGGACATCCCCTACCCCTTGGACAACACCCAAACCCCTGGAAAGCCCCCCTAGACACCACCCCACCACCTGTGCACCCCACCCCCTTGGACACCACCCCACCCCCTAGACACTCCTACCCCTTGGACAACCCCTCAACCCCTGGAAAGCCCCCCCACTCCCTGGACACCACCCCAGCACCTGGGCACCCCCACCCCTGGACACCCTCTACCCCCTTGGACAACACCCCAACCCCCTATTAAGCCCCACCCCCTGGAAATTCCCCCACCACCATAATTCTAAGTATATTGATATATTTAAAACTACATGAAATATATCAATTTTATTGTCTATAATTTCTCATCCACATGTTCCTTGATTTATGCTCTAATGACATGTCATTATAACTTATGGCATGGAACTGTCATCCATGAATCAGTTTCAGACTAATTTATTACCTCATGTAGGATCAATTTAATTTGAATGATTATGATATTTTAGTCCATGAATATTAGTATAGCATTGTCATACTTTAATCTCACATTATTCATATTTTATTCTTCTAAATTAAATACTCATTTATTAGAGTAATTTCTAACTTTACTCTAGGTTTTCTTCATTTCATAGGATTCTAAAGGATTATAAACTATAAAGTTCCTGTATGAACCTTATAAATAGGAAAATTTTCAAAATCTCAGAAAAGAATTTTCTATTCCAAAATCATGCATTAATTTTCTGAAGTTACACTTGACACATCCAAAGTCATGTTTTACTATTTTGAAATGGGAAGTTACTCTTCAGCAGAAAGGAATAATCTTATAAAATATAACCTTAATCTTCTATGGTTAGGTACACCCTTTTCAATTTACACTTTTATGATAAGTTTTAATTTTATGGTTACTCTTTTTTAGTCATTGACTCTTCATAAATCAATGGTAACACTTTTATTTGTTTTAAAATACCAAAAAACAACTCTTATACCAATATGTTTGTATCTTTTTCCACATTATTGATAATAAATACAAATTATATCTTGGGATCTTCTCATTTAATTTAACATCTCTAAAAGATACCATATTATACCTATTTACTCAGAATTACATCTTGCATCACCTTTTGAGAGAATGAAAGTTTCACTGAAAACTTACCTAAGAGAATTTGGTTAATCTACTTTATGTCTTTATGGGATAACTTAGTATATAAAATAAGAGATAATTAAACAAGACATAAAGGTTGTTCCTTAATAAACTCAACATGTGATACCATTTTTAAATAACTCAAATTAGGGGTCGTATAATCAATCCCTCATAAAAATATAGTCTATAATAAACTCAACACATAGATTATATAATTTAAGCATAAGACACAATATGATATTTTAGGGTTTTGAATGGTGGAGATTATTATAAAACTAAAGTACATTTATTGGACAGTGGTATATAATTCTAGGTATTCTGTATTCTAAATTCTATGTTATTCTATAGGTAAACACATAGAGGGAAGCTTCTTGCATCTGGGGAATTGATGGATTTATACCAATGGTTTCCAAAACCATTGGTATAGAAATGAAAACCCCATATTTACCAAAGGTTTTCAGAAACTGTTGGAAAAGGCATGTTATTCTCAATCTTTTCCAACAGTTTTTATAAACTGTTGGTAAAGGCCTATTATTCTCCATAGACCAACTATTTTCATAAACAGTTGGTAAATATATATTGCAATGGTTTCTAAACCATTGGGAGGTATAACATGACTTATGATGGATTATCCCAATGGTTATTTCATAACCTTTGGAATAAGGATATCCCCACAGATTTCTTTCTAACAGTTGGCTAAACTATTGGTATAAGTTTTACCAATGGTTATACAACCTTTACCAACATTTTAAAACCATTGGTATATAATAAATTTTCAGAATTGGAATAAACTATTAGATTCTGAAGGCCTAGTCATATGGGAGAGTGTGTCAGGCGAGGACCCAACTTCTGGGTGGACCATAGGAGAGGAGGTGATCTTGCACTTTCATGGATGCGTATCGGTGTCAGCAGACATATGCGATGATGTGATGTGGGTTTTCATTCCTCAAAATGGGAAATTTATCCTAGGATAAACAATATGTATCGAGATATAGACCATTAGTATTGGTGGTCAATTATGAAGATATATGTTGCTAGTTTTGTGATGAGATGTTCCACCTATCATCTGGTGAAGGCAAAACATCAACGACCAAAATGGATTTTAAATCAGTTACCTATTCCTGAGATGAAGTTGAATTATATCGTGATGGATTTCATGATAGGTTTACTGAGCTCACCTCGAGGGAATGATGCAGTTTCGGTTTTCATTGACAGACTCACGAAGGATTCACACTTCTTACCAATCAAGGAGACCTTCCGTGTTGAGGATTTTGGATGGTTGTACTTCCGAGATATTTTATGGTTTCATGGGGTTTATCACTCTATCATTTCAGAACGGGACTCCGACTTTACTTCTCGTGTTTGACAGGGAATACAAAAGGATTTGGGTATATAGGTAATATTGAGTACAACTTACCATCCCCAAAAAGATTGAGAGTCCAAGCGCATGATTTAGGATTTGTAGGACATGATCTGAGCATGCTTCCTATATTTTGGGGGTTCTTGTGAGAGAATAATACCCTTAGTAGAGTTTTCCTACAATAACATTTTTTAGGTGACGATTCAGATGACACCTTACCAGGATTTGTACAGTAGACCATGCTGATCACCCCTATGGAGACCATTGAGCAGGATACCATTGAGCAGGAGGATTTTATTTGAAAAAGGATGGATACTACACAGTCAAAACAGAAATATTATGCGGATCATCGGAGACTACCTATGGAGTTTGAGGTAGGATATAAGGTTTTCTTACATGTCACACCAAGGTTGGGACATAGGAGGATTTGTAGACAAGAAAATCTTTCACCGAGATACATCAGGCCATTTTGGGTTTTGGAGAGTTTCGAGCTGGTTTCCTATCGGTTGTAGTTACCTCAGTGGTATCGGGATATGAACGACATCTTTCATGTTTCTCAAATATGACATTACTCTTTAGACCCATATTACATTTTTCAACATGAGGAGGTTGAGTTATAGGTGGATGCATCCTTTCAGGATCACCCTATTTGGATTGAGGAACATAGTATGAAGGTTCTCTGGGGTTGGTCTGTTTCTCTGGTACATGTTCTATGGTAGCACAGGTGATTGTAGGATGAGACTTGGGAGAGGTAGGTTGACATATGATCCCAATGTACAGAGTTGTCTAAAGTTTCTTCTTCACCACCCTTAAATGGGAAATTATGGGATAAATTAATTTATAGGGGGGGATTTTTTCAGAACCCAGATCTTCATTTTATGATTGAATCTTGATTAGGGTGTTTTTGAGGAAAAAAGATGATTTTGGAAATTTTTTGAGTACACGCCTTGTACTCGGTGGCTGCGGGTAGCCATGTACTAGTTGTGTAACGGCTGAGTACCTGGCCATGTGGACCTCTTAAAGCGAGGTCTGGTTAAGGATAATACATGACATGTACATTAAATTAACATGATGTGTACTTTTATTTTTAATTGAGATATCTGACCGCGGTCACATCTGACACTCATTTTCACCTTCTTCTGGTTGTGCCTTGCAATGGAGTGTACAAAATCATCGAATCTTCTCTGAGCCATCGATCTGTCATCCTTTCTCCATATCAAACACCGTTGGATGGAGATTTCTTTAAAGGAACTCTATGTTTATTTCTTTTATTTCTTTTATTTATTATCCTTGTCTTCATATTTCTTTTTATATTTCAGTTTGGGACAACTAGATTTGACATGACCTTTTCTCTTACATTCATATTAGATGATCCCATTTTGAGTATCATCATTCTTCTAATCATTCATTAAATTTACTCTACTGTCATATTCTCCATTGTAGCATGGTTTCCTGAATAAATTAATTTTCTTGTAAAACATTTTTAACCCTATGTCCAGATTGGAAATTTCTTCATCACTATCCACTGAGGATTCCTCATCACTTGAACTTTCTACTTGAACCTTCTCTTTCTATTTAGAGGTAGTATACTTCAATTCTATAAAATTACTTTTATTTTCATCTTCCTATTATATGGTTACTTTAATTTCATCCCCATACATCATTAACTTTCCAATCATCTCCTTGATAGTTAGTTTAATAATATCCCATGATTCTATAATTGATACTAAGGTTCCTCTATATCTTTCTAGAAGACACTTCAACAGTCGCATGATTTAGTATTTTTCAGAAACTAGATTCCCCAAGGAATACATTATATTCACTATCTCATTAAACCTGATATACTTGTCCGAAATAATCTCATCAGGTTTCATTTTAAATTTATCGTATTTTATTTTATAATTATTTAATCGTATTTATTTCACATTAGTTTTTCCTTCATGAGAAAAAACTAAGGTATCCGAGATTTTAAAATTCATTTTTCAAGTATACATTCTATTGAATTATTTATAACCTAAAGAACAATACATGGAATTCATAGATTTACAATTATTATTATAAGTTACCTTAGTGGAATCACTCTATGAAAATCTTGCAGTTTGAGTTAATTCATATTTATGTTCTATTGTTGTCCATATATCAAAAACCATTCTCTCATGATGAATTTTCATCTTTATTTTCCACTGATCATAGTTGGTTCCATTAAAAAAAGGTGATGTTTTTATAGTATAACCTTGTTGTCTATTATCCATTAAAGAACTAAGTTTTGAACTAAAAAAATTTAGGATCTTTAAAACAAAACAAAAATCACACTTGAAAATATTTTGAAAATAATTTGAAACCAAATGTTTGTCAGAGTGAGAAAATAAGGAGGGTGGTGAATTGAGTAACCAATAAATTTTTTGTTAAAAATTGTTCGGATAAAATCCCCTAATTAAAATAAATTTACCTATTTAATCAAAAGAGTAGTTTAATATAATTACGATCTGTTAAAATATTCCTCAAAGCATGACTAGTGCTCATTTAAAACAAAATAAAAAGTTAATTTAACTTCTAAAATCAATTTAATCAATAAAATATTTATATAAATAGTAGTTTTAATTAACTATCAAAGTATCATTATTTTCAGCTTAAAAAAATATAATAATTCTTTTTAAAGAGTGAAAAAAACAAGGGGTCTAATTTCAAGCAGAGACCTAATCCCCTCTACTCGGAAATCACATATTTAAATGAATATTATATAACTATAATATAATCCACAACCTAGATTAGGTATTCACATAATAGTTTACAAGATATCTTGGCCACACATGGACCTCTTCTATAATAACTATGGGAAGAAAAATAGTTTAGAATATACAAGGTTCTATTCAAAAATAATCATGGGTATACCGATGAAAACATATAGAAGAGAATATCTATTATTCCCCAGTTCTAGCACAATATAAAATGTGTGTTATTAAAAATGATAAACAACACACTGCTCGAATATAAAATAAATAAAAAATAAAAAGAAAGAAATAAGGTTTATAAAAGGTGATGATACTTGGTATGAAGTGCTCCGGATTCTTGAGTCTCCTAGGATGTATCTTGGTGATTATCTTGATCTATTTCTATGAAAGTATTAGTAAAATAGAATTCTCAATGATATATTTGTTCTAAATTTAGGGAAGAATATAGATTTTTAGTATACTCAACTCTTTTACAGTCAAAATATAGGTAAGTATGATGTTTGTAATCTCTCTTGGAATTATCCTTTTTAGTTTTAATCGCATAACACACTTGGTCATGTATTCGTTCTTTTCCAAAACACCCACATAAGGGAGAATTATTTTTAATATATAGTCATGCATGAAGGATTTTCCATTTTAAGAACAATAATACTGATATTATGAATCCTCGTACTCATATCTAACATAGAATTTATTTTTTCCCTTAAATAGATAATAATAATCATAAATTAACTCTTTTCGTTAGTTGTGCTAATATATCCATTTATATCAATTAATTAAAATATCTAATAATAGAGATGATGGAACAATCTGATAATGACTAATGTCTGGTGATGAGTCACTATAGTGGTAATTTATGATGATGGAAGGTCATTTGGTGGTAGGCCACCTAGCGATAGAGTCACAAGTTAATGGTGACTCTTACCCAGTGGTGAATCATCTGACAGTAAGTAATCTGGAAGTTGGTAAATTCTAGTTGTGAATCTTTTATAGAGGTGAGTCTTTTCTAGTGGAAGGGTATATGGAAGTAGGTAAAGTCTGAAAGTATGTACATTTTTATGGGGGATGTTTTTTGGTAGTGAGTCAAGTTTAACTAACGGTGAATCTTTTTTGGCATTGAGTGAAGTTGAATTCATGATGAATCATCCTAAAACATAGCTAAATTTTAATGAGATTGCCTTCTACTATAAAATTATACCATAAAATAGTGAATCCATTATAAACACTATTAACATGTTTTTTGTCATTAAAACAATTTGGTACCGACAATGTCAAAATTATCTTGGAGTGAATTTTTGATAATTTTCAGAGAAGTTAAATTTTTTGATGAATAGTCAAAATAATATTATTTATTTAGTATTATCATTTAATTTAATGAATTTAATAAAATAAAAAATTATTATGGTTTAAAAAGTAAAATTAGTTCAATTATATATCTATTAATAAAAACTTACGCCATTCTAATCAATTTTATATTGAATTTTCTAGTAATTGTTTTTCAAACATTTGAACATTTTCCATATAAAAACCCAATTTCACATCACATTTTGAGAATTAATTTTAAAATATAACTTCCCACTTATTTGAAAGAGATTTGAAAAAATGGATCACATATTTTTAATCTTAATAATATATATTATAAAATAACTGCAACTAACTTTTCGACTATAATTAATTTCAAAAATAGAAAAAATATTTACTATGGTTTATGTAAAATGGGTTTACTAGGGGGTCAAAATAAAAGGATAAGGGTTAAAAATACCAAAAAAATTTATCCAAAACCTTTTTCATGGAAATATTTAGTCCTTAATTATTATATTATTTTTAATTTTCTATTTTTTATTCTTATTGAATGTTAAAAACATTGGTACACAATTTTATTTTCAAAATTTAAAAGTGTTCCACTCACCTAACTTATAAATGGCTGCCACTAATTCTCTCCTATTCACACATCTAATACCCTTTGGTTTTTACAATAACTACCAAAATAACAACATTACATACCTCCTCCCATCCTATCATCCTTATTTTGGTCATAAATCCAACTTATTAAGCCTCTTGGTGAAAACCAAAAGAAGTTTCTCAAAGAAGACTTAATATCCCAAACCATGCATTTAATTTTAATTCTTCCAATACATCCTTTAACTGTATTTAAACCAATATGATATAAGAAACATATTATCTTCCATATAAATATTTTTTTTTATGTTATGTTTATGACCGACAATCATCTCATCTTCTATCAAATGGGATACCAAACCATTATTTATGTGTATGATGGACTACCGCCTTGCGAACAGATGTTATTCTTTTTACACGACCACCTCTCATAGAAAAATATAATGACAGATTAAATAGTTTTATTTTATTTTTATTATATTATTATACTTATTGAATTATTATATCACATATAACTTCATACTTTCCATTATGTTGGAATACGGCAACGTCGCTCATGTATATGAAAAATAATCACTTCATGAAGAGATGTGATTCATTCACTTGTTACGTGGAAGGTAATAATGAATTTTTTAAGTAACATATGTTATTTATATGACATAAAAATTATTCTGCTATGTTAATATATTATTTACCTTTATTTCTTTCATCCCATTGAGAACATGGAAACAACGTTCTTGCGTACATATGACCTACTATATCCATGAATGGTGTATTTCATTTTCTAACTCTAAATATTATAGATTAATATAAAACATATATAATAAATATATGTGATATTTATATCCTTTTTAACATTATTTAGTTCATGGAACCATGATCAAATTAAGAGGGAGAAAAATAAAAATCAAAATATACATGAAAATTATTGAAATTATTTCCCAAAATGTGAGTTTAACAGAGAATTATTAACAAACGGGTAATAAAAGGCCATTAGAAAATAACAGATGGTATGATAAATATAATTATGTTTATATAATAGATGTATAATAAACTTATATTTTTATATATTAGGTTTTAATGTGTATGTAGGAAGTCGAGACTTAAGGTAAGATATTTTCATCTCACTTTTATTTTCTACGAGACACAATCCATATTCATCATGTGTTTCTTTATGTGTTGTATATAATACCCATAAATATATTTTATGATTATTATACTTAAAACTATAGGTATTTTTACACCCTTTTTATTATATATCATTCAAGGGGATTATTGTTCAAAAGTTACAAAAGCAATAATGGATTTTTGTCTCAATTTACCTTCCTTGACACATATGTTATATTATAAACCTATCTTCTTTCATGATGTGTATATAAAGCCTATTTGAAATGTGATATAATTATTTTATATATTCTAATGATATTTTAAGTTTCATTTAATTTTATTACTTCATGGTGATTAAAATTAATTATTACCAAAGTGGTAAAAATTTTATCTTACAATATCATCGTTTATCAGGACTGTTTATGATTATTTTTATCATGATAAAATATTACGATCCATATATAAATAAACTCATTAATTTTATTGTCTTACGGATATTTCATGTGAATATATGTTTTTTATTCAGTTTCCTTTCTTTATGTACTCAAGAGTTCAAAGTAATTATTTTAAGAAAAATCATCTTTATTTCGCTCTTCGATTGAAAACTCATTTTTCTTACAAAACCATGTTTTATAAAAGTGTTTTCAAAAATATTTTTTAACATTATAAAAATTATTAATTAATTAATTTTTAACCATATTTTACTTTTTTACAAAATGTTATAAAATAAATATTCATGTTATTTTCCAAATATTTCCCATTTATCTTTTACCAAAAATATGAGATGGATCTTCATTTTAACATATAAGGAATGAAAGTATTCTCCAAACTCATGAATAATAATTAATTTTAATCTTAATTTATAATATTCTATGCTTATTTTCAAAGTAAAGGATTTGGAAAATTTTTTAGGTTTTAAAAAATGTTTTTAAAGAAAAAATGATATTTCCATTAATAAATGTTTTAAATGATATTTAATGATTAATTTATATGTTCTCAACATTATTTTTAAATAATAGGATTTTCAAAATGTTTTATGTATTAATTTTTTTCAAAGAAGAAATTTTATTTTCCTCAATAAAGTTTTTAAATGATTTAGATATGTCTTTATAATAATTCAAAGTTACTTTTAAAGAAAATTATTTCCAAAATGTTTTATGAATTTTTGATTTTATCAAGTTATTTTTATTGAAAATCTATTTTCCTCTTGAATTTTTCTAATTATATCTTCAAAATCATTTTCTATTTATGATGAAATCCATTAATGTTACCAATTATTTATAGGGGATATTATCTAAGGATACTATTCTAATTATTTATCTGAATGGTTTATGTTTATACTGGCATGGTTTTTATGAAACTTGTTTCTCTTTGAGGGATTATACCATGAAAAAATGATTATGAGACCCACTTCTTTATCGAAGGTGCCTCCTTTCTCAATCCTTAATTCCTGCTTGCCTGAATGAATTGATCAATTCCACTCTTCTGTCATATAACATTCTACTCTAATAAAAAATATAGGAATGAATGAATTTCCAATGAGTGATGAATACCCAAAATGTATCGATCTCCCCCTTTTAAAAGAATCATGAGCTAAATCCTTGTTTTTCAACGCACCGTTAGCACTGCCAACCTCGAATCACTAAACTCCACATGTAATGGGTTATTTTAGATCTTATTTTAACCCATTTGACTCATATTTCTCCCAAATCATTAATATCTCAACCTCTATGTGCATAATGGACCATATAATATTGATCCTCGAGGCTTCCATTGAAATATACTCTGACTACAATCCTCCCATATGGATTCATATTCAGATAGGTTTGGTCCAATGTCCTATATTTATTTACTCTTCTCAAGAATACCTATTAATATTTGTAAATATATTTGTAATTAACTCTAAAGGATTAGATAAAACTCTTATTATCTTCTATTTTTAATTTGAGAAGTTAGGGTACACACATTTTTATCACTACTAAAATTTCCTCTTATACCCTTGGAACAATTTTCATAGTTTCCTAAACCATAATAATAATATAATTTATGGTAGTTTTATCAAAATTTTAACAATATATACATCTATAGTTATGGTTTTGATAAATTGTAGATATAGGTGTTTTCATGCCATTAAGGAAAATCTATTTCTCACATGAAGGTCATAGGAAAGGAATGTGAATGGAGAGGGAAGCCTATAAAGCCATAATCGAGTTATGAACATGTCTATATGTACCTTATATCGATGAAAATTATTTACTGTTACAATAGGGTGTCGATTTGGTACCCAATTACCAAAGTTTTCAAAAACTGTGGCTATATGTACCCCTATATCCACCATATTAGAAAACCATAGTTATAGTGTGGTGGATAATTACAATTTTTTATTAATTATTAATTTATGAATGATAATAAAAGATATTAAAATTATTTTTAAATTTATACCCAGGAAAGATCAGCCAGAGGTAAAACCTTTACCATTTATTAATAAAAAGAAAACGTACAGGAAGTAGGAACATCACAACAAGGAAAACAACTACAAATCATAGAAATCATCCCCAGCACCATATTCTTGATGAACAGTTCCGTCCGCCGTAGCTGATTCCCACTCTAATATTTCATATTGATTTAGAACCTTAGCATACTTCCTTCTCAGATTCAGCTTCTCTAACGATCAAAGCGCCATGGGAGATATCATTCCCTTCTTCACACCACTAACATCCCACGAAAAATTCCCCCTCTTCGCAGATGACCTGGTGGTAACTGGGTTCGGTAGGTAGGAGTAATCATTCCTCGGTTGCCTTTTCGCTGGAGCATTCATACCACCTTCACATGCAGAAATTTTAGTCCTTTCACTTTGAACAATCTCACTATATGATATTCTGGCAACATCATTAAAGTTATCTTTATCACTATCAGATACACTTCCCCATTTTCCAGTGATATGCACAGGACCGAAATTTTGAAATCCGTCAATTCCTCCAACCATCATACGCTATGAATCAGACAAACAACCTCCTCTCGCTAACTACAATTTCACATCAATCTGGTTGAGGCATTGAAGGGGAATCTCACTGACGCAATTATCAATGTACCCCTTTCCAAGAGGGTTCTATTTCATTACAGGCTAGGAATAAGAGACAAGCTGCAAATTTTCAAACTCATGCCTTTGCACATTTTCTTATGTAAGAGGATTTCTCTCAGTCTCCAATAACTCAAATTGGTTATGAGAGACAAAAGGAGCCACCTGTAGTCGACCACTTCCCTTAATCGCATGCATGGGCCGTTTCTAGTCCCCAAGGTCCGATTTCAGAGTTGCAAACACTTGCCTCACAGAGGGATTCAGTGTAGGTGGCACTGCCTTCATCCCTGCTATAACTTCTGTGATTTGTGCAGCCTCACTATCTATAGTCAGGAAATCCTACCATCAACCTTCATTCCCTGCTCACAGGAGGTCACAGTTCCAAAACCACTAGGTCTTAAATCCACTGCCTGCAAAAATCCATTCACGGTTGGCACTTCCTTCAACACATCAGCCACCACGGTAGACTATACAGCCTCACCTTCCGTAACTGGATGAGGCTACTCATCATCCTTCTCTCCCTGCTCACAGGATATCGCCCCTCCAGCATACCACATGACCCTTGACGATAGATCCTCCCCCTCAAATACTCTGTTACCAGTTTTCCCGCACAAAGACTTCTCAGGATGATCCTCCACTTCCAGCTGCTCTATACCGCTGTTTCCAGAGCCACCAGGTCCCAAGTTCACATCCTGCAAAATTCCTATCAAGTTCTTGCCTCGACAGGACATTTCTAGATGACCAAAATGACGACAATTTACACAGTAATCCATCCAAGACTCAAATCTAACCTCCTTCCATCTGAATTCCTCCCTGTCTGTAATTCAAACCCAATTAACTGGTGGTTTTGCAACGTCCACTTCTAGGCAAATTCTTGGACAAATAGGATGACACAGAACCTCCGTTCGCCGATCAGAACAGAGGTATCTTCCAATCATATTCCCAATCATACACAATATAGCCTGATTTTGAAAGGAAAGAGGGAGACCAGGAAGACTAACCCAAGATGCGATCGTTGATGGGTCGCACCGCATATGTAAGTCAAAACACCAGTGGAACAAGAGGAAGGAAGCTCCATTGTATCTCCGGGGGGCCCTAGACCAGGAGACGACGAGGTCCTCCTCCGATCGAAAACGTATCATAATGTGACGCTGATCCAATAGCCCAACAGTCGCCTTCTCCTGTAGATTCCAGGAACCATAAACAAAGCGATCAAATTCATCCACTGAAGGTCGACGATGGAGAAACCTAGCAACCAGGATGAATTTGCAGAGGTCTGTGGCACATGTGAACTCTTCCGAGGATAGAGGGAGCTGAGGCGCATCCTGAAACAACGCAGGAACTTTCAGGGATAATGAAACCCTAGGGAAGGGCAGAAGAGAGTCAATATTTGAGAAAGGCAAGTATGGAACTCCCTTTTTCTGCATCGTAGATTGCAAGCCTCGCTCCTCCAATCGGGAGGAGGGAGAAGCTCCGCGCCGCATAAGGGTTACGCCATGTATACAAATGTTATATATATATATATATAAATATTTATATATATATATTTGAGATTGTGTGTGCACACATGTGTGTTTATAAGTGATGTGTTAATGGATTGGTAAAGCATCTATGTTTGGAGAAGGGTGTTATAGGGTTCAAATCCCACTGCGGTATTTTTTTAATCCTATTTCCATGGTTTTTTAAACCATAAAAATAAGGCATCCCTCTAGATTTAGGTATATCCACATAGAACCCCATAGGGTATTGTTATAGATTTATTAACATAATTATATTCCATTATAGATACAGTTTTCATAAAACCATAACTGTAGATATATTAGGATTACTGGCCCATCCATGGTTCACACAACTATGATTGTACTTTACTATCACAATTTTTGAGCAACAATCATAGTTTTGAACCATGATTATAACCAAAATATCTATTAGGGAATTCTCTCATTGTAAAAAAATTAGGGTAACATAATGTAACCATTTAGGATCTGTAATTCATTTACGTGGGTGTGGTTCACTGGTGATTACCTTGATGCAAGTCAATAAAATTTTGAGATACCCATATACATGTAGTGTCGAATGTAGTGATACCATGAGTCAAGCTACCATTACCTTTATGTTTTTTAGTTCAATTATACCTTTATATTGGTACTTTATTCACCCTTCCATAGCCTCTATATACACTATGGTAACCCTTACATGAGATAGATGCATTTAATACCAATAACATAGACCATAGAAAACATGTCTACCCTTACATAGCTCCCTACTATGATACACTACCCTTAAGAAAATTAAATTTCACCTTGAGGTAACATATTACAATATGGGATGATCTTTATGATGCAAGTCTAAACACACACAACTATTAAATTCATATGAAATAGAAATGACATCATTTTAAGTGAAGCAAGTAATAAGAAATGGAATCCAAAGGATTAGTGAAAAAAGTCTGATAAAAATTAAAGAAAATTTATATGAACTATGGAATTTATAATTTTTTTGGACAAAGTATTAAAAGGATGAAATTACTATGAAAACAATACACAACCAAGAACATGATTCTTCAATAATATCAAATTTTCAATGAATTAAGAAAGAATAGGATATTATACAAGTTATATTTTAGGAAAAAGTCACATGAATCAGAACATTTAAATCCAAAATCTCAAAACACCTAAGAAAATAAAATTTATACTAAAAAATAATAAAATGAATTTTTTTATTATGATATAGGAAAAATATAATTGAATTTTTTAATCAATTCTGTAAAAAAAAAATTATTTTCACAGAAATATATGGAATTAAATTTTAAACACAATTAAACTAATATTTATTAAGTCTCTAATAAAAAATGAATTTGGTATTAAAAATTTAATAAATTTCTTAAAATAGATGTGTAAAACATGTATCAATTGAAGGTAACATAAAATTATCACACACTTAATTCATTCCTTTTACTCTAGAAACCAATTCATTAATTTTAATGGAAGTTAATTCATAATTAAAATTGAATATTTTTAAGAAAACAATAATGTGATTCTGAAAGGTATTTATTGTTTTATAAAAATAATTGTTTTTGAAAATTTCCAAATGATTTAAACAAACATAACATTTAATTTAAATGTTATCCCAAACTTCTCTTTTTATCCAAGGTGAAAAAGCTCACATAATTAGCACACAAAAAATTATTACAAAAATGAGGGATGAGTGTGTTTAATAATTAACAATATGAATAATTTACTCATGTTCTTATTTTAGCTTAAAACAAAATTTTCCCAAGATTTTGGATTCTATTTCATAAACCATTTAAATTCTCATTTTATGATTTGAAAATTCAATCAATGGGTTATAAATCAATTAAGATATAAATATTAATAACAAATTTTTACAAAATGAAAACATAGAGCAATGAAAATGATGTTATAATATTGAATCAATGGGAAAAAATAAATAGTTAATTACTTAAAGAGGAAAAAAACCCTCACATTTTAGAATAATTGAAAACCATTATTATATAAAATTGAGTCTCGAAAAATAATAAATTTATAAAAAAATTAGTATTTTTAATTTTTATTCAATGAAGTATAGTTGATTAGATAGTGAAGACCCATATAAAAAACTTCAAACAAAACATTTTCCCCAAATTCAGTAGTATAAAAAATGTTTAATGGAAACAATGAAGATAAAAAATTATGTTTCCATAATCCTATATAATTCAAAAAAAATTAAAATGTACATGTATTTTCTCAATGGAAAGGCAATTTTTTTTAATTCATCTTATAAAGAAACATGTTTATCAGGGAACTAGATAAGGTTTTACATGTATTTTAAATAAAGGTTTTATAACATAGATTCATGTAATAATGACACCCCTAATAAATTCAAAATAGTTTCATTATTACATTTATTTTAAAAGTAAACACCCTTACTCTTCCTTCCCTCAACATTTTATTTTTATCATAAAGAAGACTTTAAAACAATATTCATATAAATAATTAAATTTAACTTTCTAAGGAATCATTAAAATTTTTAAAACAAAATTAAAAATTAAAAAAAGAGAAATAGACTTCAATAGGTCACTCCCATAATACTATGTCTTATCTTAATTATCATGTGAAAATTTTATATCCTTTAACACTTCAACTCCACTTGGCTTCTCCCATTCAAGAACCTAAAAGATTAAAATAATTCATCCAAGATATTTCAACCAATATAAATTAAAAAATTAATTTATGTAAAAGAAAAATATTTTGAAATGAGTCTTAGGACCGTGATGAAATTATTCTTATAAGTAAAATCTTGTTAGAACTAAATGGAATTTTGTTTGAAAATAAAACAGCAAGAAAAATTTGAAAAACAATGGGTTGCCTCCCATACAATGATATGTTTAAAGTTATATATCAAACTCACCCTCCAAAAATAAGTACATGATCACTTTATGGTTATGATTTATTAATTATTTTTAATTAAATATTTTATTGGGAAAATTTATCATGATCTCTCAAAATATCAAAAGCACCACTATCCATCAAAATTCTCTAACAATCTTGCAAGTCACTAGGACTGAGATAGTTTTCAACTAGGGTTTCAATTCTGATATATCACAAATAGAACCGAAAATGAAAAAAATCCCATAAAATTCAATATATTGGTCGAAATCATCCTCAGAAGGTTACCTCATACTTATGGAATCCAAAAATTCTTAAACAAGTTCCATAACTAATGAAACCTTCTCACTTTCAACAACAACATCACTATAAGAGTAACTTCCTTTTTTATCATAGGGAATGTATACCCAAGATATCATATGAACTATTTAATCGTAGAGACAAATAATTCCTCTTTAAAATATTCCATCTTAGTAAGAACAATACTACTATCCATTTTTGGGAAACTATCCATATTTTTATCTTTAGCAATCTCAATAAATTTGGGAAACTCATTTCCAAAATCTAGTGGGGAAGGATCGTTGAATCAAAAAAATGTTGATACACACTAGGAGGGGGGGGGGGGTGAATCAGTGTGTATGACAATTTAATTCCTTTTCATTATCATGCTTATTAAACACTTATCTAACATGAAAATCACTAATAGTTACAAACAAAAAAGGGTACCACATGTTGGTTAACAAGATTTACTACATTTTATGGATGAATACATCCTAGGGTGTCATGGTTAATATGCCACACATAAAAATATCTTCTTATTATCAAAATTAACTAGAATATGTGTATTAAATTGAGTTCATACAGTTGTTGGAACCATGAAATTACAATATAACATTAACAGAACAAAAAATAATCCTTATGTAAAAAGACCACTGATGAGTGTATGATCCTCCACAAGAACACCACATATGTTTATATTATTCATATTAATTTCAAACTAATCTCTTATGACTATTATCATATTTTCTTATCCTATACCATCATATATCATTTCATATATTTTATTAATATCAACCCCATATCCTCCATTATTTTTAGTTATTTATATACATCGAATATTGTAGGACTACTATTTTTATGAAAATCATGGAAATATCCTTTAAACTCAGTGGAATGGAATGAATAATTCAATATCATTCATATTCAAACCAAGGTCCTCAATTAGATTATACTTAAGACTCTGATAAAATTTCATTCACATGATATTTTAATTATTATGGTCTTCCTATTCATTCAAATTCTTTACAAAATCCACATGTATATTTTTTTTAGAATTCTTCCATTTCAATATGGATTTATGTAATTGTGATGTAGAACATCAGTAATAAGTGTGGAGTACCTTAAGCTCTAAAAATTCCCCTAGTTTTTTCTTCACCATTCATCACTAATTTAATCATGATCAATTACAATGATCATGATGTTCGATTTACAAAGATTAGTAAAGAATCAATGTCTAGATTTATTCTTCATTCTTAAGAATATCAATTTTGGAAACAAAATTTATTATCTTTATGTTTATTTTTGTAGTACACTTCAGAATAAAAATATCTATGTCAAAAGTTTTATGATATCTGAAACATCATACAATAATCCCAAAGTCATACGAGCTTATATTTTTATAAAAATAAACATGTAAAAATACCATATGAGAACCTTAAAAACTTCTTCACTCTAACACCCCGAGATTTTATGAAAAATATTCTTTTTAATTTCATTAATGTCTTGTGTTGTACGCTACACCAAAAGGAGCTTTCACAACACGCATCCTTGACTTTCCTTTCATTACACGTAATAGCGACTTTCCTCGATAGCGTGTGTAGTATGCAATCCGAGTTTCACTAAACAATGATATGCTATTAAAATATTATTAAAACTAGCCGTTATGAATAGTAATAACCAATTTTTGAAATTTTGTAAATTTTATTTTTCAAAATGGACTTCATTTTTGGATTCATAATATCGAAATTAGCTTAGGGTGAAATTTTGGTACTTTTCGGATAACTTTCATTTTTTGATGAATAGTGAAAATTACTAAATTTTAATTAAAAACAACCTTTTTAATCGAAATAATTAATAGTGATAAATTATTAATTTTAGTGGTTTTAAAGTATATTTAGAATATATTTTTACAATTTAATAAAATGTTGGTCATTGGATGTAATTTCACATTTAAACCAGACATAAACAAGTGTCAATCTTTTGATAGTTATTATCTATTAAGAACACGCTATTCGTTTTGATGACGGGAATTAATTTTTAAATTAAGTAATGCAACTGATATGTTTTTAATTTGGTAAAATAGACATCATTTTTGAGTTCATAATATCAAATATAGCTTAGGCCTAGTTTTTGGTATTTTTCTGGAAACTTTCATTTTTTGATGAATAGTGAAACCACTAAGTGGTAGTTAAAAAAATGAATTTTTCATAAAACATAATTTTACCATTTCTGTGAGTGGAATTTCAAAATTCCGAGAGACATGGTTGATGTCAGTAAGTAAAATGTGGTTCAATGAGATGAAAATAATTTTTGGTGAATAGTAACTGTTTACTTTTTTTTACCACGGTTAAAAGTAAATAGGGTAATTAAGGGTAAAAATGATATTATTATTACCCTAACACATGTCCTAATTCTATTGGATAAGTGTAATTTGACCAAAAACAACCTTAGGAATAAAATATGACTATTTAGGCCCACTTGGATTAGATTAGGACATTTATTATTAATTTATTTAAAGAAGGGTTAAAATAGTTAAAATCAAAGTTTAATAAGTAAATAATTTTTAATATAGGGTTATACATAAGATAAATTCGACTATAAATATTAATTATAAATATAAAAAGATATCCTACATAATGATATTTTATTTGTAAATTTTAGACTTTAAATAAGTTAATTTATTTATGACACAAAGATGATGCAGTAATTATCTTATTAATGAAATATTGACATAATTGATGTTATAAATACCCAAATAAAAGTAATTTGAGACTTTTTATGAATTCCACTACTTTTATAGGTTAATATGACATGTTATTATTTATTTAATTTACTTTTTTCGAACTAATCATTCTATTATGAGTTTCACAAAAATCAATTACTAAATAGTGTCAAAATTGACATAAAATAGTTTTTAAAACAAATATTATATTATTAATTGTTATTTTATTCCTAAAAATCTAAGGTTCGGCCAAATGACTTAGATAAGGTTATATATATTAATAATAAACAACTTGGGGCTCGTGTGTCTTCTTATAGTAAGTTTATTAACCTTATAGTGTAAGAACACAAAAGGACACAGTAAAAGTAAAATTATCTAACTAAAAGTTAAATATAAATGATAAGGTTAAAATAGGAACCCAAACTTGTCTAAATTCTATTGGATAAGAGGGTTTCAACCCATACCCACCTTAGATTCGAAATAAATCAATTTGTATCTATTTAAAACCGAATTTGGCTTTATAATAAAAAAATATTTTTAGTTATTCCAAAGGTGCCCCTCTCCTCCCTTATAAAAGGGTACCTCCTCCCTCTCTTCCTCACACCACTTTGAGCCTTCAAGCTCGGCCAAACCCTGACAAATTCTCTTATCCACTTCCCTAGAAACATCCTAGAGGTCCTGGTATTCTTCAAAGACCAATCTTAGTGCCCTAAGAGGAGGACTCAAAGAGGCGCTTCAAAGAAGAGGTAATGTCCGTTACCGATTCTTTCAACATTATTTCTTCTTCCACTTCTTCTTCTTAGGTTGTTTCATTATGAAGTAATAACATCAGTATCCCTCATATACTGAAATGTTATTATAAGTATTAAAGAACCCTATTTCACCATCTATCCATCCTACGGAAAACAAAATCACCGCGCGTGCGTACGTACGGAATACCGTCTTCACGCTGTGGTGTAATCTATTTTCCTCAACTACCATACTTAGATGGGTATAATGGTGTAAATAATAACTATATATGATTATTGTAAAGTAATATTGATACTGAAATAGTATACATACACTCCAATACAATTCCACGATCATGAGAATGATATCATCGCTCGTGCGTACGTACGGACTACCGTCTCTACGACGCGATGAGATTCATTCTCCACATTAACCATTCATGAATGATTATAAAGTATATATAATAAGTAAACATGAAATATATGACATAATAATGATACTGTATTTATGCGTATATATATATGTATGTCATCTACTTAATTCCATTCAACTCAATAAGGAAATGAAAACAACGTTCATGCGTATGTATGGCCTACCATCTCCATGAACGGTGTATTTCTTTCCATTTATTGATCTATTATATATATGTATATTTTAAATATATATTATATATAAATCATGTTTTATATTCTAGAATTATGTAATCATGATCAAAGTAATCATATGAATAATTACAAGTCAAAACACGGACGACAAATGAAACGATTTTACCCAAAATGCTCTTTAACATGGAATTTACAAAAGAACGGGTAAAATAAAGTCATAAGTGAACCATATATGATATCATAACAATGAGTATGATTCTGGAATAAGTCAGTGACATTATTTAAATCATTATACAAGAGGTTTGGACACTTACGACGCAAATCGGACCTAAGGTAAGGGAAAATATCACAATCTCATTTTTATCAAAGATTGTTTATACTTTGGTATTTACTAGGGTGTATTTTATCATCCACATCCATGTTTCCTCAATATGTAATATTATTTACATCCACCTAAAATTGTTTAAATCCAAATTTTCCCTTCGGTTATTTTTTAGTAAAAGATATGAAAGGAATATTTTGTCGTTTTTCGAATGAGATACTTTTTGACTTTTCCGACAAAAGTACGAGAAGAATGTTTTTTTAACTTATACGGCATGAATGGATTTTTAAAACATTATTTCAAAGAAGGTTCCTTTACAAGTTTTCAAGTTTATTTTTAATCAAATTCTTTTAGTTTAAAATTGTATGACATGTTAAGAAAGGGAAAATGTTTTTAAAGTAGAAAGGATATTTTTCTCAAGAATGGAGTTCAAGTGTTTTGTCAAAATTATCTTCCATATAAGATAATAAAGGGTTCTGTTTCTATCCCTATTATTACATTGATTTTATTATGTTGTGATGGAATTATTTTTATGAATTCCTTTATCTTATATGAATTGTTTTATGATGTCACGATGTTTAAGATTCCCATTTTTATTACATGGGTTATGCTATGATGTATGGTTTATGATTTTGTGGCACACAAAAGAATGGTATCATTATGAGATGGATGGGAACTATATCTCCCTCCAATTCATTGGGTAAAGATTTTATATCTCATGAGACAGACATAGATAGAACGGCAGGTTAAACCTGTTCAGTGAAACATGACTAAAACGAGGTGTGAACTCGGTTCAGAAATGGACTCTGTCAACTAAGATAGTCTTGGCAATGAGTCTTGACTAATAAGAAATGATTATCTATGATTATGTGTGTATGCCAAAAAGTTTCATGTTTTATGTTATGATTATTGGGATTACATTTCACTACTATGATTTGTCCCATGTTATGATATTATGATCTCTTTTGCAGGTTAAGATTTCCAAAATGTTATGTTCTTATGAATATGATGTGATTGATATTTCTTTTGTTTACCCTTACTGAGCATTTGAGCTCACCCTTTTATGTTTTCTTTTCCCCAGGATATAAAGAAAGGTTTTAGGTAAAAAAGAATAATATCTTTATGGGATATGTTGAAGATCTTTAACCATGATTAGAAGATTATATTCCGAGTTTCCAAAGACACTAAACTATTACGGTCCTTGTGTGTGTGTTTTTGTTATGTACTAAGTATTCAGAAAAATTAATGTAATGTCCATGTATGTCAAGCTTTGCGTCTCTACAGTTCGTATCATAGGAAAAGTTTAGTCAACCTTTGGAAACTAGGATGCGAAAACGTTAGTGAGATCCCATGAGATATTTCTAAGGTATGTCTAGGGATGTCCCTAAGGATAAGTATACGTATAGGATATTGTCCTAGAACTATGGTAACGATATTAGATTAAACCAAAGATGTTATATATTGAAGTTAATCCCCCTTTATTATGATTTTTTCCTCTCACACTATTCTTTTTGGGTTTTAGAAAATGGCTGGAAACAAGATGATTCACGATAATAGAGGATATGATGGACAATGGAATGATATTCTTCATGAGCAACCAAATGAAATGGGATTTGGAAGTCTAGACATCATTATTATGCCGAATCAGCAATCTCATAATATGATCAATAAAGTAAAATTTGGTAAGTTTCCTGACTCGGCTAATAAGAGAAAGATGGAGTTTCATGATGATCATAGAGGAAAGAAAGTTCAATTTCCCCTATGAAAATCATGTGGGAAGAGGCATCAAGGAGAATGTTTCAAAGGAACTAGAAGATGCTTTGGGTGTGGAAAAGAAGGACACAAAGCCAGTAAGTGCAAAAGAAAAGGTTCAGTTAACACCAGGGATGAGGATAATGGTATTGCTACGACATCAACAATGGTTAAATGTTTTAAATGTGGAATGTATGGGCATTATGCAAACCAATGCCCTAAGAGAAAGTCTCATGAAGAGAATCAGTATGGTCGTATGGGTAGTATTTATGTTGATGATGATGAAGAGACTACAAATGATATGTGAGATGAATGAATTGTTGAAGCTCGGTCAATGGTTTAAGAATGTAGTGGAGTGATTACATGTTTATCATGTGTAATGTTGTATCAGTAATCTCATGGTACTATGGAATAAAGATACATCTAAGGATTGTTACATTGTTGTCTTTCCTTGAGTTTTGAATGTGTATGATTAATGGTATTAGTATCAATGAAAGGTTATTCAGATATTTTTGGAATGTAGATGATATGCGCATAATGAAGGGATAAGGAGAAAATTAAATGTTTGATAGTATTTATGTGCTCATGACTGATATATGGAGAAGGTTATATCATGGTTTGAGTATATAGAATTTTTGGATTTTGGTATGTACAAAGAGTTAACTTTTGACAGCATTCATGTTTTCACTAAGGTTTAATGGGTATTCATTTTTCAAGAGAATACATGATTAAGGTATTCACATGATTGGAATGTGACCAACAAGATATATGGGGGATAAATGATGGTATTCACATGCTTGGTTGATGACATTTCAAGTAATCGTTTTCTTTATACTATGAGCTTGGACCGAAGTATTTTAGATAATCCTATATATCGGAATGGATTATGTTGGACATAAGTTCGGATAGAACTTTTTTCGATATTATTGATGGGATGTTATAGTAATATAGCTTTAGAAAAAGGACAACCTGCAGGACGGGCGACAGACCATCGCGTCGGACAAGGCTGTGGGAATCGAACCCACAACCGAAGTGCGATTGGCCTTTATCGCCTACCACTGGCCTACATGAAGTCCCTGTTTAGTATAAACTAGTTTTATTATATTAAGCAGTATGATATAACAAGTATAAGTCCATTTTAGGAACCATATATGATTAATCTCACTATAGATGGACTTATGTATTTTTTGATAACTTTTCTAACCTTTTGTTTGTGACAGATGGAATGACCCATCATTCTATCATATGATCTACTAACACATCATGAATGAAAAATTCAACTTCATTTCATTAAGAGATGAAGTGGAAATTGTCCAAAGAATGACCAATGGTGAGACTATACCAAAATCACGAAAGTATTTCTTCTAATTCCAATTTCATCAACTTTAGGGAAATGATCTTGAAAAAAAAATGTTGTCCTAGTGCCCTTATATCCGATGAATCAGATGGTACCTTAGATCATCACAAATATATGGATTTGTGATTTCTGGATTTTCCATAGCCATGTTCTCTACCACTCTCCATCAGAACATGATGGTTATATTTCTCTTCCATATCCATATTTTCACCTATGTGGAAACCCAGTGATTAGTTTATTTGGGTAACCGTTACATTTCATAATTTTATTTTTAAATATTGGTTTTGGTATTCCTTTTTACGATGTGGGTTTCTATTAAATAAACTTTCGAGTAGTAAACCATTTATAACCTCGACGAATTTCGAGGGCGAAATTCATTTTAAGGGTGGTAGAATGTAACACCCCGAGATTTTATGAAAAATATTCTTTTTTAATTTCATTAATGTCTTGTGTTGTACGCTACACCAAAAAGAGCTTTCACAACACGCATCCTTGACTTGAATTTCATTAAACGTAATCGCCACCTTCCTCGATAGCGTGTGTAGTACGCAATACCGAGTTTCACTAAACAACGATATGCTATTAAAATATTATTAAAACTAGCCGTTATGAATAGTAATAACCACTTTTTGAAATTTTGTAAATTTTATTTTTCAAAATGGACTTCATTTTTAGATTTGGAATATCGAAATTATCTTATGGTGAAATTTTGGTACTTTTCGGATGACTTTCATTTTCTAATGAATAGTGAAAATTACTAAATTTTAATTAAAAACAACCTTTTTAATAGAAATAATTAATAGTGATAAATTATTAATTTGAGTGGTTTTAAAGTATATTTAGAATATATTTTTACAATTTAATACAATGTTGGTCATTGGATTTAATTTCACATTTAAACCAGACATAAACAAGTGTCAATCTTTTGATAGTTATTATCTCTTAAGAACACGCTATTTGTTTTGACGACGGGAATTAATTTTTAAATTAAGTAATGCAACTGATATTTTTGGAATTTGGTAAAATAGATATCATTTTTTAGTTCATAATATCAAATATATCTTAGGCCTATTTTTTGGTATTTTTATGAAAACATTCATTTTTTGATGAATAGTGAAACCACTAAGTGGTAGTTAAAAAAATGAATTTTTCATAAAACTTAATTTTACCACTTCTGTAAATGGAATTTAAAAAATCCGAGAGACACGGTTGATGTCATTAAGTAAAATGTGGTTCAATGAGATGAAAATAATTTTTGGTGAACAGTAACTTTTTACTTTTTTTTACCACGGTTAAAAGTAAATAGGATAATTAAGGGTAAAAATGATATTATTATTACACATGTCCTAATTCTATTTGATAAGTTTAATTCGACCAGAAACAACCTTAGGAATAAAATATGACCATTTAGTCCCACTTGGATTAGATTAGTACATTTATTATTAATTTATTGAAAGAAGGGTTAAAATAGTTAAAATCAAAGTTTAATAAGTAAATCATTTTTAATATAGGGTTATACATAAGATAAATTCGACTATAAATATTCATTAGAAATCTATAATGATATCCTACATAATGATATTTTATTTGTAAATTTTAGACTTTAAATAAGTTAATTTATTTATGACACAACGATGATGTAGTAATTATCTTATTAATGAAATATTGACATAATTGATGTTCTAAATACCGAAATAAATGTAATTTGAGACGTTTTATGAATTACACTAATTTTATAGGTTAATATGACATGTTATTATTGATTTAATTTACTTTGTTAGAACTAATCATTCTATTATGAGTTTCACAAAAATCAATTACTAAATAGTGTCAAAATTGACATAAAATAGTTTTTAAAACAAATATTATATTATTAATTGTTATTTTATTCATAAAAATCTAAGTTTCGGCCGAATGACTTAGATAAGGTTATATATATTAATAATAAACAACTTGGGGTTCGTTTGGCTTCCTATAGTAAGTTTATTAACCTTATATTGTATGAACACAAAAAGACACGGTAAAAGTAAAATTATCTAACTTAAAGTTAAATATAAATGATTAGGTTAAAATAGGAACCTAAACTTGTCTAAATTCTATTGGATGAGAGGATTTCGACCCATCCCCACCTTATCTCCTAAATAAATCAATTTGGAGCTATTTAAAACATAATTTTGCTTTATAATAAAATAATACTTTTAGTTATTCCAAAGGTGCCCCTCTCCTCCCTTATAAAAGGGTACCTCCTCCCTCTCTTCCTCACACCACTTTGAGCCTTCAAGCTCGGCCAACCCCTGCCAAATTCTCTAATCCACTTCCCTAGAAACATCCTAGAGTTCCTGGTCTTCTTCAAAGACCAATTTTAGTGCCCTATGAGGAGGACTCAAATAGGCGCTTCAAAGAAGAGGTAATGTCTGTTACCGATTCTTTCAACTTTATTTCTTCTTCCACTTCTTCTTCTTAGGTTGTTTCATTATGAAGTAATAATATCAATATCCCTAATATACTGATATGTTATTATAAGTATGAAATAACCCTATTTAACCATCTACCTATCCTACGGAAAATGAAATCACCGCGCGTGCGTACGTACAGAATACCGTCTCCACCCCGTGGTGTAATCTATTTTCCACCACCACCTTACTTGGATGGGTATAATGGTGTACATAATAAATATATATGATTATTGTAAAGTGATATTGATTCTGAAATAGTATACATACAGTCCAATACAATTCCACGATCATGAGAACGATATCATCGCTCATGCGTACGTACGGACTACCCTCTCCACGACGCGATGAGATTCATTCTCCACATTAACCATTCATGAATGATTATAAAGTATATATAATAAGTAATAATGAAATATATGAAATAATAATGATACTGGATTTATGTGTATATATACATGTATGTCATCTACTTAATTCCATTCAAATCAGTAAGGAAACGAAAACACCGTTCATGTGTACGTACGACCTACCGTCTCCAAGAACGGTGTTTTTCTTTCCATTTATTGATCTATTATATATATGTATATTCTGAATATATATTATATATAAATAATGTTTTATATTCTGTAATTATGTAATCATGATCTAAGTAATCATATGAATAATTACAAGTCAAAACACGGACGACAAATGAAACGATTTTACCCAAAACGCTCTTTAACATGGAATTTACAAAAGAACGGGTAAAATAAAGTCATAAGTGAACCATATATGATATAATAACAATGCGTATGATTCTGGAATAAGTCAATGACATTATTTAAATCATTATACAGGAGGTTCAGACACTTACGATGCAAATCGGACCTAAGGTAAGGGAAAATATCACAATCTCATTTTTATCCGAGATTGTTTATACTTTGGTATTTACTAGGGTGTATTTTATCATCCACATACATGTTTCGTCAATATGTAATATTATTTCTATCCACCTAAAATTGTTTAAATCCAATTTTACCCTTCAGTGAGTTTTTAGTAAAAGATATGAAAGGAATCTTTTTTCATTTTTCGTACGAGGTACTTTTTGACTTTTCCGATAAAAGTACGAGAAGAATGTTTTTTTAACTTACACGGCAAGAATGTATTTTTAAAACATTATTTCCAAGAAGGTTCCTTTAGAAGTTTCAAGTTTATTTTTAATCAAATTCTTTTAGTTTAAAATTGTATAACATGTTAATAAAGGGAAAAAATATTTGAAGTAGAAAGGATATTTTCCTCAAGAATGGAGTTCAAGTGTCTTATCAGAATTATTTTCCATCTAAGATAATAAAGGGTTCTGTTTCTATCCCTATTATTACATTGATTTTATTATTTTGTGATGGAATTATTTTTATGAATTCCTTTATCTTATATGAATTGTTTTATGATGTCACGATGTTTAAGATTCCCATTTTTATTACATGGGTTATGCTATGATGTATGATTTATGATTTTGTGGAACACATAAGAATGGAATCATTATGAGATGGGTGGGACCTATATCTCACTCCAATTCATTGGGTAAAGATTTTATATCTCATGAGATAGACATGGCTGGAACGGCAGGTTAAACCGGTTCAGTGAAACAGGACTGAAACGTGGTGTGAACTCGGTTCAGAAATGGACTTTGTCCACTAAGGTAGTCTTGGCAATGAGTCTTGACTAATAAGAAATGATTCTCTATGATTATGTGTGTATGCCAAAAAGTTTCATGTTTTAAGTTATGATTATTGTGATTATATTTCCCTACTATGATTTATCCCATGTTATGATATTATGATCTCTTTTGCAGGTTAAGATTTCCAAAATGTTATGTTCTTATGAATATGATGTGATTGATATTTTTTTTACCCTTACTGAGCATTTGAGCTCACCATTTTATGTTTTCTTTTCCCCAGGATATAAAGAAAGGTTTTATGTAAAAAAAAGAAGATCTGTATGGGATATGTTGAAGATCTTTCACCATGATTAGAATATTATATTCCGAGTTTCCAAAGACACTAAACTATTACGGTCCTTGTGTGTGTGTTTTTGTTATGTACTAAGTATTCCGAAAAAGTAATGTAATGTCCACAAATGTCAAGCTTTGGGTCTCTATATTCACATAAACCAATTATAATACACTATTAAATATTAATATGAGTGGAATTGTTTAGATTAGATATCATTTGAGAAGCCTAAAACACCTATGCCTTATGGATTTTTCCATTTTTCTATTTTTGTACTCTTAAAATATCATATAAATTCACAAAATATCATATGAACAACTCTCCCAAGTGAAATATTATACGCATTGAAAAAAATTAATTTTCTATTTTTAGAATTATAGGTTGTGAAGATAAAATGTCATATGTTCTAGTATAATCCTCCTATGGGAAATAAATATTATTATACAAAGGAGAAATGTCCTACAAATAGATTTTTTTAATTTTAATCTCTAATATAGAACTTCTAAATTAGACTCAAATACTCACAGATCCTATTCAACATAATTTGAGACCTCCATAAACATCTCATAAAAACTTTAAAAAAGTAACATAAATTGATATGTACCCACCAACCCTTATCATCATTTATTTTAATACAATAGAATTAAAAATCACACTTAAATAGTTATTTTTGTCACATAAAACATCATCACTAGAGGTCCAACAATATCACCCTTTGTATTTTTTGGTAATTACACTCATTTATCTCCCCCTTATTGATAATAAAACCAATGTGAGTAGTTCTTAGTGATCTAAATCAAAATTCGAAAGAAATAATCATGAATTAATCATATTTAAGTCTTCATTATCTAGATCATTATTGAAAATAAGAGTAATTAAATCAAACATCAATGAAATACTTAAGAACAACACATATCAGTCTTATAGAAATTTTTTAAAAACATTTCAACAACACTCAAATCGCTTATTAAAAAATTCAAAAATGAGGGAACAATATTTAATCCTAGTAAACAAAATCTCCTCAAGAATTTGAACAAGAAATAATATAGGAGGAAAATAAAACAATTATATAACTCAATGAGAGGGAGGGGTTTCAATCCCATTTAAAGCCTTAGATCCTAAAAATATTCAATAGAGAGAGGTCTGAAAAACACAATTAGAAAACATTTCTTATGTGGAAATAAATTACATACTCAAAATAAAATTTTTAACATTATCCTTTAAAAAATAGTACTTTAACTCAAGGTGTTTTGACATTGAGTATTGTACTATATTTTTTGATAGATTTATGTTACCCTAATTTTCACAACCTATGATCAGAGAATAAGTTGAATTAACATTTAATTATTTCAAGTATATATTCATGAATATCATTTTTCTAGTTACTTATGATGAAACCACATAATCAACCTCAGTGTAGATGAGTTTAACTGATGTTTTATTCCATGGATTCAATTAAACAATACTTATTATAACTGAAAATACTTCACTAGATGTGGAAAACATATTATCCTTAGCCCCTGCCCAGTCAGTATCAGCAAAACCTCTCAAATTATATTCACCTATATGTTTATATATCAATCCATATTATATATTATTTTAAATTTATAAAAATATCTTTTGTGTAGCTAAAAGTTCTGTTTACATTGGATTATATTGATATCAGGCATAATGAGTGGCAGCATACACAATTTCACTCCTATATGATTTCAAATACATATAACTTTCAATAAAACTTCTATGAAACTTCTGATTAATATTTTCTTCCATTTCCTAATATTTTCATAGATTTGTGACCACTTTGATAGGTGTGTAGACTCCCCTAGATTTCCGTATATAAAAATTATTCAATCGATCCTTTTCATACTTTTGTTTTGAGATAATAATATAACCTTCTCCTTGAATAAATTATAACCCTGAGAAGAATATCAATTCAACAAGAATTGAAACTCCTCACACAATCATTATTTATTACCAAAAAATATTATACTATCATTATAAACAATGATAAAAAGTGATTTTTGATTGATAATTTTTCTAGAAATATTTCTTTCCACCTACCCACAATTAAATTTCATTATTTTTATATACTCATAAAGTATAAAATACCCTGATCCGGTCACCTCCTTCAATCCATAGTGATATTTCTTCATCGTACATACCTCACTTCCATCTAAATTTACTATAAATCCCACAGACTATTCCATGTGCACTTCCTCAACAATATCATCATTCAAAAAATCCGATTTAGAATTCATCTGAAATTTTTTAAATCTTATTTGGGATATTATGGTAATAAATATTCAAATAGAATCAAATATAGAAATAGGGTAAATAATCTTATTAGATTAAACTCGTTTAATTTGGGGGAATATATTATATATTAGTCGAGATTTTTTTAAAGCTATTTCATCATTCTTATCAAGATTATTTATAAAAACCCATTTTTCTTTAATAACATCTTTAGTGGATCTAGGAATAGATCCCAATTTTAACCCTTTTAAATATAGTTTCATTCTCCATTCATGGTTTGTATTCACTCCTTATTCTCAAAAGATTCCTCAACTATATGAGGTTCAACATTTGATAGTATACTAGTATGGTCAATGGTTATGATCATTCTTCTTACTTCCACACCTTGATTATGAACCCCCATAATGATTTTGGCATCAACATTATTTCTAAACCTTATAATTACCCCTTTAGTCATTTATTCTACAAATTCATCAATGGAATATTTAGCGTATGAATATGTTTGTTTTCTGTATTTTCTTTAATAAGTTGAAAATTTAAAACATCATCCTCATCATTAAAAATGATGTTCTTTTTTATTTATTCTCCATATCCAAAAAACATGACATCATAACTATTAAAAATTAATTAAAATATCTTACTATAACAAATATAAAATTTAATATTTTGTGTGTATATAATTAGTATCCCACCTTTTTCTTTTTTTTAAAATTTTCCTTAGATTCTACCTTTCTTATTAATTAGGCGTGGACTCCAAAAAACTCTAATGTTTATAAAATTTATCTTTCTTTTAAAACACATGTAATATAGATTCTTATTTGAATTTATCCATATGAGAAATCTATTCTAAATTATTCCAATAGTTACAATAGCTTGAAACTAGTAATACCTTGAGGTGTTATGTTCTTACCATATAGATTTAGCTATATCAACTAGAATCTTATTATTCCTTTCAGCCAATATATTTTGTTGAGGAGTATATAGAGGACATAATTCATGCCCGATGAAATGTTTGTTAAGATATTTAATGAACTGCCTATTGGAATATTCACTTCCATTATATTATCTTAATTATATCATGTACAAGATTTCATTCTTCTCTAAAACTCTTTTCAAACTCTTGAATCATTCTGGGGTTTTTTATTTGTGTGACATTAAAATTTTCCATGCTATCATTTGAAATAACCTTTGAATGTGATGAAATAAAATTCTCCACTTGTTGAATGCTTAATCATGGGACAAAAAATATAAGAGTGAATTATTTCAGGATGACCTATGTAATGACCTGAGTTTTTGTGGACCATTTGTTTAATAAATTAAAATTTTCATTTATATCTTATAATGCACTAAGTCAAACATTCCTTTCACACTAAACCGACTTACACACAACACCAAGTTAGCGTATATTACACGAAACCCTGAGAATAGATTTTGTTTAATTTATTAAAGAACTATATTTGGATTATATTATATTAAACAACAAAGGAATCAATAACTACACACAACACTGACTAATCTTGCGTTACATGCAAGAGAGACCTTCCTCGATAGCTTGCGTTGTACGCAATACCAAGTTTCACTAAAGCATGATATATTATTAAAATGTTATCATTAAATGGGATGTAAACTAGCCTTTATGAATATTATTAACCAAATTTTTAATTTTATATAACATTAACATTGATCCTATGTATTTTATAGACATTATATAAGAACAAATTCAATTTTTCGGATAAAAGAAGTATTTTTCAAAAAATGAAGTTTTGCCGCCTTTTGATGGTGTACCCATTTTAAATATATTTTTTAAAAAATTTATTCATTATATTTGAAAAAATATAGTTATTATTTGAAATAGGGACATAAAAAATTTACTTTGGTTGAATGTTTGGTATTTTTCTGATAAAATTCACATTTTAATAAATAGTGAAACTTGCTGCATTTTAATTCAAAACTGCCTCTTAATATAATTTATTTATATAGTTATATATTCTTTATAATAGTTTTTAAAGTGTAATTGGATTATTTTTTATCATTTAATAGACATTGTATGTAATTTTACATTTAAATTGGACACAAACAAATGTCAATCTTCTGATAGTTTTTACTTCTTAAAACCCTCTTTCTCGTTTTGACAATAAAAATTAATTTTAAATTAATTTATCACAACTCTATGTTTTGAATTTAGAAAAATATATTTCATATTTAGAAGCATATGGTACAAATTTTTTAAATATTTATCTTTTATTTTTGGACATTATGAATAGTAACATTAGTAACTATTTTTATTTACCATGTTTAAAGGATAAATCAGGTAAATAAGGGTAAAAATACAATATAAAACTACCCTAACACATCTAAAAATCCTATTGAATGAGTTATGGGAAACTATAAATTTCCTTATGCCAAAATTGTGGCATTTGAGAACCATTGGATGTGAAAAATGACATGTTATAATAATTAATTTAATGTAAAGGGAAATATAACAAAAACATGAATCTTTTTAATAAAACGATTTTATTTTTGTTTAAATAAATGATATATTCGACTATAAATAGTCATTAGAAAGATAAAAATATTTTCTAAATCATGGTATTTTATTTATAATTTCTATACATCAAATAAAAAAAATTATTTATGAAACAATGATGATGTAGTTATTACATTATTAATGAAATATTCAAATAAATGATATTGTATATTTTAAAATAAATTAAATTTCAACATTTTGATGCTATGAATGATTTTTTTGGATTACATTGTCCTGTGAAGTAATATTTAATTAATTTAGTTAAAAGTGATAATGTTTTTATTAATTTAACAAAAATCAATTTCTAAATAGTGTCAAAATTGAATTAATGAGTTTTTAAAACAAATACTATTTTATTAAATGTTATAATAGTCCAAAAACTCTAATATTAGGTAAACTGACATTTATAATGTTAAAAATGTCATTAGTTATCTAATTGAGGTTATATTTTCATTTTATAGTACCTATAGTAATCATATATTATGAAAATACAAGAAGACATGATAGGAGTTAATGTTTTTAACTAAGGGTTAAAGCTAAAAGACAAGGTTAATTTTTCACCCTAAACTTATATAAAATGTATTTGTTGAGAGTATTCCGAAACATAATCGTATTATATTTGAAATAAATGAGTTCGGTATTGTGAGAAACTAAAAAACAATTTATAATGAAATAATTTTTAAATACATTCCTAAAGTTCCCCTCACATCTCTTATAAAATGGACGTTCTACTTCTCTTTTAATCACACCTCTAAAGACTTTTTTATCGATGAAACCATGCCCATTTTATTTCCCAAAATCCCTAAATTCACCATTCTTTCCATAATTTGAGCATAAAGTCATCCTAGGGACACCTTTTGTGAAAATTAAAAGGAGATACTCGAAAAAAGGTAATTGTTTTATCACCTCTTTAAAAATTATTTTTTTCCTCTACTTTCGCTTATTATGTTGTTCTCATAATAATATAATCAATTAAGTACCTTATATATTATGAGATTTTATTTTAATTATGGGACAACCTTATACCTCCTTTTTTCCACCCTACCAATAACAATATCACCATGCGTGCATATGTATGACTTGCGGTCTTCAGTCCATGGTGTAATTTGTTATTCAGCAATACTTAATTTGGATGGATATAATGATGATTATTATGGATGTAAATAATGAATATAACATGATAAGTATTATTTATAATTAATATACCAACCTATTCCATACCATTTAACCATTAAGTGAATGATATCGTCGCTCATACGTACGTACGACCTATCGTCTCCACGACGCGAAGAGATTGATTCACCACGTTAACCATTCTAGAATGATTATAAAGATTATATAATAAAAAAGAAAGAAATATATGAAATAATAATTATACTATATTATTATATATATATATGTCATTTTATTTATTCCATTCAATTCAATAAGGTAACATAAACAACGTTCATGCGTACGTACGACCTACCATCTCCCAAAATGGTGTATTCCATTTCATTTATCTTTATTTTATATATATTTATTTACTGAATATTTATGATATATAAATAATTTTCAACATTATTAAATTATGAAAATCATGATCTAAGTAATATTATCAAGAATAACAAGACAAAATACATGCGATATATAAAATAATTATTACCCAAAACATTGCTTTATCATGGAATTGATAAATAAATGTGTAATATAAAGTCATAAGTGAATAATATATGATAACAAAGATATTATTATGGTTTTTCACAAGTTAATAATAGTTTTGAACCTACTATAATGGAGTTTTTGACACATACATAATAAATTGGACCTAAGGTAATGGATAATTTTACAATCTCATTATTATCAGAGATTGCTTACTCACGAGTTCTTACTGCGGTATATTTATCATTCACGTCCATGTTTCCTAAATATTTAATATTATTTATTTTCTTATACTAATTTTTAAATTGAAATTTACCTGATGGTAAGTTTTTATTAAATGGTATGGAAGTAATATTTGTTTGGTCTTCCAAAGGAGGTTCTTTTTGAACATTTCAGTAAAAGTACGAGAATAAAGTTTTTTTAACTTATACAAAATGAATTGATTTTTACGTCTTCATAACACATTATTTTCAAGATTATTCCTCTATATGATTTCAAGTTTATTATCAACTAAATTAGTTTATTTTAAAATTTCATGAAATTTTGAGAAAAGAAAACATCTTTTTTGAAGAAGAAAGTATATTTTCCTCAATAATTAAGCTTAAGTGTTTTATGAAAATTATTTTACATCTAAGATGACATAGGGTTATGTTTCTATCTATATTATTACTTTTATTGGATTGTGTTTATTATGTAAATATTTTTATGAAATCCATTTACTTTATATGGATTATGTAATGATGCAATGATGTTTATTAAACCAATTTTATTTCATGGGTTATGCTATGATGAATGGTATATGTTTTTATGGAACATGTAAGAATGATTTCACTATGAGATGGGAGGGACCTATATCTACCACCAATGCATTGGGTATATAATTATATCTCATGATATATACATGACTATAATGACAAGTAAATCAGGTTTAGTAATACAGGGTTGGAATGACAAGTAAATCTGGTTCAGTAATACATGGCTGGAATGATAAGTAAATCTGGTTCAGCAATACATGGATTGAATGAAAAGTAAAGTCGGATTAATAATGGACATTTTCAGTTATGATGGTATTGGATTCAATACCTTAGATACTATAGAAATCATATTATGTACTTATGTTTTGCCATAATTCCATTTTTTATACCAATTCTATTTTGTCATTGTTAAATTTACTTTATGATCTACACCTTATGTACTGCCAATATTTATTTCATGACTCAGGATTTTGATATTTAAACTTTATGTTCATGTTTTTTACATTATTATGGTTATGGTTTGTTTTATGTTTTCAATTTTTACCCTTACTGAGCATTTTAGTTAACCCTTTTTATGTTTTCTTTTCCCTAAGATATAAAGAGAGGTTTTAGGTTTGAAAACAAAAGGGGAAGATATTTATGGGAGATGTTGAAGTTCTTTCACCAAGTTAGAATATTATGTTCCAATTTTAAAAACACACTAAACAAATATGGTCTTTCGGTGTATATTTGTGTAATTTATTAAGAATTACAAAAATGAAATGTAATGTCCATATACGTCATTATTGGGTCGATAGAACTTGGACTTTGAATTTCAACTCCCTTATGAGTTTTGTTCGTAATTTTTCCCTTTTTGAATGTTTTAAAATTAGTGTTAGTATCCTCTTTCCAGATGGATGTCTTCCTCACATCCTCTGCTTTGATTAGTTTTCTTATTTTTTTCCCAAGGTGACCAAGTCTTATATTCAATTGATTATTCTCTACTTCTTAACTTAAGTATATTGTATCACTTTATTTCCCGTTATGAAATAGATTTATAGGGGTTATCAAACTATTTATAATAACAACCCCATTATTTATTATTTTGACTATTAATTTTCTCATTTTTTTAATATTAACTCATTTCCAATAACACATAGTTGTGATACACTCAAAAATTTGTGCTTTAGTACATAATAAATAAATAAATTATCTCGACTGGTTTGATTTTTGAAAATTATATTTGTTCCCCTACCATTTATCTTTAATGATTTTTAAATATCAAATTTCATTGATTCCCTACATATTTCTCATAATTTTTAATATTTTCTATATCATCTATCATGTGAGATGAACAACCATTATCCATGAACTGAGGATTATTTTATTTTCAATCTTTCAAAGAAATATCAACCATATTTTTCTACTATGTAATCCTACTTTGACTCTGATTATTTCCAAAACATTAAACATATATTCAAATAAACATGTATAAAATAATAACATACATATGAGGTGTTCATATCTTGATCACATATTCCACAGACTTATTATAGGCTATAAAATCTATTGTTTTACTTCAACATTCTTCTCAAACACTTAAGTCCTTATCTAAGATCTCACATGTGGTTGTTTTCCCCCTTGATTCCTGCTCTCTTATATATATAAGTAAAGACTTATTTTTCCAATAATTATAAGAAATTTAGCCTAAAAAACAACAATACCAGTGGAATAACTAAAACCTTCTAATACGAGAAAACAAATACTGAAAAGTATATATTACATGTTCTCTCTTATCCATGAAATGAAAAATATCCAAAATGACCTTTTGTGGAATTCATCCTTAAACATTTATAGTTTTTGAAAGCTTATATCCTCAATTTTTTTCCTTCAAGATTTTCAAGATTCTGGTTTTATATTGAGACCTATAAATTTTTATAGATTTTATATTTTTATATGATTATTTAGTGAAAATAATATACCTTTGAAATATAATTCTGATAGTATTTCCTTTTTCAGGTCGTGCATATTATTCAAAATGGATTCTTATATATGGTTTCTTAGAGATTTCTCCTGTATTTTTAACTTCCTTGTTCCCATTTAAATTATTTTTCCCTTTATAGCTCTAATTTTATGAATTTTTTTTCTTATTTTTTTTCCACTTCCTTATCCCTGAGGAAAATAGTAGAATTAATGTCTTTAATGATATTCCACTTTTGTAATATCAAGCTTCTTTATCTCAGTTAATTTTATTCGTCTATCGTTTTATCCTGTAGTTGATTTTTTTTGTCTATGATTCCTTTCATTCATGTGTTTTTTATCTCAACCTTGTGAATTCATTCAATCTCATTTTGATTTCCATTCTCAAAGTATACTTTAAATCATTTTCTTCTTCTTTTAGTGTATACTCACAGTTGTATTATGACTCATTGTTTGCTGGGTTTTCATCCCATTAAACTTTTTCTATGAACACCCATTAGGATACAACTCCAGAAGATTTCACATTATCATTACCACTATCATTAGACTTATAAAATCCTTCTTAAATCTATATAAAATTTATTTTGAACTAATTGGGTGAAATATTATTCTTTACCTTTGAATTATCTCATGAAATATTTCTCTGTTTGGTGGTTTTCTTAGTAACTTCTTCATCTACATTTTCTTTTCCAAGAATCGAGGGACCATTATTAGATAAATTCCAACAATTTCTATAGTTAGAACAATTTAAAGGTCGTTTATGTAACACCCTAATATTTTATTATGTATTTATCTGTAGATAAATTTAATTTCATTGATATCTTGAATTACAAGAAATATCTGGTTTAAACAGACTGTGATATACTATTAAAATATTATTTTTTAAACATGAATGTCAGAAACTAGTAGTAAAATTAATTTATTGAATATTAATTTCCATATTTTAAAAAATATAATGGTTTTATATAAAAAACATTTTGATAATTAATTACTAATTTATTAGTAAATTATTCATAAGAATCAAAAATAAATTTGTCCTCAAAATACTTTTTTATTATTTTTTGTGAGAAAATAAAATAATTAATATCTACCAATTTTAAAAAAATTATCTAAAAAAATGAAAATACTTTTCAAAATTCTAATTTCAAAATTATCTTGAAGTGGGCTTTTTATAATTTTTTGAAAAGAATTATTTTTCAATGAATAGTGAAAAATTCTTATTTTTATTCCAAAATACATTTTCATTTCAATTTTTACCAATAATTATGCTATTTTAAAATTGTTTTAAAAGTATAATTACTCTAATTACATTAAAAATAATAAAGTTTAGGTCAATGGGATAAATTTTATGTTTAATTTTCAAATAAATTTTTTTATACTCAAGAAACAATTTTCATTGGAAAGCTGTTTTTTGTCATGGTTTGTTGTTTAATTTATATTAAAGTATTCCATTAACTAAATATAATTTGATAAAATAGATTTTATATTTTTAATCATCAAAATTAATATAATATAATATGTATAACTTCATTTTTGGTCATCTTGAATTCTGACCATAGAAAATATTTTTCACCATGGAGAAAGAGGTAAAATTTGGTTAAAATAATGGGGTAAAACATTAAAAAAACCCCAACAAGTGAATTTATCCTATTATATGAGTGGAATTATACCAAAGTTATCATTTAGTATTTAGATAATTCATTTTAAATTAATAGTTTTAATTTGGAATCCCTATCTTTTATTTCTTGAAGATGTGTAATATTTTATTCAAATTAAAAACTATTTTTCGGTCTTGGTATGAAATGGTTGGAATATTCCTTTAGGTTTTGGATTTCCAAAATAATCTATAAATCTGAATTTTTTATTATTTAATCAAAATAATTTTTTAAACCAACTTATGACTTTATTTTATGGTCAAATTATTTTTACTCTTAAGTCGAGTGTTTCCTAATTTTTTTTCCATGTGTTTTGTGTTCTTAAATTAAACGTAATTTATACCACTAATATAAATTAAATTTGATAATTTAAAAAAAAATTGTAATCAAATTTTTTAAATTTAGATATAAGTACCATTTTATTTTTTTCTCATATAATATGATATAATGGAAAACAGTTTAATTATCATGGTTAATGTAAAAATGGGATTAAAGATGTTTAACTAGATTATAAGGCCTAAAGTATAGCCAAAACATTCCTAAATGTTATTATTTCAGTTTATTTAAACCATATAATAACTTATATTAGACGTTTTGGTGACTTGGTTCCACTTTCTATGATAATGATATATATTATTTAATCCTTTAAGAAATTCCAAGTGTGTCATTTCTCTTCATTATATAAGGATACCACATCTCATCCCCACTCCACATTTCATAATCCTTATAAATAAAACAAATTAATACTATAGTAACTTCCTATATTCCTTTCCCATATCCTATATCTTTTATTCATTCCATAATACTTTCCTTTCAAGGCTTAAGGTGTAATCAAAAGGAGGATTCTTAACGAAGAGGTAACTCTTAACTGATCATTTTCAAATTTTTTTCTTGTAACTCCTATAAATATATGGTATTTATTATAAAAAAATTAATTTAGTGTCTTATATATAGTTAATTTTTATTTTCATTATGGAACAAACATAATCCACCTCCTTCCAATCTATTCAAAAATGATAACATCGCTCGTGCATATGTGTGGACTACCACCCTCACAAACCGATGTGATTCGATTTTCACTTTTTAACATAGATAATAATAATGATATATTTAAATAATATATAAGATATATATTATATAAAAATGATCCTAAAAGTTTTATTTTTATTTAACTTTTTTTGTTCCATTCATTGATAAATGAAAATAGTGTTCCTGCATACATACGACCTTCCGTCTCCATGAAAGTTGCAATTCATTTTTTATATCTCTACATTTTATGGATAATTGTAAATAAATATAAATTAAATATATATTGTATATAAATAATGGATAAAATTTTGGATACTATGGAACTATGAGAAAAGAAAAAGGATCAGAATTACTAAACCCAATTTCTCATGAAGAACGATATAGTTAACACCCAAAAATATTGATTTTAATAAGGAATTATAAATGAATTTATGTTAAAATGAAATAAGTGGATAATATATAATATTATAAGTAAATAAGTTATTATTTTATTGAAATATAATAAATTTATATTTTTTATATGTGAGGTTAAAGTGCATTCTGAGATATTTTAACTTGAGGTAAGGGTTTTAGGTTATAATGTTATTATTTATCAGAATTACTTATAATTATGTTTTTGATGATAAAATTTCATGATCTACATATTAGTAATTCTCGTGTATTTTATTATAAACTATTTATTTCTAGATATTACATGTTTTATTTTAGTTTTATTCTCTTTAATTAATCAATAGACTAAAATAATGTTTTCAAGTAAAAATAATTTTATTTCACTCTTTTGTAGAAAATCATTTTTCTTTGATGTCTAAGTTTTATAAAAATGTTTTCATGGATGTTTTTAATATTTACCATGTTTGATTTTTTTAAAAATGATTTAAAATTAATCTTATTGACATTTTTTTGAAATAGGTATTTTTTACTTTTTACTCAAAAAATCAAAGGAATCTTTCCTTTTACTTGCACAACAAGAACGAAATTTCCCACCATCACCTTAAGAAATATTCCAAGTGACATTTTAAAGGAATTTTAATCTATGATGGAATACTTTGATGTTAAATATGATTTAATGGGGATATAATTCAATGATACCATCCACATTATTTATTTGGATGGTTTATGGTTATCATGATGATATATTTTTGAAACCAATTTATTTTACATGGTTTATTCTATAATGAATTATTTAAATACTTTTGAAACATGTTTTCTTATCATGGGTTATGATATATGAAGAAGAAATATGATTTTGTGGAACACATATGAATGAATTATGATTATTTTATGGGTGATCCAAGAATTATATATTCCTCCAATTCATTGGATAAATATGTAAATATCATGAGATAATAAGAAGTTTAATGTAGAGTGAACCCAATTTAGTAAGGGAATTTATCTTCTATTATAGTCTTTAGAATGATCCTTGACTAAGGATATGATGGAATGGGAGTGAACCTAATCCTCTATGATAGTATTGGAAGTGATACTTGACTAAAGATATTATTTTATATGATTATGTGTATGCCAAAAACTTTTTACTTATGCCATTTTTATGCTCTTATGGATCATATTATTTGATTCCTTTAAGATTCATGTCCTATAAAATATCGAGTTTTTTTCATATGACTCATGATTAGAATTTATGATATGTAGGGTATGTTTTTCAAATTTTAATCTCATGTTCTCTTACCCATATTCTCATGTTATGTTTATTTTATAAATTAAATATCCCATATTTACCCTTAAGAGCATTTGAGCTCACCCTTCTTATGTTTCCTTTCTATAGGTTATGAATAAAGGTTTTAACTATAATAAGTTTAATAATGATTCTATTTATGAAGGAATAAATGGGAGATGATTTAGATCTCTTAAGAATAAGTTGTTTTTGTATCCATTCTTCCTAATAAAATAAACCTATATAATTCTATAATTTAGCGGAATGTTATATATTTAACATTAATCTAAAAAGATGTAATATTTATGTATATAAAGTATTGTTCACTATAGTTAACCTATATAATTTTATTTTTTTCTTGAAAAATTTCTTGACAAGTGATAACAATTCTTGGAATAATATTCCATGTTTTCTCCTTCAACAAAGTAGTTATTCTTCTCTTCAACATTCACACCTTTGAATGATTTATAAGAAATTCCCTTTTCTCACTTTCCATTTATTTTAATTATAGGTCCTATTATAATTTCATTGTCAATGAGAGTGTAGTAGAGTTCACTGATGGTAAATTAATTGATAAATATATCTTATAGAGCTATGATATCTGTATTAAATTTATTTGAATGGATCCTCTTCTTTTTTTAATATAATTGAGTAATCAATAGTTTCTTTGAACCCTCTAATAGTGATTAACAATAAGATGAGCTCTAGTAAATAATTCATCAAAAGTTTCATTCTCCTTAACTTTAACAACTTAAAACTATTGATGAATGATTCATATATTTAATTATTTTACATTTTTGACTCCTTCATAAATTATATGAATCTTTTTTCAAATAGCATTAACTGTTTTCCAACCCATGAAATTTTTCAGTTCATTTTCTAATAAAGAGGAAAATAAATCACTATCATCCTTCCCATCATTTTCAATATTTATTTTTTCAACTAGAGTTCATGATAATGTTTCATCTATAATTGTAAACCCATCTTGAATATATTTAATAACATCAATCACTAGATAAACTATGTAAGTTACCATTCTATCAATCCCAGAATAAAAACATTCTTAATTAAATGTTTGTATTTTTTATTGACAGAATTATGTTGATCTATAACCTACACTTCCAAGAAACTAGAGAGTTAACATATGCTCTAATACCAATTGTTTTATCAAATGAAGGGTGATACACATGGATAGGGGGGATATATCTACTTGTATAGTAATTTTATTCCCTTTTTCTCCCATTATTATTCAATGCCAATCTAGCATGAAACTCACTAATACTAAAAAACATAAATAGAAATTTTACATTTATTAATGAGGTTCATGTCCCTTTTAAGGATGACTACATCCTCGGTGCTTCGTGGTTATTATTACTTCTGCATAAAACCAGTATTATTATCAAAATGAACTTGATCATGGTTATGAATTTGAACTCATACAGCTTCTAACACCAAAAAGTTACCACATCACATCAACAAAACAAATAAATCCTTAAGATAAAAGATCTATAATAAATTTATGAGTTTCCACATAGAGTTTATTGATGTTTATATTATTCATATTCCTCACATAGAAATACCTTTCAGTTGTTCTAATATTTTATTCTTTAATACTATATCGCGTTAGTACGACTCTCCCATAATTCTTAACAAGTTCTCTTCAATTATTTTTTTAAATTTATACTCATTGAATATTGAATGAATATTGTTTCCATTCCATTCATGTAAATCCCCTTGAATCATGGAATCATAGAATGGATTATTCAAACTCATTCATATTCAATCCAAGAAAATCATTTTAATTATACTTAATACTATAACACTTTCCTTCACATGATATTGTAAATATCATTTTCTTCCTCTTCATCCTAATTATCCACACAATTACTGTTTATAATTTTCTTAGAAATATTCCACATAACCCTTGATTTTTGACATATTCCAAATAACCATTTTACATAACACCACTATTATTATCAAAATGAACATGATCTTGCGTACAAATTTGAACTCATATAGCTTCCAACACCGAAAAGTTACAATATCACATCAAAAAACAAATAAATCCTTCTGATAAAAGATCTATAATAAATGTATGAGTCTCCACATAGAGTCCATAGATGTTGATATTATTCATCTTCCTCACATAGAAATCCATTTCATTTGTTCTAGAATTTTATTCTTTAATACAATATCATGTTATTATGCCTCTTAGAATTCTCAAAAACTTTTCTTCCTTCATTTTTGTTAATTTTTATTCATATAATATTGAATGAATATTTCTTCCATTCCATTCATGGTAACCCACTTGGATCTTGGCGGCATATATTGACTTATTCAAACTCATTAATATTTAATATAAGACAATTATTTTAATTAAACTTAATACTTAGGAAACTTTCCTTCACATGATATTTTAAAAATCACAGTCTTCCTCTTCGTCCTAATTACCCACAAAATTTGTGTTTATATTTTTATTTGAAATATTCCACATAACCCTTTATTTTTTAAACTATGATATACATAATCATTTTGTAGTATGTAGTAACTCGTGATCTAGGAATTACCTCAGTTAGTTATTAAATTTTAGTCATATCTGGAATCATGTTCAATGAGAATGATCATGATGTTTGATTTATAAAGGGAAGTTAAAAGGATTCATCTGAATTGATTCATTATTTTTTAGAATATGAATTTTGTAAACAATATTAATTAAAATTATGTAGGTTTATTTCATAGAACTCACAAAAAAAATATACAACACTAATTACTTTCAATATATTAAAAATCATATTATCTTCAAAATATTATATATTATTATCCTTTCCAAAAAAGCATCAATCAAAAAAATCTTATAGGCACATTGAAAACTCATCTATGTAAAACAACTACGCTACATAGGAAAATATTCATACGAGATAATTTCATGAAGATGAAATTTCAAAAAATCATCCCAAAATACCTATATCATTTTAATTTCCCTTTTTTTGGTTTTTTATACTCTTAAAATATCAAACAGTTTCACAAAATATCTTACAAATCAAACACATAACTTAAATAGAATACATGTGGGATAAATTAATTTTCCAATTTTTAAATTATAGGTACATAGGAAATTTCATATGTGATAGAAAAAATATCATATAGGACTTCAAAATTCTTATCTGTAGGTGATATTTTCTTTGCATAAGATAATTAACTTTATTCATTTTCAACTCTTATCCATCATATTTATATTTAATTTCAAAATCATACTTAAACATCGCAAACAAACTTCAAAAAATTTGAAGACAGTGTTTCTATATAGAAGAAAATATTTCTTGATTTATTTGAATAGAAGCACATCAAACATCACACTTAAATAGGTATTATCGACAAGTATAATATAATCACCAAAGGTTCAATAGAAATAATACTCAAACTCAATATAATGCTTAAAAAACTCAATATTATATAATAATACCACTAAAATAGAATTCTATATATCAATGTAAAAGGAATATAGAGATGAATCTATTTTGGGTACAACAGAGGGGATTCTATCACAAATAGAGGGATGTGAGTGTTGGTTAACAATTATGGAAGAATTCAAAACAAATATTTAGTTTTCATGATGGAACACTTCACGATCTACCATGATAAGTTCTCTAAATATTATCTCAAATATTCTGATTCATTAAAAATATTCAATGGACTCAGATTTTATACAGTTAACCTTAAAACTTATATACACAGACTCCTTAATTATTTCCTCAAATTGGTTAAGAGTATCCCTCCTAATGTCTATAATAATGATTTATTTTACAATATTAATTAATTTAAAACACACCTAATGTGTTATATTATTTAAAAAATTGAACAATTCTTTATCATCACCAATAAGAAAAGAATTTCCCTTAGAAATATCAATAACAACACCACTTGTTACTAAAAATTGTCCAAATAAAATGATAAGAACCTTTTTACACTCTATTTCAACCAGGAAGAAATCGGTGTGAAATTTAATATTCCCTACATTGATTAATATATCATACACCCTTCTAATGGGAAGAGTAATTAACCTATCAACTAGTTGTAGTAAAAAAAGTGTTATCTTACTCTGAGGAACCGGATATTGAAATAATAAGTTAGGAATCATGATGACACTAGAACATAAGATACATAAGAAATTATTCTTTTCACTTTATCTCATTATTCATTTTATAAAAAATAATATTAGGTATTTAAATTTAGGAGGTAATTTCTTTTATAAGAAAACACTATATCCCTTGGTTAGAAAAACAGTGTTTATCTCTTCTATGTTTCTTTTTTGGCCAAAAAACCTTTGAGGATTTTTTCATATGATGGTATTTTTTTAAATCCTAAAATGGGGTATGTTTATGTTTAATGTTTTAAAAATATCAAGGAATTTCAAGTAGTAAAGTTTATCATTCATTGGATTGAATCTTTATAGAAAGGGAATGGGGGGGGCATTATGAATAACCTCCAACACTTTCCATTTATTATTGTCTTTTTAAATTGAATAACCTCTATTTAGCTTAGTTGGAATCATTCTATCAACTTTTGAAGATTTTATCTCTATTTATATATTGGTATTCACTTAAAACATGAAGATATTTCTCCCTATTATGCACACTAATATCCTCTTAAGTCTTCAGTCATTATTTTGTTGTAAAAGCTATCACATTTTCTGTTGGGTTAACCTATATAATGTTAGTAAATTTTCCCTTATCTTTCATAGAAAGGTATATTTCCACTTGGAATATTTTAATATCAATTATATGTATTATATTTTTTTGAAAATCCACCATATTGATAATCTACCATACCAAACAATCTAAATCATTACTTTAATTAGAAAGTTTGATAGTTTTTTAAAATTAATTTCTATAATAATTTTATTACGTTTGGGTAATAGGTTTTTTATAAAACCATGGATTCTCGATGAACATTTTAGGTTCTTCCTAAATCCAACATTAAAATAATTTTTAATGGGTCATTTTTAAGTTTATTTATATCCATAAAGTAAAAAAATTCAGAAATTATGTCCTGATGATAAGGTAGAACCCATTTAAGACATAATGTATTTTTATACATGAACATTCCTCAGTTATTGTATTGATGCATAATATAATTCTCATATGATTCAATAAAATTTTTATTAGTGTGAAGATTGGTCTCCCTCTTATAAATTCTTCGATTCCAGGAGTGTTTATGTTTGGATTTTTGATACATATTTTTTAAAACAAATTTGTTACCTAGTTTTCATATATGATAAATCCCACCAAGTGTATAGTCAAAAATGGTTTGGTGGTAGGGACTGAAGATATTAATGAATATTTTCATCAATAGGTAAGGTGAAATTTGGTTTCCAGGGAACTTCTTAAGAAGTTATCTGAAACTGTCCCATGTTTTGTGAAAGAGATCTCTCAAAAAATAGAAAAAAACGTGATCTTTTTCCTCATTTATGTACTTATATTACTTGGGTAAAAAAATTTACATATAAATTAAAAATATGATCCTAATTATCCCAAATATCCAGTGCATTAAAAACAAATACAATACTTACCCTTCAAATAAAATAAAAAAAACTATAATCTTTAACCCCTATTCAATAATTCCATTCAAGATAAACTACAACGCCACACTATAAAAGTACCTAATAAAGTGTAGAGAGTCGTTAATTGGAAAACAATTATTGGTGGTAAGTATATAAAGGTAGATCTAGTTAATTTTATAATTCTGAGACCTAGGAATTAAACCAATGAAAGATTGTTTGTTTTACATGGTATATATTTTGAAATCCATAAGTCTACATCTCCCAGAATTATTATTTCTAGGTTGGAGAGGAACAAAAGTTTATTTAAATTTCTATTTTAAACACTTTTTAATTTCAGTATTTTACATCAAATATTTAATATTCATTATTAGGGGATAAAAATATTTTTATATTTCATTAATTAAGGAATTCAATTAAGATTTAGAATATTTACTAGTGTGTATACATGTTTAGGTAAAAAGTGTTTGATACCATCAAGCATAATATATAACTATCATATTTTTTAACATAATTTAAAACAATTTTCTTTTTATAAAATATATTTCCTATATTTTTTTCTTAGATACACATTAATTCCCAAAAACTAAACCAATTTTTGGACACGAATGACATTGAATTATCTAAAAAATTTAATTTTTGAAACATACTACTCATTAGAAAGTGGTGATAGGGGTTTAAACACATAATAGGTATGATGTGTGATGTCCAAAAACAATTTAAATGAACAAAAACCAAACAAACATGAAATAGGAATGAAATAAAAATATTATGATGAATTTTGAAAAATTTATGTTGATGTGATGGTGAAAGTGAAATCCAATAACTATAAAGAAGGGGGAAAAGAGAGTAAGTATGACCAATGTATTGAGTTTTATGAAACCAGATCAATTGAATTGATAAATGATATAATTTTGAATCAAGATTAACATAGTGGATACAAGTCTATGAAAAAAGGAAAATGAAGCACCAAATATCATTGATAATAACCCCTGACCAATTAAAATCTCCTAAGGATAATATGTCTATCAAGATTCAGTGTATGGATAATTATTCATAGAGAATGTACTTATTAAACCTTTTATATTAATTTATTTAGGTTGATAATACAAGCTTATGGGATCCACTACCATTTACTCATTTCATTGTGAGTTAGTGTCAAATAAATTCTTATGAAAAAAGAGAAAATGATAACACTGTTGAAAATACCATTATGAAATCCAATTTAGACTGGAGAATTAATATAATTAATTATAAACCAATTCCTATAAATGGGGTTTACCTATACATTATTACATAATCATAATAATTTTCACTGAAAAAATATCAAATAAAAAAAATATCATAAATGATAAATAATTCAGGATGTTTCTCTATACAGGGTGACCACTTTTTTGGCTCTGATTATCTCTGGCTTAACTAAATCAAGTGCTTCCCCAAATATCCTGTCTATATTTATCCTCCTAGAATGAAAATCTAGAATGAATGATGACATAATGAAATATGAATACCCAAAATGTATTGATATAATCCTTTTAAAATAATCACATGCTTAAAACTTATTCTATAGTCCATAGTTAGCACCTTTAGCCCCGAATAACTAAAATCCACGTGTATCATGGAATACATGATCTTGATCTCCCAAGCTCCCACTGCAATCTCCTATAACCGAATGAACTCCAACCATGTGGGTTTAAATTCAAATTGATTTGATATAGAATCCATGGTCCATTCACCCTTATCAAGAATCTATAGTATGATTTAGTAATCTCTTTGTAATCTTCATCAAAGGAATGGTCATACCTCTCATTTTGATTGATTTATATTTTGATAAGTTATGGTACCCATGGTTTTATTCTCTCAAAACACCTTAAAGAAACTCATAAGGACCCTTACATAACCGTTTTGTCTCAATAACACCTTCAAATAGTTTTGGCTTACTTTTTATTACATTGATGCAAGTCTAGGAACTTTTGATATACCCTTCTAAGAGTAGTGTGGAAAATCGTGATACCATGTCGCAATCAAAAATTAATTTTCTATAGGTCTTAAAGAAGAAATGATGCCTTTACATAGGTTCTTTATATACCCATACACAACCACTATGTATGAATTAGTTACCCTTATATTAGAAATATGCATGTAATACCATTATATATACTTCAAAAAACATGGTTACCATTTTGTATATTTGGGTTGTGGTGTACTACCCTTACATAAAATCACTTTCACCTTATCCTAGCCTCCTATACCATGGTATAACATTTATATATCAAGGATACCCTTTAACAATTAAAAAATCCATATGTAAAAGGAATGAAGTCATATCCATTGAAGTAAGTCATATAAAATGACATTGAAAGGATTATGGTAATGGAATTCTTAGGGAAATCATAGAAAATACATAAGAAATAGGTACATTGTAATTTTTTTGGCCAAAGTGTTACAAAAATGAATTTCTTATAAAAAATATCCAAAACATTATTCTTTATGAATTTTAAAATTTTTAAGAATTAAACAAGAATATTTTATTATAAAAATTATATTCTGTGAAAACATAATGGAACTCCGAACATTTAAATCAAACACTCGAAACACCTCAAAGTTAAAATTTCAATTTAAAACCAAAATAAAAAAACACAGTTTTTCTTAAGATATAGAAAAATTATATTCTGTGAAAAAATAATGGAACTCCGAACATTTAAATCAAACACTCGAAACACCTCAAAGTTAAAATTTCAATTTAAAACCAAAATAAAAAAACACAGTTTTTCTTAAGATATACGAAAATTAAATTTAATAAATTCGTAATCAAATAATCCAAAAATGAATCATTTTTATAAAAATATCCAATTATTATAATTTAAACAAAAATTAATGAGAATTAAATAATTCTCCTACCTAATATCAATTTATTGTTAAAAATCAAAAAATTCCACAATATAGATGCAGAAAATGTGCTTCAATTTAGGGACACATCTCTTAGATATATATTTAAACCCATATTTCCATGACTTCTATGACAAATCCAATTCACCTTATTGAAACTCATGAAATAACTATTTTGATTTTTGGAAATATAAAATATGTTTGCAATCATTCATGGACCCTTCCAAATGACTGTCCAATCCTTAATTCTTTTAACAACACATTTTTTTCTTCCAAAAGATCAACTCATTATCAATTTCACAAATATTGTAGACACTCAAAATATTATACAACATCCCTTCAATATAAAATTCACTAAATTCATGTTTCATGTCATTAATTTTTACATTTCAAACTCCATTTTCATTTATTAATCCATAATTTCTAAAAGTAATCGCTACTCTATCATAATTTTGGATATCATTCAATATATTTTTATTTTTGGTCAAGCATGATGAGTAACCATTTTCAAGTATCCAAGGACTTATACCATTCATTTATTTGTATTATATCTTAACCAGAAATGGATTCTCTTGATTACACCGCCTTTTTATAGATTTCAAATAATTATTATTATTTAATTTATATAGTTCTATTTTGATACACTTATAGGTTGTTTTACTATATTGATCATTCCACCCACAATCTCTCTCAAGAGAATTAAAATCCTTTTGAAATTTCACGTTCTCTTTAGGATATTATATCCTTCAGACTATAAGAACTTTATCTTGAGTCCCCCCTAGATTAAGTAACTATATTCTGTTTATAAAGTAATATATTATACTAGAAAACATAATCTATTTTCATATTCTCTTCATAGAACCAAAATTATCCATCAAATCAAAATATCCTTAGTGGGAAATGTTCTTCTTTAAAATCCACTTAGTGGGTTTCCTTTTAATTATAAATTTATTAATTTTCTTAAGCCTTATAATTCTTAGGAATATCATCATTGAATTTATATTTTTCTATAGGATTAGACTTTAATTATTTATTCTTACACACCACACAACATTAATGATTTTCAATACAACCACTTAATGAAACAATGGGGGTTTATCCTTTATTTGGTGAGTTTATCACCTTCTCCCATTCTTATCAATGTTTCTACCTTTTTTAGGGAAACATCAAGTGTCTAATATAATATTTATATGAACCAAATGACAATAAAAATATATATCACTTGCATCAATAACTTTATCAATTGATAAGGAAGATTCTACAACTTCCTTGATGGATTTTTGAAATTCAAAGTGAGATTTTATAATGGAATTTTCAGCTTCAATCAACTTCTCCTAAATATTTACCACCACAATCCTTGTAATTATATTTATTTTAGTACTATAAATCATCTTATACCTTTATTAAAGTATTAAATTGAGATCACACATGTTCCATAAACTCCAAATTTCCATCCCAGTAACCTCCTTAGAATTTTATTTTTTCAAATATTTATTTAATGAATCATTATAAATTTTTAACTATTTCCTTTCTCCCTCAAACATAATTTTTTATTTCATGCACACCAAGAAAACCATCCTCAATTATAACTCATTTACTATTTCCTCATCACTAATTTTATTTTCACTACCCTTCTGTTTATTACTAGAGGTATAATTCGAATGTTTTAATATAATAATAAATGTTTTAAGTCTATCATTAATTGAGTCATATTATACATTTTTACTCCTCATCATTAGATATATCATCATTTTTTGAGATACAATTATTTTTATTTTACTTTTTAGACATTAATTTTCATTTTAAGTAATTTCATCTATTATGGCCACCTAACACCATACTTCTATAAGATATACATTTGGATCAGTAATTTTCTTTGTATTATTTTTCATCCATAGAGAAACTAGAAGAATGTTGTATGATCCTGATATAATTGAAACACATTAAATGAATTTTTCTATTATATCAACCTTTGAATCATTAAAATACTTTATAAAATAATGATATTAACTATTTAAAATCCATGTAATCATACTTTATATTGGATTCATCCTCATGAAATATCTTAGTATAAAATTATTTCAAAACTTGTAAAACGTTTAATAAAGTCTAATCCTCAAATTTTACTTCATTACTATGGTTGTAACTCTATTTATATAATAATGTATCAATATATTCTTGAACTTATCAAGTGTCCACCCATCTATGAAATGATCCTCAATATAATGAATAGTTGTTTCAAACTTATCTAGAAGAATTATCATTAACTACTTTTTGGTGCTAAAGTCTTCAAGAATCTCTCCATTTATTTAAAGAAAGATCAAACTTTTGTTCACCCAAACCAATAACCCATCCATCAATTCTTTTTATCCTATTTGAATGTCCTAAAATTGAGCATGGAAGGTCTATAATCTTAACTCATAAACATTATTATTACATCCATGGATATTATAGAGTTTTCTCTAAATTTAGTTCCTCGTTTTATACCCAATAATAATGTCAAAAATTTATTTTAGGGGAACTAATGTAGTGCATTGTGCACTGTCCCACCATAATTAATATTTTTCTTTTCAATAAAAGTATAATATGTGAATTCCTAGATGAACAAGTAATTTATAGATAGAAGGATGTCGAAACAATGTTAACTTTATTTATAATTTATTTGAAATAAAACTCTTTTACTTGTTAATGTTAAGTTCCACTCATCCTTTGAAATATCACCTTTTGTTTTATATAAAAAAACTAAATAAAAAAATGCTTGTAGGATTTTTACAAGATTATACCCCATGAAAGTGACTGTATCTTTTCAATTTTTATATTTATTATGAGACATAGATGTATCACTAATATTAAAAATTGACAACAATGATTTATGATGTCATCCTTATCCCTAGAGTGTTTCATAATAGTTATTTCTCCCAATAGTTATTTATATTATATCCCTCTAGTTTATAGATGGATTTTATTTCTAAAATAAAAAACCATTTATTATTCTATATGATGATCCAATATTAATATAAATTTCCTAATTTTTATCCTTTAGAGTTAAAAACATGTATTTTAGGTCCATCTAAGTTTGGTACTTGAAATTATATAAACTTGGTATTGCAGTAGTAGAAATTTTTTCTATCCTTATCACTTAATATTTTCACTTTGAAAAAACAATGATGGATAGAAATTATAATACAAAAATAATAAATGTGAACGATTTTCTATATATATAAAGAATTTGTTGAGAAAGTGTTGTTTTCAACAATACTCTATACTTTTATGATTAGGGGAGATTGTTGAGCATGTATTGTTTCAACAACACTCAATATTTTATGATGATTTTGATGCTCACAAATACCCTTGTTTGTTATTCTAATGATTTTACATTGAGTATATTTCTGGAAATTAATATTCTTTATATTTCTAATTTGGAATAATATTAAAGTGTTTAATCCACGTGGAATATTTGACAGTGTTCAGAAATCATTTTAGCATGTTATGTAAACACTGTTCATACCCTACATTGAAGACTGTAACATATGTATAAAAATCTACATTAACTTTATGATATCAAAAACATATGGTCAATCACCCATACTCTATCATAAATGTATGGTTAATCAACCATACGCTATGAAAAAATAATGGTTAATCAACCATATGATATCAAAAAATTATATTTAATAAACTATATGTTGTCAGAAAAGTTTGGTAAAAGAACCTTAGATTTGGTAAAGGACCTTACGTTTGAAATATTAGAAAAGTATGGAAGAATAAACTTATGTAAGTATAGAACCTTACGTTTGCTTCACAAAATTATGGATCATCAACCATAATTTTATAAGGAACCTTACATTCTATAGAAAAGTATAGATCATGTATCTTACATTTTTCTAAACAGGAATGTATGAATAATATACCATACGTTTGAAAGATGAAAAGAAAAGTAAGGATGAACAAACTCACGTTTGAAGAATATATCATTAACCCTACATTTAGTATCAGAGATTTATAATACGGTTTTATCATGAAATGATCTTTATGCGGAATATCAGACTGATTTCAAGAAAGATTCAAAGACCGATATTAAAGCAAATTTTTGACTGATTTAAATCCATTTATTTGTGATTCAAAGGATCGATTTAAGAGTAGGATTTCAGGAAAATTATTAAGGGAAGTTATAACTACTCTGTTATTCAAACATTTTTATATCATGATTCTTAATGAGACATTTGTGGATCTAAATTTAAAAGGGAAATGACTGTATTTATTATTTATATATCTGTGTTATTTTGAGTTACAAAGAGAGAGATGAATCATCATGGAAAAGATAATAAAAACAAGCTCTCGAGTTTTTCGACTACATTTTTTTTACGGAGATATACAAGTCACACAGAAATTCTGCTACCAAGATCTATCAGACTCTTTTTTTTTTGAAGAAAAGGACAAGCATTAAAAGATTATTATTCTACATCAAAGATCTATTGTATATATATTTTTGTTAAAGTGGTTGATTTTATTCAAAGATATATTTAAGAATGGATCGACTCAAAACTGATCTTACCTTAAGAACATATTTTTTGAAGATGACATTCCATCTACTGTTAGTTGTGTGCTACAACAACTATGAAGAACAACTAGAAAGTATTTTTAGACAAATAATGTTTCCATTTTGAGTAACTAGATTCTTGTACTAAGTTGTGTATTCAGATATGTGCATGAACTGGAAGGCTCCGTTTTAGCCTTAACTTGTGAAGGTGTCAACTACCTGCACTCAGTTGTGGACGGTCTGTTGATAAGAGGACCAGATAGTGGAAATCACAAAGCTTGTTTAGTATAGCATTGGTGGAGTGGAAAAGGGGCCTTCTGTTCCCCGAACCACTATAAATCCATCCATACTTCATTCTGTTTATTTTCCATAGCATAAACATTTTGATAAAGATAAAGGATAGATTTTACAATCATTATGATTCTCGAAGAAATTTAAAAATACCAAATCCACCCCCTCTTGTGCATATTTGGTATAACCCGATCCAAAAATTGGTATCAAAGGAGGGAATTTATTTTGAAAAAGATACAACAAGATGAAAGTTTCAAAGGATTATAATCAGAGAACAATGGATGATATTATAGAGGGAATGTTAATGGTTCGAGATCTATACTTCAATGGTGAAAACTATGGATGTTGGAAGTCAAGGATGATAATCTATCAGAAAAATATTGGATACAAAGTCTACTAAAAAATTATTACTCCTTATGAAATTCATGAGAAAATTAATGTCATGGAGTGCGGTTACTAAAGCAGAGTATGACATAAATTCAAAGTCTTTGAATTCTATCATCTATGTTCATTGACTAGATGAATTCAATCGAGTATCTCAATGTCCTACCACATATGAAATGTTGCAGACAATTTTAGTTTCCTATGAAGGAACTAAAAATGTTAGACAAATGAGGTATGCCCTAGAAAAATTAAAATTTGATACATTGAGAATGTATGAGGGTGAACGCATCACTTAAATCAATGAAAGGCTCAGAAAGATTGTCAAAAACCTCAATGGCTCAGGAGATCCTATCAAACAATAAGATCAAGCCTTGAAAGTAGTGAGAGTACTACCACCCAGATGGAATTGAATATCGGATTCCATTAGGAAATCATCACCAGTCAAAGTTCTAACTATGAGATAATTAATTGGAACCCTATTGATGTATGAAGATGATATGAAATATGACGAAAATGAGCATAAAGTCTTGATCAAGAGAAAAAAATACTTCTTTGGAAGTAACATCCCAAAAGAAGAGTAGAAATATGAAGCAAGAGATCAAGAGAAAAACAGAATGTTCTAATTCAACTGATTCAGATGTGGCACTGGCTCAGTTAGCCAGGAAATTCAGTAAATTCTATATAAAGAATAAGGGGTTCAAAAAATCCTTCAAGAAAGATGAAAAATATCCAAATGAAGTCAAATTCTATGAATGAAATAATATGGTTCAAATAATACCTGACTGTCCTCAATTAAAAGGATAAAAGAAAAAGATATCTTTCAAAAACAATGATTATGGGAATAAAGAAAAAAGATAAATTAAAGATACTTGGAGTGTTTCTAAATACTACAGAATCTCATCAAAGTCTGAATTAGAAATGGAAGAATCGAATATAAAATAAAATATCTGCTTTATGGCAGAAGCTGATGAGGAAGAAGGTCACAGAAGCCAAACTGAAATATGGTATATGGACAGTGGATACTCCAAGCATATGGGTGGTAACACATCGAACATTAAAAAATTAACTCCAAAGGATGGAGGATTATTCACATTTGGTGACAATGCCAAAGGAAAAATAATTGGAATTGGAACTGTTAGAGATCTAGAAGTTGTCTCAATCAATAAAGTATTATATGTACAAGGATTAAAACAAAAATGATAAGTATATTTCAACTATGTGATGATGGTTATTTTGTTGATTTTTCTAACAAATGTTGTTCTGTTTTTAAAGATAAATTGATTATATTTAGAGAACCCATAACTGATAATGTTTATACTCAGGACTTAAATTACTTATGTAAACAAAAAGTAAATTATTTAACTACTATGATAAATGAATCTTAGATCTGGCATAGAAGATGAGGATATTTCAATATATATGATTTACATATATTATCTAAGAAGCAACCTGTTTTTGATTTACCTAGACTTAAATTTGATAGTGACAGATTTTGTAATGCATGTCAACTTGGCAATAAACAAAAATCAGCCTTAAAATATGTTAACAAATTTTCTACATCTAAAATTATAGAAATTATCCACATGGATTTGTTTGGACCTTAAAAGATAAAATTTTTGGTTGGTAAATTATATTTATATATTTTATTTGATAACTATTGAAGATTTACTTGGATTTATTTTCTAAAATATAAAAATGAAGCTTTTACTATATTTGAAAGTTTTTGAAAAGCTATTCAAAATGAAAAAGTTTTTAAAATAATTTTATTAATAAGTGATCATGTTGGAGAATTTGAGGATTTTGAATTCAATTCCTTTTGCTCAAATTTAAGTATTAAACAGACCTTCTCTTCACCAGGAACACCTCAACTGAATGGAATTTTTGAAAGAATAAATATAACTATTCAAGAAATGGTTAGGACTATGATAAATAAATATATTATTCCTACCTATTTCTGGGAAAAATATATAAGTACAACATTCTATACAATGAATAGAGTTTTAATTAAACCTATTTTCAAATAGACACCCTATGAACTATGGAATAACAGAAAACCAAAAGTAAAGTACTTTAAAGTTTTTGGATGCAAGGTTTACACCTTTAACACAAAATAAAATCATGGTAAATTTGATCCAAAATCTGATGAAGGAATTTTCATAAGATATTCTGCAACTTCTAAATTTTATATAATTTTTAATAAAAAGTCAAGGATTTTTGAAGAATCAGTTCATGTAAAATTTGATGAATCTCATCCTTTTCAGAAAAGAAAAGATAAAATTGATGAATCTGACACTAATGATAACATAAGACTTCAGAACATGAAAGATGATTTTGAAAATGATATAAATAAAATTCATTCCAGTTTAGAATAGCAAGACAATATTGAACCTAATAGTGTTTTACCTAGAGAATCTATAACCCCAAATAATTACCCTTTAGAAACTGTTATAGGAGACCTATACACATGAATAAAGACTATTTGAAATATTGAAAATCTATTTGAGTTTTCAACCCTTCTGTCTGAATTAGAACCTAAGACATTAGAAGAATCCTTAGTTGATTAATATTTAATGATATAAATGAAAGATGAACTAAACCAGTTCAAGAGAAATGAAGTTTGTAATTTACTTGAAAGACCCCCAAAATATCCAGTAAAAGGAACTAAATGAGTCTTTAGAAATAAAAAAGACAATCAAGGATTAATAACTAGAAATAAAGCAAGACTAGTAGATAAAGTATACAATCAGGAAGAGGGTATAGATTATGATGAGACTATTGAACATGTAGCTAAATTATAATCCATTAGAATGATTTTATCCTATGCATCTCATATGAAATTTAAATTATTTCAGATGAATGTTAAGTTTTCCTTTTTAAATGGTCATTTAATGGAGGAAGTTTACATTGAGAAAAATCTTGGTTTTGAAAATTCTCAAAAACCAGATTCTATTTTTAAACATACTAAATCTATTTATGGCCTTAAATAAGATCCTAGAGATTGGTATCAAAGATTATGTTCTTTTCTTTTAAAAATGATTTTACTGTTGGAATGATAGATCCAACATTATTTAATAAAACTGTACAATATTATATTTTATTGGTTAAAATTTTTGTTGATGATGTAATTTTTGGATCAACAAATAAAAAACATTGTCATGAATTGTCAAATTTAATGCAAAAAGAATTTTAAATGAGTATGATCTGAGAATTAAATTTCTTTTTAGGAATTCAAATTTATCAAAAATATTTTGGAAATTATTTGAATCAAAGAATATACATTACTGATTTACTAAATAAATTTGTACTTGAAAACAGAAAGACATATACAACTCCTATGTGTACTAATATAAAACGTGATTTTGATGAAACTAAATAATCAGTTGACAACAAGTTATAGGGAGGTATGATTGGTAGTTTATTATATCTTACTTCTATCAAGCCAGATATAATGTACTCAGTATGTCATTGTGCATGATTTCAATCAAATACTAAAGAATCTCACTTATATACAATCAAAATATTTTTTAGATATTTAAAAGGAAATGTTTTTCAATCTCTTCTTTATCGAAAAACTTCTAATTTTTATTTAATTTCATTTTTATATTATGACTTTAGAAGTTGTAGATTAGATAGAAAAAGCACCTCAAGAACCTATCACTTTTTAGGAAAATATTTAGTTTCAAGGTTAACTAAGAAACAACACTTAGTTTCCTTGTCAACAGCCGAGGCAGAATATGTGTATATAGGCAGTATTTGTGAACAAGTGTTGTGGATGAAAAACACTCTTATGGACTTTAGACAAAATTTTAATAATACACCAATTTTATGTGATTATACAAGTGCAATAAATATTTCAAAACATCCTATTGATCATTCTAGGACTAAGCATATTGATATCAAACATCATTTTTAAGAGATCATGTTCTTAAAAAGAATATATTCTTAGATTTTCTAAGTACTGAAATTTAATTTGATGATATTTTTACTAAACCACTTCTCACTGAAAGGTTTGATTTTATTAAGGGTGAGCTAGGTTTATTTAATTTTAAATAAAATTTTAATTTTAATTTTATTGTATGATTTTATTAATTCTTATTTTAATCTTCGCTGTTTCAAATAATTTAATTATTTGTTTTTTTAGAATAATTTATAATTTTGTCTGTACTGTAATAATTTTTTTTCACACACATTTGTACTTTATTTTAAATAATATAATGATTATTATGTACGCAATGACACATGAATCAAGGTTGTTAGAACCCATTTGAAATTCCAAACCCGTTCATTTTCTTAAAACTTTTCTAAATACTAAAACCCTTACCGCTTTTATCTACCATTTACTGAATCGTCGAAACGCTAAAAATTCGTGTATTCAAAACATTGAGATAGAAATGACCAAGAAACAGAGAATCGAGGAAGGAAAATCGTGTAACGCCAAGCGTCAACGTTCGGAAAGAAGGAAGATATTTATAGGGAAAAGTAATTGATTTAGAATGGATATACCAGACCAATCTAACATTGAAGCAAGATTTGGATTTTTAAAATCTTGAAAAAATGTTTAGTGATGAAAACACATAATTTCTGTACGAGGTAGATTTTTGAAATTTATTTAATTCTTTTCAGTTCAGTCTTGGTTATACAGAGGACTCCATATTCACAAATATTTAAAATCATGATTTTTCTATTTCGTTTGTGGAAATATGTAGCATCTTGAACTACCCTTATGAAGGAGTTTATCACTTTGATTTGAAATCCATTGGAGATTATGAACATAAGTAAAAGGACATTATGTCATTTTTATTTGGTTATATGAATATCAGAAAGATTTTAGTCAATGATTTGGAGCCAAAACTGAAAATTCTTGTAAAATTTGTTCAGACATGGATTTCCCCAAGGATGTATGAAATGAATAAGATCTTATATCCTGATATGTATTTGATTTTTCTGTTTCTGAGTGACATCAAGTTAAATTTTCCTCATTATATGATAAGGTATTTTAACTAATGCTGTCAACTAGAGGCTATAATTAACTAATATCCCTATGGGAGGTTCATTTCAAAATTATTGTTTAAGTCTAATATGGTGAGATTAGTAGATTACAGAGTGTGATGACATCACAGTAACATGTTCAATGGTGGAACTTTAACAAAAATATGATTTTTCTAGGGCATTGTGAAAGGAAAGATTATGCATGTTGGTGTTGATGAAGATCAGGAGTCTTCTCAGGGAGAGGAAATTGGGAAAACAAAAGAAGGAATAGAAAAATCAAAGACTAGGAATATTTCAAAAACATCAAGAACAATTATATTTGAAGAATTCGTTACAACTGATGATGAGGGAAGTCAAGAGGGACTTAATAGGAAAAGATACAGAGCAGATCAAGATAGTGAGGAGCCTATTCAACAAAATGCTATTACAACTGGGGATCTTTTAAGCTATAGATTTGTAAGAGAATCTATTTATTAGATTGAGGTGGAACCTCAAATTGAAGAAGAATTTGTACCTTAGGCAGAGGTAGATCCTAGAGAAGTTAAAGAGGATCGAACTGAATATGTTCTAAAATAGTCTGCACAACCTACTAAAGTTATTCAAGAAGAAACATTTCAAGAAGAACCTATTTTAGATGATGTAAGTGAAGATGATCATGAGGAGCAACAACAAGATGAAAATGTGAACAAATAAAGGAGTCCATATGAATTTTATACTTAAGTTTTAAATGAAAAATTTTCCATGGATGAGTCAGTTTATGACTCTGAGGAAAAATCGGTTGAGAAACCAGTGGAAAAGACTACAGATCAAAGATCTGATGCTCAACCATTTCCTTTAATTTTGATAAATCAAGTTGAGAATCAAGGACATGGTGCCTCTAATTATGAGAATAATCATGTTGAGGATTTAATCAGAAAATTTAATATAATTAAGGATGAAAATTATTAATTAAAAAGAGCCTTATAGAATGATAGATAGATGTTTCAGAACAAGAAAGATAGTTCTGTTTTAAAAAGTGAAGTATAAGTTTTAAGAAGGAGATGTTATCTTATGTTGGAAAATTAAAAAATGAAGTCATACTAAAATTATATTTGGCAGAATTCAAAACATTCATGGAGAAACCATTCGCAACTATCCAGGGTAGTCAATCAATTACACCGGTTACTTCACTTGATATGATCAAGAGATTCTAGGCCAATACAACTATAATGATAAATATGAATGAGAGGTTGTAGGACTTACAATGCAATAGACCTTCACTGTCGGTTCTGTTGGATAATCAAAAGAATCTTGTTGAGTAGCTTACATCAACTAAAACAGGAGTAAGAGAGTTACTGAACAGGTTCACTGAAAAGATAAATCAGTTAATGGGAAATGAAAAAATAATTCATGAGTTTTTCAGAGTCAATCTGATTGAAAATATTTATTTCACTCAGGGAGGAAGATATCTGATAATTTTGTTAGGATATGGACTGATGAAGAGGTTGAGAATGCAGTTAGTAGAGCTAAAGGAAGTTGTTTAGAGGCACCAAAACCTGATTTTAAACCATTTAGACCAATATTTATTACTGTATCAATTATTTACTTCTACATATATTTTAAATAAAATATTTTTAATCTCATTTTTATGTGTTTTTAATTGGTTTTTCTATTCTGTATCTCTTAGAGTGTAAAAATCTAGATTCAATTATTGATAAACAGTTTATGATAGCATTTAATTATGTTTAGAGCTACATTAAATGTGTTATATTCCTTATTCTATCATAATATTTGATATCACAAAAACGGGGAGAAATTGGATAAACAGAACATTTTATTTTACTTTATAAAGGGGGAAGCAATTTCAAAAATACATTTTAAATAATTTTTAAACAAAATTATTTTCTTTATATATGAAATAAATATGGATAAAACATTATTTATTTATTGTTGAAATAATTATGTTAGAATAAAATATTATTTTATCCTTGAAAAATTCTAAATTATATGAAATTAATTTCATGGGTTTTGTGATCATCAAAAAGGGGGAGATTATTGAGTAAGGGTTGTTTTCAACAACACTCTATACTATTTTGATTAGGGGAGATTTTTTACCATGTATTATTTCAGTAATACTATATCTTTTTTAGATGATTTTGATGCTCAAAAATACCCTTGTTTGTTGTTCTAGTGATTTTACTTTGTGTATATTTGAAGAAATTAATATTATTTATATTTCTATTTTCGAAGAATATTAAAGCCTTTAATCCACATGGAATATTTGAAAAAGTGTTTCGAAATCATTTTTAGTGTGTAATGGAAACACTGTTCATACCCTATGTTAAAGAGAACAGTGTAAGTATAACATTCAATGTTTACTTTACACTATTAGAAAAGTATGTTTAATCAGCATACACTATCTGAAAAGTATGGTCAATCAACCATATACTATCAGAAAAGTATGGTTAATCAACCATATGATATTGTAAAAGTTTGGTAAAAGAACATTTCGTTTGGTAAAGGACCTTATGTTTGAAATATCATAAGTATGGATGAAGAACCTTATGTAAGTATGGAACCTTACATTTTCTTCACAAAAGTATGGATCATTAACCTTACTTTTATAACTAACCTTACGTTATATCGAAAAGTATGGATCATGTATCTTATGTTTTGATAAAGAGGAAAGCATGGATAATATACCATATATTTTAAACATGAAAATAAAAGTTTGGATGATCAATCTTATGTTTGAAGAATATATCAGCAACCCTACATTTAGTAAAAGAGATTTAAAATACGACTTTATCATGCAACGATCTTTATGTGGAATATCATGCTGATTTCAAGCCAAATTCAAAGCCCGATATTGGTGATTCAAAGGATCGATTTAAGAAGAGGATTTCATGCCAATTTTTAAGGGAAGTTACAACTGCTCTGTTATTCAAACATTTTAATATTACATTTCATAATGTGACATTTGTGGATCTAAATTTAAAAGGAAAATACTCATCTTTATTTTTTATATATCTATGTTATTTTGATTTAAAAATATAGAGACAATCATCAATAAAGTGATAAGAAGAAGAAGCTCTCGATTTTTTCAACTATAAATTTTTACAAAGATATAAAACTCACACAGATCTACTTCTACTATGATCTATCATACACTCATTTTTTGAAGAAGAGGAAAAACATTAAAAGATTCTTATTCTACATCGGAGATCTATCGTGAATATATTGTTGTTAAATTTTCTGATTTTATTTGAAGATCTATTTGCGACTGAATCGACTTATAAATTCTATTACCTGAAGAGCATATTTTTTGAAGATGACGATTCATCTACTGTCATTTTCGTGCTGCTACAACTGTGAAGAAAAACTGGATTTTTTTTAGAAAAATACTCTTTTCATTTTGAGTAACCAACTTCTCATACTAATCTGTGTATTTGGTTCTGTGCATGAACCAGAAGGCTCTGTTTTAGCCTTATCTTGTAAATGTTTCAACTGCCTGCACTCAATTATGGATGGTCTGTTGATAAGAGGACCAAATAGTGAAAATCACCAAGCTTTTGGAGTAGAGTGTTGGTGGAGTGGACTAGGGGCCTTCTGAACCCCAAACCACTATACATCTGTGCATCATTAAATCTACTAAATATCCACTACATAAACATTCTACTAAAGTTAATGGACATATTTGGAAATCATTTCAATTCTCGAATAAATTGTAAAAGAAACAATTCACCCTCCCTCTTGGGAATATTTTTCATAACCCGATCCAATAAAATAGTCATTATTCTTCTTCTTAAATCTCTATCCAAAAATACATGGATGAGTTTCGATGTAAAAATATTCCAAATACCATTATCTTTGGTCTTTACTACATAAAATATCTGCAATAAAAAATACATCAGAAGTCCTCAATTTATGGAAATAGATATTCCATTTGAAAATTAATTGATCTTATTAAAAGATGATGTGCACCATTTTTATACAGTTTTCTGCATCCACTTGAGGAATTTATTGAATATTTTATGTCAAAATGTCCTATTGGTTTTGAATTTATAATTATTGTTCAATCATACGTTGGGTATTTAATTATTTAATTTCATTGATGATATTTATGATTTTTTGTCGTAATTGATTATAGGGTTATTGGGAGAATTATATTAAAATATTATGATAATTAATTTCTTGTTGACTTTGTTGAGTAATCATTGAAACATTATTTTCAAAACTTTCTACCAATATTATTTAAAAAGATTGAATTGCTCTATATTTTTTTGGGGTAAAATTTCAAGATTCATACCTTATATTTATTTTTAAATTTCATATCAATTGATTTCAAAATAAATAGGCTCTTAATAGTTTTGAAAAGAGTGAACAAGATCAATTATTTTTTATTATTGAAAATTGAAAGAGATTCTTCTAGAGAGAAGGACAATAAGGAAAGTGATCCTATGATGAAATTATGACACAATAAATAATATATAATAAGAAAAATTACAATATTATTCCACATGAAATGTTTAGATATGAAAAAAACTATAAATAAAAATTTGAAACATTTAATTCATTTGAACATAAGAATAAATAATAGAATATAACTAATAGAAAAACAATTCCAAGGAAAGGGAATAAATCTCAAATTTTGAGTCAATTGTGATCCTCTCCAATACAACTCTCCACAAATATGGAATTACTAGTTCATGGATCCTTATCCAATATGTTTCTCCTAATTTCATCACTAATGGATAAAATTAATCACAATTCATGTGTTAAATATATCCCTTAGCTCATTGTTAGAAACTCTACACTCTTCTAAAGAATTACCACATGGTAGACTAATCACTACTCATCACTTCCTTGCATAACTCGAGCAATTATATAAAGTGAATCTTATCCTTTAGAACATGGTTGGGATCCATCCCATTATATCTTGATTCAATATTTATAGATATCTCAGAAAACTCTAATATATTTCCTTATATCTCCATGGATTTATCCAACCAGACCCCTTCCATAAGATAAATTTTACAATTGCCTTGATTTTATTTTTTTGTTTTATTTCTAGATATTGCATCCATGAAATTAAATGATAATGGAAAGGTAGTAAGAAAAAAATACACATAAATTTATTCAATAGTTATAGTCAGTTATGAAATGACAGTTTTTAATTTTTCATAGTTTAAAATTTTCCTCAAATTATATATAAAATAAAACATGTACCTTTAAGATATTCTAAATTGAAAATTAAAATTACCAAATTTAATGATTTAAAATAATGTTTCCATGATTATTAAAAAAATCAATAAGAAATTAATGACCATATTTTAATGATAAAAACAACTCAAGAATCATTTAATCAGTTAGGCCCAAATCAACATTCTCAACAAGATATTTAAAGGATTAAATATCCAAACAAAAATTGAAAAAATTTTAAAAAATCAAGAATATATGAACTTTTTGTATTAATTACTCAATTAATTACTCCCAAGGATCTGGTAATGTACATTAGAAATAGGCCACATAAAATTTACAAACACTTAGTAAATCTATTATCCCGAAAAAACACATTTCACAATTTTAGTGGATGAAAATAAATCCCAATATTGAAAAACTAAAATTACATAGAGATTGGATTTAAAAAATATTTTCCCGCTTGGTCAATCTCAATATTTAAATGTTATTTCCAAATAAAATATAATAGATTAGGAAAATATTTGGTTTCCTATTTTAAAAAAATATTGAAATTAAAGGTTTTGAAAATAATTAAACACACTTAAATTTTCATCCAAATAAATCAACCAAACTATTATTTAACTTTCATTGAATAGAAAAATAAAAATTATGAGATAAAAATGATTAAGGATCCCCATTTGAAATGAAATAAGTGAGTATTAGTGGAATTAATAGTACTTACAGTAGTAAAAGAATAAATAATAAAGGTTCCACCCTGGATTTGGATTTTTGTTTTCAAATTTAGATGTTTTTATTATGAGTTTAAATTAAATTAAAATATTAAAAATCAATGATAATTTTAATACATACTCCTAAAATTTTACCAAAAAAATTATTTATAGGTGTAAATAAATTTATATTCCCAATTGAATCCATATAGTAATAGAGTATCAACCAAGTAAAGTTGAAAAACATCCCTATAACTATAGAAACATTGTCACCATATGAAACTTAAAATTTATGCTTAATGGAAATCAATTTTGAATTTTTTGAGGGGTTGTTCTGTATATAATCAATGAAGAATAACTCAACACACTGAAAGACCCCACTCCTCCACACTTAAAACCCAATATTGTCCTTAATTTTGAAAATTGAATGGGAAAAAAATTTAATAGTTAGGTGTAAAATAGTTTTCAATTAAAAAGAATAAATTCTATTTGGATAAGTCCAATTCAAAAAAATCACATTTTCTATACATCCATAATAGGTTTTAAAATATTTGTTAAAAGGTCTGTGCTTTTATTTTGAAAAAATAACCCAAGATTCCCCAATTCAACATAGAAGGTATCATGATGATTAGTGATTTACATAGAAAGAAACATTTGAATCTAGAGATAACATTAGGGTGATAGAGAAGTTTGAAAATTGTTTCTATTTGATTTTCAACAACCTATAATGCAGTAAGATAAACAACCATATAAATAATATATAATCACTAAATTCAACACCGATATCAAAGGGAACTCAAAATATATACAATAAAAAGTATAAAAGGATAGGAACTTACCTTAACAAAATTAGATGTTTGATATTTTTATCTAAGTCTTAATACTTTCCATTTTTTTACACTAAGAAAAAATCATCTCACCAACCCTATAAGAACAAGAATATAAACATAAGATGAAAGGAATTGAAGCTTAATATTATAATGGGAACAAAGGTAAGTTTGAGAGGTAAGTGACTGAATCTTTATCTTATAATAACGATACATATATCCCATGAATATCATCTGAATCTTATTTTATGATGATCAACACAAGACTTCAACTGATCATGTAAACAACCAACCATTGAGGCATATGTTAGGTTTATCGACTATAAGAACAAACTAACCGGATAGTGAAAAATTTGATAGTGTAATATATTGAACATCAAATAAATTGAGCATGAGAACAATCACTTTACCCAGAAATAAGTATAAAGAACCAAACAATAAAATTTCATTATGTATCATACCAACTATGGAAGGATATTGACCATATGAAAAAAACATACCAAGAAAGGCCTACAATAAGTCAATTGACTATGAAAATAAAGTCATTTAAATTACTGGAACAATTATAAAAAGGAAATATATTATACAAGAAATTTTAAAAATTGGTTTTAAAACTACAAGAATATAATTAATATCACATAAAAAGTGTAATTGAATGAATGAAGAAAATTTCACAAGGTTTTGAAGTGACCATAAAAGAGTAAGTGACTACACTCGACCTATCATACCAATTGAGGGAAAACGAGTGGAAATATTCTAGGTAGATAAAAATATAATATTTTATTTTTATTAAACAAAAAAATAACCATGGGTAGTCTCTTATGAAGAATTAAGTTTTTAGTATTCAGATAGAATCAGAGAAAGATCATGAATTAGGAGGAAAAACAACATACCTGAACTTTAGATTTCCCTAAAGGTAAATATTAATCCTTTTTACATTAAAAAAATGATATATTCTCCTCACCTACCAAATAAATACCTCTATTAACCAACCCCCTCATACCGGTAAAAGTTAACAAGCACTTATACTTCATCTTACCTGGTAAAAGTTTAACCCTTGAATTGAAATGTAACACTTTCTTACCCATATTTAATGAATCTATTCTCAATGATGGAGACAGGTAAATATTTAGTTCTATTTTTTTAGATTCTAAATTTTTCATAAGACTCCCTTATTGTCTCCCCCAGATCACTTAACTCAAGTTTTCTTTTTTCCTGAGAAGTCATAGAATTGTAATTCAAAGTATTGAGAACATAAAAGTATTTACGGTGAAGGTCCATAAGAAAATAAATTTTTTCCTTAGAATAATTTTATAAGGATAAATTCATATAGAATTTATGAGTACAAGTTTTTATGCCCACATGGCCTCATGCAGATGTAAGAAACAATAATTCCTTGAGTTATAAATAGTTTTCTCCATATTTTTTAATCTTCGTATTTGATACCTCACCTTGTCCACTTGACTATGAGTGGTATGTAGTTCTAGTTTCACGATGATAGTGATATTTTTTTATTAAGGCATTAATCATAAACTTCTTGAAATGAGTTTGGATTTCAATGATTAAAGCCTTGGGCATTGAAAACCTTGATAATATGTTCTTCTTGGTGAATTTTGTGACACCAACCACCTGATTGTTAAGAAGTTTCACTTCCTCGATCCATTTTAACACATAGTATACAACTATAATAATATACACATTATCATGAGAAGTGGAATTTGTCCCATGAAATATAAACCCTAAACATGAATAATTTCATCCTCTATTATGCCTCTTTTTGGTAGCTCAAACTTCTTACCAATATTTCTTAATATTTGTAACTTATCACAACTAACTACTAATATCTTAGAAACTTTGAACAAATTAAGGAAATAAAAACTTATTCAAAGAACATTCTACGTAGTACTCAATCCACCATGTTTTCAAATCCATGATAAATTGTGAAAATTATCAAGAATAGGAATCATTTCTTCCATGAACACACATCTCCTCATAATACCGTCATCATATTTCCTAAATAGTAAAGGATCATTTCAAAAGTAGTATTTCATCATTTAAATTAATTTATTATTTTTAATATGGTTTAATATATATGTGAAATATTCATATATAATTAATATTTTCAAAATTAGAAAGATAAATAGTTAGAATTAATGTCAAGACTAATATTGTCTCAAGTGGTAATGAATAATTAATCTCCAATGGATCAACATTTTTATACTAGCCAACCTAGAAAAGTGATTAACCCGTAAAATTTTTAGAACCCTAATTATTTCTAATTCCAAAATAATATTCTTATAAAAGGAGTATCCATATAATTAATATTCTCTTATCATCATTCTTGGGCCTCAAATACTTCAAAGCGTAATGATCATTAAAGACAATCACTTTCGAACTGACCAATCGTTTCCAAAATGTTTCATGGGAAAACACAACATCTAAAAACCTATTTACTATAGTGGTGTAATTCCATTGAGAATAGTCTAATAAAAGAATAGAATATAAAACTGTATATATCCTCTTCTATTTACTTTACCCCAATACAATCCCAACAACCATATAACTATAATCACACATTATCTCGGATGGATACTTCCAATTAGGGGAAGTGATAATGGGAGAAGTAGTATGTTTTTTAATAAAATTTGAAATATTATAATAACTTTTCATCAAAATAAAAAGGTGCATCCTTGAATAATAGTGATCAAAGGGGTTTTTTTATTTTTGGAAAATCCTTGATGAATCTCAGGTAGAAATCAGCATGATCTAGGAAGCTTCTAATACCATTCGTATTTTCCTAATATGGTGTTATTTAAATGACCTACATCTTAGAGTTATAAAACAAAATTATCTGATTATAAAAATTATAACCAATCATTATAACTTTAATGACTATAAACTAACACTTTTCCCAATTAATCTTGAAATTTGTATCTATAAATATTCCTTGAAAAAATTTGAGATGCTATAAATATCTTTTATAAATATTTCAAACAATGGGGAAATAAACCATGAATACCTCTATAACACCCATACGAATATAGGATAAAATAGACAATATTTACATTTTAAAGGTGTCTGAAGTACTACATAAGAAAAATGGAATTTTATAATAGGAAAATTCACTAAATAGGAAAGTGAAAGTGGTTTCCTTCCAGCCTTCAAGGGCTACTATAATCTAGTTATAACCAGAATATCCACAAATAAAACAAAAAGAACTCATTTATGACTATTCTATCAAGTATTTTATCTAATAATGGAATTCTAAATTGATATATCATCAGGGTTGAGTTACAATTCTTATAGTGTGTATAGACTCTATATTTTGTCACTTACCTTGTCTAGATTTGTGGATTGTTCTTATTTGTAATAACAAAGATACCTCCTATCTTGGGAACAACCTAAACTAGTTTGGACCAAGGACTATACAAAATAATAATTTTTTCGCAGTATATAATAATTTGATAAATTTATCCCTGAAAACATATTCCATTTTAGGATTTTTCATTCTTTCTCCCCTAACTCTTGGTTTTAGTTATATCTTCTTGTGGTTCTTATAAACTAAAAATAGTGGGTGATTTATTTGATATGAAAAACAACACATCCTATATTAGATTTAAACTTCTTCAACATGATAAATAGCCTTTACTCTTCACTATCCTACAATTCATCACAAATAATAATTGAATGTGTGGAAATTTCACTTAAAATGAATATATCAAATGAGATATAAGTGGTTTCTACTTCACATGAAGATATTCTTGACCAAATTGGATACTATTAGGCCTAAATAGCCTAATTTCATAATTATTATATTTAAATAAAGTATTATAGCTAGATAACACTTACTCATCCATTATTTCCATAGTGGGTATCCCACTACGTTCAGAACCTAGATCGGAAAGAAATATGCATTCTTTATAAAAATTCTCCAAAGTTTCTAGAAACTCCGACTTATACTCAATAAAATATTCCTCCTATTAATCAAAACCAATCTCCAACATGGTTTATTTAGATAAAGGGTTTGTTTCCAACTCTTCCATGACTTCTGGAGATTCATCCTCTAACATATCAAAATGTTATTTATATTCCAACAACCCAGATCTTAAAAATTCATACTCAACCACAGGTTCCTTTTGATTTTACAAAAAATTAAATCCTATGTATAGAAACTAAAATTAAAAATCAGCATCCCCGTTGAAACATTTATAAAAAACTCCTCATGTGGAATGGAAAAGCCTACCTATATTGATAGGGACATACTTATCACACTCCATGTTTAAGATAAGAAAATCATTAAGTAAAAAAAACTTTCTAACACTGAAAATATGAAAATTTACCCTACCTATTGGGCATGTAATGAAATGGAAAGCTATTAATTGGATAATAGTGGTTGGATGTAGTTACCCAATCATAACTTTTGAAATAACAAGTATAGAATAAAATTAAAACTTACAATAAGGTCAAATAAGAAGTTGAGTTAACTACTATTCCGTAAATTACAGGAGAAAAAAAATTTCCATTCATCCTAGATTTTTGGTGGGATTTTATTTTTAATAATAGATCTACACTCTTCAGTGAGGCTGTATATAGAAAAATCCTTAGTTTTTTTTGATATTTCAATTTTAAATGATTCTAGATAAATTATTTTATTAATATAATTTTCACTTATATCGTGTTGAAAATCCCAATGAAATTTTTGATGTTCCCATTTTTAAATTTTAAATTTTATTTTTTGAGGGAATGGGATGGGTTCAGCATAATTATTTACAATAGTGGGTATTCTCCCATATTCTTCTTGATTAATTTATTTCCCCTTTATATTTTTCATTTTAAATTTTTTTATTGTGTTTCAAGTAGAATGAGTATATTTATTTCATTTTTAGTGTTGTTTCCATAATTATATATTTTGGAAACTATTATTCAAGTCTGTTTTGAATCTGTTCTTTGAGATTATATATTATTTTCTTTGTCTTACATATTGACCATCCATCCTTTTGGAATATTTTTTCATGATCCCTTACAAATTGGATTTTTAATTTGATGACTCATAATTTTTTGGGATTTTGGTTTGGTTTTGGTTGAAATCCATGTGTTTCATTTTTTTCAAAAAAGTCTTTTCTCTCTCTAAGAAAGGTTATGATGATTCCTATACCCTTAGATGTAACTATTTTAAAAATGATGTCCCTTAGGATATATCATAGGTTCATTACCAAAATAATTATCATTTCTAGAAACTCAGGTAGGAATATTAAAGTTTGAACAAAAATTACTCAAATTCCCAAACATACCACAATGGTTGAATCATTCCATAAGTGAATTATCATTAGAAATTATAGTCTCCTATGGATGGGTTTACTAAATATAATTTGATCTATTTAGTGAATGGTTTTACTAGAACATTTGTTTTTCAAATATTTATCTAATGTATCCAAAGTTTGTTTATGATTTTTCCTGTCATATTATAAAACTATCCTCTCAAAAATTGATGAAAAATTGTTTTGATAAAATTGATGAGATAATTATAAAAATTATCCATGAGAAAAGTTTGAGAAAACTAATGGTTTAGAAATTATATAAGAAGACTCGTAATTCATCCCCATAACTCATGATACTATTCGCCCTTATCTTGCACAAAACAAGCGATCTTATGTATAATTTCAGATATAATCATTCTAGGGTATAATTTCATAATAAAAAAACTGAATACCTTTTCCAAAGTCTAAAATAATTCCTCTAATAACCATTGAAACTAAGTTTCTGAATTATCCCTGAAATAAAATGGAAAAACACTCACTTTCAAATATTTCTCACTAATCCCTTATAGTGGTAGCTACTTAACCACAATATAAATTCCACTAAATATTTCTAAAGTTTCATCATGAGGCCTTACAATGAAAGATTGTTTCTTGGAAAATATGGGTTTTTTAATATCATAGTTCCAAGACTAAAGGGTTACCCTAATTCAGGAAGGATTATTTAAAACCATTATTAACTAAATAAACATAAGCTAATGTCACTAAATGAAATTTTCTTTATAATTAGGTGTATTAACATTATCTTTATGAAAAACTACCTCCCTATTGTCTTATATAATTACATTTTTAGAGAAATAATTTTTATTTCTATTTCATGAATTAACGACTCTAGATTTTCATATTTTGATCTAGTTTGCATGAACAAAGAACATATTTGAATAGTTTTTAAATTTATCCTTATAAATAGACTTTTTTGTTTTTTGTTTTTTAATAAATTAATTTTATCGTAATTTAATAATTTTATTTATTGTTTTTATTGACTTAGTAACTCATGCCTTCCCCAGTAACAACTCCCATTTTTTTGATATTTCTCATATGTCTCATTAATATAATTATTTATTCACTTACTTGAAAATATTATAGTGTTATGTAAGTATGATCTATAAGGATGGATTAAAAATATATTTTATTGAGAAGGAAAAATAAATTGAGAATAATAAAATAAATACAAAGAAAGAAAACCAAAGAATTGTGTATATATATCAAGAAAGTAACATGTGATTGAGAAATTAAGATTTTCATGGAAATAAGTAATTTATATTAAAGTAATATATGAAATTTATTTGTGATCACTCAATGGAAAATCATGGGGAATTTATATAGACTAATAAATATAATATTTCCCTAATCAAGTAAATATGTACTAAACAAACATCTACTGATTTTTTTATTGCTTTCTTTGTCAACAAATAGGCATGTTCCCGTTAAACTCCATAGCTTCACAACTATGAAACTCAATCAAAAATAGGAATTGAGTGTAATAAATCACCCAAAATGAACTATTTAACAACCTTGGTGTGCTTTCATTTCTATTTTTATCAAAGAAATTAGAAGAATATTTTAAAATAAATATTCTATTGATAGTTTTTTAAAAAGTGAAGAAGGTAAAAAATCATTGATTCATAAACATTGAAAGAGTTTCTTCTATTGATAAGGAAAAGAAGGAATATAATCTGTTGATGAAATGATTACATGGTCAAGGAGAAATAAATGAAATATAATAATATAATTTCTTATGAAAGGATTATGTAATTAAAATTTTGGAATCAAAAAATTGAAAAAATGTATTCATTAAGTTAGAAGAAAAAATATCTAATGATTGAAAATAGAAAAAGGAATCTAAGGGGAGATAATTAATATCCTATGCGAAGTTTATTTTAATCTTATTCAAGCTTCCCCACCATAGTTACAACCTACCTAGTTCATGACTTCAACTCAATTGTGTGTCTACTTGTTTGATCATTAATGTATCAAATTATGCACAATTTTCATGGAAAATATGTCCCGCAATCCATAGTCTGCATCTGTGCACTCTTATTAGGAATCTCCATATGGTACGCCTATCACAATTCATCAAACTCTTTTAAGGACTTGAGCAACAGTCCAAAATGAATAGATTTCTCTTGAATGTGGGTATGATTCAAGTATTTTTATCTTGGTTAAATCTTATTGTCTCTTCTAGAAAACTCTATAATATTCCTTAGAATCTTCGCAACTTAATCCAATAAAAACCATTCCATTCCTTTAATTTTATAATTACCTTGATTTTAATAGTTTTCTTTATTAGGGATCGCATCCCTTAAAATCAATGTGGTTGAAATGTAATTAAAACCAAAATACACATGATGTCATTAAAAATGAGTTCTAAGTCAAAAAATATGGGTTTATGATTTTTCACTTTTTCAAATTTTCCAAAAATGATATATATAATAAAATATATAACTTTTTGATATTTTAAATGTAAACAACAAATAAAAAATTTTTTTTGAAAATAATGTTTTGATGATTATTCAAAAAAATAAACAAGAAATGAATGATCCTATTTTTATGAGAAAAATAAACCAATAATAATATAATAAATTATACCTAAAAGTCATCATATTCATCAAGATTTTTAAATAATTGAGGATCCAATGGTGGATTAACCAATAATTTTAAATTCACAAACATGAGAAGAATTTTACATAAAATATTAAATTAATTCTTTCAAAGTATACTGAAATGTGAATTACAAAGAGGCCAAATCAAAATATTTCTCACCACATACAATGATTTATCTCATTTAAATATTCCCAAAAATTAGCTTCATTTTTCATTAAAACATCCATAAAACTTGTAAATTATGTTTTATATATTTATGGTCATATTAATACCATTGAAAATGTGTAATATTCTTCTTCATAACCCAAAGTAACCTATTGTGATAATAGATTGAATCATGAACACCATAACTCATCATGATTTTTAAGAAATGATGTCTAACATAGCATCATCTGATTTAATACTCTACTTTTGAAAACACAAGTTTAAACTCATATGAGATCATGAAACACTATATGTATTCATTGAAACAACATGTTACTCTTTCGTATCCAAAAAATTAATCTTACATAACTTGTGAAACTTAAAAAATTTCTTATGTATAACAATATTAATCTTACATATCATCATAGTAAATCTTATATTGACTATTTAAACTCAAAGTTATTCTTATGTGTCATAGATTTAATATTTTCAATGTACTTTTATAAATTTATATATCTATAAGATTATAAACATCTCAATTATTTGTTAAATATTTTTTCTTCAACTCAAAACTACAACTTCCATTATAAAAAATTGTGACATCATATCACTAAACTACACCAACCACCTTAATTTACCTCAAAATCATTCAAAAACACCATGTAGATATTTAAATAAAATATAAAAATCCTTAAATAAATTTGATATATATTAAATATATCCCATGGGATTTATTTTATTCTCTAATAACTCTCATAAAATCATATCATTTTCTCATCAACAAATTTTAAGATGCTACATTAATAAATAACCTAATGTTTTTAGATAATTCCATCCATTGATGTAAAGTAATTTTTTTTTTAAATTTGATATACTCTCCCAAAATCCACTAAAATAATTGTCCCTATTGAAATAATAAAATAACATATTGGATTCATAAAAACAGTAGCTATATAAGTTATGTTACAACCACCCCCAAAAAAAAAATCCAAGGTATTTTGGGAAATTATAAAGATCTTTAAGTTAGAGAGAAAGGTTTAACATGAATTTTCAACCTTAACTTTTAAAAGTTATCCCTTCGTATTATATTTTTAATAATTTATACAATTTTATATAATATAAAAATATATTCCACAATCACATATCTTTTTTTTAATATTCTCATTGATAAGATAATATTTTATATCAATATGTTAGGCATTTAGTGTTGCAATGGGATTTTTTTAAAACTTAGAGCACTTTTATTATTATGGAAAAATTATAAATTTATTTTGACACTATATCTTTAAATATTTTAGCTATATCACCATATTAAAATTTGTGTGCATGATTATATAGAAACCAAATACCCATATTCTACCATTATTAGAGTAATTTTATTTTCATTCTTATAGTGTTAAATCACATAGTTATCACCCAAAAAAATGTACCACAAGATATTGATATTATATCATTAAAATATCCATCCTAATAAATATTAGTGTACCCAAACATATTCATATCTATTCCTATTTCATACTAAAATCTATGAATCATAATACCTTTGAAGTATTTGAGCATCATATTGGTATATTTTATTTGTGATTCTTTTATTTCACTTTGAAATCTTCCACACAAAGTCACTAAATAGACCATTTTAATTATTAATGATGTGAAATAAACTATATGTAAAATCGATTTTATGAATTCTTTTTAAATCTAAGTTTTATCTTACACATCCTTAATTATACATAAACCAATTGACATAGGTATGGACAATTATTTAGAGTATTCCCAAGAAATTTATTCAAAATTTAAATGGAATTTTACTCCTAAGATAAGAATATATTTTCTATTTCTAGCCAAATTATAATCCCATTAATATTATCATTTCTCAAAGAATAAACATTTCAAAGTCTACCTTCATCTATACTATAAAATACTCATAATAATACACCTTATGACCTATAATAATTATGTCTTAAGCATATATAATAACAATTTTAGTACCTATTCTCATATACTTTACAAATAAGTTAATGTCATCTTTCCCTTTTATGAAGTTCATATCATTAAAATATTTGTTCAACTTAGAATAACTAGCTATAGGTGCCTATTTTAACCCATAAATATCCTTCTTAAACATATAAACCATTGTATAAATATTTTTAGGGATAAAACTTTTAGGAAACTTCTACTTAAAGATTTTTATTCAGAAAAGTATACTTGAAATTAATAAACCATGTATTTATTACATGATGTAACAACAAATAATATTATGATAGCCTAAAGTCTTAAAAAAAGGAAAATTTTTCATCAAAATAAACTCTGTCAACTTGAGAATACACTTTAAACAAGAGTTTTAATTTTATTCTTACAGTCTCTCTTTTATCATCGATATTATTTACAAAAAACCTCACATGGTTCTAATGATATTTTTAAATTATATTCAAGGAACTAGATCCCATTTAGTATTATTTTCAATATATTCTAACTCCTCATTCGTAGAATTTATCCACTGTTTCTATTAATTGTATTTAACAGTGGTGTGTGGATAAACCTATAAAACTGAAGATTTTGTTTTTAAATATCAATATTCATCCACATTACATTATTTCCTCTCGATTTTTAATGATATTTTAGGTTCAACACTATTTTTTCAACTTATTATAATTTTTTTAATTTTCAAAAACACATCCATCATCAGTGGTCTTTTATAAATTAGTATCAACCTTGTTTGACTCATTTATATCTTTCTATTCACCGAGAATTTCAGAAATATATATATTTTATTCAGCATGATTTTAAAAAAATTCATCATCAAGATCACTAAAATTGAGTTAGTCTTTAATGAACTTTATATTATTTCAAGGTAACATTTTAGGAATTTTTCTTTAAACTTATAACCTATAAAATTGGATAAAACTCATAAAAATCCTTCTTCAATTACTTAATAAAAAATTCATAAATAATAATTTTAAATCATTATCAAGAATAAAATTACAAACACTTTTAAGTAATTCACTTATGGATTCTTATTATAAAATATATCATATTAATTCATATTTTATATTGGCCTCATTGACACACTCTTATCATGGGGTGTGACAAAAAAAATGTGTTAAAAATGAATTAAATTAGTAAATATTGTTTTTATCCAGATATGAGCACACAAAAATAACATTTTCTAATTGAAATTAGAGAAATAAGTGGAGGTTGTTTTTGAAATTGTTTGACTTCAAAAAAAATAACGCAATTAAAATAATTATTGAACAAAAACTGATGAAGAGGGTGATGGGGTACGGTTTGGATCACCTTTTAAAATGTCATAATGGTAAAAAAATCAGCCCCCTCTCTTTCTATTTAATTATAAATGAAAGACTCCTCGATAAATATTTCAATCACCCTTTATTGAAGGACGCAATGGAAACCAATCCTGTGTGTATGAAAATCTGAAAAGAATTACCAAAATAATAATCTAAGACCCAATAAATATTTTTTATCCATATTAATATAGAAATGATTTAATTATTTCACACATGTTTCAATGATCACAAGAAACTTCCCACTTAACACAATATGCTTGATCGAGACAAACTTCAATAGGCAAAGAGATTTTGAAGAAATTGAACCAAATTTGAAAAACAAATGCATGAAAACCAAACACAAAATACAATAACATCAAGATAATTTGGCACCACTCAAAACATAAAACATTAAATAGAAAAAGATAGTTTTAACTTAAATAATAAGACCCTGAAATTATGAAAGGATAACTCTCTCTTCCCCGATCAGCTAATATTTTAAACCCTCTATATAAAGGGTAATAAATTTGATTCGGGAAGAAGAGACCATTATTAAACTAAAAAATTAGAAAATAAACATAACATAAATGTTTCTAATCTCTAGCACAACCCCTATTTATCTTTTTTCGTCACCTTTGAATGGAATTTGATGCACATATTTATAGGTTTGAGGGGGTGAGGGGTTTTTCCTCCAGTTTCCATCTACCAAAAGTTTTATCTTATTTTTAATAGTAAATTTCTTAATGTTGGTTAGTTTTATTCATATAAGTTCTTCTTATATATATTGTGCATGTTCCATAAAAATATTATTTTCTTTGGAAAATATTCAAAAAATTATTCCCAAATTACTAAAGAAACCTTTTTGTATATGAAGAGTCTCTTCCACTTCCTCTAATTTGATACAATAAATGGATACCTTATTGAGATAATTTATCTATAAATTTTAATTTAAAAATGATTCTTAGAGTACACTTTCCAAAAAAACTAGAATAACCATATTTTTATGTCTCTTTGCCTATATATTACTCATTTAATTAGGTGGTTTCCTTTAAATATACATGAAATATTTTGAAACTTTTTTTATTTTTTGGCCCTGTGGGTTTCAAATTAGATATAGGTCTAGAAAAATAATTTTCATCCTAATAAAAAATTGATCCCACTAAAAATAATCCCTCTAATTGGAATATATTTTAAATTTTATACTTGAAATGCATAAGTGACATAAAAATTTTAAAATTCTAGAATTAAGCAATTTTCATATTTTATCCCAAACATCGACAAAATACTAAAATCATTAAAATAAAATAATATCGATTAATTGAAATGTTTTAAATCCCTGAAAAACATATAAATATTTATTAAAATATTATATCTACCAATTCTCCAACACATAGAACTTGGAATCATGGACAAGTCAGCATTAAAATCAAAAAAAAAAGAAAATTCACAACACATACCCATGCGATCCACCAATTTTAAAATCAGAAAAAAAGATATCATGACTCCTAAACAACAATTATTTCAATTTCTCTATTTAGATAATTTGATATATTTCCACATAATTTCTCTTCCCATGAACACAAAACACTTATCCCACATGAATTTTCTATCCAATCATGTTTAACAACTTTACACAAGTATTTGTTTCATCCAAACCCATAAAACAGTCACCATAAGCTTGATAAATTCCTAAATATAAATCCGATGTAAGTCAAGTACATGTTTTTATCTTGAGGAATTTTCAGGTTAGTTTTGAGGAATAATATTGATAGTATTTGGATGTAAAAAATAATGTGGCATAATAACGAAGGTTTGGCTCTTTTTGAATAAAAATTGCATGATTCAAATTTTAAATCAAGTATGGTCTCCTCCTTACATCACTTAGAATAAAATCATATCTAAGTATTTTTGAGAATCTTATAGACAGCCAACATCATAAAAATTTTAGTATAAAAAAACATTTCCCTTCTCCCTTTTTCTCATGAGAGCTCCAGATATGCAGAACATTCTTTCCCTTTTGAAGGCTCTAAAAAGGTACAAATTATTTTTTCATGAAATAACTAGAAAGGAAAATCATTAAAAAATGAACTTTTTGCATCATAAATCATATCTATTAAGAATTTTATTTTACAGCCAAAGTATCAACAGATGTGGTAGCACAACACCAAATAACTCCAACCATACTTAAGTTTAAGTAGATCAGGAAATTTTACTTCAATTATATGTTAGATAGGTAGAATTACCTTTTAATGTGGCTACCCTAACAAGATATTCATGTATTATAAGGTAAAAATGGATTAAATTTAAAAGGTAGGCCAGAATAAAAATGATTCTCTTGAAAAGGGGGATTTGATACCTATGACATTCTTCAATAATTTAAAACACTAGAGCCTCAAAACCTATAGTTTTGATAGGAATAAATAATAATATGGTTAAATAAAACATTTTTTGGTTCTTTGACTAAGTGTGGTGAATGTAAATAATATGAAAAAACGGTTCAAAATTCAAATAGGAAAGTTATTTCAAAGTTAAAGAAAGTGAGACGTGGCATGGGATTCAAAAATCAAAGGTCCTTTCATGAAATAACCAAATATTTTAACTTAAAAAAAAAATTATTTTCATCATTAATTTAATCTTAGTATCATGGAATAAATTTTTTAACTCATTTAAATGGGTTAAAAATGGGAGATATAATCATTTGAGCACACAAGTTTAAAAAACATAGAAAAATTGAAAAATAAACTAAAAAAAACATATTTTTTTTGAAAAAAAGAAAAAATTGAAAATCCAAAACACATACCCCTTACTTAAAAGATATAGTGTTTGTAATGCATTCAATTATATTTTAACAGGTAAGTATATTTTTAACTGAACCAAAAACAAGAAATTAAGTGTTAATGAGTGGTACAATATGACTTATTCTCAATGCAATGTTGAGTTAAGATACTATGTGTTTATCTTTGAAAAACTATAAGAAAAAGTGTAGAAGAAAACATAATATATTTATTAAAATAAAATCAAATAGATTCAGAATTAGAAAATGTATTTGTAATTATTTAATCCCCTAAGTGAGCCCCAAGATTTGACTACCTCTAGATGGGTAGTTCTAGTTGGTTATCACTAATATGATGGTGGGTGGAATTTCTTTGAAATGAACCACCTACAGTACTTATTTCCATCTTTTACTACTTCCTTTTTTTAGGATTCAATAAATATGGTATAATAAATCAACCTCCATTGGAATGAGACACAATATTTATGGTGGGGTTAAGACAAATAATGAGTCCACCTCTTTAATTTACATTTTCGTAACCACTTCTTCATTTTGCAGTGGTTTCTCAAGGTACGATGCAAAAAAATAATAATAAAAGGGAAATTCATAGTGTAATTATATTCAAATAATATAAAAACATAAGGAATCCATATCAAAATCTTCCACGTCAAAGAATGAATATTGTGTCTCTTTTTCCTAAGAAAAATCAACTTGGATCTCCTCATGAAATCCCTCTAATGAGTGTTCAACAACTTTAAGGATCTCTATATGTTCCTCTTCATATGCATCATATTTTTCTTTTTCTTCATCCTCTAAGCCAACACAAGTGTTTTCCCAATATAAAAATTTAAAACAAGTGGAGGTAATACTCATTTAAAATTCTATAAAATTATAATGAAATGATTTAAAAAAAAATTATCTCCCTATAATGGCTTGAATTTAATTTATTATTTAGTGGAAATTTTCTTCTAGAGTAGTATGGTAGTATATATAGGTGGGAAGTCATGCTCCCCTATTTGAAAGTTGAGAGGGGAGATAACTTCCCCCACTATTTTGGTTTTTTCTTTAGGTTATGGTCCCTGATCCAATAGAACTTCCACCTTATCCTTTATTATTTGATAATCAGTTTTAATATATTAACCATATCCAAAATTTCTTGAAAATAGAGACTTATAACATGTCCATTAAACATTTTCTTGGTCAAAATATTGAGTTCATCAACCTTTTATAAGAGGGAAACCTCATCATTATCTAAACTCTCCCCTTGAAAGTATGAGTTTATTTTTAAGGAATAATAATTTTAATTTAAATAATCCTAAACAAAATATGTTTTTGGTTTTTCTGTGAGACCAAATTAAATAAATTATTTTCAAAATGTAAAAATCATATTGTTAGAACTACCTCCCTAAAAACAATTCCATGATTTGAAAAATTCCTATCATGAATTGTGATAAAAATAATTAAATCCTAGGTTAAAAATGTAGTAATATGGTAAAACTAACTTTTCATTTTAGAGGCGCAAACAAAAATAATGTTTATCACTTGAAATTAGAGATGAAGTAGAGGTTTTTTGAAATTGGTTGATTTTAAAAATAAATAAAGAAATTTGAATAATGGTTGAAAACAAATTGATTTACAGAGTAATGGGGTTAGGGTAGGACCAACTTTTTTATTTTAATCATGGTTATAAAAATCATTCCCCATATATTCTGATTGAAAGATAAATGTAATACTCCTTGATCAAGTTGTCAATCATCATAAGTTAAAGGAAGTAATGGAAACCCCTCTTGTGTGCATGAAAATCCATAAACATTTCTCAAAATAATTAGTTAAAACCCAATCAAGCATTTTTTCTCATTTTAAATCTTGAAACAATTAAATTATTCCACACATGTTTGAATTATCACTATAACCTCACCACCTAATATTATCTGCTCAATCTAGACAAACAATACTAGGTAGATGGAGTTCAAAGAACTTGTAAAAATATGTAAAAATTAAATGAAACAAAAATCCAAAATACAATCACACTAATATAATTTTAAACTATTGAAAAAAATAATTCAATGTAAAAAATATAGTTTTAAATTAAATCACAATACTCTGACATTATAAAATGAGGACTCCCCCTTCCCCGGTCACACAAGATTTTTACCCATCCATGAGAAGGGTAATTGAGTTGAGAGGGCAGAAAGAGATAATTATAAAACTAATAAAAGAAAAAATAGAAAATACAGAGAATATTAAGGTTCCAATTATTCATCAATACTAGTCATTCTCCTTTTCAACCCCTTTTAATGGTAGTGGTTCCACATATTTATAGGGTCGAGGAGTGGAAAATTTTCCCACAAGTTCCTATCTACTGAAAGATTGATATTATTTTACATAGTAAATAGATAACTCTCAGTATGTATTATTCATAAAATTTGTTCCTATATCTCCTGGTAATGATACCTAAAAATCATCTTTGTTGGATAAGTTTCAAAAATGTTATGAATGATTTACTAAAGCAATTGTTTTACGTTTGAATAGGATCTTTAACTTCTTCAAATTTGGTGCATAAAATGGAATCCTTCATAGATATTTTTTCATGAAATATTATTTAATAATGAGTCTGATATTAATCTTTTAAATAAAGATACAATCACCAAACTAGGAGGTCTTTATGCCTAGATATACCTCATTTATTGAGGTGTGTACATACATTTGGTCAGACATATTGTCCAACTTGATCAATTTTTATGGGTTGTGTATTTCAAAGTAGCTATAGGTCCAGAAGAATAAGTTTCATCCCATGAACATAAGAAGTCTAAAATAAATCAATCCAATTGGATTAAAAATTTTAATGATATTATTTAAATACATAAGTGATATAAAACATTTAAAATTACAAAATTAATCAATTTTCACATTTTTTCCACAAAATTTACCAAAAATACTAAAAAGATGGAAATCAGACCGAATTGTTTAATTGGAAGGTATTAATACTTGAAACAAAATATGGAAAATTATGAAAATATTATCTCTATCACTCATCATGAAACTATTTATGATATTTATATCTAATGGTATAACTTCTCCCCAAAATAACTTTGAAATATTGAATTTATTTAATATCATTCTTTCTATTTTAATAGGGACACTATTGTTTCTCTCAGAAACTCAATTTTATTATGGATTATAAGGATTATTGTATTTAGGTTTAATTCTATGTTTAGAGAGATATACATACAAATAATATTTGGTGTATTCTCACCCATTATCAGTTCATAGACGTTTTATAAACATTTCTAGATCCTTCTCACCATCTCCTCTGAAAATTTAAAGCTTCTTTATAGACTAATATTTATGCTTCATGAGCATCCTATTAGTCCTCCTAGTAAAATTATTAACGAATGAAATAATGTAAATATCATACTTATTTATATGATTTCATATTGTCCCACATAAATTACAATGAATTATTTCATGTGAAATTTTGTATTGTATCTCCACACTCTTGTGACACGCTTACACTATTTTTCACTTTTGACATGCCTAAAAAATAGTTTACCTTTCTATATTCATCTTGGGTATATATCTCATTGGTTATTATTCAAATATCTTACCCATACATATTTTCCCTAGATGACCCACCCATATATGTCCAATCTTATTCCAATCCTATAAAATAAAATAACATGAGTCATTTGAGTTTGTAATCTTAAATATATTATTATTGGTTCTTTTTCAGTTGGTGATAACTATTCAGTACTTAATATTTTTTATAATGAAATAGTTTATCTGGAAAATTGGATAATTCCAATAATAAAATAATTTTCTAAAACTCAAAATATTTTGTTTGACCCCATCAAAATATAAAACATATATAAAATTAAATTTATAAAAATTAATATCTATAATTCCTAATATGTTTATTTTAATTTATATATCATCTATAAAATTTATTGATAATTTATCATAACTCTAAATATACTTTAATATCTTCTCACCTATAATCATGTGAAAAGAGAATCCATTGTTAAGAATCCATAAATTCTCCTTATTTCTTTTTTTCATCGAAACAAAAATTAAAATTACTTCTCAAATCTTCTTCTTCTTTGAAAATTTTAACTTCCACATGATTGTTTATTTTTATATAAAAGTAAAACCATACACTGTTCAACACAAATGAATAATTTGGCCACAACTTCTATATATTTCCTCTAAATATTCAAATATTTTTGGAGTATTTAGATTTGAACACCTTTCATTCATAACTTTTATATACTCCATTTTTTTCATATTCCTTGATATAATCCACTCAATTACTACCTCCTTTTCCCATATGAAAAATACATTCTATACCCTTTGGTATAGGATTTATTCCAATAAAATCCATAACACTTTCAATACCTTTTAAATCTATATCTTCCACGATAATATGGATTTTATCAATTGTGATTATTTAATTATCCATTTGTATTCTTAGATTTCATTTGAATTTATCTTAGGTAAATTTACCTTCTTAAATCACCCTCAATTACCATTAATAGTGGATTTGTTTATTCTTGGTTTTTCATAATGAAAACATTCCCATAAACCACTTATGAACCTCTACTATTAGTTAAATCATATTTAACAATTTTAGTTTCAGCAAGATATTTCTTTATCTCTATATTTATGCCAATAGCCTCATTATCTTTTGATGATTGAAAGTTTAATTCAATATTTTATCTATTATAATATATCATTTTATTTAATTTTATTTAAACATTAATACACTTAGATTGTGTTTCACTCATCTTTTTATACTATACAAAAGATTATTCAAAAAATAATTTTAACAAGTTTCCGTGTTCCATAATTTTCTCATTGATTAAATTATTTTATTATAAGTAATCATGACACTTATTGAACAACTCAGATCTATTTTCCTTTTTCTTATCCAAATATTTTTTTAGATCTTTGATGTATTTATTGAGCTTTGTATTTTGGGTAATAAAATCCTCAAGTAAAACATGTAACATGTTTTTATTATAACTTTATTCATTTAAATCATAAATTCTTTAACATTTTTCATGATTTTTTACATGAATAATGAAACTTTAATGTCTTTTAGTGATCAATTCATCTTTTGACTCACTACTTTGTAAATTGATTTTTTCCTCATCTTTTCTTATCAAACTTACTATTTTACCTATAGAATATTTCTTCTACCCATTAATATATTAATTATTAAATATATATCACTACTTAGTATATGTTTAGACTAAGAGGGTTTTATTTAATATTATTGGATTAGTGAAGAAGCTAGTGAACAATAAGTGATAATATTTATGGTGTTGTTTATTATCATCAATATATTAATTAGTTGGTTTTTCAGAAAGAGTTATTAAATCTAATGATGAAAAGTAAGGTTTTATTTTGAATTTTTAATATCATGATAATGGGTATAATTATTATTATATAGTAAATTTTGGGTGATATTTTTAATGAAGGAAAAAGGTAGAAAAATGAAATAAGATGAATCCTGGTTTCTAGTTGAAGAAGTTCAGAATCATGTATGAAATTTTTCATATCCACTTATATATTTTTCTATATAAGAAAATATATATAGCTAAATACATTATTTTTTATATAAACATATCCATAAGTTGATCTACATGTATGAAAATATAGAGACATAATTGGTTTCAAAAGAGAATCAACATGTATGAATGTTCTACTATAGACGAAAATTTATTCATACATAAATTTGGATATGTAAATGAGTCATGTAGTTGAGTATACCATGTAAACTAATGAGTCATAGATGGGAATTGTCTATGTTATAGAGAAACACACAATATAAGAAATTGAACTACAAGTTTTGTGTCATGAATTAATGTAGGAAAAACTATTACCTATGTATATTAAAAATCTAGATATGTATATGAAAATACTTTAAAGATATGGGATTTTTAGACCTAATTTTGAAGTATATTGTTTTGGAACATTTTAAATGGAAAGGTTCATTATATTTTCATATATCGTTGAATAAAATAAAGTAAGGTGTATAAGTCTTTAGGGAATGATATGAAATATTAAATGTTGGAAATTGATGATTATTGAAGTTTTATAGAAACATGTTTATGGATTTTTAAATAGTGTGATTGTAGGAGAAGTTCTTTGGATTTATGAATTTATAAAAATATTAGTAATTCAAAATGGTCGGTTCACAAGGAATTATAAATATTTAATAAAAAGAATAAGAGGAAGAAAATTTACAATGATTTTTTTGAGAATATACAGTTATTAAAGATCACATAGGTAAAAATAGTAAGAGATAGTTATTAAAGGAAGAAGAAATAAGAAAGACGAAGAAGGAATAAGCTGTTGTTACTCATTGTTGTCCAAGAAATCGAAGAAGAAGAAAAATTTACTTGCAAAAGTTCAAGTATGAAAAATTAAAGAAGCATACTCATATTTTATTGAATCATGTGGGTAAATGTATACTATATTTTTTAAAAATAATTATTATCATATCAACTATTTGAAATTACATTAATTGTAAATGTACAATAGTGTAATGAAATTGATGGATAGACCACACTTGTTATAAACCACACGGATGGTTTTCTAGTAGAGTGTGTGATCTCAGATTATTTCTAGATCATTCTAAGGACTTGATACTCTTGTTTAGTAGTGTAAATTGTTAATTTTGGTTTTTCTATGGGTGTTCTTGTTTTTTGTGGGTAGCACAGTCATTTATCTTTAATTAGAGGTGAAGTTTGTTTCAAAAGAAGAAAACTTAAAAAGATTTGACCATTAATTCAAACCCCCCAATGGTCAAAAATATCCTGAATAGACCATAGAAGTTTCCTTAAAATTATATTAAGTATTATAATTTTCTTCTTTGGAGAATCAATAACACAATTTCCAATTCCACTATAAATAAGAAATTTCAAAGGAAGTTTACATTTTTACTTTTACCCATCCTTTTCCAAAATTCGTTAATATTGGAAAAAATATATTTTCTAATCATAATCATGTTCTTTATCTTTTTTAAAATAATTTGGGATATATTTTTCCTTATTATTGATTTTAAGATTATTTTTGGATTTTAACTTCATATCCTTATCTTACTTGGTCATATTTTTAACATATAATCATTTATTATATCATATGTTACAAGTATATCCTATGGATCGTAATGAGATAATTTATTTGAATATATATCTTAAATCGAGGAAAATTTGATATCAAATATATTTGGAATATTTTTTAATAGTATTTTAACCATTTTGGGATCCTATAACATATCTCAACTTCTATTTTTTCCAAAAAACTCATTACTCCATTGAATAATTAATTAATAGTATCATCTTTGTCTATCCTCACATATTCAAATATAACTCTCCAAATATATATTTTGGCTTCCATCACATTCATTTTTCGTTCAAAAATATTTTCAAGCTTTTCTAAAATTTATTTGGTAGTTTTGATTCTCATAACCTGTGTATAAATTTTCAAATAGAGTCATCAAAATAGAATTTCTTTCCTCGCCATCATTATTAATATTTCTCTTCTCAACATGTGTTGTGGGATTATAATTATCAATTAGAGTAAAACAAACAATGGAAGTATAAAAAAATTCCAAGATAAGAGATAGGATATAAGAAATAATTATGTTCTCCTATCCATAATAGTTATTTCCATCAAATATAGGTATGAATCTAAAGTTTATAGAATTTTTATTATCCATTTGTTCTTAAAACATGAAAGGATCCTTCAAAAGAATCATTCAAGGCTGTAGCAAAACTAGATGTATCCATTTTAACTAGTTATTAATATTCACAATGGGATTTATTATGTGTAAACTTATTTACATAATTCCATTAAAATCAAACTCTATGGCTTGTTAAGGTAAAGATCCACCAATCTTGTCAAATCTCACCCTCAATCATATACAATAGAAATAAATAGAATCCAGGACACATTTTATTTTTAAAAAGTTTTACCCCATGGTGACTAAATAATTTCTTAATTTAGGTTAAGTCTAAAACATTTATGTATCACAAATATTAGAAGGTGGTCATAATGAGGGAATGAATCATCTATAACCCTATAGTGTTTCTCAACACTTATGTATAATTAAAATTCATTATACTGGATCAATCCAATTTAAATACATTTTTTTTCAAACTAGATATGAAATTACTTTCAATAATAACTAGGATACTTCATAACTAATAAAAATATATTCCCTTTGATCCTTCATAATGAACATCATATATTCAAGCTCTATCTCCATTAGTACTTGGACTTTTTAGAAATTTCGTTCAGTAGTTATAGCGACCCGAGTATTTCTTATATAAATATTACATATTCTTATATTAATATCAAATAAATATCAGAAAAATTAATTATTAAGGATCATAAAGATTTTCTGTATTTTCAAGATATATACATAAACAATATATTTTCATGAAATACATTCAACATCTCTCGCATTATTATTCATATATAGTTCCCTTCAAGGATTATCGTACTTAATATATTTATTCATAACATTGGGAAAGTGGGAACATATAAAGGGGTGAGATCAGGTGATCAGTAAGGGTAAACATGAGAAACATAAGTTAGTGATCTTAAATAGTCATAAGATAAGAAAAAGGGTATGATAAAATGATAATAACTTAGGAAAATCAAACCAAATCAGTCAAGATCATAAATTATTAGTCATAGAAGAAATATTTTACCCCAACATAAGACATGTGTATAATCATAAATCCAATATTTGGATCCATGGACAAAACATGAGCATGTAACCTAACAATATGACATAAGAATAAATTTAGGAAATCACAACATTGTGTACATGTATAAAAACAAACAGGCCACCACATCATATTAAAGACGTGTAATTTGGTCTTAAAATGAAATTATGGATAGGAAAATAGGTCCGTGTATAAAATTGTGAATATATCATAATATGAATAGGGTTTTTATTAATTTTTTGAATATGAAATCTGGTTCATTCAAAACATATTTTTCTCGTGATATATAAATCAATACCCAATGTATAGGAGGGATATAAAAATTTAGATTCACCCTTTACATAATGAAAACCATACAAAGTTGTACCATGAGATTATAAAAAAATTCATCATAGAATAACCTATAGAAATAAATAGTTGAGCTAAAGATTTTATTATAACTCAACTAACCCAAGGAAAAGAAATGATTTTTGTATAATTTTACTAATAACATCATCATAATATTCCATTTAGACAAATGAAGAGAATGGTATCATAATATCATAAATATAGTGAATACTATCATTCCATTAAGTATATTAACATATATAAAATTACTTTTAAAAGGAAATTTAAACATTTCTTTGAAAAAAGGAAAATATCCATTTCTTTTAGTATCAATGAAAACTAAAAATTCTCAGAATATTGAGAAAAATATTTTCTTTGAAAATAACCATATAAAAATGTAAATTAACCTTCAAATAAAAGGACGATCATGAAGATGGAAAAATCTATTCATGTAGTTAATTTTAAAATAAAGATTCCTTTCATTCTTTTTTGTAAAAATATATAAAAAACTATTTGAAATTATGGTAAAAATTAATTTTCCATACTTTTAAAAGAAATTAACATATGGTTAAAAATGAATTTATATAATAATTTTTTCATATAAAATAACATCTTTGAAAATATTTTAAAGAAAATAATATTTGAAGCAAAATTTTATTGACCAAAAAAGAAATAAGTTTAATTTCTATTAAAAACATTTTCACTATCTGTTTAAGTAACAAATATAGTAAAATTGTGCTAATACATGCAAATTTAATGAATAAAAAAGGAGAAGAAAATGGTAATGTTTAAAGGAAAAGGATCCTATAATTTCCCTCAGTAAAAAATTAACACAGGAACTCCTGAAAAGAAATGAGCTTATAACATAAATCCTTACCACAAATTTTTATTTCCCCATAATCATTAAAACATATTATATAATAAATATATATACAATAAAAATATATTTCAAAACCATTTTCAATTACATATTACCATATATCTTTACCTTATTTTTTCTTATAATAATTTTACCAATGATTATACTTAAAAATGAACATTCAGGTGCAAAGTGGTCGATTTTTCATGCATGTTTGGATTTGATAGTTTTGCTCCTTTCACATTGGTTATGATTTCATAATATCTATAGTATTCATAATTTCATAAATATTGTATTTAGTCATTATAAACACTTTTATAACCATTCAAATAAAGTAGTAAAGAAAAATTAATTACAATACTTCATTGAGATGGTAGTACGTACAATTACATGGTTGTTTTTTCATTTTTTGTGGATTCAATGTGTAACACTACAAGTTTTTATGATATGTATCCTTATAATTTAATCTCTTTACTAAATTATGTTGCATGCAATTCCCAGCTTAAATGAACAATGAAATGTTATTATAACCATGCTGTTAAATTAGAGGGAATGAATAGTATTAACCAAATTATGAAATTTAAATATTATATATTCAATATAATGTATAAGAATAATCTTATGTTTTTTATAAACATGATATATAAATAAACATACTTTTATGCATAAAAAGATGTATATTTTTAACGGTAGTTTTTCCTCCTTTTGATGGCACACCTATTTTAAAAATAAATTTTGACACTTCTATAAATTCTATTTTAAAACTAAAAATAATTTTTTAAAAGTGAAATTTAAAAATTATTTTAGTTTCAATTTTTTGTATTTTTATGAAAATATTAATTTTCCAGTGAATAGTGAAAATATTGACTTTTAATTGAAAATATCATTTTCGTCTAATTTATATATATAGTTAAATTAAATTTCAAACTAGTTTTAAAGTGTAAATAGTTCAATTATACATCAATGAAAATATGTTGGGTCATTATAATCAATTTAAAATTAAAATTGGGCATAAAAAAATTTCAATGTTTCAGACAAGTTTCCATTAAAAAAATGTTGTTTCATCCAGTCTGGAAGATGAATTTGAAACTAATTTCTGCAGATTCTGTGAATTGAATTTTGAAAAATAAAACTTCATATTTTTAATAAAAATGAAAAAAAATTAAATATTTTCCTCATATTTTTATTCCAATATGAATAGTAAGATTAATAATTTTTTTACCATGCTAAAGGATAAAGTGAGTAAAAATCGAGTAATAAAAGGTAAAAATATTAATTAAAGGATTACAAAATGAAAATAAAACTTTTCTCAATTTTATTTTATGCTTATATTTCATCCATAATAATTAAATGTTCGAATATATGTCATTTGGTTACCATTTATATGTGATAATGATATTCATAATATTTTATTTAAAGAAAAGACAAAGATATAACAATCATATTTTTAAGAACTACAATATTATAAATATGGGTTTATCGAGAGGATATGTTTGACTATAAGTATGTATTTTAAATCTAAAAGGTTTATATTAATCATGATAATTTATTTTAAGTTTTTATGGAAAAAATAATTACCTCAAATTCCTGTACAAGAGTGATTCAATTTTTATTTAACTAATTGAAATATAAAATAAATTTAAAAATATTAAAATAAAAAAATTTATATAATTATTTTCATTAAATAATTTAATATAATAAATTTACATTTTAGGGAGTTATTAAAATAGTTGGTATGGAGATATATTATTTTATTGCTATTTTTAAAATTCAATGTAATGAATAATGTCAAAATTGACATTAATTATATTTTTAAATAAATAATATTTAATTAAATGATATAAAATTCTTAAAAATATTAAATTCATACAAATTATTTGATTAAGGTTTTAAATTTCATCAATGATCCATTTATGGGTCGTTTTTCTTTTTATAGTAATTATATTAACCCTCAATGAGTAAATATCCAAGTTGTCAATGTAAGAGTTAAAGAAATTAAATAGGGGTTAAAACAAAAAATATAAGGGTTATAATGTGACCTAAACTTATATTAAAATTATTTTATTATATTATTTATACCCATAATCATATTATAATAAACAATAACTCATTTTTAATTGAAAATTAATTTATATTACTTTAATATTTAGAGAGTTTACAAAAGTGAACCTCACCACAATTATGAATGGGTACTTCCTCCTTCATTTATTCACAAAAAAATTGGGATTATATATCAACAAAACCATACTAATGTTTCTTCTAAAATACATATATATGTTATGGAGGTATTTTTCTTCTAAAAATTCCAACCCTAGATCCTTAAATAAGAGATCTAAAAAAAGTTCAGTGAAGAAGAGGAAACCATTTTAACAAACTAAATATGGTTAATTTATTATTCTACTTATTTTTCATGTGTTGTTTTAATACTAAAATAATAAACACAATATGATATATATTATGATATGTTATTATTATTATTATACAGTGATATTCCAGCTATTATCCATCCTAAGAAAAAAAGCACCACATTTGTGTATGTACGACTTACCCTCTCCACATTTTGGTGTATTTTGTTTTTCACCACCAGTTTACTTGGATGGGTATAATGATGGAAATAATGGATATATTTTATTATTATTATATGATATTTATTTTGGAAAAGTTAATATACCATCCAATTCTTTACCCTTTCACCACTAAGGGAATGATATCATTGCTCGTGCGTTTGTACGTCTTACCGTCTCCATGATGCGATGTGATTAATTTTCCATTTTCAACATTAATGAATTACTATGAAAATATATTTTAATATTATTAATTAACTTCATCATGTTTCCAAGAACCAAGACATACATGGAGAAAATTACATAGGAAAATAAAGTTGTTAACACCTGAAACAAGTGTAATAACGAAATATTATTAACAAACATGTATAAGAGGATAATATATGATATAATAAATATGAATATAGTTCTAGAATAAATTAATAAAATTATTTAAAAAATTATACAGGTTTTTAAATCATGTTCAACTATAGGAATGTGCATGTTAGGGGTTTCTCGTCTCACTTTTACTTCTGTGAGACATATGCCATATTCACCACTTATTACTTTTGTAATGATTATATTATACACATTTATATATTACATCAGAAATATACTTTTCATAATTGTATTTCAATTTTCCATTTGAATTTATTACTTTTATGGGTCATATAATTCAACTGATTATAAAGATGTAAGGGTTATTTCAAAATCTCATTATTATTCGGGATTGTTTATGTTTAAGTCTCTACTGGGGAATATTTCTTTTCCATGTCCACATTTTATAAAAAAATTGAAATATTTTCATTATTATTCTATGAATGTTTAATGTTTTTTTACACATTATTTACATTTCACATAATGTTTTTAAATAAATATTTTTTTCATTTTATAAACAAGGTTCTTTGAGAAATTTCGAAAAAAATATGCAAGGAATGTTTTTTCAACTTATACGACATGATAATATTTTATTGAAATAATAACACCTTAATGATTTTATACTTCCTTTATAATATTAAATAGTAATTTTCAAATGAAATTTTTTCTTTTATAATTGTTCTATGTTTTAAACAAAAATGATTTTCAAATTGAAAACATATATTTTCTTCAATAAATATTCCAATAATATATTTAAATTATTTTCATCCAATTCATCATACTTTGTTAAATATTATGTTAAGGATGTAATCTAACGATATGATTTATCATATTTATTTGTATGGTTTATGACTAATTTTAATGGGGAAGTTTTTATAGTTATTATGACTAGTTATTCCCATACTAACAGTTATTAATATTTTCATTTGTATTGTTTCTTCATATAGGGAATGCATTGGACTTAGTATGGGATGGGTGGGGATGACTATGGACCACATAGGCATTGGTAGGTATCATGATACAAACTAGACTGGGGTTTTCCAAGGTCTTACCCATTTATTATATTCTAAGATAAAAACACTGATGATGTTAGATTCAGGGCACAAAACCTTGACAATACTTGGTTCTTGGAAAGAAGTATCAACAGTATGTTTTAGAGAATTATTAATTCCAACGTTATGGTATTATTTATTCATTTTACAAGTGATTATTCAAATACTATAATATCATTGGTTATGTTTAATTCTTATGTTATTATTTATATGGAAATATGTGAATATCTTTTGTTACTACCATATTATTATAATGTTACTGATTAAATGGAATGTGTTTCTGTTATTTATCTTTACATAATCATTTATACTTGTTTATGATATCTTATGATATATCTATACCCATAATAATCATCTAATCCCACCAATTGCTTATGTTTCAGTTTTCTGTAGAATTTGAGGAAGTGTTTTGTGATTTATATTCAAGGATATGATAGAGGGAACAAATTTATTCTCAAAATCATTATGTTGTAATTTTATTTTTCAAATGTATGTGAAAATCATGTATATATCTAGTTTAATAATACTAATATATTATTCATTCCTTTTCTATATGAATATTGTATATATGATAATATAATTAAGTAAGGAACCAAATATGGGATATTGGAGTTGGGGTCTTTACATTTGTTTTCAAATATATATTATTTTAAACCATGAGAACTAGTTTTAGGAAAAAAATAGATTCGAGAATGAAGCACAATGAAAGAATTTCTAAATACATACAAATAATTAGATCTTATGATTCAATGATTATTTATACCTAAATTATCAATTTTGGTTATGTGATTTTCTAGTTATGATATTATACATTATGTTTCAAAATGTTATGATCCAATCAAGTGTATGAATTTTTTTTACAAATTGAGACTAGAAGAAGGAATGTAAATTGTTTCAATGCATTAAAATATTTCCCTCTAATTGAAGAAAATGAATTTGGATCGAGATATGTAGGTGGATCTAAACAACTTATAAATATAAAATGTCAACTGACTTAGGTTATGAGTAATAATATTACACCTATGGAGTATACATATACACAATTCAGTGCAACAATTTTATAATGCTTCATGTAACAATAACCTCCATCTTTTAATGGGTTCTAAAATATCTTCATAATTAATAAATGGATAAGTTAATTAGAAAATATATTAAAAATTTTAAACTTAATGAATGAGATAAAGTTAAAATGCCAGTTTATCACCTCTATGGAGATTCATATCAATGAAGGACTTTGATAAAAGACACTAATGATTCATAAGAAATAACAGAATAGAATGAAAGGATTTAAAGAAATTTTCTTGGAAAAATATTTCCCCATGAACTACAAACAGATATGGAGATATAATTATTGAGTCTTAGGGGAAAGGAAGAAGATAATATTTCTAAGTATGATGTCAAATTTATAATATTATCCAGGATTATTTTGGACTACATACATAACCAAGGAGAAAGACTGATCATTTATTTTATGGGATAAAGTCATTATTATAATAGAAGATGGTTTCCCAAACATTAGTGTCATATGAAGATACAGTCTAATGTGCAATCAAGAAAAAGAAATAATTCAATAATTCTTTTAAATTTAAGGGAAATAAAGAGAAGAAGAGAACAATCGTGCTAGAGATACATAAAGTGAAGAAGGGAAAAAGGATTTTCAAATATGTAATACTTTTAGAAGGAAACTCAAAGGTACATGCCGAAAAGGAAACAAATTTTCTTTCAAGTGTGGGACAAAAGGCCACTATTATCAATATTGTGAAGAAAAGAAATAATTTTCCAACATGCAATGATGCCACTTTAAAGAGACAAGGCACTATGAAAATTAATTCCCCAAGTATCTTGGAAATATATTTTAGAAGAAGAAAAGGTATCAAGTTCAAGATTACACTGTTACTAAAGTTGAAGTGGAATAATTAAAGTATTTTAATTTCTATTTAAAAGAATCATATGATATATAAGAATGATATTATTGTACATCTTATATAAGGATATGGAATCCTACATGTTTTCATTAAGGTTTTAAGGTGATAAAGGTTTTCATATTTTTGGTATTTGACAATAAGAGATACATTATGTGGTTTGGGTAATCTACTATTAAGTTGATTTTTTAAATTTAGTAACCTTAATTATAATTTTTTTGTTTTTTAATTTGGAAAAATGAATTTTGAATGATTCTTAAGGTAACTAATTAGGGAATGGATTAATTTGAACTTTGTATATTATTTTTTGAGGTTAAAATTATGATTTATCATATTAGAAAACATATTCGAACCATTTTGGTTTTGATAAAAAATTATAGAATGAGTGAATGACATGCGAACCTGATGATTCATTATAAGTTCTTCGCATTATAGAAATTCATCTTGAATATCTATTTCTTGATTTAAGAAATAAAGAGAAAATAGATCAAAGCATAACCAAAGGATGGGATTATGCCCATAACATGAAAAGTATTAAAGGAAGTTAATTTTATAAAGTGATTATATGAATAGTAAAACATTCCCCAATATATAGGAAAATTTATTTTGGAACAAAAGTATATTTTGTTTACTTTTCTTTTTGATACATCAATGGTCTTTTAAACGATTGTAATTTATAGTTTTGTGATGGTTAAATTTATATTGACCATGTTTTCTATCAATATTAATAAAAAATTGATAGTTGTATTTCTATTCCATTTCTAGGTTTTCACTCCTCGCTATTTTCAACCTATTCTGAAGCATAATTTTGTGGTGACCTTTACATTTCCTTTTTCCATCTTATTAATCAGATGTTTTATTAACCCTATTTTCGATGTATTTTTTCAAAAAAAAAGTTAAAGTATAAACCTATTATTTTTTAAGTGAAATTTAAAATTGTGAGGCAAAATTATATTAAATTATTGGGGAATGTAAAAAACTAAAATTTTAGGGAATTTCTCTTTTAAAATTTAATCTTTTTGATAACTTATACTGCACGTAACACCCATCTTAAATGAATAATGAAGTATTATTATAACATAGATGTTAAATTAGAGTGAAAAAAGAGAATTAAACACATTCTAAAATTTATATATTATATATTCAATATAATTTTTAACATTCATCTAATGTGTTTTATAAACATAGTATAAAAATAACTCCACTTTTACGTATAAGAAGTTGTATTTTTTCTAAAAGTAGTTTTGCTGCCATTTGATGGAGCACTTGTATTAAAACTAAAATTTCTCAACATTAAAAATTATAATTGAAAAAATAATATTCATTTTTAAAATAGTAATTTTAAAATTATCTTTGGGTTAATATTTAATATTTTTCTGAAAAGTTTGATATTCTAGTGAATAGTGAAAAATAAGGAATTTTAATTGAAAACTGCATTCTCATCTAATTTATTTATACAGTAAAATTATAATTTAAATTAGTTTTAATATATAAATAGTTAAATAGTACATAAATAAATCCAATAAATTTCATTGGAATCAATTTCAAATTGATATTTGCTATAAAAGCATTTCAAACGTTTTAACATTTTCTACTTCAAAAATGTTGTGTTTCATCACATCTATATGACTAATTTTAAATTAATTTTTGAAACATATGTGAATTTAATTTTGAAAAATGGATTCCATATTTTTAATTCTAAGGACCAAATTTATTATATATTTATATTTTTTTTCCAATATGAATATAAACTTTGTTAATTTTTTCTACTACAATAAGAGGTAAAGAGGGTAAAAATTGAGTAATAAAAGATAAATATAATATGATAAGGACTATAAAATGACCTTAAAACTTGAAACAATATGATTTCATGGGTTAATTTCTTACATATTAATTAAAATTTATAATATTTGACCTTTTTAAATTTATATGTGATTATGAAATTTATAATATTTATTTAAATAAAATACAAAGCTATCACAATCATATTCTTAATAACTAAGATATTTTTAATATGGGTTTATATAAAGGATATGTTTAGCTATAAATATTAATATAAAATATAAAATATTTGTATTGATCGTGGTAATTTAGTTTGAATTTCTAGTGAATTAATAGTTACCTTACATTCTTGCACAATAGTGATGCAGTAATTATTTCACTAATGAAAACATAAAAAAAGAAATTTAAAATATTAATATAAATAAATTTTGAGATAATTTATGTCATAAAATAATTTTTTAGATTAAATTTTCATTTATGTATTTATTAAAAGATATATTTAGAATATATATTTTCATATTGAAATTTATAAAAGTCAATGTAATGAATAGTGTCAAAATTGTCATTAATGATATTTTAAAATAAATAATAATTTATTAAAAGATATAAAATTATTAGAAAATATTAAATTTATCCAACATATTTTTATAAGGTTTAAAGTTTCATAAATGATCCATTTATGCGTCATTTGGCATTTTATAGTAATTATATTAACCCTTAAAGAGTAAACATCCATGTTGTCACAGTAAGAGTTAAAAGGATTAAATAAGGGATAAATCCAAAATCTTAGGGTAACAATATAACATATCAATTTTTATTTGAAAATTAATTTATATTAATTTCATATTTATAGAGTTTCCAATTGTTCCCCTCACCAGAATTATAAAAAGATACCTCATCCCTCATTTCTTAGAACAAAATTTAGCCTTCCAGATCAACCAAAACAAATACCCATTTATCCTTTAAACATACATATCTATGTTATGGAGGTATTGGTATTCTAAAAAATACCAACCCTGTATCCTTTAAAAAGAGATCTGAAGGAAGTCCTCCGAATAAGAGGTAATCGTTTTTACCAACCCATTCAAGTTCATTCCTTCTTCTACTTCCTTTTTATGTGTTTTTTCCACCCTAAAATAATAAATACAGTATCATATATATTCTTATATGTTATTAGTATTAGGGTAAAACTATATTTCACCTTTTATCCATCCTAAGAAAAACTAAAGCACTAAGCGTGCGAATGTATAGCTTACCATCTCCTCATTGGGGTGTAATTTATTTTTCATGACCAATTTACTTGTATGGGTATAATGATGGAAATAATAGGTATATATGATAATTTTGAAATTATATTAGTTCTAAAAAAATTAATATAGAATCCACTTCCTTACCCGTTACCCGTTTAGGGACTGATATAGTCACTCGTGCGTACGTACGACCTACCGTCTCCATTATGAAATACAATTAATTTTCCATTTTCAACATTAATTATTGATTATAAATATGTATATAATGAATAAATATGGTATATATTACGTAAATATAATAATATATATGACAGAAATGTATATGTTTCACAATAACCGGGACTTACATGATAAAACATATATAGGAAAATGAAGTGGTTAACACCCAAAACATGGGTAATAACAAAATATTATTAACAAACGGGTATAAGAGTATCATATTTGATATAATAAATATAATTATAGTTCTATTGTAAATTAATAACAAGACTTAAAACATTATACACAAGGGTGAATCATGTTCAACTAAAGGAAAGTGCAAGGTAAGGGTTTCTCATCTCACTTTTACTTCAGTGAGACATATTTAATATTCACCACTTATTCCTTTTATATGGTGTATATTTTCACTTTGAAATATTATATCAAAAATATCTATGTCTTAATGGTATCTAAAGTTTCATTTTAAGTTATTTCATTTAGGGTGTATACAATTCAATCGATCATAAAGAGGTAAGTGTTATTTCAATATCTCTTTATTATTCGGTATAGTTTATATTAAGTATCCACTAGGAAATATTTCCCTTCCATGTACATGTTTTATAAAAAATATATTTTTAATATTATACAATAAAGATTTAAAGTATTATTTAAGAATTTTTGAATTTTCATATAACAGTTTGAAAGAAATATTTTTGTCGTTTTCTAAACAAGGTTCTTTGAGACTTTTCTATGAAACTATAGAAGGATTGTTTTTTTAACTTATACAACATAATAATATTTTCCCTCCATCATAATGCCTTAACTATTTTAATATTCCATTAAAATATTATATGGTTATTTTCAAAGGAAATGTTTTTTATAATCCTGTTGTGTTTTAAACATAACTTATTTTCAAAGTGAAAAAGGGTATTTTCCTCAAGATACATTCTAGTAATATATTTAAAGTATCTTAATCCATTTAATCATGATTTGTTAAATATTATGTTAAGGATATACTCTAATTAAATCATTCATTATATTTCATTCGATGTTTTATGATCATTTTGAATAGGGAAGTATTGATATTTTGTATGACTAGTTTTTCCAATACAGAAAAATTATTAATTTTTTTAATTGTATTATTTATTCAAGTAAACAAAACATTATACTTAGTAAGTTATAGGTGTGTACCTCTACATCCACTCGATGAAATGATAGGTCTCAAAAGACAAAATATAATGGGGTTTGGACAAGGACCTACCCATTTATTAGATTCTTTGAATAAATCCCTGATGATGTTATATTCTTGTAATAAAACCTTGATAATATAAAATTCTTAGCAAGATGTCTCAAAAACATGTTTATGATGTTTGTCCTTATAAATTCCATCATTATGGTATTATTTATTAATATTCCATGTGATTATTTGACTAATTGATTATCCATGTTTAATTTTCATTACCATGGGATTATTTATATGTAATTATTAGATCATGTTTTATTCATTCTATATTATTGTCATGTTATTGATTAAATGACATATCTTTTAGTTATTTATCTTTCCATAATCATTTATAATTATTTATGATAGCTTGTTCTATATGTATAACCCTACCGTACATCCAAACTCACCCCTTTATTATTTTTCACATTTCTCTAGTATATGAGGAAGTGTTTTATGATTAATATTCAAGAATATTCTAGAGGGAATAAAGTTATTCCTGAAAACAATTTTTGTTGTAATTTGAGTTTTTATATGTATGTCAATATCATGTATGTATTTATTTTACCACGACTACTAAACTATTCGATCTTTTGTAATTTAAATCTTGTATCTATGCCAATGTAATTAAGTTGGGTACGGGACATGGGATATTTGATTTGGGGTCATTAAAGTATATATCATAGTTAGTTTAGTAGAAACCTTGAGAAATAGATTTAGGAAAACATATATTAGAGTAAGAAACTATATGAAATAATTTGGAAATATTACCAAATAAACTAAGATTTTGATTTAGAGATTAGTTATACCAAAATTTTCAATTTAGGATATGTGATTTACTAGTTTTAATATTATTCATTATGTTTCATAATTTTATAATGTAATATAGTGTATGCTATTTTTTTATAAATGAATCATATTAGAAGGAATGAGAACCATATCAATGCATATTGGGATTCCCCTAGAAAGTATAATGAATCTGGAGATGGATCTGCAGCTAGAGTTGAACAACTAATAACTATACTCGTACACCTGATTCAGGTTATGAGTAATACCCTTACTCATATAGAGAAACTTGATCCACAATTCGGTGTGACAATTTTTTATTGTTTTATGTGATAATAACCTCCATCTTTCAAAGGCACTATAAATCCATTTATCACTAAGTAATAGATAAGTTCCTTAGAAAAGATATTTCTTTCTTAGGGTAGTAATGAAATAGAGAAGGTTGTCATGGTAGTTTATTGTCACTCTAGAGATGTAGATTCATGGTGGTCATTGATTCAAAATATTAAGGATGAAGTAGAAATACTAGGAATGGAATGAAATAAATTTAAAGAACTTTTTTGGGAAAAATATTTCCCTTACGAACTCTAAGTAGATTCAGAGTGGAAATTCTTAAGCCCGAGACAAAGGAGGAAGAGAATGTTTCTAGGTATGAATCCAACTTTACAATATTAGAATGGAATATTGTGAACTACATATGTAACCCAAGGAGTATGATTGATCATTTATTTGTTGTTTTTAAAGTAATTATTCCAAAGGGAATCAGTCTTCTTATGTTTCTCATCATACAAAGATATAATATCATGTACAATCAATATTTAGAAAAAACTCTCTAACTATTAAGAAGTTAAGGGAATTAAATATAGGAATATAATTATAGAGAGAGATGGATAAAATGAATAAGGGAAAGAAGTATTTTACAACTTGTGATAATTGTGGAAGGAAACACCCAGTGATATGTTTAAAAGGAAGATGAGTTTGATTCAATTTTGGGGGAAAAGGACATCATTATCATGATTGTAAGGAAAAGAAATAATTTTCTAATGTGAAATGCTTCCATTGTAAGGATATGAGTAACTATGGAAAAAAAATTCCCCAAGCATCATGGAAATATACCTTAAAAGAAGAAAAGGGATCAAGGTCAAGATTATGTTGTTACTATAGTCAAAGTGGAATAAATAAACTAAATTTAATATTAGTTAAAAATAATAATATATATACGGATTTTATTTTCTTACTTTTTCTTTATGTATTTATAATCAAGTAAGTTTTAATTAAGGTTTTAATGTGATAAAGGAATTTATATATGTGGTGTATGACAATAAGAGATGCATTATATGGTTTGGGGAATCTAATGTTATGTTGATTTTGAAAATTTATTGACCTTTCTTATAAATATGTGGTCATTGAATTTGGAAACATTTATTTTGAATGAGTCTTAAGGTAGCTACTTATGGCTTGGATTAAGTTAAAATTTGGATATTATTATTTGATTTTAAATTATGATGTAATATATTATACAAATTGTGAAATATATTGTGGTTTTGATAAATATTTAGATGAATAAATAATGAAATGATGACCTTAGGATTATTTAAAATTCTTCAAGTATGAAACATTTGTTTTAAATATCCATTTCTCGGTGTAAGAAATGAAGTAGAAATAGATCAAAGCATAACCAAAGGATGAGATTATATTTATGACATGGAAAGTAATCTAGTAAGTTTATTTTGTCAAGTTCTTATCCAAATAATTAAATAATCATTCCACTCTAGGAATAATTATTTTTTAACAAAATCTCTATTCATTTACCTTTCTTTCTAAGAAATCAATGGAATTTTAACTTATCATATTTAAAGGTTTTGTGATGGTTAACATTCTAATTATCATTTTTTCTATCAATCTTAATCATAACTTGATAGTTATATTTCTAGTCTATGTACATGTTTTCACTTCCCAATAATTTTTTTCCTATTTTAAATATTAATTTTTTATTGGCCATATTTTTCTTATATCAGTAGGATGTTTTATTAACCCTATTTATGATAAGATTTTTCAGTGAAGGAATTTTCAAGTATAAAACTTTTATTTTTGAAAAGAAATTTTAAATTGAGAGGAAATAATTTATTGAATTAGGGTATAAGGTAACACCCCAATATTTTATGATATTTCTCATTTTAAATTTAATATGTTCGATAGTTTACATTGCACGCAACACCCTACATAAGTGAACAATGAAATATTATTATAACCTAGTTATTAAATTAGTGGAAAATACTATAATTAAACATGTTATGAAATTTATATATTATATATTTAATAGAATTTTTAATAATCATATAATGTTATTTCTAAACAATTTATAAAAATAAATCCCCTTTTATGCATAAAATAGTTGAATTTATATGATGTAAAATTTTCCTCCATTTGATGGAGAAAATATTTTAAAAATAAATTTTTACACTTTTATAAATTATATTTTAAAAAATAAACTCCATATTTAAAATATTAATGAAAATATTATCTTAGGGTAATTTTCTAGTATTTTTCTAAACATATTGATTTTCCGGTGAATTTTGAAAACACTGGATTTTAATTGAAAACTGCAATTTTATATAATTTATATAGTTTAATTATATTTTAAATTTGGTTTAAAGTATAAATAGTTCAATTACACATCAATAAATCAAATTTGGGTCACTAAATTCAATTTCCCAATTAAAGTGGACAAATAAAATATTTCAAACTTTTGAACATTTTTTACATTAGAAACTCATTTTTCATCCCATTTATAGGATTAATTTAAAATTAATTAATGAAAATTTTGGGAATATTCTTTTTTAAAATGAATTCCATATTTTTAATCCAAGTTTATAAATTTAGTAAATATTTTCCTTCTATTTTTTCGAATATGAATAGTAACATTAGAATTTTTTATCACCGTGGTAAGGGGTAAATTTGGTATAAATTGAGTAATAAAAGCTCAAAATAATAAAATAAGAATTATAAAAAAACCATAACACTTTCCCCACTTTTATTGGATGATTAAATTTCTTCCATAATCTTTAAAATTTTGAATATATTTCATTTGTTTCCATTATATGGGATTATGAAATTTATAATATTTTATTTAAAGAAAAGACAGAGATTTCACAATCATATTTTTAATAAGTAAAATATTTTTTAAATGGTTTATCTAGAGGATGTGCTCTACTGTAAATAATAAAATTTAATATAAAATATTTATTTTCATCATGGTAATTTAGTTTTAATTTTTAGTTAAAAATTAATTACCTTACATGCTTTCACAATTGTGACATAATATTTATTATCCTAATTGAAATATCAAATAATTGAAACTAAAAATACTAAAATAAATAAAATATAAGTTAATTAATGTTTTAAATGATTTCTTAGATTAAATTTACATTTTAGGGGATTTTTAAAATGTTTTTTAGAAGATATGTTATTTTATTGATATTTTTAAAATTCAATGTCTTGAATAATGTCTAGATTAATGATATTTTAAAATAAATAATATTTAATTAAATTATATAAAATTTTCAAAAATATTAAATTAAGCCAAATAATTGGGATAATATTTGAAATTTCATAACTGGTCCATTTATGATTCATTTATATTTTTATTGTAACTATATTAACCCTCAAAGAGAAACAATACTTGTTGTCATGGTAAGAGTTAAATGAATTAAATACGGGATAAAACCAAACAATAAGGGAAATAATGTGACCAAAACTTGTATACAAATTATTTTATGTGATTATTTTGACCCATAGATAAGTTATCTTAAATATAACTCATTGGGGATCCATTTTTAATTGAAAATTAATTTATACTAATTTAATATTTCTAGAGTTTCCAAGGTTCCCATCACCTCCATTATAAAAGCGCACCTCACCCCTCACATATTCACACCACATTCTGCCTTCTAGATCGACCAAACTCTTACCATTTATCTTATAAATTTCCAAATACAATTTCCAGAGGCCTTGGTATTCCAAAAATACCAACCATATATCCTTTTATAAGATATCTAAAGGAAGTCCCCCAAAGAAGAGCTAATCGTTTTTACCAACTCATTTAAGATCATTTCTTCTTATGATTCCATTATATGTGTTGTTTACATAATAAAATAATAAATAAAGTATCATATATATTGTAATATTTTTTTATTATTATTGTACAACCATATTCCACCTTTTATCTATCCTACAAAAAATGAAATCACTGCACGTGCATACGTATGGCTTATCATCTCTACACTATGGCGTAATTTATTTTTCATCAACACTTTACTTGGACGAGTATAATGATAGAAATAATATATATATATATATATATATATATGATAATCATAAAATTATATTTATTTTTTAAAAAATAATATTTCAACCACTTCTTTACCCATTCACCATTAAAGGAATGATATCGTCACTTGTGCGTACGTTTGGAAAACTGTCTCCATGAAGTGATGTGAATAATAATCCATTTTCTCCCTTGAATAATGATTATTAAAATGTATATAATGAATAAATATGGTATATATGACCATAATATAATTCAATATATGGTAATACTATATCTTCTTCAAAAGAACTGAGACTTATATGATAAGACATATATAGGAAAATAACGCTCCTAACAACCAAAATAGGGGTAATAATGAAATATTATTGAAAAATGGGTATATGATGTCGATGTACGATATCATAAATATGAATATTATGAAATTATGAAATAATAATATTCTTTAAAAAATTAAAAATGAGGTTAATCGTGTTCCACTAAAAAAATGCTAGGTAAGGGTTTCTCATCTCACTTTTACTTTTGTGAGACATATGTCATATTCACCACTTATTTATTTATTGTGGTGAATATTCTAACCTTTGATATGTTATATCATGAATATATTTGTATTCACGGTTTCTAAAGTTTCATTTAATGTTATTTACTTCATGGGGCATACATTTCAACTGATTACAAAGAGGTAAGCATTATTTCACAATATCATTATTACTCAAGATTGTTTATGTTTAAGCCTCCACTTGGTAATATTTCTCTTCTATTTCCATGTTTCTTATAAATGTTTTAAAAAAGGGTTTAACCATTATAAAATGAAGGTTTAATGTATTTTTTTAACCATGATTCAATTTTCACATAACAGTTTGAAAGAAATATTGTTTTTATTTTCTAAAGAAAGTTCTTTGACACTTTTTTGAAAAAATATAGAAGGAATGTTTTTATCGAAAACAATATGAGAATGGTTTCCTATAATTATAATTAATTAAGGATTTTAATATTCATTTATAATACTATATTATTATTTTCAATGTAAATTTTTTCTTTTATAATTTTGTGGTGTTCTAAACATAAGTTATTTTCGAAGTGGAAAAATTGATTTTCCACAAAAAATATTCCAACGATCTCTTAAAACTATTTTCATCCTTTTAAACACACTTTTTAAACTATTATGTCATGTATATACTCTAATTATATCATTCATCATATTTATTTCTTTGGTTTATAATCAGTTTGACTAGGGAATGTTTTATTTTTCATATGATTAGTTATTAATTTGTTCAGTTGTATTATTTAATAATATGAGGTATTCATTGGACTTAGTGAAGTGCCCAGATCAGTGTGAATCACTGAGAGGGGGAGGGGGTGAATCAGTGATCCCTTAAAACTTTTTACTAATTGATTCTTTATCAATTAAACCTCTATGGCTGGTTAAAGCCTCGATCCACTCTTCTTGTATCTCTCACCTTTCCACGAATGATGCAGTAAATGTAAAGGCACTGGACACAAGGATTTACAAGGTTCGGCACCAAAGGCCTACATCCTTGTCATGCTCTCCCAGCATGGATTCTCCCATTATAACTTGTTAGAATTACAATGGTCGATACAGCTTCCCACCGTATCTCTCCTGAGTCCCACAGGAGGGTCTTTATACTGCGTCCCACAGTGTTACCAGAGTCCCACTGGCCTGCTCCAGAATCCCAATGAAGACTTCTTCTCCCTGAGTCCCACAGGGTCTTCTCTTGGCTCCTCGAGTCACACGAGTAGCTCTTCTTCACTTTAAGCTTCTTCAAGTATCTTCAGCAGTCTGGGATAAAGACTGTTGGCCTTGCTCTGTACCTCTGATCACTTGAGTTGATCAGGTCTTCTCGTCTTGCTCAGGATTTATCTCCTTCTTCAAAGGATGACCTGGCTTCTCTCCTACTACTGAATACTCAGACAAATGATGTCTTTAACTTCAGTCTGGTCCAGTCTCAGTTGACCTCTACTTCATGCACTGAGTGCATGGCAACCCTGCATCCTCATGCACTGACTGCATGGCCTTCTCAAATTCTTCAAGATCTTCTGGTCTTGGACAACTCAGATGCACACAACTGATTTAGCACTGTTCACGTGTGCACTTGCATGCATGCATGCATGCACTTTCTTGTTCTACTTCTAGGTGCAGTAAGCCCTCAAAGGGTGTAATTCTTTTAAGCACACACCTTCACTGAACTTCACACACTTTATCCAATTTGTTTATACACTTAAAAGTGTCTTATACTTTAGTGTGGGTCAACTTCTTCCTTCTTCAATGTGTGTTCACTCCACTTAGAGCATACACATAGGTTCGGCCACTTATTTAATTTGCACACACAAATTCTTCACTTAGCATACACTTGTAGTGACCTTCCTCTTCTTGCACACAATGAATGCCCGTAGGGTGTTCCTCTTCAATTTGCACACACACACACTCAAATGAGGTGTGGTCTTCACTTCACCCACACAAGGCTTGCAAGTCTCGGCCTTCACTTGAATTGCACATAGACCCAAAGGGTGTGTTCTTTCACTTCACACAAGGCACTCCACTTTTCACACACACAACACACAACTTGGTGTGGTCTTCTTGTTTGCACAGGGCTACGGCCTTTCCCTCCTTTGCACACAAAGTGCCTCGGGTATTCTTTGCACTTAGCACACACCGAAGGATGCAAGGGGCTTGGCCTTCCATCACTTCAACAACCGCGCAAGCCTCAAGGGTGCAACTAGTGCAAGGCGCGCAAGGCCTCGGGTGGCCACTGCCGCGCAAGTGCTTACCACGCATGGGGCCGCGGTGCACAGAGGGGGGGCGCGCAAGGTAGCGTTGCCCTTCCTCCTTCTTCTTTTGCACAAGAAGTGCGCAAAAGGAACTTCACGGGGCCAAGGGGTGGCTCCGGGCTTCACTGCCGCGCAGGGGGCGCGCAGGCTATTCTTCACGAGGCAAGGCACTCGCGGGACTTCTCAAAAAATATTCAGCGCATCAGCAAGCATAAACGAGAGCCTCGGGTGATCCTTTTATAGGTAGAGGCGGCTTCGGCCCATCCGTGTGATAAATCTCAAACTCCCGAGATCTTCGGATCTTTTAAAAATATTTTCAAATCTTGTTTTCCTTCACTGTTTCACGCGGGCTTCATCTCTTTTACTTTCCTCCTCGTGCATGCGATTTAGAACGCATGCACGGCCTCTGTTTTGGCCATCCCATGCAAAACACAAATTCTTCAACGCCTCGCACCTTCGGTTTGCTTCGGCTTAGACCGAATTCATTTCTTGATGCATGCATGCAACATTTTAATGCATGGATGGGTTCAGTGCGTCGAGACGATCCCAATGGAGGTCTCGGTTTGCTCGGAGGTGGCCGGGAACTCAAAAACCATCTTCGGGAGTCGCCTGGTTCAGCGGCGGCAAGCAGGTGGCTTCGGGGAGGCCTCGGACGAGCTCGATGATGAAGACGAGCTCTCGGCCGTCGGATGCGATGTTTAACGGCCAGAATTAGATCATCGCCGCGGAGATGGATCGTGCGGCGTGGATAAAGCGCGCGATGGCTCGGACGGCTGAGATTTGCTCCCGGGGAAATTTCTGCATCCCACATCGAAACAGCGCCCGGTTTCTCCGCGCCTTATCAACTAAGCGCTCCCCCAGCCGGCTCAGTTGAATCCTCTCCCTCCACGGTGCCGCCCCGCATCGTGTTCTCCCTGCGGGCGCGCTCTGCGCCCACTCATGCTCCCTGCGGGCGTGCACCTAGCGCCCACTATGCATCCTCCGGGTGCGCGGGTTTTACCACCGCGTGCCCTCGGGGGCTTATACACGGCCCCCTGCCGCGCTCCTCCGGGCGTGCCCCAGGCGCCCTTGCGGTGTCCTACGGGTGCGCCCTGCCGCCCTGGCTCGCCCCACGGGTTCCCCCGGGCGTGGTGCCTTAGTGCCCATGCCTTGGGGTTGAACCCCCAAGGTGCCTTGGCTGGCCATATTTTTGGCAAAGGGACAGAATGTTACTTTGTCAAAAAACAAAGTACTCCATATGAAAAATGCCCATTCTAAATGGCAAGCCATTCTTCTTCTTCTTTATTTCTTCTTCTTCATTAGAATTCCTCCAATTCTATTCAAAATGTATTCATAACTTAGGAATGGAAATTCTTGAAGGTTCTTCATCTTCAACCGAGCTCCTGAATCAAATATTTCTTCAATAAACTTCATTGATCTAATCAGAGATCAATTGGAACATCTTCTGATTCACATGCACTAGGTGTTAGTGCATGGATTTCATTAAACCACTTCATCCACTTAGAACATGTGAATGGATCATCTTCAACTCCTCATGCATTGTCACTACAATGCATGGTCTTCTAACATTGTTGTGACTTTGTATCATCAGGATACAAGTTCTATGAACTTAAAGAGCAGCTCAACAATCGTCAGATGTACATGGAGAATGTTTCAACCACAATTTCCAATACCACTTAGTGAATCTCCTAAGTGACATGCATCTTAGTACTATGGCCATTCTCTCTTCATCACCAACACCATCACAACCTTTTTCATTCACATCTTGACATTCCTTGACTTCCATTCATTCCAAGACAACTTCATGCCTCATTGACAACAAATGCAACACAGTGCACTTCAATCTCCCCCTTTGTATTTGTTGGCAATACACTAGAGCACATATGAATGGGTCAATATGTGTGCCAATATTTTCTCCCCCTTATTGGCAATCAAATGCAAAGGTGTGGTGTGGTACTCTTCCTAAAATCTCTTCCTCCCTTTGAATAGCATCTTCTTGAAAATCACTAAGAGAGGGATGATGCCACATGTTCTTCTTTAGCAAAGAACCTTTAGTAAATCAACTCTAAGTCTACTTGGGATAACCCGGTGTAGAAAACAAGAGTGATATGACCAAGGAATTCAAAGCTGTCCATAATTCTCTACATATGTGAGATCATGCTTAGGGGTTTGAAATTTTTCAGATATTCAATGAATTGCTGAATCCTGCACATACTTCACAAAACACATTAGAAAGTTCAGTGCAAAGATAAAGCTCCCCCTTTCATTCATTTATCTTCAATCAATACTCCCCCTTAATTGTCATGATGAATACAATTAAGAAACAAGGGATGAAAGTATGATTGGAATACCTTCACTTTTCTCAAGATGATATTAAATCCCAAAATATCATCTTCTCCAGATAGGCTCCCCCTCAAGGGGTGCACTCCATTCCTTCCAAACCATCCTACAGCTGAGAATGATCATCATCTTCAATTCCCTGCAATGTTAGCACATGTAAATACCAGAAGTATAAGGGAATAAGATGGAACCTCCTTGGTTCATCAATGTGAACAATAAGGTTGAGAAGATTCTCTCAACCGAGATGTCCCATTTTCACCATTCTTCACACTTGCACATTTGATCTTCAATGATGTTTGTGCTGGTGTGGATCTCAATACATCTTCATGTGAAATATTTTTCTTCCCTTTTGCCTTAGAAATTGCCAGAACTTCATCTTCAGCTCTTTGCAGATCTTTGGCAAGTTGCAACTGATTTGGCCATATGACTAGTAAATCATTTGGAAGTGTGGCCTCAGTTCTGGATATTCCACATGGTTCCTTTGATGCTGTCAAGCTACCTCTCTTAGGCAACTTGTTTTCAATCAATCCCTTCTACTTCTTTTGGATTGATTGTCTGTTTGAGTTCAGTTGGCTTCTATTTATTTCCATGGCTTGTTTGCAAAGATCCATGGTATGACCTTTCTTTCCACAGTAGAATCATATTTTCTTGGTGGTCCTTCTGGATGCATCACCCTTCTTGGATTTCAATTCCAAGGACTTCTCTTAATTCTTCAAACTCTTCTTGGGAGCATCTTCCACTTTCTTCTGCTTGCTTCCCAAGGAATCTCTCTTAGCCAGGTTCAGTGATCTTCTCTTCATTCCAGCTTCGGATACATTCGTAGATTGATATGTATCAACTCTTTGACCACTTTTGAAACCATCCCAGATGTTGTCAAGTAATCCAAATCTATTTGCAGTAAACAGATGTCTCTGGACCTGTGGATGCTGCTTCTTTTCTTCTGGCTTGCTCCCCCTTGGCATGGGCTTCCTCTGTGCTTTGGCATTCAGTGGATTGTACCAACAATCCTTTGCACAATGCCCATACTTGTTACAACACCAGCATTGTCCCACGAATCTTGACCTCTTCAGTCCTCCTGATTGTAGGGTACTTTTCTTGACCTGTTGTGCTGTTTCAGGAGAGCTCTGCTTCTTTACTGTCTTCATCCATATTTGTTTGGAATTATTCTTCCATCCTGCACTTTTTGTGGAAACACAATTAGAAGCATCAGTACAAGATGGTATGTATGGTACCTTCTTTCTAGAAGATGTTGCACTTTTATTAGAGGATGTATTTCTCTTAGAATCATCCTGCTCAATGCATACTTGAGTAGCAACATTTCTCCTTTCAGCTGACTGGGAGGCTTCAGCTTTGGGTGATTGCAGATTTTTTAATATCACCTCTAGTTCTAAGCATTTCATATTGAGGGAGTTCTTCTCATCCTCAACAGTTCTTAGCTTTCCTTCCCAACTTTCTTTCAGCTGATTCATCTGGTCATCATGCACTGTCTTCAATTCTAGCAATGAATTGTCAAGCTCCTTCACCATTTTGACTTTGTCTTCAAGTTGAGCATCTCTGACATTCATTGAAACTTTGTGCCTCTTTTCCAGTGCATGGAAAACATCTTTGATTATTATTTTAAAGAATTCTTTCTCAGAAAGGATTCTTTGCAATTCTTCAGCAGTGTCTTCATATCTTTCATTGCAAAGGGAAACGGTTTCATCTTTAGCCTTCACCAGCTTTCTGAGAGTGTTGGTTATGCCAACCCTTTTTGCCAATTGATCTTCCATTGTATTGGCTTCTTCTTCTAACTGTGATTTTTCTTCTTGAAGATCAAGGATGCCTGTAGCTATACACATTGCCACTTCCTTGGGGACTGTCTTCTGAAGATATTCAATTGCACTTTGAAGATCTTTCATTGTTCCAACTTCATCACAGCTAGGACAGGATTTCTTCATCTTCTTGGCCTGTTTCTTCTTTCTATTTTTCTGAGTCTTGGCAGATATCTCCATTTGAGGCTGGTCGCTCGTTTCCTCAAATCTGCACTTCATAAAGACTCCCTTGGATCTTTTAGAGGTAACCTTCCCTCTGATACCAATTGAAGTGCCCATATTAGTGTGAATCACTGAGAGGGGGAGGGGGTGAATCAGTGATCCCTTAAAACTTTTTACTAATTGATTCTTTATCAATTAAACCTCTATGGCTTGTTAAAGCCTCGATCCACTCTTCTTGTATCTCTCACCTGTCCACGAATGATGCAGTAAATGTAAAGGCACTGGACACAAGGATTTACAAGGTTCGGCACCAAAGGCCTACATCCTTGCCATGCTCTCCCAGCATGGATTCTCCCATTATAACTTGTTAGAATTACAATGGTCGATACAGCTTCCCACCGTATCTCTCCTGAGTCCCACAGGAGGGTCTTTATACTGCGTCCCACAGTGTTACCAGAGTCCCACTGGCCTGCTCCAGAATCCCACTGAAGACTTCTTCTCCCTGAGTCCCACAGGGTCTTCTCTTGGATCCTCGAGTCACACGAGTAGCTCTTCTTCAATTTAAGCTTCTTCAAGTATCTTCAGCAGTCTGGGATAAAGACTGTTGGCCTTGCTCTGTACCTCTGATCACTTGAGTTGATCAGGTCTTCTCGTCTTGCTCAGGATTTATCTCCTTCTTCAAAGGATGACCTTGCTTCTCTCCTACTACTGAATACTCAGACAAATGATGTCTTTAACTTCAGTCTGGTCCAGTCTCAGTTCACCTCTACTTCATGCACTGAGTGCATGGAAACTCTGCATCCTCATGCACTGACTGCATGGCCTTCTCAAATTCTTCAAGATCTTCTGGTCTTGGACAACTCAGATGCACACAACTGATTTAGCACTGTTCACCTGTGCACTTGCATGCATGCATGCATGCACTTTCTTGTTCTACTTCTAGGTGCAGTAAGCCCTCAAAGGGTGTAATTCTTTTAAGCACACACCTTCACTGAACTTCACACACTTTATCCAATTTGTTTACACACTTAAAAGTGTATTATACTTTAGTGTGGGTCAACTTCTTCCTTCTTCAATGTGTGTTCACTCCACTTAGAGCATACACATAGGTTCGGCCACTTCTTTAATTTGCACACACAAATTCTTCACTTAGCATACACTTGTAGTGACCTTCCTCTTCTTGCACACAATGAATGCCCGTAGGGTGTTCCTCTTCAATTTGCACACACACACACTCAAATGAGGTGTGGTCTTCACTTCACCCACACAAGGCTTGCAAGTCTCGGCCTTCACTTGAATTGCACATACACCCAAAGGGTGTGTTCTTTCACTCCACACAAGGCACTCCACTTTTCACACACACAACACACAACTTGGTGTGGTCTTCTTGTTTGCACAGGGCTACGACCTTTTCCTCCTTTGCACACAAAGTGCCTCGGGTATTCTTTGCACTTAGCACACACCGAAGGATGCAAGGGGCTCGGCCTTCCTTCACTTCAAAAACCGCGCAAGCCTCAAGGGTGCAACCAGTGCAAGGCGCGCAAGGCCTCGGGTGTCCACTTCCGCGCAAGTGCTTACCGCGCAGGGGGCCGCGGTGCACAGAGGGGGGGCGCGCAAGGTAGAGTTTCCCTTCCTCCTTCTTCTTTTGCACAAGAAGTGCGCAAAAGGAACTTCACGGGGCCAAGGGGTGGCTCCGGGCTTCACTGCCGCGCAGGGGGCGCGCAGGCTGTTCTTCACAAGGCAAGGCACTCACGGGACTTCTCAAAAAATATTCAGCGCATCAGCAAGCATAAACGAGAGCCTCGGGTGATCCTTTTATAGGCAGAGGCGGTTTCGGCCCATCCGCGTGATAAATCTCAAACTCCCGAGATCTTCGGATCTTTTAAAAATCTTTTCAAATCTTGTTTTCCTTCACTGTTTCACGCGGGCTTCATCTCGTTTACTTTCCTCCTCGTGCATGCGATTTAGAACGCATGCACGGCCTCTGTTTTGGCCATCCCATGCAAAACACAAATTCTTCAACGCCTCGCACCTTCGGTTTGCTTCAGCTTAGACCAAATTCATTTCTTGATGCATGCATGCAACATTTTAATGCATGGATGGGTTCAGTGCGTCGAGACGATCCCAATGGAGGTCTCGGTTTGCTCGGAGGTGGCCGGGAACTCAAAAACCATCTTCGGGAGTCGCCTGGTTCAGCGGCGGCAAGCAGGTGGCTTCGGGGAGTCCTCGGATGAGCTCGATGATGAAGACGAGCTCTCGGCCGTCGGATGCGATGTTTAACGGCCAGGATTAGATCATCGCCGCGGAGATGGATCGTGCGGTGTGGATAAAGCACGCGATGGCTCGGACGGCTGAGATTTTCTCCCGGGGAAATTTCCGCGTCCCACATCGAAACGGCGCCCGGTTTCTCTGCGCCTTATCAACTAAGCGCTCCCCCAACCGGCTCAGTTGAATCCTCTCCCTCCACGGTGCCGCCCCGCACCGTGTTCTCCCTGCGGGCGTGCTCTACGCCCACTCATGCTCCCTGCGGGCGCACACCTAGCGCCCACTATGCATCCTCCGGGTGGGCGGGTTTCACCACCGCGTGCCCTCGGGGGCTTATACACGGCCCCCTGCCGTGCTCCTCCGGGCGTGCCCCAGGCGCCCTTGCGGTGTCCTACGGGTGCGCCCTGCCGCCCTGGCTCGCCCCACGGGTTCCCCCGGGCGTGGTGCCCTAGTGCCCATGCCTTGGGGTTGAACCCCCAAGGTGCCTTGGCTAGCCATATTTTTGGCAAAGGGACAGAATGTTACTTTGTCAAAAAACAAAGTACTCCATATGAAAAATGCCCATTCTAAATGGCAAGCCATTCTTCTTCTTCATTATTTCTTCTTCTTCATTAGAATTCCTCCAATTCTATTCAACATGTATTCATCACTTAGGAATGGAAATTCTTGAAGGTTCTTCATCTTCAACCGAGCTCCTGAATCAAATATTTCTTCAATAAACTTCATTGATCTAATCAGAGATCAATTGGAACATCTTCTGATTCACATGCACTAGGTGTTAGTGCATGGATTTCATTAAACCACTTCATCCACTTAGAACATGTGAATGGATCATATTCAACTCCTCATGCATTGTCACTACAATGCATGGTCTTCTAACATTGTTGTGACTTTGTATCATCAGGATACAAGTTCTATGAACTTAAAGAGCAGCTCAACAATCGTCAGATGTACATGGAGAATGTTTCAACCAAAATTTCCAATACCACTTAGTGAATCTCCTAAGTGACATGCATCTTAGTACTATGGCCATTCTCTCTTCATCACCAACACCATCACAACCTTTGTCATTCACATCTTGACATTCCTTGACTTCCATTCATTCCAAGACAACTTCATGCCTCATTGACAACAAATGCAACACAGTGCACTTCACTTAGTAAGTAAAGGGTGGGTCTTAATATATCTCATTGATTCATCTATATGTATTATGAGATAAAAAAGACTTTTTTTGGTCATGTACTTACTATTTATTTTATTCTTAGAATGAATCCATGATGATGTCAAATTCTTGGCATGGAGTCTTGATAGTATTAGATTCCTAGAAAAAAGTGTCGACAATTTGTTTCCAATGTTTTTCATTATTCATTACATAATCATGATAATTTATATTTATATTCCATGTAATTATTCAACTAGTATAATATCCATGGAAAAGATTAATTCTCATATGATTATTTATATCAAATTATTTGATCATTTTTATTCCAACCATATTATGCTCAAGTCACTAATTAAATGGAATTTATTTAAATTATTTATCTTTATATAATCATTTATGAATATTTATGATAGATTACATTATATTTATACCCTTACTAAGCATCTGATCTCCCCCATTTCTTATGTTTGACTTTTCCATAGTATAAGAGGAAGTGTTTTTTGATTGATATGAAATGATATACTAGAGGGAAAAAAGATATTATTGAAAAATAATTGTGTTGCAATTTGATTTTTAAAATGTATTTTAAAATAATGTATTCATATATTTTACCAATACTACTGAACGATTCGGTCCTTTGTGTTTGTAATGTTGTATCCATTCTAATGTAATTAAGACTCTGACTCCGAGCTACTGGACTTGGGGACGTTACATAATGAATGAAAGTTATATAATAATTAACATTTAAAGAAACATAACAATATCATATATATCATATATATATTCTTTAATTATATCCTTTTTACCATTAATGAAACAAGGAAATGAAAAATTAATTGTAACACATCATAGATGTGGTTGTACAGATTCATGTGTGAGTGATGCCATCATATTTCAGCAGATGGGAATGAGATATAAAATGGATATAAATTTAATAAAAAAACATATTATTATAGTAAATATAATTATTTAATCATTTTAGAATGTTTATATAACATGTATAAGAGTTTTAAGAATAACTAAACATGAAAATGATCGGTGAGAACATATGCCTCTTCTTTGGGTATCCTCCGTTGAAAAGAACCATAAGGATTCCAATATGTTTTTTTTGGGAAAATAATAACCTGAAGGTCATGAATAAGATTATTGTGAGAGTATTGTTTTAGATATTGATCAATTAAAAAGGATCAATTGATATGGATAAAATATTAGAGAAGGTTTTCATTTATTAGTAAGGGGAATAACACACTTTTAATTATTAAGAATATTAAAATATTATAAAGACACTCTCATTAGAAAGTTGATCCAAATTGGATAAATTTAAAATATGGGATGAGGTAATATTTATATCCATTCATCAATTTTATTTAGAAAAGTTTTAGGTCATTTTAGCCCTTTTCTCTTTAAATTAACCCTTTATGAACCCATTTAACCTTTACAATACTAATGAATCTTTCCCTCAGTTACTATTATTTGTATAGGAATAAATTAAATTGAACTCATTAATAAATTTAGAAAATTTCATTATACATTTGCAAACAGATTTATCATATTCAATTTCAACAATTGTAAGAAATTATTTTTAAAATAATTTTGAAAAGTGCAATGAAATTCATTTTTTGAACAAATGCATTTTAAAGAATAAAACCTAATTTATTATTATTAATTTTCAATTAAAAATAATTAGATGAATTATATAATATTTTAATGAATGTATTATCTTAAAATTTTATAAAAATTATTTGACAATACATATTAATTTAATTTATTAATATGAAATTCATTGCACACAATAAGAACAGTTTTCTGAAGAAAACAAATATATCACTTTTTTCTGTTAAATGATTTTATATTCATTTCTAACCAATTTCTAGTCAATGTATGATTGATTATTCATTTTGTTCATTACATTACAAAATATTTCATTAAAACATTACTTAATTAATAATTAAGGCACATAATATTTAGAAAAAGACACTACTTTTAAAAAATGATATTTTAACATATAAAAATATTTTTGACTTTTGAAAGTGAGTACTTATTTCCGAAAATTAATAAATATTTTTTCTTCTTGAAAAAATTAAATATTTTTCATAATTTAGTTAGTCCTATTAACACCCTCCAATCCAATGTCTTGGATATAACATTCACATTTAGTAATAATATATCAACAGTATGTTTTGATTCATCTATGTTTGGAGCTACGTGTAAATAAGCCTATCAAGCACATAAAATTTATTTAAAGAGAAATATATCTTAAAATATCTTGGTGTTAAATTTTACCCCAACTATAATAATTCCATCCTTTAAATTTTATCATGTCAATACAAACAATTGAGGATACTCCTGCCACATCAAATCCCCTTATTCCCATGTAGATTCCACAAATTTATGATTACTCGATAAAACATTCAGCAAATGTATCTCTTTGTTTTATAACACTTTTTTCTAAATTATTTAATATTTAAACTATTTATTCCTTATAATAAATATAATACTCTAATGGTACAACCTCTAAGTTCAATACATGTGAAGGATGAGGTATGTAATTTATCAAGAGTGATACATAGAACACATCATGAAATTGAGATAGGTTCTGTGGAAGCACCATGTGATGAGATACCATCCTAATATGATAGAGAATCTAAAAGGTTCCAATATATATAAGGATCATCTTTCCCTTCATTCCAAATTTCATAAAATTCTTATAAGGAGATGTTCATAGGAATACCTTGTCACCAAATTCAAACATTATATCTTATCGATGATTATCAGCATAACTATTCAAAAGACTCTAAGTTATCTTAATTTGATATTGAATGGATATAACTATCTCTACCATTACACTATCCAACTCAAGTTCCAATATATTTACTTCTCCAATATCATCCCAAAAAATTTAATTTGTTCACTTTCTTCCATAGATGGCTTCATAAGGATCCATCTGAATGCTCGATTGAAATATATTATTGTAAAAAATTAAACTAGAGGAGGGTATTGATCCCAAAAACATTTAAAATATATATAATAAGATCTAAACATTGATAGGTTTTGATTCCTCTAAAATTTACCATTTATTTTTGGATGATATTATATATTAAAACTCAACTTTATATTTGAATCCTACTAAAAACCTCACCAAAACATCAAGTTAAAACTCATATATCAATTAGATATAATATAAGGTAGTAATCCATAAAACCATACAACTTCCTTAATGTATATACTAGAAATATAATCAAGATAGAATTATTTTATAATTTAAATGACATAAGTTAACTTCCTAAAGTGATCAGAAATAAACCAAATAACATTATAGACTTTATGTAGTCAGAAGAGTCCAATGATAAAGTCCATAGTGATGTTTCCCATTTCCATTCTGGTTTGGGTAATTTTTGTAACATCCCCTTAGTCTTTTGTCTCCCATTTTTGAGTTGATTTCATTCCAGGCACCATGATATATACTCCACAATATCTCTCTTCATGTTATATTACCATAAATAATCTTTAAGATCTATATATGTATTCATATTTACATGATGAATAGATAATTATGAACTGTGATATTCATCAAATAGATCCTTCTTTGATTCCAATATTGATAGGATACTTAATATATTTATGAACCATATTATTCTATCACTTTCAGAACCAAAAGTAAGAACATTCCTAACCTTATTTTGTAGCTCCATATCTACCTCTTGTTCCCTTTAGTCCTCACATGTAGGAATAGTTGAACATTCATCTCATAAAGATATGGTATGTCACCTTTTATCATGATTTAAAGATCTATATTTTTTAAATACATAAGTATTGTATATATTTGAATCCTCATCAAAGACAAACTTTCATAGTCCTTCTGACTAGAAGCATCATCCACCTTGTTCGTCTTTTGAGGTTAGTGATGTATTGAGAAATCATAGTCTTTAATCGACTCCAACCATATCCTTTGGCACAAGTTCAACTATTTATATGTGAATATAAACTTGAAAATTGTATGATTAATATATATATATATATAAAAACATTCACCATAAAGTTAATGCCTCTGTATTCTCAATGCAAAAAATACTATTTTCAAATCCAAATCATGAGTCCGGTAAATTTTCTAATGAATTTTCAATTTCTGTGTGGAATAATATATCACCATATCATTATATTATAGGATTCATCCTATTAACATTTTAGATGAATCACTATATAAAAAAAACTTCTCCACTAATGGGTATTTGGAAAGGAGGTGCACTTACCATCATTATATTTAGGGCATTGAAATGTTCCTCACATTAATTTATAAAATTGAACATAAATCCCTTATGAATCAATTTGGTTATTGGATTATATAGTTATGAGAAATTTTCTAAAAAATTATTTATAGTATCCATCCAATTGAAGAAAACTATAGTATGTCTTAGGTATATCATCCTTTGTAACTTTCAACTGATGATATCTAAAATTAAGTCCAATCTTTGAAAAAAACATTGAGTTACTCATAATTGGTCAAACATATCATCTATACTGGGTATATGATATTTGTTCATAATGGTGATCTTGTTACATTCATGATAATAAATGAACAGATGCACTGACCCCTCTTTATTATTAATAAAAAGAATTGGTTCACCCAACAATGAATCACTAGGCCATATGAATCTCTTATCATGATTCTCTGCTAGTGGAAAAATATGATTCCACATTGAAATTGTAACATTGGTTTTTTGAAAACTGATATCAAAACATAAGTGGAGATACTTTTAATGTTGGTTTTAAATTAACCAACATTAAATATATTTCCAATCCACATTTGGCATAGGGGTTTTAATAAAAAATGACATTAAAAAATTAAAATTTGATGATGGATTTTTATAAAAATTGATGTTCGAAAAATTAACATGCAATCACTATTTTTTTATAAAAATGAGCATCATAATTAATGTTTGATATTTGTTTTAGATTTCCATGTCAGTTTTTATAAAAAATGACAAATATTTTTTAAAAAAATATATCATTTTTAATAAAAACAAACATTAAAAGTAAATTAAAAAATTAACTTGCATGTGTTTCCCCTCATTCATTCGTAGATCATTTCCAAGAAAACCTAATACCCTGAGCTTTCGACTCTCTACCCCGCTCTTTATCTCTTGATCTTCCTCCTTCAATATAATTTTTTGGCTTCATTTTAATTATTTTTCTTCTTTATCGCATCCTACCAACTCATCATTTTCTGCATTTGGTCCATCAATCTTTGTTTTTTTTATCTTATTTGAGTTTAAATGTATTCATTTTTCATCTCTGTTTATAGTTTTATTTTTTCATTATTTGGAATAAAAGGTTCATCAATCACCATTTTGGATATCTAAGTCAAATAATTTTAATATAAATCTTAATATTTTTTAAGTGTAACATTAATTTTTTTAGAATACTAATTTATAATTTATAATTTTTATTTATTTATTATATATATATATATCATAATTATAAATTCATTTTATTATATTTAGTTTCATATTATAGATGTATTTGATATTAATTTTTTTATTGTGGCGTAATTTAATAGTAATAGGATTTTTTTTGTATTTATAATTTTCTAAATTTATAAATATTTTATTGTTAATTTTTTTATACTTTTCCTTATTGATAATTATATTACGAATAAATTGAGTTTCACATTTTGATATTGAACCATCTTTTATATAATGAACCATTTTGGAGTAGGGTTACTACAAAATGGGACTGAACAATAAAAATGCTCTAATATATTACTCCACTTTTAATACCAATTTTTTTATTATACTCTTTTATACATTTAAAAAAAATATTAAACATTTTAATTTAAAATTTAATGTTTTTCCATAAAATCGTAAAAAAATGGATTGTTTTTCTTAAAAGTTTTTTATGTTTCAAATTTATCTATATATATATATATATTTAAAATATTATATATTTTGATATATTCACCTTTTATATTGTGATCTTAGCTACTCAATTGGCATAATTGGAAAAATTTAAAAGAACAGCTGATGAATATGAAAAAGGAGTTGAAAATTTTATTGAATTTTCTAAACAAAATCTTCAAAAAAAGTTCTATTTTTTCTCCATGTGTGAATTGTTTAAATTTGAGACTTAAATTCCAATGAAATAAAATATTATCTTACATTTTATAGTTTTAACCATTATTATAAAAGTATATCTGGTGTGGTAAAATAACATAAAATTTAACATCTAATGTAGATGAAAATATTTAGCATGAGAGAGAGGATTATATGGAAGATTTAATTTCCGATGTAAGTGTGGACACCATCACAACAATAGAAACTATTGAAAGATCTTATATAGATTATGAGAAATCACTTTTATCAAGTTACAATAAATTTATATTTTTATCTTTAGTTCTAATATTAGTTAACTCAAATAAAGAAATGGTTGGATTGATAAAAGTTTCATTGAATTTATTGAAATTTTAAAATAGCTAATTCCAAAAAGAAATGGTCTACTAGATTCAAATTATTATGAAAGGAAAATAATATTCTCAATGGAATTAGGGTATAAAAAGATACATACTTTACCCAATTATTATGATTTTTATGGTAAGGTATAAAACGTTTTATCAAGGCGTATTAAATTTTGGACATCATGATATAAGATAAATGAAAATTTAAACAATGATTCGTTCTTAGGTACTATCCCCCAACCTCCTACTAATTGTTTTTTGCATATTCTAATAATTACTCACTTGAAAAATCTATTTAAAGTTTAAAATGATGTAAAAATCTTAATATGGCATACATATGAGTATATATCTAAGGAAAACTTATGTCACCTAGAAAATTTACCACAGTAGAATGGATTTGATATAAAATATCCGGATTTTTTATGTGAAGCTAGAAATATTAGATTTGGATTCTGAATAGATCGAATTAATCCATATCAAATAATTAGTATCCAACATAGTTAATATCCTTCTATTTTGGTATTTTTCAACTTGTACTCAGATACATTTATGAATAAAAAACATTTTAGGATTATCTTAAAAATTTATTGACCAAAATAGCTAGGAAACGTTACTGATTTGTATTTTTCATAATAGATTGATGATTTGAAAATTATATGGGAGAAAGGGGTTGTAATTTTTTGATGCAGACAAGAAAGAGTATTTTCTTTTATGTTCTATGATAATGTTAACTATAAATGTTTTCCTTCATATGGAAACTTATCTGGATATAGTGTTAAAATATATAAAGAATGTCCAATTTTTGAAGAAGATACTTCATATATCAATTGCATAGAAGAAGAAAGACAATGTACATGGGACACCAAATATTTCGACAATTGGATCATTATTATCATATATTGAGAAAGTAATTTAATTGTTTATAGGAATATAATATTCCCCCACAACTATTTATATAGGAAGAATATTATGAAAAACGGAAAAATAATGATTTCGCATTTTGAAAGAAAAGTTGTTTGGGTCATCAAAAAATATATATAATAAGCATTCTATCTTTTTTTAGCTACATTATTAGATATTTTTAGAGATATAAAATAAAATATATTATATGAATATTGAGAAGAACATATGTGAAAATTTTAGTGTTGATTTTTTACACATAAAATGAAAGTCAAAAGAATGAATCTACGATAGATTGGACTTGATAACCACGAGAGTGTTTTTGGAGTTATCTCCCACTATAAAAAGAAATATAACATATTTACCTCCATCTTGTCACACATTAAGTATGTGTGAGAAGTTTAATTTTTTTCAATATCAATATGGTATTAAACAACCCTATGGATACTCTTGAAATTGGAAGAATTTAATGTTATTATAGGATTAAAAATTTGTAGGTATGAAATATCATGAATATTATATATTGATTCAACAAATACTCCTAGTTCCATTATCTGGTATATTATTGATACCTATCAGAAATGAAATCATTTGGTTATGTTTTTTTTAAATCCATTTATAGGAAATAAATTGATCCAAACTTTTTATATGTGTAAGAGAATAAAGTTTCCCTCATACTTGGTCAAATAGAAATGTATTTATCATCATTTTTCTATATAATGGTTTATCTAGTGATTCATTCAATGCTAGAGGTAAGAACATATAGGGATTTTATTTTAATTTTATGTATCCTTTTGAAATATATATAAAAAATTTGAAGAGATATATTGAAAATTATCATCGACTCAAGGATTTTATAATTCAAAAATATATGTAAGAATAAGTGATTGTGTTCTATATTGATTATTTATATAAATTAGAGCACGTTAGTCTCCCTATATCTTAAAATTGATAGTTGGTAGTGAAGTTTGAGGTATTTATGTCGTAAAGGTAAAGTTCATTCTATGTGATAGAGCAATGAAGGAATAATTTTTTATTTTTAAGAACATAGATTACGTTAAACCATATATACCATCACAAATTGATGGATTAAAAAATTTTATCTTAAAATAATTGAAACTTTTTTGATGATGGACAATAAAAATAAGTTTTTGGAATTTTTAAAAAAATCAACAATTATTTATCTATATTAGAAACATGTAATTATTTGGTATATGAGTTATCTCTTAATGTGATCCCATAATTTTTTTTGGTATTAATAGTTACACATTTCACACAAACAAATCAATGTGTCCAAAGTGTAGTTCAAAATAGTGGTGTAATATTTGTTACTTAAGTACTATATTTTTTTCAAGTGAAATACATAAAAACCATATTTTTGAACCAACAACATATTTTGGAGTTATTGAGGATATATAGAAAATTGATTACACTAAATTTAGAGTAAAATTGTATAAGTATTACTAGCTTGATAGTAATAGTGTTCAAAAACATGATGATTATGGATTTACACTCATTATTTTGAAATTATTTAGTTCCAAAGTGGAACCATTTATCATGGAAACACATAAAAAGAAAATATATTTTTTTACTAACCCATAGAATGATCAATTATCCATCATTTGTCAAAGGAATATAATTCATTTGGATGATGAGGATAATGATGATGTTATGGATTTATATTAGGTTTCTTTATCTAGTTTGAAATTTCTAGATTATGACAATGACTATAATGTAGGAATAATCTATGCTGTATGAAATGATCATGTTTAAGGGATATGGGAAAACACTAACTCTCTTAATTATTTATGTAAATATTTATATTTTACTTGTTTTTATAAATTTGCACATTTAAAAACTCTATTTTTTTAATTTTTAGGATTAAATCTATATATATTTATTATTTATGTGATTTTTTGTTATGATTTATATTTACCTATTCTAGTTAAATATTTTTTGATTGAAAAAACTAACATACATCATTATGTTTTGGTATCATTTATGAATATAAAAACACTTTTTTTATAACTGTGATATTCAAATTTATAAAATTTGAAAATTTATTTCATTTTTTCATTAATGTTTAATTTAATGGTTTAATCTATCTATTTTTTGGTTATGAAATGTGAAATTTTTATTTTTTAAACTAACACATGTGTGATAAAGTTTTTTTACATACATATTACTGTATTTATCATTTTTTAGGTATTAACATTTCTAATAATATATAGGTTTGTAGAATATCATTACATTTTTTTATTTTAGTTAAAAAAAATATAGGTATATGATCATTTATCACGGTATATGTATGTGTTTTTTATATATCATTAAATATTTAGTAATTAAATTTTCTAATTAAGGTAAACTTTTTATTTGTCAATAATTATTTGTCAGACTACTAGTGTGCCTGCTACAACAGACTATGCTTCTTATTCTTCTCCAAAAAACATAATTCCTAGAGTTTGTAGACATAGTATTACATTTTTATTGAAAAATTCACTTTCTCATGGAGAGTATAGGATACATACTAATTTTTATGATAATAATAACCCAAATCGCCTAAATGCAATGTAGTTTAATAGTTATATCACCATGAGGAGTCATTGCTGGATTAAAATTTTATATCTTTACTGGAAGTCCATCGACAGGACAATGAAATCACATTTATGGGAGTCCATAATTTTAAATATCTCAATTAATTTATTTTTATCTCATTATTTGAATATTATAAACTTTAAATGAATAATATTTAATGTATTCAATTACATATGACATTCAACTTTCTAGAAATTAAAAAAAAAGAGATCTCTATCTTTAGAGGCTATTTGATGGATACAATTAAAAAAAATTGACAAAAAAATGTTTTTAGTATGTTATATAATAGAAAATTATGCCTCAAGTATGGGTTTTTAGACGTAGATACATAGACTAAATTTATCATCAGCAGACATGATAAAAATTTTATCATATGATAATTATTGTATATTGTAAAATTTATTGTATATTACTAGATAAATTAATAATTTATTTTTATGTAACATTCCAATAGGAGGTCTCACAAAGATATATAGTTTTAAAACATATACCCTCTTACTTTACCATATGGAGGTTATCATTCACTGGAAGTGAAAATTATTATAGAAAAGTGTGATCTATTAAGAGATAAATCTTGTAGTAGTTTAGAAGAGGTACAGTTTAGTACAGCAACTCACCCAACTCATCATTAAAAATGGAAAATAGAAATAATTTTAAAAAAAATTCCTTACATATAAATCTAATGATGTAACTGAAAAAATTGCAAGAAATTAATTTTTTAATTTTCATGAATGTTTATAATTTTTAACTTAAATTAACTAATATAACATTTTAATATATCATTAAAGGATAAAAATTGGGACCATGAAATGTAGGGGAATTTTATCCCTATGGAGAGGATGGACTTTCTAAATACAGCTTTTGGAAATCCATTACACCCTATCCAAATAAGGCGATATGAGCTGGTTTTCAGTATTAAGAAGGTTTTTGGTCATAAAAGTATGATATCAGGGGATCAAGAAATAAATATCTTTAATTATGATGTGAAATACCTAAAATATTCAATGGGTGATCAAATTAAGTCAATTGTATAGGAAATTTTTGAATAAATGATGAGACAACCATAGATCGTGTAGCCATCCAACTTAGATATTCTGCCTCCTTGTTTGGACCAGACCATGTATTATGTTTTATATGTTGGAGATCTCTATGTACATATTATAGCATACGAATTTTAATATATTTTTTGGCGATACTACATCACCATCCTATGTAGTTGGGATGGGTAAATTTACGAATACAAGATATTATTTATCCAAATTATATAGTTTCATTTCCAATAAAAGATTTTACCATAGTTAGATATTATCTGAGAATTTTTTTTATTTTGTCTAGACATCCTTATTCATCACTTGACCTATAAGGTATGAATTTTTTTTAAAAATTATTTATATTTTATTTAAAATTAATTTCAAGGTTTTATAATATTTAATTTCTATAGAAGTGTCTAAAATTAAATGAATAAGTACAAAAGAATCAAAAAGATCAGGAACCAACGACCTCATAAGATTTAGAGATTTATGATGGTATAAAAATATTATTCCATATTTCTTATTTCCTGGATATTATTTATGAGTTTTTAATGATTTATGATATATGTGGAAGAGACTATGTATTGATAATATTTAAAAAAATGTATCGCGTATCTTGTTATTTTTTATGAACTCACCAAACAAGTGTTTCAATTTTGTTCAATTTAAGTAAATTTTTATTTTAGTTTTCTCCCTTTAAATAAATATTAATAGAAGTGAATTAATTTATTAATTATTTAATCATGTATCTACACCATCTTTTTATACCAAATGAGACAACTTTTTTACGGTGTTATGGATCTGGAATATATTTCATTGACTTTGAAAATTTTGAATGCCTGAATGGCCCAAAGGCCTTATATTATCTATGTATTATGGATAATACCCCTTTTAATGGTTTAAGGGAAAACCTTATATGGACCTTAGACCCTGTGACATGAGGCCCATTACTTTATGGGTAAAAGTAGAAAGATAATTATGAACAAACATTCATTATAATTTCATTAATTTTGAACTTTTTGTATTATAGTGGTCATTGTATGTTAGGTTTATTCCTCCCACATGAATGAAAATTATATTATTTTTTCAATTTATTATTTGGAGTTCATAATAATTACAGTAATTTGTCAAAATGGAAAGTTTTACAATTTTTTATAAGTTATTTAATCTTAATTATTCTTCTTATACAAGTTTTTCTAGTTTATATCTTAAAATATATACAATGGGGAATGTTTTAATATGATCACTAATGGATACAAGAGAAAAATAAAATTAAACACAATAAAGTAAAGGTAAATACATTTTGTATTATGTAACATTTTTTGTAATATATATATATATATATTGTTTTTTATTTTCAATTTAATGTTTCTTAATTATAGCAACATCATAAAAATGAAATGTGGAATGCAATTATTATGTTTTAATATTCATGTTTTTGTGAATCACCCTAGTATGATGAATAAATTTAATATATATCATTATACTATGAATTTTATGATTTATTAAATAAAAAAACTTTTATGAATAAAATTCCTATTTTGGTTAAATTAAATGAATTATTAAGTAATGAAGTTTTAGAAAAAACATTAACTTTTGGGTTTTGGGGAATATTATATCCTATCGGATTTAAAATACCGTTAAGGATCATAACAATTAATAATATAGTTATTGAAAATGATATTATTATTATTATATATTAAGTGTTATGAAAAATCAAATTAATGTATTCAAAGTAAGTGATGGCCTCAACCAGTTGGATCATACCCTATGAAGACCTTTTATCAAATATTCTTGGGGAACATCTTTGAGATTCTCCCTTGACCAATCCCAAGACATTATTAAACAACTAAATCATGAGAGAAACCATTTATATGATAATTTCAATACTATTGAGATCACAACCCAAACCATATTTGCTAAACCACACCACAAAAATCTCACTGTCACGCACATCACCCTTAGGGTGTTTACTATTGTAATAAAAGTGTCATGTATCTCAAACCTAACACCATTGCTATATATATATATTATTTTATATGAAATATCTATTATTTTTATTCCATGTTTATTTTAATTTATAAATTATTAAATAATGAGTTTGATAAAAATTATATTTCAATATGAAAAAACTGAAATTGTATTTTTGGGAATTAATAAATTTCAATTACGACATTCCTTTTGAAGAATTAATGAATATTAAAAATAAATCACAATAACCCAAAAGTGATGAAATATATTACATAAAAGGTATGAATGACCAAATATATATTTAACCTTCAAAATAATGTCTTTTTAGGTTATGTTATTTTTTTTATAAATCCTTTATTAATCCTCCAAAACCAATACTATATACTAAGGTTTTAAAAGCAATATTTTTTTAACATGACTCACTTCCACATTACCAAGGGTAATATTTTAATGAGTTAGGTTATTAGACTTATAAAATAACTAAAACAACTCCACAGTACATAAATCATAGTAAAACACTTGGGTGGGCTTTTTGGTTTTGATTACATTATTGTATAGAGTCCAAAACCTATGTTTAGGAAATAATAAATAACTCCCATATCTATTATTGTATAAACCCACCCAAGATCCCATTTATCCTCACTAAAACCCCTTTGATAATATCCTTAATCTTAATTCCCTCTATGGATACCTCCTAATGTGCCTCAAATTTATCCATAATCTCCTACCATGCTTTTTAAAACACCCTCTCAAAGTAAGGGATCACATCCTTCTCCTCTTTATTCAAGAATCGAATTTATTTTCTGCATTTTGATTTTATTTCCTAATCTTTTGATATGATTTTCCAAATCCCTCACACTTAAATTTGTATTTAAAAATTATTATATACCCATTTCTCTCTAATTAAACAATTTAATTAATATTTATGTATTGTTGTTATGCTACTGAAATTTCACTGCGGTCTTCATGCCAAAAGATTGTGAAGTGAATTCCAATAACCATTTTCACTCAAGGGTATTGACCGATATGTACCTATACTTATTTCATTAGATAATACCACATATTTAACACACACTCCTCAATCATTGTGTTAATATATATGAAATAAATTATAATATTTTAGGATTTTTGTGGAATACTTTTGCATATAAATGATTTGATTATAATGGGTTTGCCCAGATATCACTCTAATTCATTGAGTAAGGTTTTAATCTCATGAGATTCCATATAATGTACATGGTAGGTTATCCTAATAATACTATGTTATGATCTCTTAGTGGTAAACCTTTACTAATGCTTACAATTTAATGTTTTATCTCATTGTCGCATTCCCATATTGACTTTATGATATCATGTCATGTCATGCCTCATTATTCATTACTATAACTCTCACTGATTATGTTACATTGTTATGACTCTTGGATAACATGTATTTATTTACCATGTTACATTATTTTTTTATTCCCTAACTTAGATTTATAGATCACCCCTTTATTATGTATGTCACCAGGTTATCATATGTAGTGTTAGAGGAACGATTGATTTTCACAGCATGATAAGAATGTTTTCAATTAAGTCTTTTTATCCCAATTTTATGATGTTATTATATGTACCTATATCCAAAATATATAAGTTAACTCAATATTATGGGTCATATTAAGTAATATATATGTAATGAATCATAAATTAATGTATAAAAATGATATTTTTTCATAGTTTTAATCAGATAAAATTCAAGTAATATTTTGGGATTGGGATTATAAAACTATAGTAAAATACGTAGGGATAAGACTAAAAATAGGAAAAACCTTAAATTTTTTAATATATAGACTAAGTGGTTTCCAATAATATACATTTCCTTATAGAAACTACAAGTGGATGTGGCTCTGGCACATATGTACTTAGGGGTAACAACCCTGAAAATACCAAATTAAACTAAACTCAATCGAGAACTGTTTCATGAAAATGGTCCTCAATGCACACCAAGATTAACACTCCTAATGGATATTATTTGTTAAATTCACAAGATTATTATGATTCATTATTAAGGGGAAAATATTTATATAATATTTTATGTTGGGAATTAGATCATGGATAACTTAGATTGAAGCCTATTAGTTCATTGGTAAGGGTATATTTATCATTTATGGTTTATCCCTTTGAAATTAATAGTTTCCTTTTTATGTGTTTAATAATTTAAATTTCAAAACCCTAAATGTTCTATTTATTATAGTCAATGGTTTAAAATTGGAAGAACAAATTCAACAACCAATTGAGGGGTAATGTGATGAATTACTAAACAAGATACCCAATCCGATGGGAGAAGGAATCAGAAAATGCATGACTGTACTTTCTAAATTGACTCAAGTTCTGAACTAAAACCTAAATAAAAAAGAATAAACGAATTTCCCTAATAAAGATAATGTTAAAATTTATATCTTCATGAGGAAAAATCATCTGACTTTTAGTCAATATTTTGATAATTTTTTAGTGGAACAATGGATTAACTCCAATGAAAAGTTATTCATCATCCTTCATTTCTATGAGTAAGAGAATTTTTTGCTTGAATTTTGTCATATAAAAGGAGAAGCTTTTAAATGATGGTTGTTGTTAAATAATATGAATCATAAGAAGGAGATCGGAGCTATGGAGTGAGAATAATTTTTAAAAAAAAAATCCAAAAATATTTTCATCTCACTATATAACTGAAAATCAAGATGAAATTCATTAGCCTCAACAAAAATGATGACAAATCTATCAGGGTGTATAATGAAAACATAAAACCCCATTCACAATAATCCTTTGTCTTTTTCATTACCTTAAAATTTAAAGTTTAATTATTCTTTGGTGTACTGAATTCGCTTCCACAAAATGACTTTGTAATTCAAGACATTGACTATTATTTGGAATTTTTTTGATGTGCTCTAAAAGATGATATGAAGAACAGAAAATATCAAGGGTCTCATGGGGATAAGAAGAAGGATGTGAAGTTTAATTGTGGTATTGTAATGCATAAATATAATGGTGAAAATAAATTCTAACATCTTTCCTTTAAAAAGTGTGGGAAGCAGCAACCAGAAACTTTCCTAAAGCAGACGAGGAAATGATTTAGGTACGGAAAGGAAGGGCACCTATCTAGTGATTTCTGATGAGAGAAACCCACCAATTTGATGGAAGATAGGAATTCCTTAGTCAAATTCCATCCTATTTTTGAATGTTTCAACTTCAATTACCTAGTACACTATGTGAAATATTACCATATTTCAGGGGTTTTAAAAGAAAACTAATGACAACAACTTCTAAGATAGAAAGGGTGAGCATATGCCATCATAAACACAGAAGTGGATTCTAAAAACTAATTAGTGTATTTTACACTAATTATTCATTAAATAAATTATAATTTACTTTTTTTATAGTTTTACACATTCATTTTTATCTCTCAATTTTAATATAACAATTCAAACACCATCGAAAATAATGGAAGTATAACTTTTGGTGAAAATGGAAAATGAGGGAATTATGTAATACCAAGTATATAACTCCTTACATGTCCACATATGTTGGATTAATGTCCCATGGAACCTTTTCATACTACCTTTAGTGAAATTAAATGCTATTATATGCATGGATTGGCGTTCCTTATATAGTGCCAACATAAATTGTCATGATAAGGAAATCACACTTCATATTTTGAAACACCCTATAATTCTATAAAAGTGAAATGGGGAGGATAAATCTTATTTTCTACCATCATCTCAAGAATTAATATTACTGAATTACAAGAAATATTATCATTCCCTAATTATTGAGGATAAAGAAAATATCATCATTGAATACATTCCCATTTTGAGATAATATGAAGATGCATTTCCAAATAATTTCTTGGTCCTCCTCCTAGTAGAAAGTCTAGATTTTTAATCAAGCTTATACTTATAGCTTTTAAAATAGTCAATAATTCAAATAGAATCATCATTGTTGAACTCGGAGAACAAAATAAACAACTACAAAAAAATATTGATAAAGGGTTTATATGCCTGACTGTTTCATCGTGGGGTGTATCAATCCTCTTCTTCAAGAAGAAGGGTGGGTTAATATACCTCTTCAATGATTATCTTCAGCTGAATAAGATCATAATAGTAAACAAGAATCCTCTCCCATGGAATTTTTTATTTTTTTCGATTATTAATGTAGAGCCTAGTATTTCTCTGATATAGATGTTTGATCAAGATGTTATCAAGTAAAGGTAAAGAAGGGGTAAATCCCCAATACTTCTTTTTTGTACAAGTTATGGGTACCATCATTTAATAGTGATTCCATTTAGACTCATTAATTGTAAAAAAATATTCCTGGATGTGATAAATAGAGTCTTTAGAGATTACCTCGGCCAATTTTTGTATCCTTTAAAGATTATATTCTTATATACTCCAAAATAAAGGACTAACATGAGGAGAATTTCAATACTACACTAAGGACCTTACAGAAAGAATATATCTATGAAATTTTCAATTAATGTGATTTTAATTTATAGAAATTAACTTTCCTATGAAATTTTTGAACAAGAAAAGGGATATATATAGATTATTGAAAAATGGAGAAAATTGAAGGGTGTCTAAGACCAAAATTTGTAATCAACATTCGTAGATTGAAAATATTATCCAGTTATTATCATAAATTTGTGAGAAACATCTCATGGGTTTCAAGTCCCTAACCATGATAACTTGTAAAGGTGTAAAATATTTCTATAATTATGAAAGTTATGAAATTTTTAAATATATTAAGAATAATCTAAACATTGTGCCTATGGTCACATTACCCATGAGTGGGGAACTGTTTTTGATCTACGATGATGCATCTAAAAAGTAATTGGGATTTGTACTCATAAATATTTAAATTTATATCATATTCCTCCCACTAACCAAAGATCCATGCGAATAACTACCCAACACAAGACCTAAAATTGGCTATAGTTATTATTTCATTAAAAACAGGTAGAATTGTCTCTTTGGGGGAGAATTGTGATATATATACATACCATAAAATCAAAAAGTATATACTCACACAAATGGAGACTAATATATTCCAAATAAGGTGGTTATATCTAATTAAGGGTTGTTATTTTTCAATCCATTAAGATCATGGTAAAGAAAACAAAGTGGAAGATATTCTGAGTACAAAGTATACTTCCAATATATCCATGATAAAAAAATTTAAGAGATGCAATATTCCTAGACCTGAAAAGGGTGGATATTGGAATAATAAAATGATTTTCATCCTACCTTGATCAATTAAATGATCAACAATCCATTCTATCAAGGATCAAGGTGTCTTGGAAAGATGATAAGTTTTTACATAAGAAGGTAATATATATTCTAAAATTAAACACTTATGAATATGGAGTTATGAAATTGGGAACCCAGATATGAGTCCCAAAAAAACCAAAACCAAATAGGGAAATTCTCTATGATGTGCATATCTAATTCTTCAATATTAATTCCGGAACCACTTACATGTATAGATATTTGAATTAAATATTTTGGATGGATAACATAAAGTCAGATATTGAGGAGTTTATATCTTGATGATTGGTATGTTATAAATTCAATACTAAACAACAGAAGTAAAAGGGTTTGATGTAACCATTTCCCATACCATTATGGAAATGGGAAAACATAACCTTGGATTTTTTTTAATATTACTCCTCATGACACCTAAAGTTAATAAATCTATCTAATTTGTAGTTGATCACCTTACCAAATCAGCACATTTAATTTCCATCAAGTAATATTTCTCTCTTAACCCACTCACCAAATATAAATAATATAACTGGTAAGACTACATGGCGGCCGCTCTATATTATATATGATAGATATCTGAGGTTTTCCTTGAGATTTTGAAGAATCTATTAACAATTTTGGAATACATAACTGATAATTAGAATTACTTAACAACCTTAGTTGGATAGTCATACTGAAAGGTCAATTCAACCTTTGAAAGATAGGTTGAGATCATGTTCAATGGATTTCCAGGGATGTTGAGATCAACACCTTCCCCCAATGGAGTTCTCATGTAACAATAGTTTTTCATTTGAGCATTAAAATGGCACCTTACGAGGATCTATATGGTAATAGGAAGAAAAATATGAAATTATAGTATGATGGGGGAGCATAATATTATAGGACCTGATCTTATCTAAGAGATTATAGTGAAAGTTCAAACCATTCAGTGTCATATGAAATCTACACAAAGTTGACTGAAAATATATGATCAAAATTTTCAACAAGACCTGTAGTTTCAGGTGGTCGATTAAGTGTTCCTTCGTATATTTCCATGGAATTAGTTGATGATGTTTTATAATAATGAAATGCATAGTCCAAGATACATTGGACCCTATGAGATCCTTGATCACTTTGAAGCAGTGTCCTATTGACTTGTACTCCCACCTAACCTATCTCAAGTACATTATGTGTTCCATGTTTCCCTCTTGAGAAAGTTCATACTAGACCCCTTTTGGATGTGTAGGAAAAGGGATCTGGTCTATTTTATATATCTCTTTTGTTGTTTTTTTTTACTTGATGAGAAATCTGATCAAAACTTGGGTAGGGTTTCAATAGTGGTCGTATAGGATCTTGATGATTCGTTGGTCAAAAAGGTAATATAGAAGGAAGTTTTTGTTCCTATAAAATAGGTCATTGATAGTGCAGAAAAAAAGTTTCCTCAATTTCTTCAGGTCTTCATGTTCCTTCCAATGCCAAATTTAGTCGACATAAATCTTGAGGAGAAGATTTTCCAGGATAAGTTTCAGCCTTAGGATCCGGGGATGAAAGGTGAATATTATCCAAAGTTCGTAGATGGTTCGGTAGAATCTGGGGAGTTGTATCTTTCTATTCTAGATTCCTCCAAGGTGGATGTTCTCTTTCTAGAGGGATGGGAGACTTCTTTTGCTTCTGTATTTCCAATAAGGTTCAGTTCGGATATCAGGGTTATGGAGAATTGTGCCCATGATTTATTAGTTGGGTCACCAAAATCTTCTAGCTCCTCGAAGCTACTTCAGAGAGATCAAACATATATGGTGTCTTCGGGGGGAAGTCTCAATCAGTCTTTTTTAGAAGAAGATGTCTTATCCAAAGTTGGTCTTCTAGTTCATATGGAGCCCAAATACATTGGTATGTAAATGTTCGGAAAGTACCCTATGATTATTGGTCTAGGGACTCAATCTAGGTACAAGATATCCTTTTGGCTAATTCGAGTAACAAATTTGGTTCAATTTTTTGTTGGAAGGCATCTTTAACCCAGTTTTAATGTCTTTTGTAATGATATGGAATGTTAGAGGCCAGAGAGTGATGAGAAAAATAGTTTATATCTCTTATAAAGTATGGAGACTTCAAATTTCCTTGTTGGATATTTTGGAAGCTAAAAACATTAGACCATTTACCAGACATTGCGAGATGTATGGGATTCATAAATTTTTTTTCAAGAGGCACAGTAAACTCTGACTTCTGGATCTTTTGGAAACATAAAATTTCAGTGGCTTTTGTTGATGAATCATCTCAACAAATCAAAGTAAAGGTAAATATTATGGGCATAGAGGTTTTCTTTTCATTAGTTTATGGTAAATGAAATTTTTTAAATCGAATAGAATTTTGGAATCTATTATCCATTTTTTCATCCTATGGATAAGGTGTGGTGTGTTAGAGGGGATTTTAACACTGTTTCATACATCGCAGAAAATGGAGGGGGGCTACCTACTCTAGCACTGCCATGTAGAACTTTAATAACTTTATTTATGGTAATGGTATTATAGATCTAGGCTTTGTAGGTACTATGTTAACCTAGTGAAATAACTGCATATGGGATAATTGGATATGGTCCAGGTTAGATCAATGTTTTGGTGAATTTGCAAGGGTTGGATTGCTTTCCCATGACCCAGGTTTCTTATCTCACTCGCTCTCTTTCGGATCACAGACCTATTGTGATCTTAATAATTAAGAATACCAAAAGATATGAGAGATTAATATACTCTATCAATTGGTCAATTTTGGATGGATTTCTGAAAATTTTCAGAAATTTCTAGGTCCATCAACATAGTATAAATCCTTGGGTGGATCTAAACTTGAAGCTCATGTGCTTATGGAAATAAATCAAGGAATGGATTCTAGGCAGGGAAACATTTGAAAACAGTCTTGAAGGAATAAAAAAAGGATATCGATCATATAGAGGAGATTATATAGTTGTTTTGGGATGATGAAAGTTTTATGAGACTTAATGAAAAGAAAAGTGAACTAGCTCAAAAGATTTTGGATATTGAAAAAGTCTATAGGGAAAATCTAGGGCTACTTGGCTAAGAGAGGGTGATCGCAAAAAATCATACTTTCATGTATTTCTCAAAGAAAAGAGGCTAACCAAGAAAATCGGTTGGAAGTTATATGATGGGTCTTATATGAGTGATCTGGAGGTTTCTAGAAATATGGATTTTGGACCATTTTAAAGATCTCTTGGTAGGCCCGAGAATGCATAATGGTGCAACTAGGATTTTTAATAAAATGAGATGAATTCATAATTTGTTGGAGGGGAAAGATAGTGTCATATTTGTTATCTTTCTGAATGATTAGTAAATTCAAGGAGAATTCATTATCTTGAAAAGAAACAGTGCCCCTGGACCAGATGGATTCCCGAGATTTTTTGTTGTTGTTGTATGGGATATCATTAACGAACAGTTCATGGTGGCTATTTGGGATTTCATAAAAAGGGGAGCTTTACCAATTTCTATAGTATCCTCTAGAGTGGTTTTGATTCCATAGATTCTTCATCCTAAATAGATAAATCAATTTCATCCAATTTTCCTTTGCAATTTCATTTAAAAAATATTGGAAAATATCATCAATAAGAGATTTAGTGGAATTATCCTAAATCTAGTCTCTATGGAACAACATGGGTTTATTCAAGGAAGGAGTATCCAAGGTGTAGTGGGGATAGAAAAGGGTATGGTTAAATAAATCAACAAGAATATAGTTCATTATAATATTATCATTTAGATAGACATAGACAGATCCTATAATAGGATGGAGTAAGGATTCATTATCAAATTCATGAGATTATTTGGGTTCTCATAAGAGGGTTGTGACCTCTTTTTTATATTTTTTCCACCCCTTGGATATTTATTTCTTTGATGGAAAAATCTTGGGATTATTCAAGGAGATGAGAGGATTAAGACAAGTTGATCCCCTTTCACCAAGTATCTATATCCTCGCTCAAGATACTCTCAAGAGAAGAATTAAAAAGGGTGTGGAAGAGGGGGAATGTATTCCTTATATGAACAGTTCTATAAAGTGTATTATTTTTAACATTATTTTCACTGATTATATCTAGATATTTCTTAATGTTGGGTTAAAATATATCTATGGAGTGATTAATATTTTGGAATAATATGGTGAAAAAAGTGTCCAAATAATTAATCAAGGTATGATCAATGTTTTCAAGTCCAAAAAAATTCCCAAAAGGAAAAGCATAAGGATTCAAGGAAAACATGAAATGAAAAGACATAAATTTCCAATGATGTGTCTAGAGGATCCTATTTTAGATGGTTGAATCATAAAAACTATGTTTGAAGAAATTATCAAGAAGATCACGGGGTGTATTTATAACTGAAAAAACAAGTTTCGTTTATATGGTAGTCGAATCACTTTGATTAATAGTGTCCTCAATTCAATTCCTTTTAATTCTTTGTCAATTTTAAAGGCTCCAAAGTAGACAATTGATCTAATTGAGAAGATATTGACCAATTTCATTTAGGATGTGAAACAAATTAGCTGATGTCACTAGAATTCATGGAAGAGGATGAAAAAATATTTACAAGGAGGAATAAATATTTAGAATGTATCAAAAATCATGCAAGTCATGGAAGCTAGGATTTATTGGGAGATCATTGAAGTTAAGTCTCTTTGGTCTCTTTTTATGAGAAATGGGTATAGAATGAACTAGTTTGATTGGGGAAACAACAATAGGAATTTTTTAGGGATGGAAAAAATAGTGGTTGATCATATTGAAACTCTGAAATAGAATGATGGATAGGTGGTGGGTTGTGGGGAGATCAATTTATAAAAAAATTGCACCAGAGTTATGCCCTATTTACCAGGTTATGCTATGCGAAAAAATAACATTTAAAGATGCCTGTGTTTTTTAATGTTTAATCAATTATATAATTAATGATCGATAGAATATTGTCTTTACTAGTATTTACATGAATGAGGAATCTTCTATGTGTATTTTAACTGAAGACTGCTTCAGAAATTTCAATATTAAGGCCATCTGGGGCATGTTTCACGTATAAAGATGCTTGGAAGATTAGGATACTAACTTGTGGTTCAAAGTGATACCATAAAAGAGGAATTTTAGGTTTGGAGACTTAAAAATATGGCCATTCCCATGGATGGTAATACTTATAAGAGGGGAGTATATATGTCATCCAGTTGCTGGTGCTGCAATGCCCCAAATATAAAATCTACATGGAATTTATTATTCAAAGGCAATTGGGCCACAGGTATCTGTTAATTTTTTGACCAAGGTACGGTACATTATGTGTAGGAAAAGTCTATCTTGGAGGCTGGTGCTTCATGCCTACAGGGATCTGTTTACAACTCTTTGGAATAGACGGCCCACATCATGATTTTTTCTGAAACCTATTTTGTTTTATGGGAGATGAGAAATAAAGACATAGAAGGGAAATTTAGCTCTCAATGGTATATTCATATTTAGGTTAGAGTTATATTAGTTGAATTAAGTGGTCTTATTGTAATTTGATCTACCTCAATGTCTCTCAGTCATCTTATTCCAAGAGTTATGTTGGAGAACAAAGTGGGGTCAGGAATAACACAAGGGGAATGGGTAAGATGGAATCCTCCAAGAGAGGGACTCAAATTAAATATCAACGGATCCTATTTTTCTGTTGATATAAGATGTGAATGCCTTGTTATAGATTAACTAGTATATTCTATATTTTGGTTCAGTTGTTTTTATGGTTTAGGTACCTCTTTGGGAGAAGAAGTGAGAGCAATGGCCAGCAGATTTAAGATGCGATGTTAGTTCGATATTAATATCTCGGTGGTGGAATTAAACTCCAAGGTTCTCGTGAGTTTCATCTAGGAAAAATTATATCCTCCTTGGGATCTGGTTAATCTGATTAGAAATATCAATATGTTTATCAATCATAGTATGGAGGTGAATCACACATGGATAGAAGGTAATTTTTCTACTAACATTTTAACAAGAAAGGGAAACCCAAATGATCCAAATATTTTTTATCTTAGTCCTGGATCTTTATTGGATGATTCTATACTATTTGTTAAGGGGGGAAGATTTTTTTCTACATCATTTTCTTCCCCCGTGATGTGTTCTCATACTCTTTTAATAATAAAATGATAATTTCTAGGAATGTAATGAAGTTATAGGAAAAACACATGAACTTATTTGGTTTTTCTAGAATGTTATATCTAATCATATTTAAAACATCATTTAGCATTATAAGAATCACTAATATTTCCATTGAACAATGATCTTATTATTCATATATATTATAGGTTACGACAAATCCAATTGACTCAGAAAAAGTAAGTGATTACCTTGACGAGTAGGATCCTACCCTATGAATCCCATTTGTCATAGATTCTCAGGGTGAAGACATCTATGGGATTTTTCATTGACCAATAAAATTACAGGATTAAAAAACTAAAGAATTATTGAAACTATTTATGGGATAGTTTCAAGCTCGATGAGATCATGGACCAAACCATGTTTTCCAAACCACCCTAAGAAAAACTCACTTTTCCACACTTTACACTTAGGTAGTTTTCTAGTGTAATATAGGAATATGTATCTCAACCCTATCATAATAAATATTCATAATTTATTTTCTATGTAATAATTATTATATTTATTCCTTTTTATTTTAATTTTTAAATGATTAAATAAAAAGTTTGATAAAAATTATATTTCAATATGAAAAAACTCAAATTGTATTTTTGGGTAATAAGAAATTTAAATTATGAAATTCCTTGTAATGAATTAATGAATTTGAAAAATAAATATCTTTTAATAAAATTTAATTATTAAATATTATTTATTAGTTACTATTTATAATATTATTTTATGTGTTAAAAATAATTTTTATAATGGTCGTAAAATTGTTATTGTAAAAAAAATATTTTTCAATAAATATAGATTTAGTTTTAAATATATAAATTTTTATACTTAGATACTTAATTTTATAAAAGAAATATTAGTGTGTATTTATCATGGATAAATTATAAAATAGTGATTTTTTATCAATTTTATGAAATAGGTGAATTTTTATGTAAACATTAAATACGGTATAAACATATGATATGAATTATGACATCATAATCACCCATAAGTGATTTAATATATTACATCAAAGGTATATAAGAACAAATATATATTTAACCATTAAAATAATGTTTTCTTATGGTTATTTTATTAATTTTATAAATCCTTTGTGAATACTCCAAAACCTATACTATCTATTACGGTTTCAAAAGTAATTATTTTTTAACATGAGTCACTTCCACATAAAAAAAGTAAATATTGTAAGGATTTTGGTTATTATCCTTATAAAAAATTAAAACCACACCTCAATGGTAGAAACTACGGTTCAAACCCATAGGAATGATTGTGGTTTTAAAAACATTATTGTATAGAGTCCGACAGTGATGTTTAGAAAATAATAAACAACTCCCCTCACTCTTCTTATATAAACCCATCCATGCCCCCATTAATCTTAACTAAAAAATTTTAAGTACATCCTTACACTTCCATTCTCTCTCTATATCCCTCCCAAGATTCCCTAAAACACTAAATAATCACCCTAAAATTTTGGAAACACCCTCTCAAGGTAAGGGATCATCTCCTTCTCCTCTTTATTCAAGCACTTTCTTTATTTTATGCCTTTTGATTTCAAATTCCTAATGTTGGGATATTTTTTCACAATTCCATGATACTTTAATATTTATGTACAAATTATGAGAGACCTATTTATTTATCATTAAACCATTTTATTAATCTTTAAGTAATACTGTTATGCTTTTGAAATTTCACTCTGATTTTCATGAAAAATGATTATGAAGTGAATTATCATGCACATTTACACTCAAGGGTCTTCACCTATATGTACCAATATGTATTTTATTTGGGAATCCCACATATATAACACAAAATCCTAAAACATGAGGTCAGTATATATGAAATACATTCTTATTTTATATGATCAATTTTGAACACTTATTCAGTTATATGAAATGATTATAATAGGTGAACCTCGATAATACTTCAATGCATTAGGTAATATGTTAATCACATGAGATTCCATGTAAGGTTAAATCTAGATTATCCTAAACACACTATGTTATGGTGTATTTTTTTTACCTTGAATTATGCTAATGATGTCATGTTTTAAGTTATTGCCACATTCCCAATTTTCCTTCATGTTATCATGTTATATCATTCCTTGTTATGCATGATTATGATTATCATTTCTCATGTTATAATATTATGAGTCCTGAATCAAATTTATTAGTTTAACATATTCAATTATTTGTTAATTCTATTACTTATTTTTAAAGCTCACCCATTTCTTATATATTTTCCCAGGTTCCCCCATCCAGCTTTAGAGGAACGATGGATTTTAAGGGCATGTTAAGGATGTTTTATGTAACACCCGAGACTTTTATGTTATATAAATCATCAAAGGAATCTTTTTCTACACAACACTTGCTTGGCTTTCTTTACAAGCAATCACGACCTTCCTCGATAGCTTGCGTCGTACGCAATACCGAGTTTCACTAAACAACGATATGCTATTAAAATATTATTAAAACTAGCCGTTATGAATAGTAATAACCACTTTTTGAAATTTTATAAATTTTATTTTTCAAAATGGACTTCATTTTTGGATTCGGAATACCGAAATTTGCCTAGGGTGAAATTTTGGTATTTTTCTGAAAACTTTCAATTTTTGATGAATAGTGAAACCACTAAGTGGTAGGTTAAAAAACTGAATTTTGCATAAAACTTAATTTTACCGCTTCTGTGAATGGAATTTCAAAAATCCGAGAGACACGGTTAATATCAAGGACTAAAATGTGGTTCAATGAGATGAAAATAATTTTTTGGTGAATAGTAACTTTTTACTTTTTTTACCGCGGTTAATAGTAAATAGGGTAACTAAGGGTAAATATGATATTAATATTACCCTAACACATGTCCTAATTCTATTGGACAAGTGTAATTCGACCATAAACAAACTTAGGAATAAAATATGACCATTTAGGCCCACTTGGATTAGATTAGGACATTTATTATTAATTTATTTAAAGAAGGGTTAAAATAGTTAAAATCAAAGTTTAATAAGTAAAACATTTTTAATATGGGGTTATACATAAGATAAATTCGACTATAAATATTCATTAGAAAGCTAAAAAGATTTCCTACATAATGAGATTTTATTTATAATTTTTAGACTTTAAATAAATTAATTTATTTATGACACAACGATGATACAGTAATTACCCTTTTAAGGAAATATTAACATAATTGATGTTATAAATGCTCAAATGAATGAAATTTGAGACTTTTTATGAATTCCACTAATTTTCTAGGTTACTATGATATATTAGTGTGGATTTAATCAACTTGGTTCGAACATATAATTATGTTATGACTTTCACAAAAATCATATATCAAATAGTGTCAAAATTGACACAAAATAGTTTTTAAATCAAATATTATATAATTAATTGTTATTTTATTCCTAAAAATCTAAGGTTCGGCCAAATGACTTAGATAAGGATATATATATTAATAATAAACAATTTGGGGTTCTTTTGGCATGTTATAGTAAGTTTATTAACCATATAGTGAAAGAAAACAAAAAGACATGGTAAAAGTTAAATTATTTAACTTAGAGTTAAATCTAATTGATAAGGTTAAAATAATACCCTAAACTTGTCTAAATCTTATTGGTTGATAGGATTTCGACCCATCCCCACCTTATCTTCGAAATAAGACCCTTTGGAGCCATTATAAACCGATTTTGACTTTAATATAAAATAATATTTTGAGATATTCCTAAGGTGCCCCTCTCCTCCCTTATAAAAGGGCACCTCCTCCCCCTCCTCCTCACACCAATTTGAGCACTCAAGCTCGGCCAAACCCTGCCAAAATCTCTTCTAAACTTCCCTAGAAACATCCTAGAGGTTCTAGTCTTCCTCAAAGACAAATTTTAGTGCCCTAATAGGAGGTCTCAAAGAGGCGCTTCAAAGAAGAGGTACTTACCGTTACCAATTCTTTCATCTTTATTTCTTCTTCCACTAATTCTTCTTAGGATGTTTCATTATGAAGTAATAACATCAGTATCACTCATATACTGATATGTTATTATAAGTATGAAACAACCCTATTTCACCATCTATCCATCCTACGGAAAAAGAAATCACCGCGCGTGCGTACGTACGGAATACCGTCTCCACGCCGTGGTGTAATCTATTTTCCACCACCACCTTACATGGATGGGTATTATGGTGTAAAGAATAACTATACATAGTTATTATAACATCATAATGATTCTGATATATTGTATCATACACTCCAATTCAATTCAACAATTATGGAAATGATATCATCGCTCGTGTGTACGTACGGAATACCGTCTCCACGACGCGATGAGATTCATTCTCAATGATTAACCATTCATGAATGATTATAAAGTATATATAATAAGTACTAATGAAATATATGACATAATAATGATACTGGATTTATGTATATTTATATGTATGTCATCTACTTACTTCCATTCAAGACAATAAGGAAAGAAAAACAGCGTTCATGCGTACGTACGGACTACCGTCTCCATGAACGGTGTTTTTCATTCCATTTATCTATCTATTATATATATATATATACTGAATATATATGATATATAAATCATATTTTATATTCTGGAAGTAAGTAAATCATGATATAAGTAATAATAATGTCAAGAAAAACAAGTCAAAACACCTACGATAAATGAAACGATTTTACCCAAAACGCTCTTTAACATGGAATTTACAAAAGAACGGGAAAAATAAAGTCATAAGTGAACCATATATGATATAATAACAATTAATTTGATTCTGGAATAAGTCAATAACATGATTTAAATCATTATACAGGAGGTTCGGACACTTACAAAGCAAGTCGGACCTAAGGTAAGGGAAATATCACAATCTCATTTTTATCCGAGATTGTTTATACTTTGGTATTTACTGGGGTATATTTTATCATCCACATCCATGTTTCTTCAATATGTAATATTATTTCCATCCACCTAAAATTGTTTAAATCCAATTTTACCCTTCGGTGAGTTTTTAGTAAAAGATATGAAAGGAATCTTTTGTCGTTTTTATACGAGGTACTTTTTGACTTTTCCGACAAAAGTACGAAGAATGTTTTTTTAACTTATACGGCACGAACGGATTTATACTGTTTTATAAAGCCTTATTTTCATGAAGCTTCCTCTAAAAGATTTCATGACTATTTTCAATAAAATCTCTTTCTTTTAAAATTGCATGATGTTTTGTGAAAAGAAATTGATTTTGAAGAAGAAAGGATATTTTCCTCAAGAATTCAATTCAAGTGTTTTATCAAAATTATTTTCCATATAAGATAATAAAGGGTTCTGTTTCTATCCATATTTTTACATTGATTTGACTATGTTGTGATGGAATTATGTTTATGAATTCCTTTATCTTATAAGAATGGTTTTATGATGTCATGTTGTTTAAGAATCCCATTTTTATTACATGGGTTATGCAATGATGTATGATTTATGATTTTGTGGCACACATAAGAAAGGATTAATTAAGAGATGGGTGGGACCTATATCTCCCTCCAATGCATTGGGTAAAGATTTTATATCTCATGAGATAGACATGGCTGGAATGGTAGGTTATACCGGTTCAGTGAAACAGGACTGAAACGAGGATTACTCGATTCAGAAAGGGACTTTGTCCACTAAGATAGTCTTGGCAATGAGTCTTGACTAACAAGAAATGATTCTCTATGATTATGTGTGTATGCCACAAAGTTCCATGTTTTATGTTATGATTATTGTGATTACATTTCACTGCCATGATTTATCCCATGTTATGAAATTATGCTCTCTTTTGCAGGTTATGATTTCCAAAATGTTATGTTCTTATGAATATGATGTGATTGATATTTCTTTTGTTTACCCTTACTGAGCATTTGAGCTGACCCTTTTATGTTTTCTTTTCCCCAGGATATAAAGAAAGGTTTTAGGTAAAAAAAAGGAAGATCTTTATGGGAGATGTTGAAGATCTTTCACCACGATTAGAAGATTATAGTCCGAGTTTCCAAAGACACTAAACTATTACGGTCCTTGTGTGTGTGTTTTTGTAATGTACTAAGTATTCCGCAAAAGTAATGTAAAGTCCATGTACGTCAGTCTTCGGGTCTCTACAGTTGGTATCAGAGGAAAGGTTTAGTCAACATTTGGAAACTAGGATGCGAAAACGTTAGTGAGATCCCTAGAGATATTTCTAAGGTATGTCTAGGGATGCCCCTAAGGATAAGTATACGTATAGGATATAGTCCTAGAACTATGGTAACGATATTAGATTAAACCAAAGATGTTAGATATTCCCCCTTTATTATGATTTTTGCCTCTCACACTATTCTTTTTGGGTTTTAGAAAATGGCTGGAAACAAGGTGATTTACGATAATGGAGGATATGATGGACAATGGAATGATATTCTTCATGAGCAACCAAATGAAATGGGATTTGGAAGTCCAAACATCATTATTATGCCGAATCAGCAATCTCATAATATGATCAATAAAGTAAAATTTGGTAAGTTTCCTGACTCGGCTAATAAGAGAAAGATGGAGTTTCATGATGATCATAGAGGAAAGAAAGTTCAATTTCCCCTATGTAAATCATGTGGGAAGATGCATCAAGGAGAATGTTTCAAGGGAACTGGAAGATGCTTTGGGTGTGGAAAAGAAGGACACAAAGCAAGTAAGTGCAAAGGAAAAGGTTCAGTTAACACCATGGATGAGGATAATGGTATTGCTAAGACATCAAAAATGGTTAAGTGTTTTAAATGTGGAATGTATGGGCATTATGCAAACAAATGCCCAAAGGGAAAGACCCATGAAGAGAATCAGTATGGTCATATGGGTAGTATTTATGTGGATGATGATGAAGAGACTACAAATGATATGTGAGATGAAAGAATTTTTGAAGCTCGGTCAATGGTTTAAGAATGTAGTGGAATGATTACATGTTTATCATGTGTAATGTTGTATAAGAAATCTCATGGTACTATGGAATAAAGAGACATCTAAGGACTGTTACCCTGTTGTCTTTCCTTGAGTTATGAAAGTGTATGATTAATGGTACCACTATCCATGAAAGGTTATTCAGATATTTTTGGAATTTAGATGATATGCGCACAATGAAGGAATAATAAGATAATGAGGTGTTTGATTGTATTCATGAGCTCATGACTGATATAAGGAGAAGGTTATATCATGGTTTGAGTATAGAGAATTTTTGGATTTTGGTATGTGGAAAGAGTTAACTTTTAACTACATTCATGTTTTCACTAAGGTTCAATGGGTATTCAAGAAAATACTTGATTAAGGCCTTTGAATGTTTGGAATGTGACCAACAAAACATATCTTATGATATATGGGGATCAACGATGGTATTAAATCTCTGGTAATCGTTTTCACTATGTTATGAGAGTGGACTGCAGTATTATTGATAAGCCTAAAGATTGGAATGGATTATGTTGGACATAAGTTAGTATTGTTTGTTTTTTCGATATTATTGATGGGATGTTATATAGTTTTGGAAAAAGGACAACCTGCAGGACGGGCGACAGCCCATCGCTTCGGACAAGGCTGTGGGAATCGAACCCACAACCGAAGTGCGACTGGCCTTTATCGCCTACCACTGGCCTACAGGAAGTCCCTGTTTAGTAGAAACTAGTTTTATTATATTAAGCAGTATGATATATGAAGTATAAGTCCATTTTAGGAACCATATATGATTAATCTCACTATAGATCGACTTATGTATATAATTTTTGCTAACCTTTTGTTTGAGACAGATGGAATGACCAGTCATTCTATCACATGATCTGCTAACACTTCATAAATAACAAATTCAACTTCATTTATTTAAGAGATGAAGTGGAAATTGTTCAAGGCACGAACAACAGTGATATTGTACCAAAATAAAGTAAGTATTTATTCTAATTCAAATTTTCAACTTTAGGGAAATGATCTTGAAAGCCAAAAATGTTGTCCTAGTGATCCTATACCTGATGAATCAGATGGTACCTTATATCATCACAAATTTATGGATTTGTGATTGCTGGCTTTTCCATAGCCATGTTCTCTACCACTCTCCATCAGAACATGATAGTTAGATTTCTCTTCCATATCCATATTTTCACCTATGTGGAAACCCAATGATTAGTCTATTTGGGTAACCGTTACGTTTCATACTTTTGTTTTTAAAGATTTGTTTTGATATTCCTTTTTACGATGTGGGTTTCTATTAAAGAAACTTTCTAATAGTAAACCATTTATAACCCCGACGAATTTCGAGGGCGAAATTCATTTTAAGGGGGGTAGAATGTAACACCCGAGACTTTTATGTTATATAAATCATCAAAGGAATCTTTTTCTACACAACACTTGCTTGGCTTTCTTTACAAGCAATCACGACCTTCCTCGATAGCTTGCGTCGTACGCAATACCGAGTTTCACTAAACAACGATATGCTATTAAAATATTATTAAAACTAGCCGTTATGAATAGTAATAACCACTTTTTGAAATTTTATAAATTTTATTTTTCAAAATGGACTTCATTTTTGGATTCGGAATACCGAAATTTGCCTAGGGTGAAATTTTGGTATTTTTCTGAAAACTTTCAATTTTTGATGAATAGTGAAACCACTAAGTGGTAGGTTAAAAAACTGAATTTTGCATAAAACTTAATTTTACCGCTTCTGTGAATGGAATTTCAAAAATCCGAGAGACACGGTTAATATCAAGGACTAAAATGTGGTTCAATGAGATGAAAATAATTTTTTGGTGAATAGTAACTTTTTACTTTTTTTACCGCGGTTAATAGTAAATAGGGTAACTAAGGGTAAATATGATATTAATATTACCCTAACACATGTCCTAATTCTATTGGACAAGTGTAATTCGACCATAAACAAACTTAGGAATAAAATATGACCATTTAGGCCCACTTGGATTAGATTAGGACATTTATTATTAATTTATTTAAAGAAGGGTTAAAATAGTTAAAATCAAAGTTTAATAAGTAAAACATTTTTAATATGGGGTTATACATAAGATAAATTCGACTATAAATATTCATTAGAAAGCTAAAAAGATTTCCTACATAATTAGATTTTATTTATAATTTTTAGACTTTAAATAAATTAATTTATTTATGACACAACGATGATGCAGTAATTACCCTTTTAAGGAAATATTAACATAATTGATGTTATAAATGCTCAAATGACTGTAATTTGAGACTGTTTATGAATTCCACTAATTTTCTAGGTTACTATGATATATTAGTGTTGATTTAATCAACTTGGTTCGAACATATAATTCTGTTATGACTTTCACAAAAATCATATATCAAATAGTGTCAAAATTGACACAAAATAGTTTTTAAATCAAATATTATATTATTAATTGTTATTTTATTCCTAAAAATCTAAGGTTCGGCCAAATGACTTAGATAAGGATATATATATTAATAATAAACAATTTGGGGTTCGTTTGGCATGTTATAGTAAGTTTATTAACCATATAGTGAAAGAAAACAAAAAGACATGGTAAAAGTTAAATTATTTAACTTGGAGTTAAATCTAATTGATAAGGTTAAAATAATACCCTAAACTTGTATAAATATTATTGGTTGATAGGATTTCGACCCATCCCCACCTTATCTTCGAAATAAGACCCTTTGGAGCCATTATAAACCGATTTTGACTTTAATATAAAATAATATTTTAAGATATTCCTAAGGTGCCCCTCTCCTCCCTTATAAAAGGGCACCTCCTCCCCCTCCTCCTCACACCAATTTGAGCACTCAAGCTCGGCCAACCCCTGCCAAAATCTCTTCTACACTTCCCTAGAAACATCCTAGAGGTTCTAGTCTTCCTCAAAGACCAATTTTAGTGCCCTAAGAGGAGGTCTCAAAGAGGCGCTTCAAAGAAGAGGTACTTACAGTTACCAATTCTTTCATCTTTATTTCTTCTTCCACTAATTCTTCTTAGGATGTTTCATTATGAAGTAATAACATCAGTATCACTCATATACTGATATGTTATTATAAGTATGAAACAACCCTATTTCACCATCTATCCATCCTACGGAAAAAGAAATCACCGCGCGTGCGTACGTACGGAATACCGTCTCCACGCCGTGGTGTAATCTATTTTCCACCACCACCTTACATGGATGGGTATTATGGTGTAAAGAATAACTATACATAGTTATTATAACATCATAATGATTCTGATATATTGTATCATACACTCCAATTCAATTCAACAATTATGGAAATGATATCATCGCTCGTGTGTACGTACGGAATACCGTTTCCACGACGCGATGAGATTCATTCTCAATGATTAACCATTCATGAATGATTATAAAGTATATATAATAAGTACTAATGAAATATATGACATAATAATGATACTGGATTTATGTATATTTATATGTATGTCATCTACTTACTTCCATTCAAGACAATAAGGAAAGAAAAACAGCGTTCATGCGTACGTACGGACTACCGTCTCCATCAACGGTGTTTTTCATTTCATTTATCTATCTATTATATATATATATACTGAATATATATGATATATAAATCATATTTTATATTCTGGAAGTAAGTAAATCATGATATAAGTAATAATAATGTCAAGAAAAACAAGTCAAAACACCTACGATAAATGAAACTATTTTACCCAAAATGCTCTTTAACATGGAATTTACAAAAGAACGGGAAAAATAAAGTCATAAGTGAACCATATATGATATAATAACAATTAATTTGATTCTGGAATAAGTCAATAACATGATTTAAATCATTATACAGGAGGTTCGGACACTTACAAATCAAGTCGGACCTAAGGTAAGGGAAATATCACAATCTCATTTTTATCCGAGATTGTTTATACTTTGGTATTTACTGGGGTATATTTTATCATCCACATCCATGTTTCTTCAATATGTAATATTATTTCCATCTACCTACAATTTTTTAAATCCAATTTTACCCTTCGGTGAGTTTTTAGTAAAAGATATGAAAGGAATCTTTTGTCGTTTTTATACGAGGTACTTTTTGACTTTTCCGACAAAAGTACGAAGAATGTTTTTTTTAACTTATACGGCACGAACGGATTTATACTGTTTTATAAAGCCTTATTTTCATGAAGATTCCTCTAAAAGATTTCATGACTATTTTCAATAAAATCTCTTTCTTTTAAAATTGCATGATGTTTTGTGAAAAGAAATTGATTTTGAAGAAGAAAGGATATTTTCCTCAAGAATTCAATTCAAGTGTTTTATCAAAATTATTTTCCATATAAGATAATAAAGGGTTCTGTTTCTATCCATATTTTTACATTGATTTGACTATGTTGTGATGGAATTATGTTTATGAATTCCTTTATCTTATAAGAATGGTTTTATGATGTCATGTTGTTTAAGAATCCCATTTTTATTACATGGGTTATGCAATGATGTATGATTTATGATTTTGTGGCACACATAAGAAAGGATTCATTAAGATATGGGTGGGACCTATATCTCCCTCCAATGCATTGGGTAAAGATTTTATATCTCATGAGATAGACATGGCTGGAATGGTAGGTTATACCGGTTCAGTGAAACAGGACTGAAACGAGGATTACTCGATTCAGAAAGGGACTTTGTCCACTAAGATAGTCTTGGCAATGAGTCTTGACTAACAAGAAATGATTCTCTATGATTATGTGTGTATGCCACAAAGTTCCATGTTTTATGTTATGATTATTGTGATTACATTTCACTGCCATGATTTATCCCATGTTATGAAATTATGCTCTCTTTTGCAGGTTATGATTTCCAAAATGTTATGTTCTTATGAATATGATGTGATTGATATTTCTTTTGTTTACCCTTACTGAGCATTTGAGCTCACCCTTTTATGTTTTCTTTTAACCAGGATATAAAGAAAGGTTTTAGGTAAAAAAAAGGAAGATCTTTATGGGAGATGTTGAAGATCTTTCACCACGATTAGAAGATTATAGTCCGAGTTTCCAAAGACACTAAACTATTACGGTCCTTGTGTGTGTGTTTTTGTAATGTACTAAGTATTCCACAAAAGTAATGTAAAGTCCATGTACGTCAGTCTTCGGGTCTCTACATTTTAAATAAAGTATTTGTAACTATATTTTATGTTATATACCTAATCATACCAATACACTAGGGATATTGATCTTATAGGTTGAATTATGTGAAAATTATGTAACAAATCATTAATACATATGTAATAAAGATGTGGGTTATGACATTTTATACCAGAATATTGTATTTTTTAATCTTAAAACACTAGTTTTTATTATAGGTTTTCAATGATGTTGCATCATATATGGATAACTAACTTAACCTGCTTTTAAGTTTATTTGTAAACAATTTTTTAGTTATGGTACGTTTTTAAATTATCATGCATTTTTCTTTTAATTAATTTTTAAAAAATGAATATTTAGAGATTTTTTTTCTTTGTTGGTATCTTCCATTTGTTTTACTGAGAAAACTCTATAGATGTTATTAGTGCATTTATTTTAATCACATTTTAAAAAAATTAACTTTACATGTCGTTTTTTATAAACTAGCATAGAATCATAAATTTAGAGCTTTAGATGTTGGTTTTAAGTAAAAATTGATGTCTAAATCCACTTTCTATGTTGGTTTTATAGTAAAAACGATATAGAAGTTTGTACATTATTCATAATTTTTCCGTGTTGGTTTTTTATTAAACAAATATGGAATCATAAATTTAGAGATTTATACATCTATTACCACTTAAAATTGATGCATAATCCCCATCCACACTTTTTTTATAGTAAAACGTACAAGAAAGGTTTTATTTATTTAGAATTTTTCTATGTTGGTTTTATAGTACAACTGATGTTGAAGTTTGATTTTTTTTATAATGTTTCCACATCAACTTTATAATAAAACCAACACAGAAAATTACTTTAAAAAATATTTTTTTAAGGACACCGATGTTCATTAATCCCTTAAATTGGATTTTTAAATCATTGTTATACATCATTTTTCAGAAAACCAACATCGAAACTATAATTTTTAACATTTACTAAATCAATGTTGGTTAAAATTTAAGGTTGAAAATTAAGAAAATTACATTAAAATATTATTTTACAATAGTGATCCTTTATTTACGTCAACAATTCCTACAACTAAACTCAGACCATTCTATAATGTTTCTTTGAAATAGGTGTAGCACTAAATATGAGCATTATTGAAAAGTAAACTTCATGATTCATGGAAGACTACAAAATCCTTCATGAAATAAATCATCATATTCCTAACCAATAGGAATATCTTCAATGATGATATTCTCCCCATCCTTTGGAATTAAATATTCCTCATTAATAGGTTGTATGACCCATTCATTAGAAAAAATTTCCATTGGAATTTCATGTTTATACTTACACAGATAGAAAATCATAGACAGTTTTAGAATATAAAATGTTACGTTATTTCCTTATATATTGTTATTGAATCAATATAATGATATCTAATGAATGATCAAAATAACATAAAATTACACTAAAGGAAGAATAAAAATATTAGCATGAACACATTCAAACAAACATGAATATGATATCCCTAAGGTTGGAGTGTAGGAAAAGAGTCCCTTAGTTTTCATAGTCCACTTTAGTGATTGAAATCGCATAGGCCCTTCCTTGGTCAATGAGTTATACTTTAGATTAGGGAAATGACTTGTATAATGACCAAGTTCCCCACACTTAATATATTGAACTATTAATAGGGCCTTAGGATGTGATTTATTTCTCTCCATCAAAATATTAATTTTTCCTCATCAATTGGTTGCACTATTTCCTTCTTTTCTATATATAAAACATTGTACTATTCCATTGAGAAATTTCTTGGGGTATTCTTACCATATGTTTGGCATGTAAGAAATTGAATCTTATTTATTCTATGGTATCCATCAGATGAACATCCACTCAACTCCATTTCTATCGTATTAGGTGTGTTAGGATGCCCTCCTAAGTTATGGTTGCTAATTATAAATTGAGATAGCTAGTTAGGTATAACAATAAGAGTTTTCACTCTTGATTCTACCCCAATTTGTTTCTTATTTAGAAAACCATAACATTTTCCTTCACATAAATTATTTACTCGGTTCCTTGTGGATTAATACATCTATTAAAACCAAAAATATTTGTGTTAGTATTAAACCTCAAGGTGAGAAACAATATAATTATGAAAATAATTCATAGGTTTTCCTAAATTATGACACCTTTTTACCTACTTATAACACTATAGGTTGATTATATATCAGTTTTAGTTCAACATAGGTTGTAATAGATTTTATCTTCTCTTTATTCATAATGGCTCCTAAAAATAACATAAATTAACAAAATAATATCTCATAGGAGTTTCCAACTATGTGTGAAGTATTTTTTACTCAGAGTTTATGTGGTTATTTGTATTATTGTTTTGACAAATTACAATCCATTATTTTAAAAATTTATATTATTAAAAAAATTATTCTCATTTTATTTAAATATAAACTATATAATCGATTTCTTTTATCAATATGTGTTAGTTTTTTTAAATACAATTTTTAATTTTGTTTATTTTGTTTTTAATATTTTTTTCTAAATTTATTTTTATATAACTTGTTAATATTTTATGTCTAAAATATATTGTTTTACATATTATTATTATTATATTTTAAATATATAATTTTTAATGCATTCTTTTATTTTTTAAGTATACAATTTTTAAATACTAATATATTAATATTATGAAAATATACATATTTATATATAATGAACTATATATAGATGTATATATATATATATACACACACACCATTTACTAATCACCATCTTCTCCAATATGAGCAGGAAACTCTCCAGCCATCACACGACACAACATAGTTGTATCTCAATTGAGAATCCATGTAATGTGACCCTTGCTTCGACTCCATGTTCTAGTTTTAACTCTCACACTTCCTATGTCTGACCCCAATCACCTTGTTTGATGGAATAACAATCAGATACCTCGATCACTCCCTGTCCCTTTTTTGGTTTGTATGCTCTACACCTTCACTATCAGTATTTCTATATATGTGCCTCAAGTTATCCTTGAAAAAAAATTAGAGATCCAAATATCCTCCTTGTTAGTACAAGAATGATCTTAAATAAAAAATAAACACCATGACCACATATCCTCTTTGTGAAACACCACTTACTGCATGACACCATCTCCACAATAGTTTCCACCATTTCAGTGACACCTAGCTACCCGAATAGAAACTCCTCATCCATACAGGAAGCGTTTATTGACCATCATAAATGCTTTAATTTTGCGTGACACCCATCCTAACTCTATCGACAACAAAACACTCAACTGGTCCATCTAACTCATTCTCTTTGAAAGACCCAACATTCATCTTTTGGGTAGTTACAATGAAGGATTTTAATACCAATTATGAGCATGGTAAATCTACTATGAGGCTCCCTAGGAACATACCATGTGATGTCAAAAAAATACCATATAGGTGATCATGATCCAACTTATCATCTTACCATGATTATTCCCCATCCCTATTATGATTTCATTTTACAACCTATTGTGAGTGTTGGTAATGAAGTTACGAAAGATATTTAACCTTCCATGAGCTAATCTGGTAACTATAACATCCCAAAATTTTATCAATGGAATTTCCCTTATTATAACTATGTTATATGGTATAAAACACATAAATCATTTATAAAACCAAACAAAAATATTATTGTCATAAATGAAGAATAAGATAAGTGATATTTATAGAAATTAAGGAACCTATACCAATGGAATAGTAACTCAACCATTGGAATAGTAACATGACCATCAGGAATAGTAATTTGACCAATAGAATAGTAACCTCACCTATGAAAGTATACGAAAAATTCAGGCATCTTATGAATGAAAATATGATATATTTTTATCATGGTATAAGTAAATAAATGTTTCAATAATGATAAATTAAGTTTTGGTATTTTTATAAAATATAAATGTTTGTTTATTATTTTATAATTAATATAATGATTTTAAAGAAAATTTATTTTCATAGAATACAATCATAGATTAAGATTTTGTTGTATTGTAATTGTAAGATAATTGTTTTAGACATTAATTAGTTTTTCAAAGTGTTATAAAATAGACTATAATATTGAAATCGATATTTATAAATAAATAAAGATTTTATTTAAAATTAAATTTCTCATATTTAGAAAATTATTTTCATAAAATGGAGTCCATTTTTGAAATCTATAATATTATAAAAGGTTAGTATTTTTTTGGGATTTTTGAGAAAGAGATGAATGTTTGGTGAATAATGAAATATGGTAGTTTATGTTATCTATCAACTAAATAAATTTTTGAGTAAAGGATGAGGATTTAAGGATGAAAGAACCCATTTTTTCTAACTTTCATGATAATTTTTCTATATATAGACATATTAATCATCAAAATTTATAGTCTTGAGCCAAAATAATAAACAAACCAAAAACACCCCACTCCCCCTATAAATACCACCCCTCACCACCCCTTCTCCTTACACCTTATAAGCCTTTTATCTTGTCTAAATTATTCAAAATTAGCTTAATAAGACTATTAACCATGTACATAATCTTATGGTCTGAAGAAAGATACCAAACACAAGTGTTTTAAGGTTGTTATCAAGGATATGGCATACAAGAGGTAAAATCCTCAATCTTTCTCTTTAAATTTATTTTCTTTTATCATTCACTATTTACCTCACCTAAAAAAGAGGCATGATAACTCATGTATTATATATATACTAAAATTATATTTTCTAATGGAATATCAATCATGAAATCTATTTTCTTCTACTTATATCCTAAAAAACAAAACAACATTCAATATGTACCAATTCACCACCATTATGGACGACAGGTTTTTGTTTTCCACTACTTCCTTCAAGGATAGTCATAAAACCATTATTATGGTTTAAAATATTTTAATAAGTATATTTTATCTTTTTTAATTTTTTAAACTTATTTGTCGACATAATATTAAATAAAATGAAACTAGTTAATGATGGTTGTAAAAACCGCAAAAATAAATTAACCATTTTTCATTAGCATTTTATCTAATGAATCATCCTCACATCCAATCACAAATTTATATATTGTATTATTTGAAATTATTTAGGTATATTAATACCATTTCATTATACTTCATGAGTTTTTTATATTTTATAAGATCTCCCAAAATTATACTCAAGGGAACCGACCATAAACAATGAAAGAAACACTCCTGGAACAACGAAATTGAACTCTATAACTCATAAAAATTTCCATAAACAAACATAATAAAATTATAATAAATAAAATAAATGTAAAATAGGTTTTGGATTTAGTAATTAATGAATCTAATTTGATTTTTTAGGATCTCAAGTGTAGGTGAAAAATGAATCCAGACTTAAGGTAAGGGGATTATCAAACCCAACTCATTTTCTTTGGGTTATCCCTATTTCATGAAATATTTGGTATGAATATTACGCTAATATTAAATAAATATAATTTCATTAATATTCCCTTTTATTTTTAGGGATATATTTTTTTCAACTTGATTGTCTGAAAAATAAAAAGATTTTCCAAAATAACTATTCCTTCTAAAGAAAATCTTGACTCTACTTGAGTTCTCTCTTCATCACTCAAGAGTGATGATTCTCATAAAAAAAATTCCCAACTTTTTATTTGGAAATACAATGTTTATCCATAAAATAATTATTTTTGGTATCATTATATAACCCATTCCTTTCCATGGGTTAATTCATGACTACTATTGTAATACGTTCAATGTGGCATGATTGCTTATGTAAATGTTTTTACATGATTGGTGGTATCATAATTCTATTTCCCTCTAATGTATTGGGTAATGTGATGTATCTCATAAGATAATTTGTATAATCTATGGACATGATGCCAGAGTTTTTCACAATAATGATGTTATGATTATGCAGATATGTTATGTGTGAACATGTTGATAGCTTTGTCAAGACTATGTGTCCTATATGACCATTAAGACATGATGTTTCATTTTTATGTATTAAAACATTATATAAAAATATTCAATGTTTTCCTCATTATTTTGATAATGATCCTATTCATATGATAAATTTATGATGAATATTATAACTCATGTTTTATTGATTCATTCCCCTTATTAATCCACTCATCGGGCATTTATCTCACCCATTTTCATTAATTTATGTCCCTAGGTGACTATATGTACTAAGGATAAAGTTATATCTAAAGAGATAAAGAAGAATATTTTAAATAATTTTTTATGTTTTTTTATGTTCAAATTATGTATGAGCCTAATTTTCCCAAAACACTAAACCTTTGGATCCTGTTTTTGTAACTCTATTATGTTTCTTATCTTTAAAATGATTTAATAGTCAAGTAAAAAAAAATTAGGTCCACTATAATTTGTATCAGAGCATGATTTAGTTAATTTGGGTATTAGGATTAGAAACATTATTGAAAACCCTTAGTATGAGACTAAGTATATGTAAACATCCAAGAAGCTTTGTATTAGAAAGATTCTTAACAAGAGGATCCCAAAAGATATTTTTTTAGAGTTAATCATGGAAAATAATAAATTATTTATTCGTGACTTTTTAAATTACGCTTTTAAAAAAACTATTTTAGAAAATGGTGGAAACTATGAGAAACTAGGATAACAACCCATGTGAGGTACAATGCAATGATTTCACAAATTAAATCCCTAATTCCATTGGAGGTGGAGTTCAAAATTTTATACTGATGGTTACCCAACTATCTCATGATATGATCAATAACTTGAAAAATATGGAATAGCCACCATCACCTAATAAGGAGAAAATATCCATTTATCCATTTATGTGGAAACAACAATTTAAGTTATAAGGCCCTAGCCTTAAACCTTACTTAATCTTGAGTTACTACAAGATTACACATTAAGGATCTTTTCAGGTTTAGAGTTTTAGAGAATTAGATCATAAAACTTTCATTACATTCCACATTTAAACAAAGTGGTTACATAAAAGATAGTATTCATTTTTCCAATCAATGGAAACATATTTAAAATAAAACATGGATTCTTTCTTGACACTTCCTTGACATTATCATCATATCATGTACCCTTCCCTTGACCTGTGAAAAACATTTCAAAAACTTGGGATGAGCATAAAAAGCTCAGTAAGGGATATAAAAATATGGAAAGGAAACATGAGTACATGTATACATAAGAATGGAATCATACTTTACCCATAAAACATAAGCACTTTAACATACCTCATAAAATCATGAATAAATCATAGAAATCATAAGACATAAAGGTAACTTGAGGCATTCATAACATTCTTACGTAGGGAGTAACCCTCTTGGTTACATTTGGAATACCCACCACAGTATATTCCCCAAATCTCTTTGGATAAACCTTAACATTTCACTCCTTCATGTTACCCAATGCATTGGAGAGCTATATCGGGATCACCCGCCCTTATTTTATCACGGAACCACTCGTCTTCATAATAATGCCCAAGAAACATAACATAATCTTATCACATAAAACATGCATAAAGGAAACATAACATTTCCACCTTTCAATAAAAATATATCAATACAACACATTGATATAAATACATTATGAAAACCATTTTCAATACCAAAATAAAAGAAAAGTAAAACATGGTATTTATTTTTCTTTTAAAAAGAAGGTATGGCTTGTAGAGGAAGCCGAAACTCAAATAATGGTCACAGCGGCGGAGAAGTCATTGTCGCCGCATACGTACGACAAAAACATTCCCTTTTGTCGTTTAGTAAAACGCTTTGTATAAAAATATTCCTTTTGGATAAATGTAAAAGTCAAAGGGGTTTATACACCGTATAAAAGAAAGTTGTGTATAAAACAAAATATGCCTCAATGAAAGGAGATTTAGATGAAGTCCCATACAAAGACTGTATCCTCAGATTAAGGATAAATCAGTTACACGAAATATAAGTGGGTATTAAGTGTAAAACAATCTGAGGACATTCACACATAATCATATAACGACATATTCAAGGTGTACAAGTTTATCCCAAAGAATCGAAATTGGGTTAAGAAGTTCCCTTGCAAAAATTAGACAGCCTAACGGCGTCACTTCAAAATTCAGAAAAAGAGTTGATGAGAGATAAAAAGGGTATCCCGTCACTTGGAAATAAAATCTACATCAATAAGGTTATAGAATAACATATCCCAAAATAATATTATGTGAATTAAAATACATAACAAAATAAGTCTTTTAAAAAGAGGAGGGTGAAAGGTTCCCTTACCGACATGGGTATCTTTCGAAACATACGCCCCGTGAAAGAAGGACAATACAACATTGATGTAAATACTCATAAATGAAATAATATTACACAATGAGTAAAATAATGGTCAGTACATACACCACTCAAAGGAAATTGTGGCAAATGTAGCATAAATCTCACGGGAATAAAAGTGAGATGAAAAATCCCTTACGAAAACTCGGTAGCCTAACGGCGCCACTTAAAACTTTCAAAAATGGATTGATGAGATAAAATAGGGTATCTCATCACATTACAATAAAATTTACAGAAAGAGGAATATAAGATAACATCCCCCATCATAAATAATAGGAGCTTAAAAGAAGTGACATAAAGGAGAGTACTTAAAGAGAAAGAGGGAGGTTAGATCTCTTATGAAAATTCGGCAGCCTAACGGCGCCACTCAAAACTTATAAAATGGATTGATGAGAGAGAATAGGCCCTATCATCATATTAACATAAAAATTACAGTAATATTAATATAAAATAACATCCCAATAACAAGAAAGATGAGCTTAGAAGGAATTACATAAAAGAGTGTACTTAAAAAGAAAGAGAGGAGTAGGATCCCTTACCTCGGGTCCGACTTGACTCGATCGTTCTTTAATCTCCTGAATAATAAACTTGAGTTAATTTATACTTCATTAAGAACAGTTTTCAAGTTCATTATTCCTTTTATATCACTTATTACCATGTCATAAACATTATGTAATCATTTAAGTTAATAATGTTCGTTTTGTCGATATTTGGTTCTTAAGTCGAAAGTGGACGTCTTACAATTACATGTTGTTCGTGTGGTCAAAGGTTCATTATATCCATAATTTTATTCATGATTTATATATCATATATATAATATATATCCAGAATATACATGTATTTTTAATATTACATAATCATTTAGAGGTAAGAAATGAAATGCATCGTTCATGGAGACGATAAGCCGTACGTACGCATGAACGCTACTTTCATTTCTATGTCATATTAATGGAATTAAAACCAAATGAGAGGTATGTATATTTGAATTCCATAATTATATTCATCATTTATATGTATCAGACATCATATATAATAACTTTAAATCCATCCTTTATACATCCCACATATGGCATTAACGAATCAAATCACTTTGAGGGGGCGGTAGTCCGCACTTCCTAAAATGAAATTATCGTGTTTACCCACAATGGAAACCATAAAGGAATGCCACAAAAGAAAAATAAAGAAACATGAACATATTATATATCATATATAAATATAGTTACATCTTAATGGCCACCTTTTAAGGTGTTATATGAGTGTTGAACAATCATTGTTTCGTGAGGCAGAAATTCACCATCCACAGAAACAACATGTTCTTTAACCATTTGATGTAGGTTTTTGTAAGTGTAGCTCGAATGATTCTTATAAAAACATCCTAGTATATTGAAGATAATGTATTTTTTACAAAATAAATGAATAAAAAGAGTTTAGGGGGTTGGAGAAGCAAAATAAAACAAAAGAACACAAGTGAAGACATTACCTTAAAATTGGGTAACTCCCTTTGGTTTGATCTCAAAGGCTTCCTTGGGAAGACTTCTGCCCAAAGTGAGGATTCAAGAAGTTAGAGAGGGATGTGGAGAGACAACATGGGCAGGGGTTGGAAAAGCTAAAGGCTTTGGAAGTGTGGGTAAGGAGGTAGAGGTGGGGTCCTTTTATAAGAGGAGAGGAGGGGCACTCTTGGAAAGGTATAAAATGTAACTTTATTTTCAAATGAGTTTCGGATTTTAATGGTCCCACATTAATGTGTTTCGAGGATAAGGTGATAAGGGTTCGAAATCCACCCATCCAATAGTTTTTGGACATGTGTAGGTCTTATATTTTACATTATCTTTCCATTTTATTTAAATCATTAAATAATGAGGTCATCGCTGCATCATCATGATGTCATAAATAATTTAATTTATTTAATGTCTAAAAATTATAAAAACAAATACTATGATGTAGGAAATATTTTTAGATTTCCAATTAATATTTATAGTCCAAAATATCATTTATGTATACAAAATTAAAAATATTTTACTTATGTGATACATTCTTTGTTACATTTAACATTCTTTAAAAATAAAAAGATAAAAAGTCACTTTCTCACAAAAGTGATTTCATGGGGCCCCCAAGTATGGCACAAGGCATCCCATGGTAGGCCATGAGACAACCAGTATCCTTAGGACACATTTTTTGGTCATTTTTTATTATTATGATATTATCTTATTTTCTTTAACTACCCGATTACTCATTAATCAAGATAATTGAAGATAATTACCATCGTTACTATTCATAATATCCAAAAACAAAAGAGCCTTAATTACATAATTTGGACGTTCTGATTCCAAATGTTTAATTCATTTTACCAAATTCAAAACACATAAATTGCAATAATTAATTTAAAAAAAACTTCCCGTTGTCAAAACAAATAGTGGGTTTTTTTGAAACAATATTTATGAAAAGATTGGTACTTGTTTATGCCTAATTCCAAAGTGAAATTAATCCCAATGAACATCATAGAATTACATGGTAAAAATATATTCTAATTAAACTTTAAAACAAATTAAAAAATATTATAACCATATAATTAAATTATATGAAAAAGCAGTTTTGATGTAAAATGCAGTATTTTTCACTATTCATTGAAAAATGAACATTGTCAGAAAAATACCAAAAATTAACCCAGGGTAAATTTCAATGTCCCAATCATAAATAATGTGTTTATTTTGAAAAATAGAGCTTATAAAATTGTCAAAAAGGTGATTTAAAAGGGGTTCTCCATCAAAAGGCGGTTAATCGACCTTTTAAAGAATATTAGAATGTTTACGCCTAAAAACTGGATTCATTTGCATTTTTAATCCTCTAACATTTATTGTAAAGAGTAAAAATATTTGACAAACATATATAATCATTTTTTAGTTAGTTCTGTTCATTATCTCCATTACAGTGGCTAGGCGTTAACTACCATTTAAAATAATATTATTTTATTATTAGAGTGCAATGTAAGATTCCCAAGAAACTCGTGGTTGCGTATTGGGTACGCCATCGAGCATAGCATCCCCTTTAAAGTAATATTAATATTTTATTCACAAATATGGATAAATATAAATATTTCATATTCTTTATTTACCTGGGGTGTTACATCCTTCCTCCCTTTTGGGAATTGCATCCTCGTAATTTTAAAATTGGGCTCGGAAACATCCTTGAAAGTACCCCATCGGAACAAGAGTCGGTAAAACAATCACCTTAAAATAAAGAAAGATAAGTACAATGGTCACCCGAGTTAACCCATACTAGGATTACAAGTATGAAAATATGGACATGGAGGAAAAAAACAAAGGGTCATGTTCTGATGGAGAGTGATAGAAAACATGTTTAGGAGAAAGTTAACCACAAGAAAATCACAAACTTGTGATGGGTTAAACGGTATTCGATTCCCCAGTAGGAAAAGTTAATAGACAAAATTTTTGTTTTAAGTTACTTTTTATTGATGAATTTATTCATAAAGAAGCATAATCACTTATCATTTTGACTTTCAACTTTTATTAGATTCCTTACACAAACTCATATTTTCTCCAAAAGACGAGTATTTAGGAAGACTTATTCGCATTAAGAGTACGATAATCAACTTTTATAGAATCACCTAATCCACAAAAGAGAACTATATACTTCCCATGTCTTTAGAATTTAACCAAAATCAAAACCAAAAAGGTTAGTACAATATCAGATAATCCAGAAAAGGATAACCCTTTATAAAAAAAAATCTATTCTTAATCACCAAAATATGTCCAACAAAACCAAAAGTTCAATGAGGACCATTTGATAATAAATTTGTCCATAAAATTATTCAATGTAAACCAAACTAAGATTGAAATCCAAATATTTGAAGGATTTATTCACATAGTCTTCCAAGTTAAATCGTAACATTTATCTCCAAACAACATCAGTTGCTCTTAATGTCTCGTATTGAAAAGTAATTAACATAATCACATATCCTCCATGATAGATTAATAAATATCCATAGATAACCAAAAATCAACTTACTCTTAATTCATAAAATCATCTAACTAAAAAGAATCAGTCAAACTAACCAGGGACTTCACGTAGTCCAGTGGTAGGTGATAAATACCAGTCGCACTTTGGGTGTGGGTTCGATTCCTGCAGCTTTGTCCGACGCGACGGGTTGTCACACGGTCTGCATGTTGTCCTTTTTCCAAAACTATATAATTCTCAAAACATTTCCCAAAACGAGATATAATCTTCAAAAATGATCATAACATATTTTAACCTCATGTTTATCTCATGCCTTCCATTTTCCAGCATATCATATAATAACCCATAATTACCTCAAAAGTAAGGATCATATAACCCCAAATGGTTCTTTATAACTATGTCCATAAAAGAATAGATAACTATTCCTTGAATAAAATTTCCATATATTAAACATCAGGGTTACACATACTTTAAAAAGTCTTCTAATGTAACCCCATCATCAAAAGAGACTTAATACTCTTAAGAATTTCACCATAACTCTTGAAGCCCTTATATGTTGACATCTTACTCATTCAACATTCTTTATGACCCATTAACCTTTCCTTTCCAACTTATTCTAAAATACTTCTTTCCTACAAACAAAATCATGAATCATATCCTAAGATTCCAAAATAGGAAAACAATAGTTATGAAATAATCCATACCTTTGATTGGTCATTTTCGGTTTCTTCATCCTCAATCAGAATGGCATTAGGTATTGGTAAAAGAACATTTGTACGATCTTGGTGATCCCATTCACGAAACTTATTCATAGTATATGTGTTTGCATAATAACCATGCACACCACAATTAAAACATTCAATTGATCCCTCAGAAAGAACTTCTTTCCCTTTCCTCGAGTCAACTGGATGCTTCATTTTTCCATGGCAGGTTCTTGCTTTATGACCTTAATTTCCACATCTATAGCATATTTCTATCCCTTTGAAACATTTTCCTTGGTGTTTCTTTCCACATTTTTGACACATAGGTTTTTGAACACACTTACCTTTATGATTATTACCTGTAGTTCCGTAGGGATTTGTTTCTCGCATATATGATGCCTTAGAGAAATCACCAAGGTTTAGGTGGTCAATCATGACTCCAGATAGTTGGTTGAGGATAATCACAAGAGTTCTCATTGCAGCTCCCATATCAGTCAGTTTCTTGCTCAAAAAACTATCACAGTTTCCTTCACATCCACTGTTACTTTGGTGCCTGATAGATCTAGCCATTTACTAAAACCAAAAAGGTCAGTGTGAGTATATCAACAAAACCATCATGTACTAATGAGGAAGATAAACACTATGATATACTTACTCATTCACTTTATCTAAAACTAAGACTCTTTCTGAAATCTTAACCATTATGGTAATGTCACTTATGCTTAAAGAATACCCTAACCTCTAAAGTTATCTAAACCGACCTTTGATGCCAACTATAAGGCCCCAACCATAAACCTTACTTAATCTTGAGTTACTACAAGATTACACATTGAGGATCTTTTCAGGTTTAGAGTTTTTGAGAATTAGATCATAAAACTTCCATTACATTCCACATTTAAACAAAGTTGTTACATAAAAGATAGTATTCATTTTTCCCATCAATGGAAACATATTTGAAATAAAACATGGATTCTTTATTGACACTTCCTTGACACTATCATCATATCATGTACCGTTCACTTGACCTGTGAAAAACATTTCAAAAACTTGGGATGAGCATAAAAAGCTCAGTAAGGGATATAAAAATATGGAAAGGAAACATGAGTACATGTATACATAAGAATGAAATCATAATTTACCCATAAAACATAAGCACTTTAACATACCTCATAAAATTGTGAATAAATCATAGAAATCATAAGATATAAAGGTAACTTGAGGCATTCATAACATTCTTACGTAGGGAGTAACCCCCTTGGTTACGTTTGGAATACCCACCACAGTATATTCCATAAATCTCTTCGGAGAAACCTTAACATTTCACTCTTTCGCGTAACCCAATGCATTGGAGAGCTATATCGGGCTCAACCGCCCTTAGTTTATCATGGAACCACCTGTCTTCATAACAATTCCCAAGAACCATAACATAATCTTATCACATAAAACATGCATAAAGGAAACATAACATTTACACCTTTCAATAACAAGATATCAATACAACACATTGATATAAATACATTATGAAAACCATTTTCAATACCAAAATAAAAGAAAAGTAAAACATGGTATTTATGTTTCTTTTAAAAAGATGGTATGCCTTGTAGAGGAATCCAAAACTCAAATAATGGTCATGGCGGCGGAGAAGTCGTTGTCGCCGCATACGTACGACAAAAACATTCCATTTTTTTGTTTAGTAAAAAGATTTGTATAAAAATATTCCTTTTGGATAAACGTAAAAGTCAAAGGGGTTTATACACCGTATAAAAGAAAGTTGTGTATAAAACAAAATATGCCTCAATGAAAGGAGATTGAGATGAAGTCCCATACAAAGACGGTATCATTGGATTAAGGATAAATCAGTTACAAGAAATATAAGTGGGTATTAAGTGTAAAACAATCTAAGGAAATTCACACATAATCATAGAACAACATATTCAAGGTGTAAAAGTTTATCCCAAAGAATCGAAATTGGGTTAAAAAGTTCCCTTGTAAAAATTAGACAGCCTAACGGCGTCACTTCAAAATTCAGAAAAAGAGTTGATGAGAGATAAAAAGGGTATCTCATCACTTGGACATAAAATTTACATCAATAAGAATATAGAAGAACATATCCCAAAATAATATTATGTGAATTAAAAGACATAAAAAAATAAGTCTTTTAAAAAGAGGAGGGTGAAAGGTTCCCTTACCGACATGGGTATCTTTCGAAACATACGCTCCGTGAAAGAACGACAATACAACATTGATGTAAATACTCATAAATGAAAGAATATTATACATTGAGTAAAATAATGGTCAGTACATACACCACTCAAAGGAAATTGTGGAAAATGTTTCATAAATCTCACAGAAATAAAAGTGAGATGAAAAATCCCTTACGAAAACTCGGCAGCCTGACGGCGCCACTTAAAACATCCAAAAATGGATTGATGAGATCAAATAGGGTATCTCATCACATTACAATAAAATGTACAGAAAGAGTAATATAAAATAACATTCCCAATCATAACAAAGAGGATATTAAAAGAAGTGACATAAAGGAGGGTACTGAAAGAGAAAGTGGGAGGTTAGATCTCTTACGAAAATTCGGCAGCCTAACGGCGCCTCTCAAAACTTCCAAAATGGATTGATGAGAGAGAATAGGGTCTCTCATCATATGAAAATAAATATTACAGTAAGATTAATATAAAATAACATCACAATAACAAGAAATATGATCTTAGAAGGAATGCCATAAAAGAGTGTACTTAAAAAGAAAGAGAGGAGTATGACCCCTTACCTCAGGTCCAACTTGACTCGATCGTTCTTTAATCTCCTGAATAATAAACTTGAGTTAATTTCTACTTCCCTAAGAACCTTTTTCAAGTTCATTATTCCTTTTATATAACTTATTACCATGTCATAAACATTATGTAATCATTTAATTTAATAATGTTTGTTTTGTTGATATTTGGTTCTTAAGTCGAAAGTGAACTTCTTACAATTACATGTTGTTCCTGTGGTCAAAGGTTCATTATATCCAGAATTTTATTCATGATGTATATATCATATATATCATATATATCCAGAATATACATGTATTTATAATATTACATAATCATTTATAGGTAAGAAATGAAATGCACCGTTCACGGAGACGGTAAGCCGTACGTACGCATGAACGCTACTTTCATTTCTATGTCATATTAATGGAATTAAAACCAAATGAGAGGTATTTATATTTTAATTCCAGAATTATTTTCATCATTTATATGTAACATACATCATATATAATAACTTTAAATCTATACTTTAAACATCCCACATATGGCATTAACGAATCAAATCACTTTGAGGGGGCGGTAGTCCGCACTTCCTAAAATGAAATTATCGTGTTTACCCACAATGGAAACCATAAAGGTATGCCACAAAAGAAAAATACAGAAACATGAACATATTATATATCATATATAAATATAGTTACATCTTAATGGCCACCTTTTAAGGTGTTATATGAGTGTTGAACAATCATCGTTTCGTGAGGCAGAAATTCGCCATCCACAGAAACAGTATGTTCTTTAACCATTTGATGTAGGTGTGTGTAAGTGTAGCTCTAATTCTTCTTATAAAAACATCCTAGTATATTTAAGATACCGGATTTGTTACAAAATAAATGAATAAAAATAGTTTAGGGGGTTGGAGAAGCAAAATAAAACAAAAGAACATAAGTGAAGACATTACCTTAAAATCGGGTAACTCCCTTTGGTTTGAGCTCAAAGGCTTCCTTGAAAAGACTTATGCCCAAAGTGAGGATTCAAGGAGTTAGAGAGGGATGTGTAGAGACAACATGGTCAGGTTTTGGCCAAGCCAAAGGCTTTGGAAGTGTGGGTAAGGATGTAGAGGTGGGGGCCTTTTATAAGAGGAGAGGAGGGGCACTCTTGGAAAGGTATAAAATGTAACTTTATTTTCAAATGAGTTTCGGATTTTAATGGTCCCACATTGATGTGTTTCTAGGATAAGGTGATAAGGGTTCTAAATCCACCCATCCAATAGGTTTTGGACATGTTTAGGTCTTAGATTTTACATTATATTTCCATTTTATTTAAATCGTTAAATAATGAGGTCATCGCTGCATCATCATGATGTCATAAATAATTTAATTTATTTAATTTCTAAATATTATAAAACAAATACAATGATGTAGGGAATATTTTTAGATTTCCAATTAATATTTATAGTCCAAAATAACATTTATTTAGACAAAATTAAAAATATTTTACTTAGGTGATGCATTCTTTGTTACATTTGACATTCTTTAAAAATAAAAAGATAAAAAGTCACTTTCTCACAAAAGTGATTCCTTGGGGCCCCCAAGTTTCGCACAAGGAATCACATGGTCGGCCATGAGACAACCAGTATCCTTAGGACATATTTTGTGGTCATTTTTTATTATTATGATATTATCTTATTTTCTTTAACTACCTGATTACTCATTAATCAAGATAATTAAAGATAATTACCCTCGTTACTATTCATAATGTCCAAAAAAAAAAGAGCCTTAATTACATAATTTGGACCTTATGATTCCAAATATGTAATTCATTTTACCAAATTACAAACACATAAATTTCAATAATTAATTTAAAAAAAAACTTCCCGTTGTCAAAACAAATAGCGGGTTTTTTTGAAACAATATTTATGAAAAGTTTGGTACTTGTTTATGCCTAATTCCAAAGTGAAATTAATCCCAATGACCATAATTGAATTACATGGTAAAAATATATTATAATTAAACTTTAAAAAAAATTAAAAAGATATTATAACCATATAATTAAATTATATGAAAAAGCAGTTTTGATGTAAAATGCAGTATTTTTCACTATTCATTGAAAAATGAACATTGTCAGAAAAATAACAAAAATTAACCCAAGGTAAATTTAAATGTCCCAATCATAAATAATATGTTTATTTTTGAAAAATAGAGCTTATAAAATTGTCAAAAAGTGGATTTAAAACGGGTTCGCCATCAAAAGGCGGTTAATCGGCCTTTTAAAGAATATTAGAATGTTTACGCTTAATAACTGGATTCGTTTGCATTTTTAATCCTCTAACATTTATTGTAAAGAGTAAAAATATTTGAAAAACATATATAATCATTTTGTAGTTAGTTCTGTTCATTCCCGCCATTACAACGGCTAGGCGTTAACTACCATTTAAAATAATATTATTTTATTATTAGAGTGCAACATAAGATTCCCAAGAAACACGTGGTTGCCTATTGGGTACGCCATCGAGCATAGCATCCACTTTAAAGTAATATTAATATTTTATTCACAAATATGGATAAATATAAATATGTCATATTCTTTATTTACCTGGGGTGTTACAGAAGTTTAGTGGATCTTATAATCCACTAGACATGGAATAATGGTTCAACTCAATAGAGAAGATCATTTATGTACTATACTCATTTGATAAGGATAATGTTACTCTAGATGTCTATTTTTTAGAAGGAGAAGCTAATCTGTGGTGGTCATTGATAAATATCACCAAGTCATAGGATCAAATAGAAGAGATAGAGTGGGAGGATGTAATACCCCAATAATTTAAAAATAAATTAAATATAGAATTTATGAAACAATTAGTCTTTATAAACACCATTTTTTATAACCTATCCATGTAAACATAATTTTTCCACCTTGGTGATTTGAATTCCAAAAAACTAACATACACTGATGTGTTCAGTAAGATATTTAGAGTCTGATAAGACAAAATTAATTTTTGGTGAATAGTAGAATACCCTTATGAATAGTAATGAATATTAATGAATAGTAAATTGGCCAAAAAATATAAACTTCACTCATGATTGTATAAAAAAAATTAGAAATCTTAAAAGTAAAAAAAACAATCATATTACAAGTATTCGTATTTTTGTATGTCATAAATATTTTAATTACCATTTTTGGATTAATTTAATAATTTAAAATAGAAAATTATTTTCATAAAATTTAATCATAAAATGTTACTTTATTTTCTTATGGTTATAAGATAATTTTATGGAATCTAGATTATTTTTTCAATGTGTTATAAAATGAGTTATAATTTTAAAGTTATTTTTTTGATATAAATAAATATGTTATTTAAAGATTAAATAAAATATAATTAGAAAATTACTTTCCAAAAAAAATTCATTTTTTAATTATAAACATCTAAAAACGATTAGGGTGAATTTTTGGGATTTTTCGGGAATACACAAATTCTTGATGAATAGTGAAATACGGTAAAATACCATATATACATATTATTAGTTAAATACACTATTTATGACATCATATGTGTTTTAAGGACACTTGGTTCGAACTCACATGCACTTATAAATATTATGGGTCATATTAAACAACCCTATTGGTTGTCTTGATGGAAATAATAAAATAATGAATAAAATATTCAAAATTTAATCATCTCCTCCACTATAAAAACCCCGCTCACTCCCTCTTCTCCTCACCCCTCTAAGACTTTAATATCCTCAAATTTATGCCCTAATACCCTCCCCTAGTCACTCCCTACTTTCAATAAGTTCTTGGTCATTCCAAAAGACTAAAACCCCTTCCCATAAAGAGTTTCTCAAAGAGGTGGATTCAAGAGGTAAATTCCTATTTTCCTTTCTTTTAGTTCATGTTCTCTTTTATGTGGTATATATTTCAAGATTTCATACCATGTTATTATTTTCATTTTGTTATATTCCAATACTATTTTATGGGTCTTTTGTGAATGGGTGACCCATTTCCCCTCTCCTTTTAATGTTTTCTAAAACTGTGTTGCATAGCCGTTATGCTGCAGAATTTTCGACTCAAAATCTCTCTCTGTTTCAAGAACTCTTATTATATTATTATATTTTAATTTAAATTGTCATATTTTGGTATATTTAATTAAATATCCCCCTTACTGTATTTATTATGTAATAATTATGATATTCCATTTTTCTCTCATACATATATTTTATGAATTTTTATGTGACGTTGTTAGGCTGCCATATTTTCGTAAGATATTTCTCAACTTTTCTTTTATTTTGAGTTCCTTTATTTTTCTTTCCACTCACACTTTCTTAAAAATTTTGTGATTACTCCAATATTTTACATGTACTAGAATTTTTTCATGATAAATGAATAATTTTTCATCATCTCTCATTTCCCATTCATTTATACTAAAAATGAAACCACCACCCAAGATGTGCTAATATACCACATTCAAGGAAGATGGGATTTCAATTTCTATTACCATATTAAATTATGGTAATGAAACCATTATTATGGTATAACCAGACTATTATATTTTTATTAGGTCTCATATATTCTTCTATAATCTTTTTTTACAAATGGTTTTTATTTATAAAGAAAAATGAGTTCGTTGTGTTCAAAAACCGCAAATTAACCCAAACAGTTTTCATTAAAGGATTTGAATAATGATTCATATTCACTCAAAGTAACCAAAATAAATTTGCATCCATGTAACCTTCTGTATGTTAAATAATTACATATAAATTCAATTATGGACAACAATACTCATTTTACATTATTCTCCATTCATGTATATAAGTATACCGGTCATGAAACAAATGGCCCCAACAATGAAATTAAACCACTTGACCCATAAAAAAGGCCATGAATCAACTTAATAAGGTTATAATAAATAAATTACACATATAATAGGATCTTTAAATATTAATTAATGAATTTAATTTGGTTATCTTGGACATTAAGACCATGTGAAGAACACCATCAAACATAAGGTAAGGGTTTTTTCATCTCACTCCCATTTTTGTGAGATATTCCATATTCACTACTACTACTTCTATATGGTGTATGTATACTTCCCATTGATGTTTCAAATCATGAATATATTTATTTTTATGAAAATAAATTCATCATTTATGATTATTAATTTTGGGTCATATGATTCAATTGATTACAAAGTTTTAAATATATTCTACCCAAACCTCCATTTTTATTCGGGTTGCTCTTATCATTTACTCACCACATTGATATTAATATTTATTCTTATTTCAGAATAATAAATTTTGTTTTAATTTTTTATATATTTTTTCCAACTATAATCCCGCATTCAATTATGAGGATTTATATGTTTTAAAATGATCTTTCAAAAAATCTTCCCGAAATACAAGCTCGATTCATGGAACTTCTCATATTTTTTCCTCTTTTGAAGTTCAATATATAATCTATTTTAAGCCATATTTATCTTTATAAAATCAAAAATTATAAATTGAAAAATATATTTTAGGTAAATTTATTTTTTTTATGAAATCAAACATACCTTTTCAAATTAAAATCCATTAATATTTTCCTTAAACCGCACCAAAATGTTTTATTTCTAAAGCTTCTTTAAAAAATATTTTTAAATGATTTTACCAAAATAATACTTTATTTAAGCCTAAAATATAATTTCAATGACATTAAATTTTATTTCTTAGTACATACATGTTTAAAAACATATTTATCACAAATAAAAATGACATTCCAAAAGAACTCCTCTTTCCAAAGTAAAAATGGTTTTTTTTCTCATATGATTAACTTTTATGGGATATATGGATTTTTCACCACTTATGTTCTGATTGTGGTGTATGTAATGACCTTTGGAATATCATAACAAGAGTCACCTTATTATCATGATATTCTAGTGGATAATGACTTTATTGTTTCAAGGTGGTATGGGACACTTTGGAATGTTTTAGGATTAATGCCTCAAGGATTTTTCAATGGTCTCATGTAAAAGTATCTCCATCTTGATCAAAAAACTTTTTTAAATCTTTTACTTAATTTATTTTTATCTCCTATGTTTTCCTACACCATGTTTTATTTAATGGTTTATGATTAGTTTGATTTTGGATGTTCTATCTTGAAACCATTCACCATATTACTCTGAATGGTTGTGTTTATGATTAATGATTGGGGAAAGTTATTCACATTTCATATGTTTGTTTCAATATGAATTCTTATGTTTTTTATGTTCACCACATTCATATGAGGAACTAATTGTACTTAGTAAGTGTTGGGTGGGGCCCACAATATACCCTCAATGTATCGGTAGGTATCATGAGACAAACTACGGTCTTGCACAAGGCCTGGACAAAATGATTACGTATGGTCTTGGAACGAGGCCTTTACGGTATGGTTATGATGTTCTGCATTATGCATTCCCTAATTATGACAATTGTATTCATGGTACATGTGTTTATTCAACTGGTATAATACCCATGATTATGACATTATTTATTCATCTCTTATTCCTTCAATAATGTGTTCAAGTTTTTGTTAAATCTATATGTTTTTAGTTATTCAACATGCCTAATGTTTATGTTATAATATCTTACACTATATTTCTTACCATTACTGAGCATTTGAGATCACTCATTTCTTATGTTTCATTTTCACATGACTTGAAGAAGCTTATTATGAATGACCCGCAGGGATAATCTAAGTGTTTTGGATGTTCTCAAAAAACATTTATGTTATTTTTCGTTTCAAGTTGTAATATTGAACCTATGTATGTATATGTTTTTCCAAAACTACTAAACTACTCGGTCCTTCAGGATTTTATTCCTTGTAATCATTTCAATGTATTAAAATAATGCACCGGCTCTGGGCTTCTCGGGTCAGGGAATTATAGAGGACTTTAAGAAAATATTTATTAACAAGTATTTCCCTAAAAATATTCAGACAAAGATGGAGAGAGAATTCACATAGCTAAAGAAAAAAGAAGGTGAATCTATAACGTATTACGAAGAAAATATCACAAGGCATTAATGGTATACCTCTATTTTTGTTATAAATAATCATTACAAACTATATTGATTACTTAGAGGTTTAATAACAAACCTTCGAAAGGATCTAGCTATCTAAGACTTTGGAAATTGTGAATATGTGGTTCTATGTCCTCTCAATGTAAAAATAGAGTTCAGATAATGGTCTCATGGTTATGGAGATAAGAAAATAATAATGGAGTTTAAGGTTAGTGGGTAAAATGAAAAACCAGGAAAGAGGGTCCAACCAACAATGTGTTAAAAATTTGGGAAGAAACATTATAGGAATTACCTCAAAGGTATGAGAAAATTATTCCCGTGTGAGAGAGATTTCCATCAAACTAAAAAATATTAAAGAGGCACAAAGAAGTCATCCAAAATGATAGAGTAAAGAAGGGGACCTACTAATTCACCACTTATGGCTCAATGATTCAACTATAGGGAGAAAGGGTGCTATGAAATCTATTTTATTAAACCTCAAGTATTTGAGGTTAATCAACATATGCATCCATAAAATCCAAAAAAAAAGTAAGGGAAAGCTTATATCATCACTACTCATGAAGTGGAGTAAGAAAGGGAAGTCTTGTAAGGAACACTTCTTATTCACTAAAGAATAGAAAAAAAAATTTATTTTATTTTGGTTCTATGAATTTCTTTATATCCTATAGCTCTTTATAGAATTATTTAATCATATCCCACATACCTTAATGTTGAGATATCTATAAAAACACATTGTTTTGTGATAATTGAAACCCAAGTGTTGGGATATTCTCTTGTTGGTTTATATGGGAAAATTCTTCCAGTGAATCTCTTAATACATCCCTTAGTATAATTAGATATTATGTAGTGCATGGATTCTCTCTAATTATACATATCTCACATCAACTATCAGTAAAAGTGAATCTATTTTAATATTTTGATCCATCCCATGCTCCTCTAAAAATTTAAGGAAGATAATGAATCTCCTTTTGGAATATCACTCAATGGTGTGGGTGTTGATTCCATATGAATAAGAATACATGGACCAAATGGTTTCGTCGAAGTAAAGCATCCAACTAGAGGAAATTCCCATTGTTAGGGAATACACTAATGTATTTCCTAACTAGTTACCCTAAATTATCCAACATCATGAGGTATATTGCTTACTGTAACTTATACTTGTAACCACTCCTATCTCAAAATTTCCTTGAAAGATGACCCTTATTGAATTGGAGGAGTTAAATAAGCAGCTGCAAGAGAACTTTGAAAAGGGGTTCATATTCCCTAGTAAATCACCTTGGGGTGCACCAGTTCTCGTTATAAAGAAAGAATATGGATCAACGCGACTTTGTATTATTTATAGGGAGATAAAAATTCACTACAAAGAAAAATTATCCTCTTCCGAGGATAGCAGGTTGGTTCTATCAACTACTATGAGCTCATAATTTCTCAAAGACGGATCTTCATTCTGGAGATCATCAACTGAATGTGAAGAAGGAATATATTCATAATTTTTGTTTCCATACAATGTATGGGAACTATGATTTCATGGTGATGTCATTTGGACTTACTAGTTCCTCTACAATCTTAATGGATTCTATGAATAGTGTCTTTAGAGACTACCTTGAAAATTTAAAGGTAGTGTTTATCGATGATATTATCATATACTCCAACATAAAGGAGGAATATGAAGAACATTTAAGGATTATATTGGTGAGATTAAGGAAAGATAAATTGTATTCCAATTTTATCAAGTGATACTTTTAGATTAAGTAAGTCACATTCTTCGGAAACATGATCACAAGGGAGGGAATTTCGGTGGACCCTTAAAACGGTAATTGAGAAATGGACTAGACTCACTAGTGTCATGGAAATATGTATTTTTATTGGCTTAGTTGTGTTCTATAGATGTTTTTTGAGTAATTTCTCACAATTTTATAACCCAATAACTATGTTAATATAGAAATTTATAAAGAATTCTTTAATGGAAGAGTTTGAGAAAATCATTAAGGAGCTCAAGAAGAGGGTATTTACTGCACTTGTACTCACAATACCAATTTTTGGATAAGGTTTTGTGATATATATAGTGATTCTTAAGAGACTTTGTTTTGTTGTTTACTCATACATAATGATAAATTGATAGCCTGTGCCTCATGGCAGTTAAATATCTATGATAAAAACTATCCAATTCAAAATCAAGAGACAAAATCTGTGATTTTTTCCTTGAGATTCTTTTCGCATTACCTCTTTGTGAGAAGTTTGGCATATATAATGATCACAACATTGTAATGTATATATTCACACAAAAGGAGATCAACATGAGTAAAATACTATGGTTTGAGATAATAAATTACTAAAATAACTCTATTAACTACCATCCAGGAAAGGTGAGCAATATAGATGATGATCTTAGTAGAAAATAACCTGCTACTCTATTAATGATGCAGATTGAGAAAGAACATATCAACATTGAAGTTCACAGGATAGATATATAAATCATAATGGAATGGAATTCATCCTACCTTTCCCAAATTATTTCCCAACCATCTATCCAAGAGAAGATCAGGGAGCAAAAAATGGTGACTCTGAACTAAAAAAGAAGTTGTAAGAAGTAAAGTAAGGAAATATGCATGAGTTCCACATCAATTATGATGGTTTGATTTACTTTAACACAAATTTTTTTTATTAAGATAAAACTTTTACAGAAAAGTGGTAAACTAGTCAAGTACTCAAATATAGTCATGCAATATAATGCGTCATAGTTGAATCAATGATTTACAGTTTTAAGCCTCTTAGAGACCTTACCTCTAAGGGGACTCCATTAAAGGATGATAACCTGCTCATACGAATAATATTTGAGTAGGTTTTCAAAATTATAGACTATATTTTTCTAGGATTGGATGAGCTATTCCACATTTATCTTTTTCCTGTTGAATCCACGTTCCAGTATTCCTAGTTGTTTTTGAGTCGAGGCACACTACTCCTTGGAAAAGTTTACCTTAATGAACCTCTCATTCAGCCTTTCAAACTCTTCCTATATAGTAATTACCTCTATACCATTGTTTGTGAATTCCCCATTTCCATAAATGATTACTTCCCAATCATCACACTCCAACAGTTACTTCCTACTCTGGAGGATAACAGATTCTGAATGTTCCTTCTCAGCATTAGTCAGGTAGATGACAGACGATTCCCTTGTTGGGGGATCTAGTTTCTTAGTATAATTTGACTCCACTTGCTTAGGAACCCTTGGAGGGATCTTGTATTTTATTGAGTATCTAGAAACATGAGGTATTGCGAAGAAAGAATAGTCTTTTCTTCTCTTCGGCCTCCGAGAGTGCTAAATAAGCCCCTCTGTATCGATCAGGGTGTTCTTCCCCTTCCTAGGATTTATATGGCTCCTGAACCTTATATAAATAAGTTTATACACGATAATGAACACATCTTGTATTTTTCTGTCCATCCTGGAAGTACTAAGACATATCGTGATCTTTGACTACACTTGTGGTGGGATAATATGAATAAGGATATTCCAGAGTATATCTCAAAGTGTTTGGTATATCAGAAAGTTAAAGTAGAGCAACATAATTCTAAAGAGTCGAAGAAATCAATTACAATACCAACATAGAAATGGTATAATATCACTATTTAGTTCATCCTTCATCTCCCAAAGACATCCAAAGACAAAAATGTAATATGGTTTCTAGTGGATAGAATCTCCCAAATTTCCCACTTCATTTCTATTCATGATGATTTATTTCGTGAATAACATTACAAGTTTTATGTGAATGAAGTGGTGAGGATTCAGGGGGTTTAACTTTAGATCATATTTGATCATGATATAATGTCAAAATATAATTTATGTAGAATATATCAACTTCATTTGAGTACTAAATAGAATTTCATCATGGTCTATCAACACCAAACTAATGATCAATCTGAAAGGACTATTCAGAATCATGAGAAGATGTTGAGATCCTATGAAATGGAATTGAAAGGCTGATGGGATCATCATCTCCCATTGGTTGAGTTCTTATACAACAATATATTACACTAAATTATTCAAATGGATCCATATGAAGCTCTCTATAGGAAGTGATGTTAAACCCAATCTTGTTAGGATGAAGTTGGGGAACAAAATCTACTTGAACCTGATCATCTGAAAGAGATAGGAGAGAAGTTGGAATCCATCGAACAATATAAAAACGTTTCTTAGAGTTATAAAAATAGATATGTTGACAATAATTGAAGGGATTTGGAGTTTGATTTTGGAGACAATTTATTCCTTAAAATATCACCACGGAAGAGATCCATGAGGTCTGGAAAGAAAGCTAGGCCTAGCCCAAGGTATATTATCCCCTTTGAGATCCTTGATCACAAAGGAGTAGTGGCCTATTGGCTTTTAGTTCCACCAAATATGCTTCAAGTTCATGATGATTTCCAGGTATCTATCCTAAGTATGTTCATACCTTACCCCGCACATGTATCGAATTAGTAGGTGGTAAAACTAGAGAATGACCACTTTTATAAAGAGAGAATGGTGAAGATATTGTACCATATAAGAAAATTCATACAGAAAAAGATTAATAACCATATCAAAGTGTTGTTGAGAAACCATAAGTATGAAGAGGTAATAGGGGAACCATATGAAGAAATGAATAAGAAACACCCTCACATATTTTCACCTTATTAAGTAAAATGAAATGTTGAGGTAAATTTTTCAAAAGGGGGGAATAATTTAATGACCCAAAATTTATCCAATTGAATTTCTCTTCTTATATTTATGGTATATATTATTAAACACATAAATAACATATATCACCCTATAAAATAATTATTCTCAAAAATAAATAATGAAATAAGTGGTATTTATAGAAATTAAGGAACCTATATCTGTTGAATAGTGACTGAAAATTTAGAATTGTAACATAACCATTAGGAATAATAATTACTCCAATAGAATAGTAAACTCACCTATGAATGTATAAAAGTAAATTTTATATATATTATAAATGAAAATATGATATAGTTATACCATGGTATAAGTAAATAAATGTTTAAAAAATAATAAATTAAGTGTTTGTATTTTTAAAAAATATAAATGTTTCCATACAATTTTAGAATTAATATAATGATTTAAAAGAAACTTTATTATCATAAAATAGATTCATAAATTAATATTTTTTGTATCATAATTATAATATAATTTTATGAGACCATAAATAAATTTTTCAAAGGGTCATAAAATCGATTATAATATTTACATCGATATTTTTCGAATAAATACTAATTTTATTTAAATATTCAATTTCTCATATTTAGAACATTATTTTCATAATATTGAGTCCATTTTTTAAATATTCACATCAAAAAAATCATTAGGGTTAATTTTTATAATTTTTCTAAAATAGTTGATTTTTTGTGAATAGTGAAATATGTTAATTTCTGGTATTTAAGAAATAAATAAATTAGTAAGTCATGGATGATGGAAAAAACCATTGTTTAAAACTATCCTAAGAATTTTACTATACTTAGTCGTTGGAATCATCAATATTTATACTATTGATACAAAATAATAAACAAATGAATACAATAATCAAAATATACCCTCTCATCGCCTATAAATATCACCCTCACAACCCCTTCTCCTCACACATTATAAACATTTTAGCTTGTCTAAATTCTGAAAATTACCTTATCAATCCTCTTCCCCACATATAATAACTTTTTGTATCAAAAAAACATCAAACTGAAGTGCCTTAATGAGGTTCTCAAGGAGATGACATTCAAGACGTAAAATCTGCAATCCTTCTCTCTTTATTTATTTTCTTTTCATATTATCTTCTCACCTCCCCTATCAAAAGAGGAATGATAAATCCAACATTATATATATATATATTTATTTATTTTATTGTGGTAATAGAATATCTATCATCAAATCCCTTTTCTTCTCCTTTTATTCTAAAAATGAAAACATCGACCGTGATGTTTCAATTCACCACCTTCGTGGATGATGCATTTGTTTTTTCCATTACTGCCTTCATGTTTGGTCATTAAATCATTATTATGGTTAAAACAGACTTCAATATGTATATTATAACTTTTTTAATGTTCTTTATATAATTTATATTCATAATACTAAATAAAATTAAACTAGTTCATGATGGTCATAAAATTCTCCAAAATAAATTAAACATTTTTCATAGACATTTTATCTAATGAATAATCTTCATATATGAGAATAAAATTTTATATTGAATCATTTAAAATTTTGTAATTATATTAATATCATTTTATTTTATTTCGGTATTTTTTTCCACTTAACAAGAACACCCATAATTATACTCAACGGAACTGATCATAAACCATAAAGCAAACCCTCCTAGAATGACTAAATTGAACTCTGTAACTCAAAGAAATGGTCCTGAAAAAACATAATAAAATTAAAACAAATCAAATAAATATTCAATATTTTTTTAATTTTGTAATTAATGAATATAATTTGATTATTTAGGATATTAAGTGAAGGTAAATAATGCATCGATACATAAGGAAAGGGCATTCTCAAACCCAACACCTTTTCTTTGGGTTATCCCTCTAGCATGAAATCTTTGTCCTGAATACTACTATAATATTATTTAAATATAATTTCATTACTATTAAATTTTATTTTATTGGATATACATGTTTCCAAATTTATTTTACGAAAAAAATATTTTCTAAAAGAGCGCTTTTTTCGAAAACACAATTTGACTCCTCTTGAGTTGTTTGTTCTTCACTCATACATGATGATACTTATACCAAATATGTTTTTCACCTTTCTCATTTTGAAATACTCTGTTTAGTAATGAAATAATTATTGATTATATCCTTATTAAACCCATTACATTCCATGGGTTAATTCACGACTATGATTGCAATATATTCTATGTGGCATGAATGATTATGTAAATGTTAGGGTGTGATGGGTGGACCAGGAATCGTATAGACCTCAAATGTTTTGGGTAATGTGTTGTATCTAATGATATAATGTGTATTATGCATGAAAAGGATTCTATATTTTTGAACAATGAAGATGTTATGATTATGCACATATTTTATGAATGAGTAAGATGCTAGCTTTGTTTGCAAATATGTGTGGTATTTGACCACTAATGCATAATATTTAATTTTTATGTGTTTACATATTCCAATCCTTTAACAAATGTTTCAATCATAATTTTGATAATGATCATATGATTATGATGTGTTGATGATGATTAATCTCACTCATGTTTTATTTGTTCATTCCCCTTATTCATCCTCTTACTAGGATTTTAGATCACCCCTTTTATTTGATGTATATCGTGAGGTGAATATGATTACTAAGGATAATGTGATACATAAAGGCATAAATAATAATATTTTAAATAATTTTTTATGTTTTTTTATGTTCAAATTATGTATGATCTAAATGTTTTCATGTCACTAAACCTTTGTATCCTTGTTTTGTAACATTATTATTTTGTTTATCATTAAAATGATTTAATAGTCAAGTAAGAAAAATTAGGGCCTCTATAGTACCTACTAGGAATGGTTAAAGTGAACCTAGCATGAAAAATGGTTTACCTACAATAAAGAAGGAGTTTTTTATACCTTCCATGACATTAATATTTCTAATTACCATGAATTAAATTGTTTTACTTACTATGAAATTGTTTTTACCATGCATTATTTTTATAAAATGAATATAAAACCTAATCACTTGCGCAATCAGTATACTGAACAAATGTCAATTATGTCACATGATCAATATATTACTTTTCTTATTTTTGGGAAAATTGATATTTTGTATTACACTGCATTTTTACATTTTTTTGATATATTTAATAACTTCAAGTTTAAAAAAAATTTATTTCTCTTTTTTTGAAGAATAAATATATAATATAGCTTATATGTGTAGACAATATGTTGTAGAAATTTTTATAAAAATAATTATGTAAATAATTATTTTCATAATAATTATTTAATGCTCTATTTTATGTATATTTTTAAATAAAAAATTGGTTTAGTATTGTAAAAATGTTTTTAATGTTTTATTTATTTTAATAATTATCTTTTATCTTAAAAATAAATTTTTAAATGGTTTTAAAGTTATTTCTTGGACAATTAAAAGATATAAAAAATAATCATGATAATTCAAAATATATGTTATAAATATATTTCTAATTTTTATTAATTTTTTAAGGAGGATTTATGTGATTAGCTAATAATACGATCTAAGATCTTGGAGTTAATAACATTTAATTGGATATTTCAATGAAATAAACTAATGAGTTAAAAAATAGGATAACGTATATTCAAAGATTTACAATGATGCTTTATACGATCTTTTATAGAGAAAAATACAACATTGATTCTTGAATTGAGAGGTGATAAATTTGTGCGATGACTTCTATTCCATTGTTTCAATCCTAAAGGACTTCTTCATCTTGATCATCTATTACTAATCTGATTGAATTTATTCAACTACATCAACTTTATTCATTATATTCTTGACTATTCTATAATTTTTCAAAAAAACATTCTTATATTTCTTCAATCCTGTATTTTTCTCTATATTTGATTTAAGATTTTCCCATAAAGTTTTATCTAATGGTTTATTCCTCGCGTCTAAAAGGAGGTTCAGTTTATGAATCCTAGATATAAGTCATGTGGTTTATGAATCCTTCAAAAGATAGTTTGGGGTTATACCACCAAGTAAGAAATTGTATATACATATGAAATCTGGTTTCCACTCCCTATCATAAGTCAATAATTAGTGAATACTCATCTTCTTACCAAGTAGATAAGATTGAAGAGTGGACTATGATCTTAGTGATCTAAACCACTATAAAAAAACATAGTGTTATTTTTTTATTTACGCCTCTAAATTAACATTATATAACACTATGATAATAATATTTGATTAAATAATTTTTAAAAGTAGTATTCAGTCCCTCCTCCCTTTATTCAATATTTCCATATACCGGGACATAAGAATTGGTATCTTAGTGTGGTGTCTCTTAAAGAATTTCTTATAACCATTTCATTGTATTTTTTTTGAGCTAACCATTATACCATACTTAACAGTCTAAGGTAAGATCCACTAATTTGATTATGGAAATTCATAAACTTGAGATATTGAATCCAATCAGACCACCAAAGTTCATTAGAATTAAATATTTTTACTTGAAGGATTGTATGGAAGTATTTCAAACAAATTATAGGTATTGAATTTTTGTCTATTCTTCAAAAAATTTAAAAACTTCCTAATGTTGATTTAGAAACTATAATCCATAATGATTCTAAAAAATGTCTCCTAAATTACAAAGTTATCAATTACTTATAGTTTTCTTTAAGTAGAAATATTTATAGACATATTTCACCATGTAAAACTGCTTCTGAAATCTATAGAACTTTAAAATTCACTCATCAAGTAATTAAGAAGTTTTAGAGAACGAGGCTAGGTATTCACATAGCTGAGTTCCAAGAATTCAGAATAACTGATCAAGATATAATCAATGATATGTACAACAGATTCACCAATATTTTAAACATTACGGTTGCATGTGGGGAGTCCATGAAGAATGAACAACTTATCAAAACATTGCTTTGAGATCTAACAAAAAGGTGGCACTCAAATAAGGTTGTAATTGAGGAGAGTAAGTATTTCAGTGAGTATTAAATTGATGATTTAATAATATCACTTATTTAATACTATCTAAAAATTAATAATGGCTATGTTTTTTATCATGATAAAAGTAAAGGTATAGAATTCATATCTAAAATAGATTTTATTGTTAGTTCCTATGACTCTGAGTAATAAAAATTTAAGAATAATTAAATTTCAAATTTCACTAAAGGGGTCTTCATGTAAATGAAAGGAAATAGAGTATTTTAGAAGCATCTTAGTAGAGATCATTAAAAGGATGACAGAAAGGGAAGTAATTGGGTGAAATAAATAAATATGATGTTTCTGAATTAATATTCTTTATGTGAAGGAAAAAATGGATATATAAAATTAGATATCCTAAAACTAAAATTAGAAGGAAATACAAGAAATAAAATAAATACCTAAAAAAGGAATATCATGCTTGATAGAGATATAAAAAATGGTCACACACCAGTATTATTGGTTCTAAGAGTAAAAAAGAATTGTTTAATCCTCTATTTATGGAAACAATAATGAATGATGTTAACGAGGTTTATGATTATAGTTATGGTTATGATTCTAATATTGAAAATAATGTTAAATAATTAAATAAACAAATTGAAAATTTTAAATGTGATATTTTAAGAATGGAAGAATTGTATAGAGACCTAAAAAGGGAAAATAAGAAGGTTATATAAGAGAAAAAGGATATATATGATAAACTAATTGTGTTAAAATATGAGAATGAAAGAATAAATAATTTCATATCAGAAAATAATGAAGATCAAGATAGGAAAATTAATTTAGTGTGATGATTAATATAAAATTGAAATGGATTATAAGAAACAAAAACGTGAAAATAAGAAACTAAAAAATGTAGGATATTTTTCAACTATGAAAATTTGTGATGACCTGGAAGTTATTCAAAAAGAGAAAGAAAATATTGAAAGTAAAATAACCAAATTTAATGAATCCCAAAATGTTTTTTAAGAAAATAAATATTTAATAAGATGAAAACTTTGAATGAAATTAATAAAGATAAAACTGGATTACGATATAGTATATTGATTCTTAATGTTAATAAAACTACTTTTGTAAAAAGTAGTAAAGAAAATGTTTCAAAAATTACATTTTATAATATTAAACTAAAAGGGAATTATACAAATCAATGTTATATAAGATTTAATCAATTAATAATCTACACCAATACATTTATTTCTAAGAATACACCATATGTATTACCATATAATAAATTTCATAAAGTTTTATGGGTGCCGAATATTTTTATTACTAATCTTATAGGACCCCAAAAATAGCTTGGGTACCAAAACAATTATCCACTTAAACTATTTTATTGGAAACCTTCCTTGATAGTTATAAGGATATGCTATATATAGATAGATTTTGGAAATTCAAAAATTTAAATCATATTTTTATTTTAAGTGTGATTCTTTTCTAAAGGGTAATAATCACAAAGATTCTTTATATTTTTTTAATAATTCTAATATATATATAATTTTAGAAATATTTCTTCTTGATTTACTAAGACCCATGAGATCTAACAGTTATGGTAGTGAGAGTTATATTTTTATAATTATAAATTATTTTAGTACATTCACTTGGACACTTTAGAAATGTTAAATCTAGAATAAGATCTAGAAAATCAGTTTTATTTTTTTCCCTAATTATAGTTTTGTGGATAATTTTGTACCTTTTTTAGGATAAATAATATCTCAATGTTTTGAATCAGATAAATTATAGGTATAATGAACATAAACAGTTTTATAAACTATTATTCTAACATGAATAATTTATAATATCTTGTTCGGTTATATTTTTATTTCTTGATTTAATAATGAAGCATAACTTCTCTTTTTTTATTTTTTAGTAAGTAAACATATTGTATTTTACATAGTACTGAATTTTATTTTCATATAGGATTCTTATATTTTTATATTTAATATAAAAATTTGGTTTTTACTTCAATCATTGGAAAAATATTAATTCAGGGGCAGTTACCTCATCTTTTTCAAATTCATTAACACTATTATGCGGGTTGTAAATCACTTTTCAAATAGTAAGTATTGGAAAATTTTATATTTGAAGAAATAATTTGAAATATTTTTCTAAAACTGATTTAAGTTTTATAAAGTAAATCATGTTATTTTTCTTACATGTTAATAACCAGTTTTCACACTTTAGTGCTGGGAAGTTTGTATAGTTAAATTGGTCAATCACCTCCTGCTTTAAGATTTTGTTTGCTATAGTTTCTCTTTGAAATAATTTTTCTAATACTCTTAATGATGTAAGAAATTATTTTATAACTTCTAAATTGTTTTCATTTATGAATGAAAATTTTGTTTATCATAGTTGATAATTGAAATATTTTTGAATTATACATTGAAATAAAATTTTCTATTTATTCTCAAATTAATCTTATTTTGTAAAGAGTGAAATTTTATGTTTTCAGAAAATTAATAAAAATTTCTTGGATTGAATAATTTATTTAATCTAGTTTAATTTTTTTTTTCTATCCTATAAAATCTTTCAATTTTATTGTCAATATAATTCATTTTTTTTTCATTAATCTATCTTTAATGAGATATTCTAGTTACTTAACCTTGGGAGAGTTTATTTGAAAACTCTTAAACATAATTTCTTTATCATTTCTTTCCTTGAATATAATAAGGAGAAAAATATTTTTATTTATTATATATGGAAGTTTATTTTATTTTATCATGTTATAATCCAAATTTAATTACTTGATTTTATAAATGAATTTAAAACAATTTTACAATCTAATAGCAAAAAAATCTTGAATAGATTGAATGATGTTTAATATATATTTTTAAAATTATTTTAATCTGACTAAAAAAAATTTTAATGTATGAAGTATGATATTTTAAGTATTATGATTATTGAAAGTTAAATCTAGATACAATTTTAGTTATCTTCTTTCCTGAGTACGGTTATAAATTCAACTTTATATTTAGAACTACATAATCTATACAATTTTTGGGTTTTATAACTATTTATTAGGGGATAATGTTGTATAGATTTAGTTTTTTTAGCTTTCTAATATATATTTTTTATTTTTCTTATACATGTGTTAGAATAGCGTGAATTTAGGGGGAGATATCCCTATATTGATATTTTTTCAATATTTCTTTGAATAATAGTTTTTTAAATTTTTATTTTGGATAAATTTTAAAAATAGTAAGAACATTGGGGATGATTTAAAAAATTAAAAGATTAGTTTTTTTTTACAATTTACAAAAAGGAGGAGATTATTTGCAGTAAGAATTTATATCTTTAATTGTTTTATGGTTTGGATAAATTTTTTTCCTCATTTTAATTGTTAATATTATTCTATTTTATTATTTTCCTTTATTTAATAATATATTGTATAACCTATTTCTTTTATCGATACATGTCATTTATTTTTTTTTAATCCAATTTTATGTTGTTTATTCTGTTTTTAATATTATTTTGTTAATATCCTTTTTATATATCTTGTTAATATTTATAATTAAAATATATTATTTTATATTTTGTTATATACAATTTTTAATTATAAATTTTTTAATACCTTTTTTATATTTTTTAAAGTATATAAATAGTAAATACTTATAAACATATATAAACATATTATCAATACATATCTACACACATAGATATATATATGTGTGTGTATATATATAAGTGACCTCTAGCGCTCCATGCTTCTATTATGGCTCATTCTCTTGACACCCATACTAGAAATATTTTATTATACAAGCTTCTATATATCCTTGTACCAGTATCATCGCTTCAACCATCCTCCTTGTTCATCCAAGCATGATATTTAGTGCCGCATCAACACCAGTACCACATATCCTCCATCTATAACACCACTTACAGTGTGACATTGTCACCAAAATAGTATCCACCAGTTCAAAAATGTCTAGCTACCGACATAGAAAATCCCCATCCGTACAAGTATCATAACTCAACCATCCTCCATGCTTCAGTATTTCATGACACACAAACTTACTTCGATGATAACATAACACTCAATTGGGTCAACTACCTCATTCTCCTTTTAAGTCTCATCATGCATTTTTAGTGTAGTTATAGTGAATTATTTTAATACCAACTTTGAGAATGAGTAATTTACCATGAGGATAATTATAAACTTACTATAACAGAAAGTAACCTATATTGAATGAGATTGGGAGACAATGTATAAAATTACCATCAGGCTTCCACCTACCTATAGAAAAGTCTTTTTACAACCGACCTAGAGCAAGGGTAATGAAGTTACACTAGATATTTAACCTTCTATGAGTTACTCTAGTACCAATTTTAAATGGGTGGAGTAAACCTACCATGAAGAGAGTTATTCCAACCATGAAGTTGGAATTTTTTATTCCTACCATGAAATTTATTTTTCTAATTTCTGTGAATTATTTTTTCATCTTATCATGATTTTTTTCTATCAGGAAGTATTATTATAAAATGACCCCATGACCAAATAAGGATCATGGTTGGTATACCGACCACAAAATAAATTGGTCACATGATTAGTATACCAACCGCATGAATAATTCATTGCATGGTCGGTATATTACTTTGCCTATTTTTTTAAAAACTTTTCTTTTTCAACACACTATTTTTTACTGTGGTTTTGATATATTTAATAACTACATGTTTATAAAAGTTATTTTTATCTTTTTTTTCTTTCAAAGTTAAATACATATTATAAAAACTATTTTTGAAATATTTTTTTATCAAAATTATTATGGAAATAATTATTTTAATAAGAATTATTTCATGTTATGTTTTATATATCTTTTGGAATATCAAATTTTTGAAAACTTTTGAAAAAGATTTCTAAGGTTTTGTTCATTTGAATAATTATATTTTATCTTAATGATAATTTTTTGAAGTGTTTTGAAGTTATTTTATGCAGAATTGATAGATTAGAAAGACCGAGTGTACTATAAAGGGAATGAATATATTTCTATGTTTTATTATTTATAACATGTAATTATGTTGTTATCTAATAAGATTATCCAAGATCCAATAGTTAATAACATCCAATTATCCAATTTAACTCAATCCAAAATGATGATAAAATAAACTAGACAAAGTTCATTCAAAGATTGATAATGATGATTCATAAGATCTTTTCTAGAGAAAAATACAACATTCATTCCAAAATTGTGAAGCTGTTAATTTATAATATGAATTATATTACATGTATTCTATCAAAAATTACGTTATCATCTTGATCATCCCCTAATAATGTGATCAAATTTCATTATATGCATCGACTTTCATTATCATCTGCTTGATTATTCTAAATTATCTCTGATTCTTTCATTGTTTTATTTATTTAATACTATATTTTTCTTCTAGAGTTTTTTTAATATTTTACCATAAAAAATTTTCCTAATAGGTTATTCGTATAACTAAAAACAAGGTCGGTTTGTGAATACCAAACAAAAGTCAGGTGGGTTGTGACTTATTCAAAATTCAATTGGTGGTTATACCATTATGTGAGAAAAAAGGTATATACATCTGTAATTAGGTTGTCACTCAATATCAAAAGTAAGGAATTATTAAATATCTATATTCTCAGTGAGTTGATGACATTGAAGTGTGTACTATGATCTAATTAATCCAAACTAATATAAAAACATAATGGGATATATTTTTTATTTCTAATTCACAGTTGATGTTTTATAATAGTCTAATAATAATATTCGATTGAATAACTTTTAAAATGACTATAACCCCCCCCCCCCCCCCACAACCACCACCACCACCTTCTAGTCAATATTTCCACATGCTGGGACCTAACGTAAAATTTGGATATTTTTTCTTGCATCGGGTGAACATAGAGTTAATATCAAACCATATATTTCAAGGTTATTACCCCTAGGTGGATCTATTTCAGAGCATGTATCCACTTTTTTGTATAAAAATAATGATTTTATTTCTATTAAACCATGCAATATCTAATTTACCAAAATTGAAGGATTTTATCCTATGCTTAATCATATCCACAAGGATTACATTAATGGTTTCTAATCATAATCTCATGGAATAACTAAACCCAACTATAATAAAAACTTTGGAGACCCAATCATTTATTATATAAATATTACATATTTTTAAATAAATATTAAGTATTTATCACAAAAATACATGTATGATGATTTAAATGTTTAGTTTTATTGGATACTAGACTAATAAAAAATTATTTCCCTTAAATATATTCATTATATCCCACTACATTCTTCATATATTATACACTTATAGGCTTATCATACTTGATAACATTATTTATACCATGTGGAAAGTTAAAATATAATAAAGGGTGATCTCATATGCTCATAAATCATGATTCATGGAAAATGATTTTATCCATATATAAGATATATTATTATCATGAATCCATCATTAGGATCCATGGAGCATACCATGATTATATAACATCAGAATGTGGACCAATCATTAAATTAGGAAATTTTAGTATTTTGAACATGTATAAACACCAAATGGTCTACTCATCATATTAAAGAAATGTAATTAGGTTCTTATATAAAATAATGGATATGAACATAGTTCTATGCATAAAATTTTGAAAAAAAATCTTAATATGAATAGGTTTATGCTTAATATTGTGAGCATGAAATCAGGTTCATAAATAACATAGTCATTCCAAAATATATAAAGATTTAACCAATGTATTGAAAGGTTATATAATTTTATATCCAACCATAACATAATAAAAATTATATATAAATGTGGAAAATTATCATTAAAATATTCATCATAGATAACTCATTGAAAAGAAATGGGTTTTATTAATATTTCATCATAACTTAATTAACCTCGGGGAATGAAAACGGTTTCATAAAATCATCCTTAAAATATCATCATCATAATCCATCTAGACAAATAAATTGGATTCTATTTTAAGATGATATCACTATTGAATTATAATAATCCATAAAGTATATTTACATAGATTAAAAATAATTTTAAAATATAATTTTAACATTTCATTGAAAATTTGTAAAATGTCATTTTTTCTGTATCTTTAAAAGCTAAAAATTACCAAAATATTGAGAAATAAATTTTTTTCTAAAATAATAACGGAAAAAATTAATATAAACTTAAAATAAATTAAAGTTAATAGTAACTACAAAATCCATCCATACGGTAAACATTTACACAATGAGTCTTTTCACACTTTTTGTCAAAAGTAATAAATAACATGTTTGTAAAAAATTGAAAACATTTATTTTTAATCCGTTGAAAATAAATAAAAATATGTTTTAAAATTAATTTCAATAATAATAGTTTCATATATAATAACATTATTAAAAAAATTAATAAACATTTACATAGAAGGAAAATATCAACCACAAAAAGAAAATAGGGTCAGTTTTTATTAAAAACATTTTATAAAACCTTATAAATATCAAAGAGATAAAAATGAAACTAATACATGAAAATTATAATAATAACAAAAATAGAATAAAATACATGGTTTTAAAATTATATGGATCATATAAGTTCCCTTGTTTTAATTTTAATATAGACAATATAAAAAATAAATGAGATTGTAACACAAACCCTTACCCAAAGTCATTTCTTAATATGTACACATTAAAAACTTAAATATAATAATTAATTATTTATTATAAATATATTATAGAACAATATTCATATGAATATTACTATATATCAATCCCTTATAACTTCAAATTACCCTTTTAGTGTAAATTATTTATTAAAATTAACATCTGGGTGAAAAGTGGTTCGTTTTACATGCATGGTTCAATTTGATTGTTTTGTCTTTCAACCCTGTCCATGGTTTCATCATGTAAAAATATTAATAATGTAATATTTATTAAATTTATTAATAAAAAATACTTTTATAACCATTCATATTAATCAATGATGAAAAATTAAATACAGCACTTCATGGAGACCGTAGTCTACATGTACGTAGGAGTGATTGTTTCCCTTTTCGATGGATGGAATGAAAGAAACGTATATAATAATCCACAAATATTGAATCATAGTTATATCATAAATATTATTTAAATCTATATATATATTTCTATCCATGTAAATATGAAATGGAAAATTAATCACATCACTTCATGAAGTTGGAAATCCATACCTGCGCATGAGAGACGTTATCATTTTCCAATGGATGGGAAAGAGATAGAAAATGGATAAAAAATTAATATAAAAATATCTTAGTTTATTAAATATAATTATTAAATAATATTAATATTGATTTATAACATTTATATAAGTATTATTAAGAGATAAACATGAAAAGTATTGGTAAGAACATATACCTCTTCTTCATCTATCCTCCTTTGAAAAGAACCTTTAGGCTTCTTGGATGGGTATTTTGAGAATTCCAGAACCCCAAGGTAATGCATAAGAATTTTGGTAGAGTATTTGGGTATATTTTGTTCTATATAAATGGATTAGGTGTTTCTTAGAATATAGGATAGTAGGTGTACTTTTATAAGTGAGGGGAGTGGCACACTTGTAATTATAAAAAATATTAAAGTAAAATAAAATCATTATCAGGAGAAAGTGGATCAAAATTCACTCTAGTTAAAATATGGAATGATATAATATTTAATTTAATTCATAATAAATATTTTCAAAAGCCTTTAGGCCATTTTAAGCCTTATACCTTTAGTTTAACCCCTCATTAACACTTTTAACCTTTATTGTAGTAATGAATTTTTACCTTAGTTCCTATTCATAATGACCAAAAATGAAATTAGAATCATTAATAAATTTGGATATTATTTTTATAAATATGGAAACAATTTTATAATATTCAATTTTTATAATGGTTATAAATTCATTGTAAAATAAGTGTGAAAAATAAAACAAAAACATGTTTTTGAAAAAAATAATAATCATAATACTAAATTTATTCTTACTCTTATTAATTTTTAACCAATTCATAATCAATATATGAATTTTTATGAATTTTTAACAAATTTAATTACCATATATTTCATTAAAATTCTTTTTAATTAGGGATTAAGACACATAATATATAGAAAAATACAATACATTGAAAAATTGATCTTTTATTATAAAATGATATTATTTTTAATATTTATAAGTTAATACTTATTTACTTGTAATTAGTAAATAGTTTTTCATTATGTAAAACTTTTATATATATATTCATAATTTAGTTAGTGTTATTAATTCCCACTAATCCAATGACTAGGTGATCACAGTCTCATTTTGTGGTTCATTTAAGGTGGTGTTGTCTGTAAAGAAAGCTATCAAACACTTAAATTTTATTCAAGTTGAAATATATCATATAATCTTTGGTTGTTATAGCTATAAAAAAAATTTGTCGATCTATTTAACTCAATATTTCTCACCTTGAAAATCTTTGATGGAAAAAAATATGATGGAGTATCAAATGCACACAAATTTCTCTATCTATACCTAATACTCATTATTCTTCTTCTTAAATCCACAACCAAAAATACATTTATCTATTTCCACATTAAATTGTTCAAAAATTCAATATCTCTGGTCTTAAATAAAAGTAAAAATATAACTAAAATTTAATATTTTTAAAATCCTCAATTTATGGAAAAAAGATCCTCTATTTTGAAACTCTAGTGATCTCATCAAAATATCTCACTTAATTTACAAAAAAATTTATCATTTAAATATTTCATAATTGTTTCATTATTAATTACAACTTACAAAAAATCCTAACTTTTTTCCTCCTTTTAATGGTCATATACACACCACTTATCACATTAAATTTTATTATTCACAACTCAATATCGCATCAAGTGATAGAAGATTGAATCAGGAAGACCATAAGTCATCATTATATTTCACTAATAAGGAATAGAATTGAATCATCTAATTTAATCTTACACAACCTTAACAAAAAATTTCAATATTATGTAACCTCTAGAAATATCTTACATATTCATTGAAATAATAGTTTACTCTTATTTATCCTCTAAATTAATCTTATGGAATCTCTGAATCCCAAGCTATATTCGTACATATCACTACATAACTCTTTTTTATCATCAAATTAAATCTTATTTTCTTTGTTGAAACTCAAAGTTATTCTTATGTATCAAATATTTAATCATACATAAGTAAATTTTAAAAAAAACTTTTCTATATCTTACATATTTCTCCATTTTTTCAAATGTTTATTTTTAAAACTATGAAGTGAAACCTCCATTATAGTATACCCTGAAATCCCTTATCCAGGCTACTTCGGCCACTATAATTTACCGAAAAATCATTATCAAATAATTTTCAACTAATAAAAAAATATCGTAATCTTTTAATATTTTAAAGATAAGTTTATGTAATTGTAAAATTAGGAATAAGTACTCCATTCAAAGATATTTTAAGAATGTATAATAAAATAAATGGAAAATATTAAACCATCCTATTTTCCCATAGATAAAATTAATTTTTATAAAATATGGGAACTCTAATTTCATGGATATTATACATGATCTCAACAGATCTCTTCAATAAAAAAATGATAACAATAAATAATAAAACTCAAATCCTTGAGAATACCAAAATTTTCATCTCGGGATAGTCAACTTTTCCACATACCAATTAATAAAAAAAAGAATAACATATTTAAAAAAAATCATGCTCTGAAACTACTTGTTAGGACCTTGTAAGGTAACACCATCTAAAATAAGGATGAATTTGCGGTTACCAAAATTCCAAGACATACTCAATTATTCTGTACATCAATTCATATGTAGGATCCATGGAAAAAATAAATTTATTATGAGAGATAAATAAAGATATAATGCACAAAACACATGATTTTTTCAATATTTACATACTCTTAGTATCAAGTGGCTAATACCTGGGGTCCAAAAGTTGTAATCTAGATTTCCATGATCAAATTTTATAATCAATTAGAATATATAATGGAGTAGAAATATTGTTATGAACTCCATGTATAAGAACGAATTCGACAAGTTACAACAATTTGATAAATATTTTGTTTCCTCCTCAAGTGCCTCCAAGTTTGGATCACATGTACACTATTTTTATTAGGCTTAAATTAGACCCAATCCTATTTATAATGCTCTCTATAATGTTTGGTTGAATTTATTCATTTTATATTACTTTATCTAGGTGAAAATATTTTATTTAAAGACCTCTCAGGCATCTTGATATAATAGGATGTGTTATGGTGTGATCATTTCCCATGTTCATAAACAAAATCCATGGTTCATGTCATTTAGATTTAAATTCCTAATCCTTTTTTAAAATCCTCAAAATATTCATCAAATTTGAAGGAATTGTGGCATTACCAACTGGATTTTGGTCTGAACCACCAATCTTGGGGGATTGTTTTTATATCTCCTAGATTCTTATCATGTGAACTCTTACAATATAATGTGATGTTTTATCTTACAGTGTGATGTTCCAAAATATGCAGATAACCCAACATAAAAAAATTTCATCACAAAATCGTGATACAATACTTATTTTGGATGACCCCATGTCTCCTCAGAATTGGCTTCATAGAACAATGATTATGGGTTGCGATGTGATTCCTACATAAGGGAAAAATAATACTTCTTTATAAAAAAAATGGATTACTTTATATCATTGTTTTCAAACCTCATTAATTCATCATTTATTTTCAACCAACTATCAAATTATATTTGAACTTATTCATGAGTGTGTTTTCAATAAACACAATACAAAACATTCATCAATACCCATTAGTTAATTATCATAATAAATAATATATAGTATACATATAATATCAAAGTTATCTGAGCACAACACCATTTTAATTAATTGGTTTATTATGATTTCAACAACCCTTTGTGTAAGGATCAATACTATGTTTACCATGACTCAATTGAGATCAAATAAAATCTCTACCTTTGTTAATTCACTTCATGACAACTCTTCATCATTAATAATAATCAATCCCCTAAATCAAAAATGACTCATAAAAATTAACTCTACCATAAAAACGTAAGAAATAATTTAATAAAAACATTATATAAAATAAACCAAAATCCTATTTCTTAATCCATTCTTAAAAATTGCAGAAAATAATCAACAAAAATATTAGTAAAAAAATTAATTTTCACCCAATTTATTCCATTACTATATTTAATTATTTAAATAATTTAAAACAAGATTTGATATATCAAAAACACTAATAAAAAATAATTTCATTATTCTTTCACAATAATTAATCTATAATATCATAATAAATAAGAAGGGTGTCATTTTAAACATATTGGATTCAGTACCCACCAATTTCAATTCTATTTATTATCTTTCATTATTCCAATTTAAACACTTCACCCAATGAAAACAAAATAATTATAATTCCGCATCAACAAGGTAAATAAATTGAAGAGAATTTCAATCGCCTACTCAAAATGTTTCTAGAACTCTCACAATTATAATAAGAGAAGGAAAACAATATTAATCATTGAAAACTCATAGTGAAAATCTACCAAAAATATAAATCATTATCCACTTCATGATCGTCCCTCACTAAAACCCATCGTGGGTCAGAAAGGTCGACAAATGTGTCTCTAAAATCCCACCTCCATAAGACTATGGGTCGGAGACTAGAACGAGGGGTATAAAATGCACATAATGGGAGAAATTTCCCTCATATATCCTAGAAACATAAGTAAAATCCACAAATAAATTTAATAAAATATAATATAAATATAAATTCTACAATATATCTAATGTCATACAAAAATCAATTTCTATAAAAAAATACCCAAAATATGAAACTTTTATGGCAGTATCTCAAACTATAATGATCACTAAAAGATAGTAAAACCCAACCCGATGACCAAATATGGCCTATAAATCTATAACAAAATGATATATATGGTAAGGGTGAACATACAAGTATGATATAAATAACCCATCCCAAAACCTCTCACCCAAATGTGTATGAATAATACTAATGGCTTAGATAATAAATAGTGTAACCAAATTGTTTCCAAACTAATTCCACTAAAACACATCCCCTCTAGGGTTCACTCATTGGAAACCACATACAATTATAGTAATATAATAATAATTAAAATGATATAAAGTAAGGTACTCCACACATACTTTACCACTAAATTTGTCAGCCTCATGCCCCAACAACATATTTCTTAGAACCCTAATTCCTTTTATAACATATAACAACATACCGAAGACTACATATGACTATTATAACCACATAATCATAGATATATACAACAAACACATCCACATACCACTCTATAACTACATCATTACCACATAACTATAGCATATCCTCTTCATCACCACATCGCCACCTATAATAAAATTAGGTCATCTGAGTCTATACAATATATAGATGAGAAAGTAGGGAAGGGGTATTCATCCATCTATATCAATTATATCCAAGATGTAAGAGAAAACACCTATAAATAAAAAACCTTTTTATGGGAATCAAATGTGTTACCCAACTCAAGAGGTAATGCATAAGAAATAACATAAAATAAAATTAGTGTTGGAATAACACAAAATCCCAACCTAGGGTCCACTTTACATCAATTATAACTATAAACACACATCATCACTAAAAAACCACTTCTATATAAAATCAATTGTTGTCACTACAAATAACTTCACCAAAAAATGACTACAATCACAAAACAATAATACCACCACACAACTATTTCATTACAATTCCATATTTATAAATTCTTATCTCATTTAATTTTATTAACATGTATATATATTCCAAAAAAATCATCTTCATATAATCATTAACTCTTTACATTCCATATTAATTTACCACTATACTTAAATTATTTATAAACTTCACCAACATATATTTATTTATATTCAACACATTACCTTCTTAACTAAAACACATTTACCATTCCACATTTCGATCCATAATTTATATATTATTTCAAAAACTCATTGAAATTATCATACAAAAAATAAAAACTTCAATAAAACATGATAGTAACCAAAAACATCATATCTACCATAACCACAACATCAACAACACTATCTGTCACGAACCAGCCCGGGTCGACCCTGAACCGGTCACCCGAGCCGGCCCGCGACATAACCTGAGGGGCGTTCCCGATCCCCACGGGCTGGAAACTAGTGTCGGGCATCAAGACTAAACAAGAGGGAATGATTTTTCCCAATAAAAATAAATAAAATAGCGGAAAAGTGGAAGAACGCAAATTAAAATAAATGATCCTGAAAAGAAAGAACGGCCAACAAGACACACTAACCTAATCTCGACCAAAACTCCTCGCGACTCCGAGAGTCACTCACCAGTCCACAACCAGATCTCGCCCATGGAGAGCAAGCTCGAACCAAACCTGCAGGAAGACTAAAAACAAAAAAACACTATTGGCGTGAGTATTAAAACTCAGTAGGTAGGCCCGACTAATTCTATTCCCAATGCACATACCATTAAATAAAGAATTCATTAATTCCAAGTTTGAACTACATTGTACAAAATATGGGTTTTTACACACACTTTCATTTCTAAATAAGTATCATTCCATTGCCCTTTATAATTTTTAAAAAAATTAATGTTTTAAAGGAACAGGTGCATTGCATTTTAAAACATTTTTTTTGCAAACAATTAGTAAACCAAACTTTAGTTATTAGCCAAAAAGGAAAATTACACATAACACACAACACACACCAAGGGAAATGGGAAAAAATGGCACACACGATCCAGCAACCGAACTAGACATCTCAATCGTGTGCCACACGAAAATAAACACTAAATAAAACATGGATCGAACCTAGGAGATCGTGAACAATCCAGAATGTACTATACATCTGACTCATCCTGAAGGCATGCCCTAACTCGAGGACGTCATAACGCCCATACTACTACCTGGTATAACCCTGCATGGCCTAACCGAGGGGCCCAATCCCCATAGCACCAATAACTCAGTATTCCCCTGTTATGGGCCACTAGCCAGTGCGTGGTCTAAACTAGTGCAGCAATCGTTCTCAGAAGATTCACTCACTATGTCGGGTTCCCATGTCAACACATATAATAAAAGAGGGGTGAATAAACAATGTCAAACAATCAGTCATGATGCACAAACATCACATACATCTTATACAATCAATGCACACCAAAGATCACCCCTGAATGGGTTTTCCAAAACAATTTAATTTATTAAAGTGTCAAGCGGGTCATCACCAATTTTAAATCAAGACCTCATTTCTCGAGAAAACCCAAAACACTTCTTCAAAAGAAATCATTTATCTTTAAAACTAGAAGTACATCTGAAATTCCATGGATTACGTCTAAAGGCCAAACGAGAATTCTTTCAACACTGGGTGTCCGCTCGTCAAGAAAATGTTTCAAGTGTTCGGTATAAAAAAAACAGCTCTTTTCACACCAAATAACCATTTAAAAATTAATTATCTTATATTATTTCTCATTAATTAAAAGTTAATAAAACAAAAAGCAATTAACAAATTATAAATCTAAAGGTAATTGCAATGGGGACCTACCTCGACTCGCCGCTCGATTGTAACGACATGACTCGCTTCGCATTTGCGTTTAAGCTCGCGCAACCCGATAACCGCAGTTTCGCGGACTTCCACTGACGACACGTTGCAACAACCGGAGGACATTTAAAACCGGAAACCTTTACCCAACTTAAACAAGATAAATTTCCATCCTTAATAATTATTTAATAAAACATTTTAAAATTTATAAATAAAAATTTAAAGACCATTTCCACAGATAAACAAAACACTAAAAAATTTATTAAATAGTTTTCAAAATATTTCGCATAACTTTAAACACCAAAATATTCAGAAAATTTAATCAAAAACCATTTTTCACCCTTAATACTCATTTAATAAAACAACCCAATTTCTTTCATCAATAAATTTTTGAGAGAAAAACAACGCTTTACACACTAGAATAACCAGTTATAAATCCAAACGCATTCCAACATCACAGGCACTCAAATAATGTTTTAAAGTGTAACTTGCACCACCAAAAAGGATTGATGGAAAACCCATGAACCATATGAAAAACACAATTGCATAAACCACATAATTTAACAAGCCAAAAATAAAATCTTATAAAACAATTTAAAAGAAATTTTTTAGCGTTAACCACTAAACTCAATAAAAAACCAATTTTATGACCAAACGCCCCCAACGCCGTGTCAGAAAAACAGTTCTCACCACTTGCATGATTTAAAAAGATAACAGCAAAATTCAAAAGTCATGAATAGAGTTCTCAGTAGGAAACACACAATAATATGAATAATTTACTAAACAATTTCAATGAAAACTAGACTTCAAATAGATCTAACTTCTCACAACAATAATTAATTAAATAATATGCGAAACAAATTAAACATTGAAAATTAATTTATCAGATAAATATTATATGGAGAACCACCTACCTCGATTAGAGAAACCCCCAAAATTTGTTTGCAACTGCAAACGCGTGTCATTCGCACCTCAAGGAACCTAACGTGAACCCGAAAACAATAATTAAAACCAAAACAAATTAAAATGGAACCCTAAAATAGCCAACCTGCTGAAACAACCAAAACTCAAGATGAAACAAAAGAAACTCGACCTATGGGGGGGTAGCGGTCACTGGACCGAGGCTTCACCGGAAATGGGGGAAAACTGTCGTCCATGGGGTTAGCAGCTGTGTGACGGCCAGCCGGGAGGGGGCGACGACGGCTAGCCGAGGGGGGTCTATGGGGCGAGCTGAGAAGGGCGGTTGGGAGCCGAAGGGGTGCGGGGCGCCGAAGGTGAGCAGTGCCGGAGAAGTGCGGGGCGTCGAAGGGTGCTGGTCCTACGGACGGTGTGGGCAAGGAGAAGGGCAGGGAGGGAGGTGTGACGCGACAGGAGTACTAGGAGGAGGAGAGATAGTGGTGCGATGGAATTAAGCTGGTGCCACTGAACAGCAGCGCGCTGGAAGAATTCTGGCCAAGGAGGAAGGTCGCGGCGCATGGGGGAGGCAGGTCGGGGGTCTTCGAGCGGGTTCGAGCAGGGCAAGGTGCGACGGGAAGGGATTAGTGCAAGGGGGAGAGGTGTTGTTGTGTGAAGGGGGAAGAAAGGGGGCTCGATGGGATTATAGGAGGGAGGCAGTGCCAACCCTAGGGGAAAAGAAAAAAAAGAAAATAACAAAAAATAAAAATAAAATTGAAACTAATAATAATGATAATAATAATAAAAGTAAATGGAAAATAAAAATAACAAGTGACACAATGGTAATAATAATAATAATAACAAGGTAATAACAAACTTAATAAATTAACTAATAACTATACAATAATCAAATTAATAAAATTTCATTTATATATAATAAAAAGTATGCTCAACTAAATTATTATCCAAGGTAGTAATAATAATAATAATTATTATTATTATTATAATAAATCAAAATAGTAATAATAATAATAATAGTTGTAGTAATGAAAATAATTTAAATGGTAATGATAATATTAATAACTTCATAAAATTTATATTCCCGACGCTATCAATAATAACAATAATATTATTATTATTAACATCCCCCAATATTAAAACAAACCATTAAATCTTTATCACGTTTCTTATCTAATTTTATTTTCATTTTATCCCTCTTAAACTTTATTTCTTTATTAATAACTTCTTTATTTAATTGGTTGCACGTCAAGCAGGTGTGCAGAGAACCGAGCGAGGTCATGCGGTGACCCAAGCGAGGCCGCGTGGATTCGACAGTGGCGCGTTGAGCGCCGAAATGGCCACAACGTGCGTTTCAAAATAAAACTCAGAAATTTTTAAGTTCGGGCCTCGACCCGAACTATCTGATTCCCAAAAACAATTAATAAAATAAATAATATAAAAAGGACGGGTGTGAATACTATCCCCACCATAAAGCTTTCCATCCTCGGAAAGCCACTACTAGAACCAAACCTCAAAGCAGAAAACCACCTCCCTTAAGTTTCAAAGGGGATACCCACAAACCTCAAGAAAAAAGTGGCAAAATTATCGTGCTCAGAGAAAGTGACTCAATGAAAACTTAGAGAAACTCATATAAAGACTTCTTGATATGTGTCGCCCGCCCTGAAGAGCAAGAACGCCTCCAGTTGACTGATCAAGGAAGGGAACTCTCGCTCCTACGGGAACCAAATTCACAACCAAAACACCTCAAGCACTATTAAACCAAAACCACACCATTTGCCTAGAATGAACAAATAAGGTCAAACCATGTCCACGGAACATTCTTATCACTTATCACCAAACCATATTTATAAATAGAAGCAAAAGATCAACATGGGGAGGCCCGAGTGGCTCCCCACCATTAGGAAGTCACTGATGCTCGAAATGAGACTGGAAAACCAATAATGAGAAGTTTGAGCGGACTCCTCGCCATTAAAGAAAACTCCAGCACTGATTCATTCTAGAGACATTCGTGTGAGACCCAATGTGGGTCTCCCCACCATTAAGAACCTACCAACGACCAAGGTGAGAATACAAAACCAACATGGGGAGGTCCGGGCGGACTCCCCACCATTAAGGAAAGGCCAACACCGATTTATTCCAGAGACCTTTATGCGAGACCCATCGTGGGTCACGCTGCCACTAGAACTAATAGAGGATATAGAACTTTGAAAAATTCTCGACGGTGACCAAACACCCCACCACAAGGGGAGGGGAGAGAGTGGCCCGACTACCAGGCGTCAAAAGCATGACCCAAGACAAACCATCATTTCCACATTCCTGGTTGAGCATTATTCAGATTTGAGACATATTTACTCCACAAACTCCCATAAGGACCACTAAAATGATTTCATCCAATGGGACCCAATCACCAATACTTTAAGTCAACGAGACGAACACACCTCCACATGGTCGTGAAAACCTTATGTAACCAGACGGCTCATTCGGAGCAGAACAACCTTGGAAACAATTTAAACTGCCTCTACTTTTAACACTCGTGACAGAAATAAAGTTGGGGTCCCATACACTCCTAGGGTTCCTGACCACGCGCTAGCTTCACTCTGAGACCTATGGTTGCAGCCCTGATGTTTGAACCATCTTTTGCCTCATAGTCAGGCATTGAAGACTCCCGAGCGGAGCTTCTCATTTTTGTGACACACGCAATCATATTGCACCCGAGGAAACACCATCAAACACAACACATTACAGCATCTGACGGATCATATGCAGAACATTCACCATCCCCAGAGTTGAAATGGTGCATGTGCATTACCCTTTATCACACTGAATGAGAACACAACACCATCAATCGTCACCTAAACATGACCATTGCTGTTGAGAGGAACTTTACACTGAGAAAGACTTTAAACCGCGTCTTGAACAACACGTGATTCCTGCGAACGATCATAGCAGCCTCATACGACTGGGTCTGCCAAACTAGTATCCTAACACGAACCTTTCCTTAAACGAAACAAACCAAAGACCAGAGGTCATTTATAATGATAGTCCCCACCAAAAACTTAGGGTTTCTTCCACCTTTTTCCCACTGGAGTCTCCTTTACCTCTTCCAAACCACTGTTGACTATCATAGGGGCCTCATGCTACAAGAGGTCACCGGACATGACCCTTGCAGTTGATGTAAATACTAAAAATCCCTTCAAGACACTGGTCAACACTGAAAATTCTGAACCACCTCCAACTTTCCCCGCTATAATTTCTTTCACCGCTTCTAGGAGAACCTTTAGACAAAATGATGTCAACTTCAAACCTGACAAGTCAGACAACTCAAAAGTACCAAAACTCCCTTAAAATCCCCACACATCTGTTATTCCGCCATGATAGGATCCTCTTAACTGAAGGAGAAAAAGGCATAGACGTAGCATTGTCACTAAAAAGGGAGAGTACTTACTTTAGTCAACTGGAGGGTCGGCCAACGGTGAACCATTTGTGGTCGGACGTCATTCGCACATTAACTCTTTTTTGGGGGTGTACACTAGCCAAGAAAGAAAACCATGGACCCAATCGAACTGGTAAATGGTCAGTACATACCACAAGAGAACACCAAACGTGTAGGGGAAACCATGGCAAGGGCTCCCCGATGTACTTTTAAAAAGAAATAACTAGCTACACGCTGGCATACCAATTTACAAATAAGAATCCAAACACATGACACAATTCAGTCAAAAAGGATTCTCAACCCAAAATGTCTCACACCCAACATGTCAAAAACACAAGGACACACTATGAAATCACTGGTTACTAAAATACCAAATTTTCATTTAACAAAACATTTTGAAAATAAGCCAAGCTAGTGGGTTGGACAAACACCAATGGTGTCCCATGATCATTGAACATGCATGTTCCCATGCCGCACTGGCACCCACCTCATATCCATCCAGCCACTTATCTGCTTGTTCCATTAACCCCTTTCTCTTTCCATATACAGTCATGCATGTGGTTTCCCATGAGAACACCAAGGATCAAAACTAGACTTTTCCATTTTTTTTCAAAACCAAAACATCCAACCCACACTTCCCAAACCATTCACATCATTTTGTTTTTAAAATGCTTCATTTCAAAACATTTTCGAAGACCAAATCATTTTTACTTAAAAACAAAATTTCCACGAATCCAAAACAAGGAGACGAGAAACATTACAAGAGGAAACTAGTGTCAGCGGGTGATTGGAGCATATGGTTGGCGGCCATACGCCAATCATGCCATTGGCCACAGAGAGTATTTTAGGATAGTGTCCCCGGCTCCACATGGCATTCCAGACCTTGCGAGCACACTAAGACCACTGACCTTACTCCCTTTTCATTTCCCTTAGACACGATTAACTGTGAGGACTAAAAACTCAAACAACCCCCAACATACTTTGGTAACTTGAGTCCCGCCACGAGTTGTGCTGGCCAGGCACCTTACTCGTAGCCAAGATGTCGAGTCCGGACAACTTTAACTCAAGTCTTCCGTGACACTATCCCAAAATAAAATGTCCCAAGAGAGCAAACCTTGCCCTCTGATACCATTTTGTCACGAACTAGCTCGAGTCGACCCTGAACCGATCACCCGAGCCGGCCCACGACATGGCCCGAGGGGCATTCCCGATCCCCACAGGCTGGAAACCAGTGCCGAGCATCAAGACTAAAGAAGAGTGAACAATTTTTCCCAATAAAAATAAATAAAACTGTAGAAAAGTGGAAGAACTCAAAGTAAAATAAATGACCCTAAAAGGAAAGAACGGACAACGAGACACACTAACATGGTCTCGACCAAAACTCATCGCGACTCTGAGAGTCGCTCACCAGTCCACAACCAGCTCTCGCCCATGGTGATCAAGCTTGAACTAAACCTGCAGCAAAACTAAAAACAGGAAAACACTATAGGTGTGAGTATTAAAACTCAGTAGGTAGGCCCGACTAATTCTATTCCCAATGCACATACCTTTAAATAAATAATTCATTAATTCCAAGTTTGAACTACATTGTAAAAAATAAGGGTTTTTACACACAATTTCATTTCTAAATAAGTATCAGTCCATTGCCCTTTATAATTTAAAAACAATTTTTAATGTTTGAACGGAACAGGTGCATTTCATTTTAAAACATTTTATTTTTTTCAAGCATTTAGTAAACCAAAATTTAGTTATTAGCCAAAAAGGAAAACTACTCATAACACACAACACACGCCAAGGGAAATGGGAAAACAATGGAATACACAAGCCAGAAACCGAACTAGACTTCTCAATCATGCGCCACACATAAATAACCACTAAATAAAACATGGGTAGAACCTAGGAGATAGTGAACAATTCAGAACGTACTATACATCTGACTCATCCAGAACGCATGCCCTAACTCGATGACGTCATAAAGCCCATACTACTACCCGGTATAGCCCTGTATGGCCTAACCGAGGGGCCCAATCCTCATAGTAGTAATAACTCAGTATTCCCCTGCTATGGGGACACTAGCCAGTGCGTGGTCTAAACTAGTGCAGCAATCGTTCTCAGATGATTCACTAACTATGTCGGGTTCCCATGTCAACACATATAATAAAAGAGGGGTGAATCAACAATGTCAAACAATCAGTCACGATGCACAAACATCACATAAAGCTCATGCAATCAACACACACCAAAGATCACCCCAGAATGGGTTTTCCAAAAAAAATTAATTTATTAAAGTGCTAAGCGGGCCTTCACCAATTTTAAAGCAATACCTCATTTATCGAGAAAACCCAAAATACTTGTTCAAAAGAAATCATTTATCTTTAAAAATATAAGTACATCTGAAATTCCATGGATTATATTTAAAGTCCAAACGGACATTCTTTCAATACTGGGTGTCCGCTCGTCAAGAAAATCTTTCAAGATTTCGGTATAAAATAAACGGCTCTTTTCACACTAAATAACCATTTCAAAATTAATTATCTTATATTATTTCTCATTCAATAAAATTTAATAAACCAACAAGCAATTAATAAATTCTAAATCTAAAGGAAAGTGCAGTGGGGACCTACCTCGACTTGCCACTCGATCGTGACGACACGACTCGCTTCGCATTTGCGCATAAGCACTCGCAACTCGATAACCGCAGTGTCGCGGACTTCCACTGACGACACGCTACAACAACCGTAGGACATTTAAAACCAGAAACCTTTACCCAACTCAAACAAGATAAATTTCCATCCTTAATAATTATTTAATAAAACATTTTAAAAATTTATAAATAAAAATTTAAAGACCATTTCCATGGATAAACAAAACACTAGAAAATTTATTAAATTGTTTTCAAAATATTTTGCATGACTTTAAACACCAAAATATTCAAACAATTTAATCAAAAACAATTTTTTACCCTTAATACTCATTTAATAAAACAACCCAATTTCTTTCATAAATAAATTTTTGAGAGAAAAACAACGCTTTACACACTAGAATAACCAGTTATAAATACAAACGCATTCCAACATCACACACACTCAAATACTGTTTTAAAGTATAACTTGCACCACTAAAAAGGTTTGATGGAAAACCCATAAACCATATGAAAAACACAATTGCAAAAACCACATAATTTAACAAGCCAAAAATAAAAGCTTATAAAACAATTTAAAAGAAATCGTTTAGCATTAACCACTAAACTCAAGCAAAAACAAATTTTATGACCAAACTCACCCAACGTTGTGTCAGAAAAACAGTTCTCACCACTTCCACGATTTAAAAAGATAACAACACAATTCAAAAGTCACAAATAGAGTTCTCAACAGAAAACACCCAATAATATGGACAATTTACTAAACAATTTTAATGCAAACTAGACTTCAAATAGAACCAACTTTGCACAACAATAATTAACTAAATTATATGATAAACAAATTAAACATTGAAAATTAATTTATCAGATAACAATTAGATGGGGAACCACCTACCTCGATTGGTGAAACCCCAAAAATTTGTGTGCAACCACAAACGCGTGTCATTCGCACCTCAAGGAACCTAATGGGAACCCAAAAACAATAATTAAAACCAAAACGAATTAAAATGGAACCCTAGAATACCCAACCTACTGAAACAAACAAAACTCAAGATGAAACAAAAGAAACTCGACCTGTGGGGGGGGTAGCGGTCATCGGACCGAGGCTTCACCAGAAAGGGGGAAAAACGGTCGGCCATGGGGTTAGCGGCTGTGCGACGGCCAGCCTGGAGGGGGTGACGGCGGCTGGCCGAGGGGGATCTGTGGGGCGATCTGAGAAGGCTGGTTGGGAGCCGAAGGGGTGCGGGGCGCTGAAGGTGAATAGCGCCGGAGGAGTATGGGGCGTCGGAGGGTGCTGGTCCAAAGGACAACGCGGGCAAGGAGAAGGGCAGTAAGGGAGGTGTGGCACGACGGGAGTACCAGGAGAAGGTGAGCTAGTGGTGCGACGGAATTAAGCCGGTGCCGCAGAACAGCAATGCGCTGGAAGAAGTCCGGCCAAGGAGGAAGGTCGCGGTGCATGGGGGAGACAGGTCGGGGGTCTTCGTGTGGGTCTGAGCGGGGCAAGGTGCGACGGGAAGGGATTAGTGCAAGGGGGAGAGGTGTTACGGCGTGAATGGGGTAAGAAAAGGGGCTCGATGGGATTATAGGATGGAGGCAGCGCCAACCCTAGGGGAAAAGAAAAAAAAGAAAATAACAACAAATAAAAATAAAATGGAAACTAATAATAATGATAATAATAATAAAAGTAAATGGAAAATAAAAATAACAAGTGACACAATGGAAATAATAATAATAATAAGGTAATAAGAAACTTAATAAATTAACTAATAACTATACAATAATCAACTTAATAAAATTTCACTTATATATAGAAAAAAAGTACGCTCAACTAAATTATTATCCAAGGTAGTAATATTAATAATAATTGTAATAATAATAATAAATCAAAATAGAAATAATAATAATAATAGTAGTAGTAGTAACAATAATTTAAATGGTAATGATAATATTAATAACTTGATAAAATTTATATTCCTGACGCTATCAACAATAACAATAATAATATTAATATTAACATCTCCAAATATTAAAACAAACCATTAAATCTTTATCACATTTCTTATTTATTTTTATTTTATCTCTCTTAAACTTTATTTATTTATTAATAACTTCTTTATTTAATTGGTTTCACATCAAGCAGGCGTGCGTAGAATCGAGTGAGGTCGCGAGGCGACTCAAGTGAGCTCGCGCGGCTTCGACAGCGGTGCTCTGAATGCCGAAATGTCCACAACGTTCATTTCAAAATAAAACTTAGAAATTTTTATGTTCGGGCCTCGACCCGAACTATCTGATGCCCAAAAAAATAATAAAATAAATAATATAAAGAGGATGGGTGTGACACTATCTCGTGTCAACCACATTAAAAAAAATTCCACAATAAACAAATACTGAAACATTCCTCAAACAATATAAGTCGGCCATGATAATATCTCCTCCGTAAAAAAAAGATATAAAAAAGGAATTATCGTAGAAATCAACAACTAAAAAACCTTGTATATTACTGCCCATTTTATCAATTGTTAAACAACGATGCTAGAATTTATAATCCACCTTTTTCATTATTATCTTGGAATTATTTTCCCAATTATTAAATTATTTTATGAAACCAATGAAATAAATAAAATTATATTATCATTATCATCATAATAATATAAGAAAAAACATAAGAAAAATATCATGGAAATTATATAAATAACATATTATTAATATTCCTCTATCAATTTCCTTAATTCATTTTATTATCTTTATTAGGTAGATTGTAACTCTTTACTTAAACTAACCAAAGTGTGATATTTCCATATTTAATTATAAAATATCTATAGAGAGGCTCTGAATGCCATACCAAATATGAATATTTAACTACTATAGTAAAATATTGAGAAGAAATAATTATCAAGCACTACTAAATATCCCCAATAAAAACCTTCAACAACCTCTAGCATATTATCCACAATCATGATATTGACCAAACACTAAAAACCCAAAGAAACATATCTTTTATATCTTTATAATGATGAATAATAAGACAATAACTAAATAAAAAAAGTAATATAATGTTACCTTGGATTGAAAAGAATTTATAACTTGAGAAAAAAATCCTACAGATCGACCATAAATGTTTCGAATCGCCATAAAGAGAACCCAATTACACCTAGAATTTGAGAGAGACCAAGAGAAGTGGAACAAGACAAAGGTAGACCATAAATTAATGTTAAAAATAATGTTATGTTACCATGTTGTTGTATAGGTTTCACCATATCATAGAAATGATAATTCAACCAAGAAATTAAATCCTCATCCCCTAAAATGATCATATCTTTTCCTAAATCATTTACACTTTCAGTCTTTAAAATTGACTTTGACCACCTCCATGGCATAATGGCATTGGTCATTTCATCTCTACTTTAACCTACTAAATAAACCCTCAAACCACTATGGAATTTTTGTAACAGCCCATAATTTTATGATTTGGTTCTCTATAAATAAATTTTATTTATTTTATATCATTATTTTCACACAACACTGATTTTAAAAAAACCATGAAATAATATTAAAATATTGTTTATTTTGGAAGTTATCACCTTTCCACTGGAAAGAGGGTATAAATAGAACTTAGTAAATTATAAAACATATATGGATTAAACATGTATAAAATGAATTCATTAGATATAAAATTATTATAAATGAAAATAAAATACATTTGAAAGTAATAGATATGTTTTACTGAAAAAAACTATTTTTATACGCACAATGTGTTTTTAACTTTATAAATTAAATTTCTCACTATTTATAATTGATTTTAATGAAATTTATATATTATAAATTCAATTAAATGATTTAACATTTATCTAAAAAAATTATATTCATGATATAAGTGTATATAATTAATTTTATGCATAAAAGTGTATTTTTCTAAAAAACATTTTTCAACACATTTTCCCCACTTATTTTAAAATGAATTTCCACTAATTATAGTGATTGAATCCTAAAAAATTTAATCCATATTTATAATTAGGAGGCAAAAATATGGTATAAATGTCACTCTTAATTTTTGTTAATATGAATAGTAAGCATAATAAATTTTATCACCTCAGTAAGGGTAAAACGGGTAAAATATGCTTAAATTTTGGGATAAGAATTTAAAATTTCTCTAAAACATGACTTTATACTATTTATTGAGTTTATTACATAAATTTCCATCCAATTTTCGAATATATGGTCACTTGTTTCTATGTTTTTTTATGATGAACCTTATATTAATTTAAGAAAATAATAACTAAAAAATGCCACTCTCTAGTCTTTAATATCTCTTAAATTTTTACATAAGGTTAGAAATTGTATAAGATCATTTAAAAAAATATTTGAAACATAAATTTACTTTTTTATCATCTTAATTTATTTTTAATATTTATTAATTGAATAACTACATTAAATGTTTACGAAATGATGACATAGTAGTTATTCAATTAACATAATTTTTTTTAAAAAAATATTAAAAGTAATAAAATTTTGGTGAATTATTATTTTTCATGAATTTAATAGTTTAATATGAAATATTATAGTTTTTTGAAATTTTTTATTGGAATTAAATTTCATTATTGTTGTCTTTAAATTCAAATTAAATTAATAGTGTAATGATGATATCGATGAAATTTTATAAAAATAAAATTTTATTAAATTATTTAAATATCATAAAAATATTATGATAAGACAAGGTCAATATTATATAGCCTAAACTATTACTAATTTTTTATTTTATTATCCATTTGTAACCAAATAAGTAAAATTATACCCATTTAATATTGAAAAAGTTTTCAAATTGTTAAGGTTAAAATCGGTTACTATGATTAATAAAACAATATAAGGTTTAAAATGATACAAAAACACATAAAAATTTCATTGGTTGATGATATTTAAAATATATACTCTTTTCATTAAAATATATTTACATTTTTAATCATTTTTATTGAGCATGTATCGATTATGTATTAATTTTTTATAATTCCAAGACTATCCCTCCCCTAATTTAGAAAAGGGTGCCACTTTTACTCTATTTATCACAACTTTCAAGTCCTAAACATCATAAAATAACTACCATAATACCCTAATAAATTCCTTCACCACATCCTATAGCTTATTGTTTTTCCAAAATATCATCCCTTCAAGGATTATGATTTAATCCAAAAGAGGGTTCTCAATAAATAGGTATAACTCTTAACCGATTTTCAATTATATTTATTATTAAATCCATTATAAATACATGGTATCCATTATAAAATAATGAATTAAGTATATTCGATATACTTAGTTGTTGTTATTATTATGTAACAACCATTATCCACATTCTTTTCATCCTACTAAAATAAAAAAACATTACTCGTTCGTAGGTACGGCTTACCGTATCAACATAGTAGTGTAATTTATATTTCATAACCAATTTATATGGATGGTTAACTAATGGATTTAATAAATATATATGTTATTTATTATATTATTATTAATCTTCAAATTTGAATTATCATTTACCTTTTTTTCTTTACATCCATCAAAAAATGGAAACAAAGTTCATGTATACGTATAGTCTATCAGTGTAATTTAATTTTCATCTCTACATTTTATGGATGAATCTATCTATATATATATAATGAATTTATATTATAATAATATAATGGATAAAATTCTAGATATTATTAAACATTGGTAAAATTATAAATATTGAGACTGTCGAACTGAATCATGCTTGAAAACTTAAGCAGTTATTACCCAGAATAGTGATTTTTTATAAATAATTGTTAATAAACGGGTAATAATATGTTACAAAAAATAACATATGGAAAGATATATATGATTTTGGCTCTGGAATACATTTATAATAAATTTATATTTATCATATAGTAGTTTTTAACACATACTATGAAGTAAAATACTTTAGGTAATGGTTTTATGTTAGGATCCCATTGTTTATTGAGATTATTTATGATTAACTTATGATAATGAAATTTTATAATCTACCTCAAAAGAAAAACCTAAATTCTCTTAATCTATGGTTATTTTTTTATAATATAACTTTTTTCCTTTCACTTTTCTCACATTATGTACATAATATAATGAAATATTTTTTTAATAAAAAATGATATTATTTCTCTCTTCAGTCGATAATCATTTTTCTTGTCCATGTTATAGAAAAATACATTCAAGAATGTATTAATATTCTCAAATTATTATTTAATGCTAGTTTTTCACCTGTATTAATTTTTACAAAATTATTTAAAATTAGTATTCTTGTCTTTTTTTGAATTAGGTACTTTGGAATTTCTACCGAAAATGATAAAGTATTCTTTTTTAACTTACATAAAATAATAGAATTTACAATTATCATGATAATTCAATTCTTTGATATGTCAATTAGAAGTTTTCTAGGTACATTTAAAAGAAAAATTCTTCATTAATATTTGGGTAATTTTAATAATATAATATGTTCTTTTAAAATGAAAAGGGTATTTTCCTTAAGAAATATATGAGTGTCCTTTTAATGAAAATTTTCATTTATGATAACATATTTTATGGTTACATAGGCTTTTCTGAGTATAAGATCAAATGGTACCATATCTATTATTTTTATGGATGGTTCAAAGTCATTATCTTGAAATATGAATTAAACATGTTTTCTTTTCCAAGTGTTATGTTATGTTGAATGTATTTATGATCTTGTGTCATGAATATTAATGGATTTACGAATATGTGATGTGTGGTACCATAATTATATATCCTTTTAATGAATTAGGTAATGATTAATGTTCTATGATCTCAAAGGGTACATAGAAGTTTATTCTAATCCTAAAAGAAGAGGGTACATGGGTGGTTATCCCATGCTCAAAATATGAGGTTACCTAGGAGGTTAGCCCAAGTCAGAAACAAAATGGTACACGAGAGGTTATCTCAAGTCCGAAATAGGTACTCAGTTAGTTATCCTAAGACTAAAAAAAATATGAATGTATTAGTGGGTAGACATGTAATATTATTTCCATTAGTATGAATATTCCACACTTTATGCCCCTATTTTATGACATGATATTATTCCAATGTTATATTTTCATGGATCGTGTTCTTTTATTCCATTATAATTCATGTCTTATGGACTTTCTATCATTATTCCATGATTCATGATTGTGATCTAGGATATTTTTGGTATTATGTTCAAGTGTTGATATCATGTTATCATTCCATTATTCTCATATTATTATTAAGTGATCATATACATCTCCCTTTTTTACGCTTACTAACCATCTAAGCTCACCCTTTTTTATGTTTCCTTTCCCCAGGTAATAAAGAAAGGTATTACATATTATATGCATAATAAGAATTATTTTTATGAATAACTAAGTGGGATATGATTAAGATATCTTAATACTAATTTATTTGTGTGTCCTAGTTTCCAATGTTACTAAACCTATATTTTTCTAGTGTGGATAATAACTTTATTAATTAATATTTATTTATTAAGATATAATATTTTTGTATGAATTGTATCGGTCACTATAGAAGGTATCAGTGAATTCTTTAGTTAATTTTGGAAACATTGATAATAAAAAAAATAGTGATAACCCTAGTTTAATTCTACATATAAAAGAATTAAATAAGTTAAGGTAAATAAATGAGTGTGTTTTTCCAAAAAAAAATACCTGACTAGATACTATAAGTGGATATTATTTTGGAATAGACACATCTTGGGTTAATAACCCTAAAAATAGTTGGTCAATTATATCTCATCCATAATTCTGATGCACAGTGACTGTACCCTTACTATGCACCTAGTTTGACACACTTAATGGATAAGATTAGGAGAATTCGCATTTCTATTTTGAATAATTTTCAATGATTTGAATAGATAAAGAGAATAGATGACCTTGGTTATATCTAAGGTTCTATATTTTGAAAATAATGGGTCATGATTTATACATATTAAAATTATTTTTCATGATTATGTGGTTTCCCAATATTATTATTATTGCTCACACTATGATTTTTTGTTTCATTCAATGGTTGGAACCAGAAGGAACCATGTTAATACAGAATGTGGTGAACTATGTAATGATTGTTTTCTAAAGTAAACAAATTTTATGGGAGATGGAATAAAAAAATATGTTTTTTTTCTTATACTTCTTTATCAATCCACGAATCATTATAAGAATCTAAATGAGTAAAGGGGAGGACAATGTTTTGTTAGTCCCTTCATGAGAAAACATCCACCTTATTTTAATATATCTACCGATCAACTAGTTTTTGAGAAAAAAATCAGAACAATTGAAAATATATTTTCCATTATCTTGTGTTTAGGTCATTAAAAATTCGTTTTGGTTTTCTATCATTTGGAAGGTAATTCATATCTATAATATAGTCCCATCAAGAAAACAAGGTAGCATGAAGATATTAACTCTATGGAGTTGGATGACCATAAAAGGTTAGTTTCAAATAAGTAATTTCCTTTTAATCCTTGGATGAAAATAGATAAATAATTATATGATCTAATGAATAAGGATGATGAATCAATTTTTTCTTATGAGAACGATTTTAACAAGACTTGTGAGGTATGATTATTATGTTATCATTGAACCATAATGTAATATTTATTGATTATTTGCTAGATTAAAACCATGTTTTTAAGGGTTTTATCCATAAAGGACTTTAGAAGTTATAAAGAAATCACTTTACATACAACCTTAGTGGAAGTGAAGATTAGAGTTTTCCCTCATTCTCATGGTTTTTCTAAGAAATGAAAGATGGAATTCAAAATAAATTATAATAATAAATACTATGGGGGGAAAAATATGAGTCATAAATTATCATTGACGTTTGGATGGATACATGGAATAAATTATGTTAATGGCACTAGTAAATGATTTAATTGTGGAAAAGAAATCCATCAGGAAATTGGATGATAAATTTATAGGAATAAGATAGATAATGATGGATAAAAAACAAAACAAAATGTACTAACAACACTTAAATGTTTTAAATGTAAGGATTATAGTCATTATAAAAACTAGTGCTTATACTTGAATGTTAATTATGATGATTGAGATCAGTATCCTATCAAACCCAAATACAATGGGAAATATCAAGATATCACTATTGCTGATGAGGGTCATGATAACAAAGTAATGAAAGTTACACTTACCTTGCACTTCAGAAATGATAATTTATTTTTTTATTCTTGATCTAAAAAATATTTTACATTTGAATAATTTTATAAGAATATCATAATACCACCCCAATTATTATTTGTTTACATAGTGGTGAAAACCCCTACGGGTATGATGATCACATATCAAATCTATGATTCTTCTCTAGTTCAAGGTTATGGAAATGTTCTTCCTGTGTGTCTCAATATTCTTCCTCTAGTATAATTTTATGTTATCTTAAGAATGTATTGGATTTATTTACATAAATCTCACAAAAATTTCCAAATAATGGAAGTCATTTTTGATATTCCAAACAAAACTATGATAATCTATTAGTTTGATGATAAATATGAACTTCTGATGGAAACTATATCCATTTTATGGGTCTTAATACAAATTCCAAAGAGTTTTTTATCTCAGATGGTTTGGGAGGTACTCAAAATATAAATATGTCAATTGTGTGGGATTTTATTGATATATTTCCAGAATAGTTTCCTAATCTTTAACAAAATAGGGAATTTGAGTTCTCAACAGATATCATATGTAATGATGCACCTATTTTGAAGTCTCTATATAGAATGAACCTGATTGAGTTGTGGGGAATGAATAAGAAACTCTATGAGAATCATGAAAATGTATTTATTTAGTGAATTATACTATAAAATATTTAATGTTTCAAACAGTTGAACACATATTAGAAAAGGTACATTTTCTATTGGTAAAGTGTTTTACCGACAAATAGACCTCTATGACAAAATTGTTTTAAAAACAATTCCACTAAATTATATTGTGACTATTAAAATAGTTCTACTAAAATTATAATAATACCAATAGATAATATATATATGTGAGTAAAAAAATTATCAATATATTTATACAAAAAAATATCAGTTGATAATATTATTATCAACATCAATATTTCCATCAGTAATATGGTTTTCCACTAAAATTTTATATTATATATACATTAATATAACTATATATCACATATTAATTTTGTAATAATTTTAAAATTTGATTACAGGAAACTCAAATAAATGTTAGTTTATTGAAAAAATAAGTTCAAACAAAATTTAAAAATATGATGTCATAAGGTGCCTGTGTCACCACATGAAGCTCAAAATAGAACAAAATGAAAAACACATGCATTAAACAATTCCGCAATTGAAAAATCACACGAACTATCCTCACACAAAGAAACATTCAATATTACTATCACAATAGATTCATTACCACAAAATCTTCCCCATCAATAGAAAAAATAAATAACCTCATCATCATATAAAACCCAACACCATACAATTTGGAATGGAAAAATCAAATTGCCTTACAACATTGAAAGCTCTAGTAACCCAAAAGATGCAGGAGGCCAAAAATAAGGTAGCTAGAAGTAGAATAGGTTCACCAATATGATAGAGATCGTTTTCAAATATCCCTCTGTCAACAAAGAGAAACAGTCTACCACAATGAAGTGGAAACAAAAAAATAACCTAGCATGCTTCTCCATCGTAAACTCAAGAAACTTGAGTAAGAAACCAATATAAAAATAATTAGTAGTAACAAAAATAATAGCATCAGACAAAATTTCATGTCTCGAGCTAGCCATAGCTTAGAGAAACCCTAAAATTGGGCAGCAACTTTTGAAAGTAAATGACCACCTATAGGGGCATAAAATTCATACACAACCCATGAAGAAACAATCAAATAATTCCTCATAGATAATGACAACATGATAGGAGATAAGAAGAACATAAACTACAAGAAAAACAAACCCAAGAACTAAGAATAAAATGCCAAAAACCACCAACTATTAAGACAAGATTCTATTAGTAAAGTACCAACTAAGAGCTAGTCACGTATTTAATTCAGAATTAGTGGACTTATAAGATAGCATACTCTTATTGATATCCGATTGTATATGAATCCAAACTACTTTAATGTAATATAAGGGGGATTCATGTGGTCCAAAAAGTCTGGAATGGATTCATTATAGCTATATCAATACACTATTCATCAACTATAAACAAATAAATCAAATAAAGAATAACAATACAAGCTCTAGGATAGACGCACACATAACCCATTCATAACTAAAAGTAAAAAAACAAATGTATCCTCATTTATTAAAAATTTCTGAAAATGTTAAGAAAATTAATAAGAAATTTATCAAAATTAGTGAACCCAAATTTTTATTTTCATACAACATAATAGTTCTTAGTAATAAAGGATTTACCAGAATAAAATTATATGAAATTCCATTGAAAAGGTAGCTACTTTAAATAATTTCTATATTCATTAATATAAATAATTGAAATTTTTAATTTCATATTACACACAAATACTTGAGTGGTCCAAAGGAATTATAGATATGTAAAATAATTGTTTGATAATATAAAAATATTCAACCTCCCATATGATTATATGAATTTGATTATTTTCAATAATTGTTTTTTATTTTCTTAATAAGAACATAATGAACCATAAACAACTTCAATTTCGATTTCAATTAAAATTATATACTTATCATTGTTAATTATATTAAAGAGTTTATCTAGTTAAAATATGAGTTAAACATTATAAACACTTATCATAAATGAGAATTGTTATTTGTAGTTTTTAATTACATAAAATTAAAAAACATATTCTCAAGTAAATAATTGAATTAAAAAATAATATAATAATTGAATTCCTCAAAAATTTAAATTTATATTCAAGTGAAAAAATTGGTTTCAATATTTTATATAAGAAGATGAATATGAACAAAAAATGACTATATAACAAAACAAAAACAAGAAATAAGAAAAACTATTTTATGTGGTTTTCAAAAATTATTGAAAGAGAAAAATAATAAAGATCACTAATTTGTTTAAATACTTGAGAAAAAAATCAAATAATATATTTTCATATTAACTTATTTTTTAGGCTCTATTCATGATTTCCATCAAAATTTCATCCACTATAATGAATTTTTATCATACATTTCATGAAATCTCATTGCCAGAGGTGATGGACTCTACTAAATTGTTGATGGAGACTAGTACAGGTTAGAGATATCTTAGATACTAAGGTAAAGTATATTCCCTGATATAAATAATCATTTGGTGAGATTCTTGGTATAATTCATCATATTCAATTATCATATTTTGTTCTAGTAAAGTACTAGAGACTAACATCAGCCTTCTGAGTTATCCATATGAAATTGATATTTTTTCACACCTTTTCTCAAAATTATAATTCAACTGTGAAAAAAACCATGATTATATGAGATTTATCCATAAAATGCCACATAAATTGAATATATTAAACAAAAAATCCATTAAATTTAGTCGATTGGTTTTTAAATCTTAAAAATTTATTAGTGATCCTCCATTATTTATTTTTATCATGAAACTTACCATGAAATCTAAAACATCCAGTTCAACGGATTGGATATGATAATGTGTTTCTCAACATGCAAAGAATGTTCTATAATATTAGACTAAAAAATGTGGACATGTTGGTAATGTAATTAAAAAATATTAGTGTAAAATTATAACCAGTCCTTATAGAATTCACATTTAATATCTCAAAACATAGTTTTATTCTTTTTGAAATAGAGGATGAAAAATATTAAACCTCCAAAAGATAGATTCACCAACCTAAACTTGTTTTTTATATATAGTTATGTAAATTACACTTGAACTGATCCTAAATTCACTCATATTAAGAAATTATAAATATGTCTCTCTTGAATAAATGGAAAGAATAGATGCATCAGTGATTTTTTATCCAAGCACCAGCAAAAGTATATATAGAACCCTTAAGTTATCATCCACTAGAGAAAGTTAAAAACCATGAGTGAGATAGAATAACAAAATATTTTTTATCATTAACTATGTGAAACTCATTTCCATAAAACTAATCAATGAAATATTAATGTAGTTTTATAAAATGAGAAATAAAATTCTATAACAAAATTACATTTAAAAAAGTATTTATAATTGAATTTTAACAGAAGGATGGGATATATATATTTTTTTTACTAGTATTGTATTCATAATTTAAACAATCTCTCTAACGTTATATGAATTTGTGTACGTGTTCAAATAATCCCTTAAATTTTGGGAATTAGAACTTTATCCCCCCCACAAAACCATGCATAATTTATAAAACTATTTTCAAAATAAAAACTCATTAATTTTCTAGTTATTTATGTTTTCTAGAACATCGTCTTAATAAATATGTTGATATTCCACCCACTATAATTTTTTTCATCAAATAGGATATAATATCTTTATGTATATTTCATTTAAATCCTTACCATTAATGTAACTGAATATTTTATAAGTAACATTATAGTAGCTACATAAGATAGAGATAATCAAGGAAAAGAAAGATACAATATGGTCAATTAAACACATGAGAGTGAGATGTTATATAAAAATGGGTAGTATTTTAGAAAATTCCAAACCTTATGTAAGGAATAGTAATAAAACTTGTAATTTTACGCATTTTATAAGATTCCAATTTCAAATTTGGATTTCCAATAATGATATCTATTTAAACAAAATATATTATAAAAACAATAACATTTTTTGAATCATATTTTACTTATAAAATACATGAAAAATGTCATAATTAATGGAAGTGGTTTAAGAAAAAAAGAATCTTGGAAAATAATAATACCTCGGAATTAATCCTACAAACACCCTATAAATCATATTGTGGAAGTATTTGTTATTAAAATTAAAAAACATAAAATATGGTATCATGCATGTTGTAAAAAATATATAATATAAAATTCATATTGAAATAATTTATCATCATTTCTTGTACATTGATTCAAGGATGTTGTTAAAAAAATTATACATTTAACAATATAAAATTAATATTATCATTTCACTTATAAGAACATGAAATAAAATATTATAGTACATATCCTAATAAAATTTATGTTACACTATCACAAATTTAAATCATTTAATAACATGCTTCAAAAAATAATATTTATTAAAATGATCAGGTCATGGAATTTAAAAATACACTAAAAAATAAAGTTTTTTTTACAATATAATTTATGGATGAATTTTCTCAAATAATCATATCGTTACATGGTTTCCAAATTAGAGAATGAAAAAAAAAATTATGAATCCATTTACTAAACCATAGTGCTTCTACATAGTTTTAAAATATTCTATAATAGAATTTAGAAAATATATGTACACAATAGAGGATTATTATTATCTTTTCATGTATAATTTAGCACTAAATTACATTTGTTACTACATGTTACCTTGATAAATCATGATACCAAGATATTTTTTACGAATGGATTGAATAATACTTCCCATGTGATTCTAGTTAAAAAATAATTAAAAGCGGATACAAATAGCCCATATGTTTAGTAAAAAAACATGACCCTACATTGATATAAAGTAAACTTCATTGAATTTAAATACAGAAATATCACGGTTCTCTACAAAAAAATATGTTTATTTACATGATTGCATCAAAAATCAAATAATTTATCTTGAAAAGTGCTCAGAATAAAATAAATAAAACTATAGGAATATAATCTATTCATAATATGTTATGTTTATAGGATAAATATAAAATTAATCATGAATGATAATCATTAAAATTATCTGGAATGAATAAAATGTAGTTATACCATATTTTTCTATCTAAACATACTAATCATGTATCAAAATCCTTAAAGGTAAAATTAAAACCCAAATACTAAAATTTAATGGTTCATGAATAAAAATTTATAAACATCATCCTAAAATTGAAATAAATGTTAAAATATGTTAAAATTTTAATAAATTAAATATAAATCTTAATAGAAATTTGGAAAAAAGGAAAATGACAATAGTTGATCCACTTACAGATAGGTTAAATCAGTTTAGGTGAGTAACCTGAGCAGAAAGTGCGTCATTTTAAAAAATCATAAAGGATTAATACATACAACTATTGTGGAACATTTTTATTGGAAATATATTCCCAATATAAAAAAATTTCAAACTCAATTATCGATGTTTTATAAGACTCAATAATATAAAAGGAATATCTAAAAAATACAACTACAAAATTGGAAAACTAAACATCAACATCAACAAAAACAATTTTCAAAAATGATAAAAAAATCTGGATATTAAATATTGAAAGGAAAACATTTAATTCTAAAAATAATAATTTATAATTTGATAGTTAATTTGTTGAGTTTATGAATATATTGGGAATGGGTAATGATATGACATTTCAAATTTGTTTTAATGGTCATCTGTTCTGAAAATTCTTAACAACAATCATATATATCATACACAAAAATACTAAAAATAAATTATTGTGGGGATATGAAGATTAACATTACTTGATTTTGGAATATTTTTATTTTTATTTTCTAGTATGTAAACATAATCCAACGCCACAACACAAACGTAAGGACATATTATAATAATAATAATAAGCACTAAAAAACAATTTACTAAAATTTATCAATTTTACCAAAAGATATGTCATATCTCACTAAACCTGAATTCGTAAAAATCACTTTTTTACTGGTTTTTTAATTATTATTTTATAATAACTAATCCATTGAAATAATAAATCATTCATAAAATCAAAATATCCTTCTACCTTTCCACATACTCAAAATCACTAAGAGTTGATTATCTCGTCAACTACATTATGAAGCAGATTTCGAGATATTTTCCAATAGATGCAGGAATTAAAATTATAAATTAATAATTAATAATTTTTTTATTTATAAATTAAAATTATAATATTATTCAGTGTAAATAATTAATATAAAAAAATAAAATACATACCTCTATATACCCACAAAAGTGAAGTTACTTTCAAAGGGTGTGACTCCAAATTAACGTGTAAGTATCTTTTATACCTATGAACAAACAAAAAGACCAAAATTAACTATATAATTGTCAATACTATGAATATATAATGCGAAAACATAATTAAACTAAAAATATCATCAATTATAATAATTTAACTACATATTCATAATGCAGGGTTATGCAAACAATTTTGACACTCATAGATAAAAAATTAAAAATAAATCATATTCAATATTCTTGTTAAAATGTTTATGAGGTTTTCTCTAACATTAGAATTATTCTCACTTTGTTGAAGATACTTATATTTATTTTCTAATATAAAATTATTCAAATATGGAAAGTAAGAAATGCGCATTAGACACTAAAAAACTTTCATAATTAATTAGAGAAGGGATGTAGGACACAAAACAAAAGGGAGGTCGGAAAAATTGAATCAGGGATGAAATTTTTCAAAGTGTTGTATTCAAATAGGTGAAGATGAATAGATAGTAGAAGAAAACAAACCTAGGCTAGGATTAAGGGCATGGCATCAAAATGGATTTTATAAAATGGAGAAGATGAATAGTGAACATAAACTGAAGCTTGATTTTAGTTGATTCTTAGGGCTTCATGGTATGAGATTTAGAGAAACTTTACGCGATAAATGGAATTAGAGTAATGAGGTTGTTTTACTTAAAATGGAAAAAAATAAATGTAATAAATAATTACAAATAATATTAAAATATTTACTTTTAAAAAAATTATAAAATTCATATACATCCTTTTTTTTTAATTTCAAATTTAAAATTGATGTTGTTTTTAAATCAAATATTAATAATTTTATATAATATATATTTGTTTTATGAAAAATGTTTAGATTATTAATATTATAATACAATGTATAAACAAGTGTTTTTTATCCAAAAAATACATGTTAACACTAAATAATTAATAAATATATATTGAATAGTTTGTAAAATTCCTATTATTGTTAGATAATTTATTGCAACATATTTTTGTAATAGGAATATATTTATTGGTAATAATTATTATTAATGATCGATTTATTTGTTGGTAAAAACATTATAGGTGTAAATATGATTAAAAAAATATTTAACTATTAGTAAAATATTTGTTAATATTGAATGCGTAATATCAACATACATCTGATGGTAAAAAAAATCTGGTACCTATAAATAATATAAAAAAAATAATATATGATGGAATTACTCAATGTTTCTAAAAAATATATAATTTGTACCTAAATATATTTTGGTACAAGTCAATTATATTGTATTGTGTGTCACTATGGGGTTGACCTATTCTTTTTGTTAAGAAGAAAGTTGGATCAATGATACTTTGCATTGATTATCAAGAATATAACAAGATCCCTATCAAGAACAAGTATTCACAACACCGTATTGATGACCTGTTTGATCAACTGCACATAGATTAGTACTTTTCCAAGATATAACTTCATTATTTATATAATACATTGGGGTCAAGAAGGTAAATATAACAAATCCAACATTCCATACACATTATATACACTGTGAATTTATAGTGATTCCATTTGGTCTTACTAATTCCTCATTATCTTTATGGATTTAATGAATAAATTCTTTAGATATTACCCTGATTATTTTTTGGTAGTATATAAAGAAGATATTCTTATATATTTAAAGAGATAATAAGAAAATTAATTTCACAAATCAACCCAAGTTGACCCAAAACAGGTCACTGGATCTAGCCCACAATGTGGTCATAGAGGAATTCTTGATCCTCCTAGTCTAGAAACTAGTGTTAGGAATCAGTTATCATACACTTAGGGATGATTTATCCCAAAATAAATAGATATAAATTAATAAAGATAGAGTATGTATCATAAAAAATAAGAATCCATAAATCACTAAACTAAATAATTAGATAAATAGATCCATATACAAAGGTCGGGAAATAAAACATATAACGAAGAATGAAACTGGAACTAAACTTGATCCAAAAATGATCTCTATGTGACCTCTTGGTCACTACTATCCATAACACCATATCATTACATAGGAAAACTTAAACAAAACCTTAACCTAAAAGATATCTTAGGTCTACCAATACTAAGTGGCATAAGAAGGGTGTGATCATAAAATATCCCAATTGGAAATAACCATAGAATCCATACATGTACTTTCTTGAAATAGTCTATAAATTCTAGTATTGAAATAGATTTAATGAAATTAATGTTTATATAATTTTTGTAAATAAAACACACCTTCTCTTTTTAAAACGCTATTTAAAAAACAAAAAAGGAATGTAGAAACACATTAAAAATAATGTATAAATGAAATGAAAATTGCAAACAAAATACCAGCAATAGGGAATATCAAGCACAACCCTAAATAAAGTAAACTATACAAGTATGAGTAATAAAATGATAATAATTAAAGCAACCAAAGTGCTATAAAATAAATTAGGAACATATATATATTTAATCCTGGTAATTCCCAAAACATGTATAGAACAAATCTACAGACATACTAAGTACGGACCCACCTTCCAGAGTATTGTGCACCTCTATAGTCAATAACCAACCAAACTGCACTAAACTAGCCTCCTGAGTGGAAATTCCCACCTTTCTTATCCACATTATAGGGAGTTAAAATCCATCTAATCGAGACAAGAAAACAACAAAAACTCTACCCTCTAAATGACATTTAGGAATCCCATGATAATAGTGTAAAGGAGAATTAATAGATCATCAAACACTTGGCATTAAACATAAATCATAGGTACCACCATGCATTCCTTTCCCAATACCTGAACCCAACTATGAAAAATCCCTCTCATCTAAAGGATGACTATAGGGGTTCCCTTAATACATATAACCATTATAAAAGTTCCAATTGGGCCTTCACTTCATATGAATTTAAAACCAATGTCTAAAACAACACAAGGTGCCAACTAGGCCTTAGCGTTTATCAATCCAAATACAATTATAAATTCAAAAAATAGCATGCTGGTTATTCTTGGAAGATTCCAAATGGGCCCTTATGTCATATACTTTTTAAAATACACTTCAAGGTGTCAGAAGGAAAACAATTTGAAAAAAAAATTGAAAACACATTTTAAGTTACCTGGGAACCAAATATCTAATTAGAAAACATTAAGATTTAAAAAAAATCATTTGCAAGAATTTGTGGAGTGAGAGAACAGGGTAGATGGGAAAAGTTATTTTGAAAACTATGGTCATCACTTAGACATTTTTATGGAGTTTCCATTTTTTCATGTGAATATCTATATGAACACACTATGAACATATGGATACACTCACATTCAACGTCATATAAATTGATAGCCATAATAATGTCCATAGGTCCAATAAAGGTATCACAAGAAGTGTCACACCAAAACACAAGGGTTCACACACACAATAATTAAGCTATAAAGAAGATCTAGAATCACCAAAAAACACAATTTCACTTGGAAACCAAACTAAAAAAACCAAAAAAAATCCAAATACAATCCCATGGTACTCAATTTTAATTTAAAATGAAAATTGGAATTTTATCAAACACCTTGAATTCATATAAATATAGAACAAAGAAAGTCCTAAAAAACCCTATTCTGTCAATTTTACAACATTAAAACAGCACATTAAATCAAAATAACACATTAAAATCATGATTCACAATTTATAAATTAATAAGAAATGATCAAGAATAAAATGGAATGTCCGGTAAAAAAATGGATGGAAAGACCTACCTCAATGATGTGAAAATTCAATGAAACTCTAATAAAGGGAAGAACAAATACCTTGTCACAAACTTCACACCCTAACATCAAAGGAAACAACCCATATTTGTAACCCCCCACCCTAGGGATCATCCAAGATGGAACTAAGGAAATATGAACCAAGAAACAAATAGAGGGGATGAAGATGAGAATTGACCCAAAAAAAGACAAGATCACCTAGGAACATTGAGGGAGATTCAATGGTTGAAGGAGATCTAAGGGAGGGGGTTTTGTGAGATACCTTTGTGAAAAAAAAACTAAAAAAAAGAGGAGAGGAGGGTATAGTGTGTTTAGAACATAAGATAGGAAAAGAGGATATTCATGTTTTCAAGATTCAATGTAAGTCCCATGGTTTGGGTGCATGGTTTTTAAAATTGTGTGCCAATAGTGCACACACTACAAAAAGTAAGGGGCTCCCACACTTTCTAAAAACAAATTTTCGGAAACCATGAACCAATTGTTTGAATCAGATCTGTCAAAATTATAGATTTTCCCTCATGATTTCTACAAGGTTCCTACTAACTACATTGAAGTTGTGCGCCTTTACTCATTCACCACAAATAGGTTTCAGGGTTACTCCTTTGGATCACGTTATTTGATTCAAACCATATGAAATCCATGAATTGAAAACCATGATACAAAAAAATGAACTAAAAAACCCTCTACCTCCAACATCCACATACAGTCTCTCCCCAGACTATGAACACTAATCATGAACTAGGCCAAAAATCCCCAGAAACCCACAAAACACAATGATTCCTTCCAAATAACCAACCTTAACCTCATCCAACAAGATCATACATCAATAATAAATAAAACTAAATTAAATAAAATTTAACCTAGATAGGGTTGTGACAATTAAACCCACCACAAAAAAATAATTCCCTAAAAATTCACCCAGTCAAAGGAGGAATAAGACTCAACCCCAAAACCAAATGAAACCAATGAAACCCAAATCCTCTTTGTGACCTTTAAACTCATCAAGTCACACACGAACAACACTATATGATACCATAAGAAGGTCCATGGTGGTTCTCCCCAACATTTAAAATTCCACATTTACAGATCAACTCCTAACAAAATGATCCCCAATAAAAAATATGAAACTAAACATCAAGCTAAACTATGATTCATCATTTAAATAAGACACAATAATTTCTGTAAGAATCAAAACCCAAAACAAAATAGAACCATGAAAAATATATCCATTTAATTATTTACATTAATAAAGAAAAACATTATAAATTCTAGTAATACATGGTTACCAAGATCCTTAGTACAACAAGGATTTTCAAAAATAAGGAAAACTACAAAAAGAAGAACTTAAATCATCCCAACTCTAAAATTGGAGAAAAAAGATGCACCAAGACCCCTGTATCTATAAATTTATCACTATGTGAACATAATCACTTCAGGGCATATGACTAGATCCCTAGTACCTTGAAGCATATTCCACGCCACAGTTAGGATCTGGTATCCTCCAATCGATACTTATTTCTTTGGAAATTCTACCTAAAGAACTTTTCCAAGTGATCCAAATAGTTACATCAATGGTAAGACATTATATGATAATAACAAGAAGGATTTAAATGACCAAACTGACCACACTAGAATCATATAAGAGAGTGGTATAATGAAAAATAATAATAAAATAATAAGGGAGACCCATTTGTAATGGGTTCCTCTATTTTAAACTTCTCACTATAAAGGGATCCTTTATGAGTTCTTGGAGAAACCAGATTATCAACTGGTGCAGACTACGCTCTGGAAACCAACTAGGTTTAAAATAAATCTTCTATTAGCTTCTCAAACCAAACATTCCCAAATGATATTACTAGTTCCTTAATCTATGAAAAAAAACCCCATATAAATAGAGTAATTTCAACATATCCTTTGATTATATCTCTAGATAAAAGGAAACCATCGCTTTGAGGTGATAGAAATAGGTCTTCACCATCCACTGACCTTGTTGGATTCCCAAAATCTATACCAATTTCCTTTCCTTAACCTTATTAGGTATTAACCATTGGATAAAAGTGAACATAAAAACATCATAAGATATCCCAAATTGCAATGATTATGGTTTGATTACCTTACATTGATCCATACTCAGACCCTCAAATGAACCCTGAACAGCTCACATCCTCACAGATTCGGGAGTTACCAAAAACCATAAACCACTTCCAACATTCTCAATCCCCTATAAAACCTCTAGAAGACCACGATCACCATAAAAATGGGAAACAACCAAGAAGATCCTTACTCCATGACCCTATAAGTATTCTTGGTATGGTAACTAAAATAGACTCCCTGGAAACCTTTGGGATATTTTTGGGTGGAATAATAAATGTAACATAAAAATCCAAATCTTAATCCACATAAAACTAGAAATCAAACAAATAAGAACATTTCAAACCAAAAAATCAACTAATAAATCAAAATATCATGAATCAAACCCAAATATTATTTTCCAAAATTCATTATTTCTATTCCAAATTACAAAACCACTTTATTCTAAGGAAATTTTCCCAAAATAACAAAACCCATTCTCAAATCCACTTGAAACACCAAATCACACTTTTAATATAAAGTATTGTCCTAAAATAATTTTCCTTTTAAAATATATTTTTTTCTAAGAAAAGTACTTTTCATTCAAAATCCACTCACACTAAACAAAATCAAGCAAAAGAAAGACTCATATTGAAACTCATGAAATAGTAAAGTAGTGGCCATGCATAACCCAGAACAATAGTTTAGTAGAACATTCCCCAAGATAGCACCAACCACTAGAATCATCTTGAACTATGTACTCTGAATCCACATGGGTTTATACTCCATGTAAGCTCATCGTGTAACACCAGTTCACCTCCACTGTCATTACCAAAATCACCAAAACTAAACCAGAACCAATGACATAAACCCAAAAAATAATAATAAAAGACTCTAGTCCTAGACTAACCCTGGTAACTTGAGGATCAGGAGGAGTAAGTGTTTGAAATGATCTTATCGTACTAACTTACTGAGTCTGGGTAGTCATATATTCATTTTACCTGAAACCACAAATAATAAAGGGATTATATAATAACAGATTTTCATAAATCAATCTAACTCAACCCCAAAACGATTTCCCCAGATGTCATGTGACATAACCTAAGAGGCATTCCAAATCATCATGGGTTAGAAACTCTTGTATACCATCAAATATTATACACTTTGGAGTGATTTATCAAATAAAAACATATGTAAATGAAGAAATACATAATATTCAACATAAAAAGGATAATCCATAAATCAATAAATAAAATAAATACATAAAAAGATCTAGATACAATGAAATCATAAAATAAGACAAAAAACAAAGCTGAAACCAAACCAGATCCCAACTAGATCTCCATGTGACCTCTTGGTAACCACCATCCACAAGAACAAACAACTCCACATGAAAACCTAAAAAATACTTGAACCTAAAAGACATTTCAAGTTTACTAACATCGAGTGGAACAAGTTGGGTGTGATCATAGAATAGATCATTAGGAAATAACCATAGAATCAATAAATAAATTTTAAAAAAATAGTCCATAAATTCTTGTTTGAAATACATTTAATGAATGTAAGGTTTTTATCATTCTTGAAAATCAAAGACACCTTCCCTTTTTAAAACCATGTTTGAAAACCAAAAAGGCATGTAGAAACACATTTCAAATAACACATAAAATAAAAGAAAAGTATAAACCAAATGCAAGAAATGGGGAATATCAAGCACAACTAGAAATAAATGAAATAGTACAAGTACGAGTAGTAAAATACTAAAAAAGAAAGTAACCAAAGAGTTGTGAAATAAAGTAGGAACATAAAGATATGTAATCCGGGAAATTTAATTAATATCCTAATAAAAAATATCTAGATGTACTCAAATCAGACCAACGATTTAGTGTATATTTCACCTCCAAAGCTAATAACCAAACTAGATACTCTAAAATAGCCTCACTAGTGGTGATACCCCCCATATATTATCCAATTTCTAGGGGGTTCTAATCCATATAATTGGTACTAGAAATCAACCATCACTCAACCCAAATAATGATGTCTACAAAGCCAATGATAATAATGTAAAGGATAATTATGAGTTCATCACATGCCTAACATTAAACATAACTCACAGGTGCCATTGTGCATGACTTTCCTAATCTTAGACACCAACTATGTGAAGTCCCTCTCATCAGATGGATGGAAATATGGGTGACCATCATATATAGAACCATTTCAATAGTTCCAATCAGGCCTATACATCATATGAATTTTAAAAAAGTTCAAAAAATCACAACGGATCAACCAGGACTTAACATTTCTAAATCCAAAACCAATTATAATTCCAAAAAAACACTATTTATGATTGGAAGATAGAAAATTGGCCTTTATGTCATCTAGTTACCAAATTACCCCTCAAGGTGCCAATGATCCATGACTTGAAAAACATAATTGAAACCCACATTTGATGTTATTTTGGAACCACGTAGGCATTTAGAAAACATTAAGAGTTTTTTAAAAATCCATTTGGAATAAGGTAGATAGAGAGAGAGAGTCGTAAATGGAATGATGGGAAAAGTTATTTTAAAAAACAAGGTCATCACTTACACATTTCTATGGAATTTCCATTTTTGTGCATGTTCATATCTATATGTGCACCCCATGCACATATGGATATTCCCATATTCACCATAATATAATTGGATAACCATAATAATGTCCATGGGTGAAATCAACGTATCCAAAGAAGCATCACACCAAAGCATAAGGGTTCACACACAAAAGCACCAAGATATAAAGAAACACCAAAAATCACACACAATTATAAATTTCATATGTAAACCAAATTACCAAAATCCAACCAAGTACAAACATCCCAAGGTACTCAATTGCATTTTAAAATCCTGATTGGTATTTTATCAGACATCTTGTTTGAGTATACATTTAGAAATAACTAAGACAGACATTTAAAATCACATTTTTAACAATTTTACAACATGAAAACACCAAATTAAATCGAACTAACACTTCACAAGCATCATTAACACATTAAAAATTAATTGTAAATGCTCAAGAATCTAATTACACATCTAAAATAGGAAATGGATGGAAACACCTACCTTAATGATGTGTGATTGTAATAAAAATTCAACAGAGGGACAATCCTAAGAAACAAACCGCACACCCTAGAATCAAATAAAACAACCCATATTAGCCAACCCTCATCCTAGGGTTCTTCCAAGATGAAAACAAGAAAATAAGAACTATGAAACCAATAGTGGAATGTAAGAAGAGGATAAAATTGACCAAAACAAAGAGAAACTCACCTAGGAACCTTGAGGAAGCTCCTATGGTAGAAAGATAGATAATTGAGAGGGGTTTGGGAGCTCCATTCATGTGACAAAACTGAATAAGAGGGAGGAGGGTTGGGTGTGGTTAAAACATAAGATGTGAAAAAGAGTAAATTATTGTTTTCGAGGTTATGGGTCAGCCACATGGTTTGGCTGCATGGTTTTCCAAATCACGTGCCAACCTTTAACTCCCTACTGTAATGAAGTGGAACCCACATGGGAAAGATGTATGATTTGGGAAACCATGTGTCAACCGTGTGAATTGGATCTGTAAAAATTATAAATACTCCAGGATGCATGTCGCATTGTTTCCATTAACTAATCAAAATCCATGATCCTTGCCTAAAACACCACCAACATGCCACACATTTTTTCCTTTGGATCACATGATTTGATAAAAACTATGTGCAAACCATACCGAAAAAATTAACTAAAAACACTATCTTCCTACACCAGCCACATCTTCTCTCCCCAAACTATGCACACTAACCATGAACATGGCCAAAATCCACTTAAACACACAAAAAATAAAATATTCCCTCTAGAAACACAACCTAAACCATAACCAACAAGATTAATCATCAATAAATAAATAAAAAATAATAAATTAAATTAAATTGAGAATTGGGTTTTACAATGAACATAACTTGAGGATTGTATTGATGACCCTAAGAAAGGATAAGACAAATGAAAAACATATAAAGTGTGATTTTTTTCTACAAAATGTTTCATTTTTCAGTCATATAATCTCACATGATGGTATATCGAGGGAACCATCAATGTTGGAAGTTATTGAACATTAAACTAGATCAACCACTATGAATAAGATCTATAGGTTTCTAGGTTTGGTTGGATATTATAAATTATGTATGGATAATTTCTCATGACTATATATTTGAATCACCAAGTAAACTAGAAAGGGAGTTATGTTCCTTTCGACAACTAAATGTGATAAAATTTCATAGAACTGAAGAAAAGGTTTGTCAGTACACCAGTGGTTACACTACCCTATAGTGGAGAAGGGTTTGTAATATATAGTGATGTATTGAAAAAGGGATTAGGATGTGACCTCATGTAGAATGATATATTTATAACTTATGCATCATGAAAATTGATGGTTCATGAGACGAATTTTCCAACTCATGATATGGAGTTAACTATGGTAATGTTTTCATTAATGAAAATGAGAAATTATACTTATAGGTAAAGGTGTGACATATATATCAATCATGATAATTTAAAGTATATATTCACTCAAAAATATAATAATATGTATCATTGAAGATGGTTGGAGTTGATTAAAGATTATGATTTCTCAATACATTGCCACCATAGGAAATTAGACAAGGTAGCTAATATTTCCAGTTGGAAGGATCATGTCAGCATATCTATGATGATGATCACCAAAGATCTGATATTTATAGATTTTCAAAGAATGGATATAGAAATATTAAAGTCATGGTAGAAATATTATCTTGATCAAATGAGTTTTCAATAATCTATCATTGTGAGCATTAAATTGGTGTGGAAGAAAGATTTCAAACTACAAAAGAAGGTTAGAAATGATCATGAGTTCAACCATTTTTGTGATGGAATGATAAGGTTCAGTAATCCTACATGTCTTATATTCATACTAGATCTCAAGAAGGATTTGTTTTATGAGGCTCATATTGCATCATTCCTTATTTATATTGGATGTATGAAGATGTATAGAGAACTCAAATAGTATTTATACTTGGATAACATGAATATAGATACTGAATAGTATATATCTTGATTCTTTCTATGTTATTAATTTAAGGTTGAGAGATAGAATTATAAGGGAATGTTACTACCGTTATCCATACCATAATGCAAATGGGAAATGTCACGAACCAGGTCAGGTCGTCATCCGACCCGGCGCCCGACTCGGTCCGTGGCAAGGCCCGAAGGGCGTTCTCGATCCCCACGGGCTGTCACAAGTTCCCGGGTATCAAAACTAACACATGGGAATGATTTTACCCGAAATAAAAGATAGAAAAACAACTAGCTAGATAATTAAATTGAAACTGAAAAAAAAAGGACAACCAAACACGTCATTAAACTATGAACATTTTTTAAGTATACAACTCGAACCAAGAACTAAAAAGAAAAGACGACAGAAGAAACTAAAGCTCTTACTCAAACCACCCAACAAAAGAGAGGCCACACGACACCACTCTCCGTGAAAAGACCAACTGCAACCCGAACCACCATCACTGAGCACGGTGCCTCAAACTGGAATACATAGAGAACAAAGCCTACATACACCCAAATGTGTATGTAGGGTGTGATCAAAGAACCCAGTAGGACGTCACCCAATAAAAAAGGTTCCATGCATAATTATTAAAGGAAAAATACATTTGCAATATTAACAAAAGAAAATAAATAAGAACTTGAATGGTTTAAAAGAAAACGGAATTAAAGAAAACAATTTTAAATGGAACAACGTAAATTAAAACACACGCACCCTTATTTTCTTTAAAATAACCAATAGGTCACACCGACGAGTGCAAAGTAACCAATGAGCACTAATATGGGACAGGCCACATGGGTACCAGCTAGCATGGGTCCCTAGATATTCGTGTCTCAGTGAAACGTGGCTTAGAAGGCCACGACCCTCAGAAAACGTGTCTTAGAAGGCCACGACCCTCCGAAAACGTGGCTTAGAAGACCACGACCCTCAGAAATGCATATGTTTAATTAGTGTTGCAATCGTCAGTCCTGCCAGTGAAACCGGGTCGATTCACCTCCGGAACACTCGCTCACTAGTCTAGTATACCCTCCTAGCTACCTGGGATTCCCAATTTGTGCTCAAACAAGTTTCAAGTTAATGTCACATGTCACACTAATACATAAAATCCAAACAGGGTACTCACACACACAAAATCACAGTTTGAACACCCAAACCCGCTTTTAAAACCATACTCACATCAAAATCTTTTCAAAACACAATCTGTATAGGTTACATACTAAACTAGACCAATTGCCGCAATAAAAAAACACTTATAATTAAAAAAACCACCACTTACACATATAAATACCATTTTGAAATAATACGCATAGTAAAACATTTTTTTTTCAAAACGTTTCACACCATGGTCATGATTGAATAAACCATTTCAAATCTCATAAAACAATAGCAACAGTGTCACATGGCTTTACACACACTCACGTAACCATTTCCACATTCTAAACACATTCTAACATCACACACACTCAAATATCATTTTAAAGTGTGACCTGCACCACACCAACAGTTTTATGGAAGACCTTACACCATATGTAAAACACATTTGCACAGATCACATAATTAAATAATCTAAAAATAAAAGTATACAAAATAGTTTAAAAGAAATCACTTGGCGTTACCGACTAAACCCGCTCCAAAACTTCTTTGTCAACCAGACACACACTACACCATGAAAAAGATATATTTCGCATCTATTGAACAGATCAATAAACTAATCGCACAATAAAAAAACACCAACAACTAGATAGATATGATTTTTTAATCAGAAAGAATGCACATAAAATAGACATGTTCTTAAACAGTTCAAACGCATCCCAAACATCAAAGAAAAACAACTTCGCAATGCACAAATAAACTAAATGATATACTAAACAAACTAAACATGCAAATTCATTTATCAAATAATAATTAGGTGTGGGACCACCTACATGCATGTAGTGACTTCTGAAAATTCGGTGCGAGACTCCAATTGCTCATCAATCGCACCAAAACAAAACCAAAATCAAACTTAACAAAAACAAGATAACGATAATTACATAAAAATCGAACTACAAACAACACAATTTAAGCCCCAAATAGCATGAATTGAAACCAAATAAAATTGGAATCGCAATCTAAAACTAACACCCTAGGAGATAAAAGAAAACTCACCCAAAGGGGTGTCGTGCCGGCAGGGGGGTCGCCAAGGTTCGCACCAGCAAGGGGTATTGGGGATCGCTGGACCGAGCTAGGGGGTTGGGTGCTTCCGACAGCAAATGTGGTTCGGTCGGTAGGAATGGGAGGTGGCCGAACCAGGGGGTACGATGGAGTTCGCCAAGGCGGTGCGAGGTGATTCAGGGCGTCGGGGCTAGATTGCCGGAGGGGGTGCGGGGCACAGGCACAAGTCGGACGGAGCAGGAGAGTGGAGTGGGAGGATGGAGGCGGCGCGATCTGGAGAAGGCAGGGGATGGCCGAGGGGGGTGCGGCCGATGCCAATCGGCTGGTCGGTGGCGTGGAACAGGGTAAAGGAAAGGGAGCTACGACAGGCCGAGGAGGGGTTCGGCCGGGAGGGTGGTCGCTGGACATAGGAGTGGCCAGGAGGGAGGTCACCAGGCAAGAGGTGCGGCTGGGAGGCTGGTGCAAGGCGGTCTCCGGACGGAAGGAAGGGGAGGCGACGGCTGGCCGAGAAGAGCAGGTCCGGCGAGAGTTAGGGTTTGGGGAGGTCTGGCAGCACGTCACGAGGGAGAGAAGGGGGAGGGAAATCCGACGGAAATGAGACAAAAAAAAGAGAGAGGAAGAAAAGAAGGGAAAGAAGAAAAAAAATAAAAAAATAAAAATAACTAAATGAAATAATATATAATAAAAGAAAATTCAAAACTCAAACCAAAAATAATAATAAGATTATTATTAATATTAATATTCTCAAACAAAAACCATGAGAATAATAATATTATTATCATCAAAACACTATATTTTAAAAAACTCATTCCCATAATCCCTATCCAGACATTAATTTTATTTCATTATCATTATTAATTTATTTAGTTAATTAGTTGACCAAGGAGCGGGGTCATACGATGGACCTGGCAAAGCTGCACGGCTTTGCAATTATGCTTCACTCGTGTGTCGCTTGTTGACAAGCCCCGAAAGAAGGGAAAAAACTCGTTTAATTATATATTTATTTATTATTAATTCCTTTTATTTAATTGTTTTCACACTGGTCGGGTGAGCGGTGAACCGGGCGGGGCCGCGCAGCGACCCAAGCGAGGCCGCGCAACTTCGACTGCGTTGCGCCGGACGCAATCAAGACCAAAACACAAGGAACTCAAAATCTTAAGTCGGGTTTCGACCCGAACTAACCAACACAAAGAATATTAATAAAATAAATAAATTTTGAAATAGCGGGTGTGAAAATTCTCCCCACCATAATTCTTTCCGTCCCCGGAAAGCCACAACAAAGGCTGAGACCTAAAGTAGGGAACAACACCCCCTTAAGGTTCAAAGAATATTCCCACAACAACCTAGAAAAGGCAAACGCATCGTGCTTAGAGAAAGTGACTCAAATTAAAACCTCAAGAAACACATAAAAAGAATTTTTGGTATGTGTCGCCCACCCTGAAGAGCTAGAGTGCCTCCAGTTGACTGATCAAGGAAGGGAAACTCTCGCCCCCACAGAAACCAACTTAACAAGCTGACACATCTCAAGAAAAATTTAAATGGAGACCACACCATTTTCCTATAATGAACAAACAAGATCAAACCATGTCCATAGGACACTCTCATCACTTATCACCAAGGAATATTTAAAAATAGAAGAAAAAGATCAACATGGGGGGGCCGAGGGGCTCTCCCACCATTAGGAACTCACTGACACGCGAAACGAGACTGGAAAACCGACACGGGGAGGTTCGAGTGGACTCCCCGCCATTAAGGAAAATTCCAACACTGATTCATTCGGAGACATTTTTGCGAGACCCAATGTGGGTCTCCCCACCATTTGAACTAGCGAAAGGTATAGAACTTTGAAAATGTCACAATGGTAACCAAACACCCCACCACAAGGGGCGGGGAGGGAGGGGCCCGACTACCGGCCGTCAAAAGCATGACCCAAGACAAACCAGCATTTCCACATTCCTGGATGAGCACTATTCAGATTTGAAATATATTTACTCAACAAACTCCCATAAGGACCACTAAAACGATTGCATCCAATGGGATGCAATCCCCGAGACTTTAAGGCAATGAGACGAACACGCGTCCACATGGTCACGAAAACCTTATGCAACACGATGGCTCATTCAAAGTGGAACAACCTTGGAGATAATTTAAACTGACTCTACATTTAACTTTGGTGACAGAAATAAAGTTGGGGTCCCGTACACTTCTGGGGTTCCTGACCACGCGCCAGCTTCACTCCGGGGCCTATGGCTAGAGACCCGATGTTTGAAGCATCTCCTGCCTCGCAGTCAGGCATTGAAAACTCCTGAACGGAGCTTCTCATTTTGGTGTCACATGCAACCATACTGAAACCAAGACGCCACCGGAAAACATGACACATTACAACATCTGATTGATCATACGCGGAACATTCACCAACACCAGAGTTGAAATGGTGCATGCACATCACCCTTACACGACACCACCAATCATCACCTGAACATGACCGTTGCTGTTAAGAGGAACATTATGCTGAGAAAGACTTTAAACCGCGTCTTGAACAAGGCGCGATTCCTGCAAATGACCAAAGAAGCCTCATATGATGGGGTCTGCCAAACTAGTATCCTAACATGAACCTTTCCTTAAACGAAACAAACCAAAGACCAGAGGTCATTTAGAATGATAGACTAGACCAACAACATAGGGTTTCTTCCACCTTTTTCCCACTGGAGTCTCTTTTACCGCTTCCAAACCACCATTGACTATCAAAGGGACCTCCTGCTGCAATACGTCACTGAACATGACCCTTGCAGCCGATGTAAATACTACAAATCCCTTCAAGACACTGGTCAACACTGAAAATTATGAACCGCCTTCACCCTTCCCTGTTGGATTTCCTTTCACCGTTTCTAGGGGAAACCTTCAAATGCAACGACATCAAATTTCATATCCGACGACTCTGACAACTTAAAGAAACCAAAACTCTATTCAAATCCCCTCGCATCTGTCATCCCGCTGCGAGAGAATCCACTTCGTTGTAAAAAGGAGAGGTGGTTCAAAAAGAGAATCCTTCGATCAACTGGAGTGCCGACCAATGGGGAATTACCTGTGGCCACACATTAATCACATGTCAACACTTTATGGGGGGCGTACACTAATCAAGAAAGAAAATCATGGACTCAACCGAACTGGTCCAATGGTCAATACATACCACAAGAAAACACCAAACATACAGGGGAAACCACTACAAGGGATCCCCGACATACTCTTCAAAAGAGACCATCTACCACACGCTTTCACACCAACTGACCAACAAGAATTCAAACTCAAGACACAAATCAGTCAGAAAGGTTACTCGGCTCAAAACGTCTCACATCCAACCTTTCAAAATTACAAGGACACACCACACAATCACCGGTTATTGAAATACACCATGTTTTCACTTAACCAAAACATTTTAAAAACAAGCAAACCTAGTGGGTTATACAAACACCAATGGCGTCCCATGAGCCTCGCACATGCATGTTCTCGTGCCGCACCGGCACCCACCTCGTATCCATCCAGGCACTCATCCACTCATGTCGTTAACAATTTCCCTTTTCGTATACACTCATGCATGTGGTTTCCCATAAGAGCGCCAAAGATAAAAACCAAAGCTTTCCATTTTTTTTTCAAAACCAAAACATCTAACCCACACTTTCCAAACCTTTCACATCGTTTTCTTTTTAAAGCGTTTCATTTGAAAATATTTTCCAATACCAAAACATTTTTACTTAAAACCCAAATTCTAACGAATCCAAAACAAAGAGATGAGAAATGACGTAAGAGAAAACTTTTGTCAACGGGTGACTGGAACGTATGGTTGGCGGCCATACGCCAGTCATGCCACTACCACGGAGGGTATTCTAGGACAGCGTCAACAACTCCACATGGCTTTCCAGACCCTATGAGCTCACTAGGACCACTGACCTTACCCCTTTTCCATTTCCCATAGACAAGATTAACCACAATGACCAAAAACATGGACAAACCTCAACATACTTTGGTAGCTTGAGTACCGCCACGAGGTGTGCTGTCCAGGCACCTTACTCGTAGCCAGGACATCGAGTCCCAACAACCTTAACTTTGCTCTACACTGACTCTATCTCAAAATAACATGACACAAGAGAGAAAACCTTACCCTCTGATACCATTTTGTCACGAACCAGGATGGGTCTCCATCCGACCCGGTGCCCGACCCGGTCCGCGGAAAGGCCCGAAGGGCATTCCAGATCCCCACGGGCTGCCACAAGTGCCCGAGTATCAAAACTAACACATGGGAACGATTTTCCCCGAAATAAAAGATAGAAAAAGAACTAGCTAGATAATTAAATTGAAACTGAAAAAAGGACAACCCAACACGTCATTAAACTATGAACATTTTTGAAGTCTACAACTCGAACCAAGAACTAAAAAGAAAAGATGACAGCTGAAACTAAAGCTCTTACTCAAACCACCTGACAAAAGAGAGGCCACACGACACCACTCTCCGTGAAAAGACCAACTGCAACCCAAACCACCATCACTGAGCTTGGTGCCTCAACCTGGAATACACAGAGAACAAGGCCTACATACACCCAAAGGTGTATGTAGGGTGTGAGAAAAGATCCCAGTAGGACGTCACCCAATAAAAAATGTTCCAGGCATAATTATTAAAGGAAAAATACATTTGCAATATTAACAAAAGAAAAGAAATAAAAACTTGAACGGTTTAAAAGAAAATGGAATTATAGAAAATAGTTTTAAATGGAACAACTTAAATTAAAACACATGCACCCTTATTTTCTTTAAAATAACCAATATGTCACACCGACGAGCGCAAAATAACCAATGAGCACTAATATGTGAGAGGCCGCATGGGTACCAGCTATCTTGGGTCCCTAGATGTCCGTGTCTCGGTGAAACGTGGCGTAGAAGGCCATGACCCTCAGAAAATATGGCTTAGAAGGCCACGACCCTCAGAAAACGTGGCTTAGAAGACCACGACCCTCAGAAATGCATATGTTTAGTTAGTGTTGCAATCGTCAGTCCTGCCAGTGAAACCGGGTCGAGTCACCTCCAGAACACTCGCTCACTAGTCTAGTATACCCTCCTAGCTACCCGGGCTTCCCGGTTTGTGCTCAAACAAGTTTCAAGTTAATGTCACATGTCACACTAATACATAAAAGCCCAACAGGGTACTCACACATGCAAAATCACAGTTTGAACACCCAAACCCGCTTTCAAAACCATATGCACATCAAAATCTTTTCAAAAAAAAATCTGCATAGGTTATATACTAAACTAGACCAATTGCCGCAATAAAAAAACACTTATCATTAAACAAACCACCACTTACACATATAAATACCATTTTGAAATAAGACGCACAGTTTTTTTTTCAAAAATTTTCACACCATGGTCATGATTGAATAAAGCATGTCAAATCTCATAAAACAATAGCAATAGTGTCACATGGATTTAAACACACTCACGTAACCATTTCCACATTCTAAACACATTCTAACATCACACGCACTCAAATACCATTTTAAAGTGTGTCCTGCACCACACCAATAGTTTGATGGAAGACCTTATACCATATGTAAAACACCTTTGCACATATCACCTAATTAAATAAGGCAAAAATAAAATTATACAAAATAGTTTAAAAGAAATCACTTGGCGTTACCGACTAAACCCACTCCAAAACTTCTTTGTCAACCAGACACACACTACGCCATGAAAAAGATATATTTCGCATCTGTTGAACAGATCAATAAACTAATCGCACAATAAAAAAACACCAACAACTAGATAGATATGATTTTTTAATCAGAAAGAATGAACATAAAATAGACATGTTCTTAAACAGTTCAAACGCATCCCAAACATCAAAGAAAAACAACTTCGCAATGCACAAATAAACTAAATGATATACTAAACAAACTAAACATGCAAATTAATTTATCAAATAATAATTAGGTGTGGGACCACCTACATGCATGTAGTGACTTCTGAAAATTCGGTGCGAGACTCCAATTTCTCATCAATCTCACCAAAACAGAACCAAAATGAACCTTAACAAAAACAAGATAATGACAATTACATCAAAATCGAACTGCAAACAACACAATTTGAGCCCCAAACAACATGAATTGAAACCAAATAAAATTGGAATCACAATATAAAACTAACACCCTAGGAGAGAAAAGAAAACTCACCCAAAGGGGTGTCGTGCCGGTAGGGGGGTCGCCAAGGTTCGCGCCGGCAAGGGGTATTGGGGATCGCTGGACCGAGCTAGGGGGTTGGGTGCTTCCGACAGCAAATGGGGTTCGGCCGGTTGGAATGGGAGGTGGCGGAACTAGGGGGTGCGATGGAGTTCGCCGAGGCGGTGCGAGGGGAGTCAGGGCGTCGGGGCTAGATCGCCGGAGGGGGTGTGGGGCGCCGGCACAAGTCGGACGGAGCAAAAGAGGGGAGTGGGAGGATGGAGGCGGCGTGAGCTGGGGAAGGCAAGGGATGGACGAGGGGGGTGCGGCCGATGCCAATTGGCTGGTCGGCTGGTGTAGCATAGGGGAAAGGGAAGGGAGCTGCGACAGGCCGAGGGGGGGTTCGGCCGGGAGGATGGTCGTTGGACAGAGGAGTGGCCGAGAGGGAGGTCGCCGGACAAGAGGTGCGGCTGGGAGGCTGGCGCAAGGCGGTCGCCAGATGGAAGGAAGGGGAGGTGATGGCTATCCGAGAAGAGCAGGTCCAGCAAGAGGTAGGGTTTGGGGAGGTCTGGCAGCGTGGCACGAGGGAGAGAAGGGGGAGGTAAATCTAACGGAAATGAGAGAAAAAAAAGAGAGAGGAAGAAAAGAAGGGAAAGAAGAAAAAAATAATAAAAATAAATATAACTAAATGAAATAACATAGAATAAAAGAAAAATCAAAACTCAAACCAATAATAATAATAAGATTATTATTAATATTAATATTCTCAAACAAAAACTGTGAGAATAATAATATTATTATCATCAAAACACTATATTTTAAAACAACTCATTCCCATCATCCCTATCCACAGATTAATTTTATTTCGTTATCATTATTAATTTATTTAGTTAATTAGTTGACCAACGAGCAGGGTCATACGACGGACCTGGAAAAGCTGCACGGATTCGCAATTATGCTTCGCTCGTGCGTCGCATGATGACAAGCCCCGAAAGAAGGAAAAAAACTCATTTAATTATATATTTATTTATTATTAATTCCTTTTATTTAATTGTTTTCACACTGGGCGGGTGAGCGGTGAACCGGGCAGGGCCGCGCGGTGACCCAAGCGAGGCCGCGCAGCTTTGACCGCGTTGCGCCGGACGCAATCAAGACCAAAACACAAGGAACTCAAAATCTTAAGTCAGGTTTCGACCCAAACTAATCAACGCAAAGAAAATTAATAAAATAAATAAATTTTGAAATAGCAGGTGTGACAATTCTCTCCACCATAATGCTTTCCGTCCCCGGAAAGCCACAACAAAGGCTGAGACCTAAAGTAGGGAACAACACCCGCTTGAGGTTTAAAGAAGATTCCCACAACAACAAGAGAGAAAAGGCAAACACATCGTTCTCAGAGAAAGTGACTCAAATGAAAACCTCAAGAAATGCATAAAAGACTTTTTGGTATGTGTCGCCCACCCCGAAGAGCTAGAGTGCCTCCAGTTGACTGATCAAGGAAGGGAAACTCTCGCCCCCACTGAAACCAACTTAACAATCTGACACATCTCAAGAAAAATTTAAACGGAGACCACACCATTTTGCTAGAATGAACAAACAAGATCAAACCACGTCCACAGGACACTTTCATCACTTATCACCAAGGCATATTTAAAAATAGAAGCAAAAGATCAACATGGGGGGTCCGAGGGGCTCCCCACCATTAGGAACTCACTGACAGTCGAAACGAAACTGGAAAACCAACATGGGGAGGTTCGAGTAGACTCCCCGCCATTAAGGAAAATTCCAGCACTGATTCATTCAGAGACATTTGTGTGAGACCCAATGTGGGTCTCCCCACCATTTGAACTAATGAAAGTTATAGAACTTTGAAAATTTCACAATGGACACGAAACACCCCACCCCAAGGGGCGGGGAGGGATGGGCCCGACAACCGGCCGTCAAAAGCAAGACCCAAGACAAACCAGAATTTCCACATTCCTGGATGAGCACTATTCAGATTTGAAACAGATTTACTCAACAAACTCCCATAAGGACCACTAAAACGATTGCATCCAATGGGATGCAATCCCCAATACATTAAGGCAACGAGACGAACACGTGTCCACATAGTCACAAAAACCTTATGCAACACGACGACTCATATATATGGTCATTATAGTAGAACCATTAAACCCATAGGGGATATGTTGAGATCTTTTTCTATTGATTTTAAAGGTTTTTGGGATCAATACCTTCCTCTTTTTGAATTTTCCTTCAATAATTTATTTTACTCAAGAATTCAGATGGATCCTTATGAGTCAGTATATGGAAAGAAGTTCATAACTTCAATGTGTTTGGATTAAGTGAAATAAATAAAGATATTGGAACTTGGACAAGATAAATAAATTGTATATAAATTCAAATACATTTAGTTTCATATCAAATCATCTTAGATTCGATGGAAACGTTATAATGACAATTATCGGTGAAATCAAGAATTTGAAGTTGGTGAGAACATATTCTTATAAATTTATTCATTTAAAGAGTCTATAGTATTAGAAAATAATGGAAATATCAACCCTAGGTATATTCTCCCCTTTGATATTCTTGATCAAGTAAGTAAATTAGTTTATCAATTTTCTCTTCTACCAAACCTCTCTCAAGTTCAAGATGTGTTCTATATCACTTGAGGAAGTAAATACTTGAACCATCACGTGTACAAAAATAAGAGGTCATACTAATGGAGTATGATCCTTAAAATGAAGAAAAAATAATATAAATCTTAGATCAGAGAGAAAAATTGTTTTGGAGAAACACTACTCACCTAGCTAAAGTTTTCTCGATGGATAAAATAATTGAAGAGGCTACTTAAGAATAGTATGATGCAATGAAATTGAGATATACTCATTTTCTTGTATTATAGTGAGATAATTTCAAGGGAAATTTAATTTTAAGGGGGTTAGAATATATCACCAAAATATTTCATTATATAGTTCTATATAAATAAATCGTATTTCATTGATATCTTACTTCCTATGCAACACCGAGTTTAAACGAACCATTATATACTATTAGAATAATATTTAATATGACAATTATAATCTTGACCATGTATTTTTTTCTTAATAGTTCAAATAAAATTATGAAAAAATTATCGTTTTCATATGTATAAAATGAATAAATTGGTTATAAATTTTATTAAAAATTAAAAAAATCATTTGAAAGTAAAACAGATTGTTTTCTGAAAAATGTTTGTAAGAATGGAATGTGTTTTAATCAAATTAAATTAAATTTATCACTATTAGTTAATTATTTTAATGAAATTTAAAAATTTTATATTAAATAAAATGTTTTAAAATTCATCTATTATTTTTTCTAGTCATGAGATAATATTATATATCCGGTTTTATGCTTAAAATGTTTTTTGTTCTAAAAAATGGTTTTCACCTCATTTTTCCGAATTACATTAAAATGAATTTCTACCAATTTTATAGATTTAAAAATGAATAATGGATTACATATTTTTCATCAGTAGGATCATATTTTTTCAATTGTTCCTTTTTATTTTTCATCAATATGAATAGTAACTATAGTAAATTTTGTCACCCTTGTAAGTGTAAAAGAGATAAAATAGGGTTAAAACTTTTTTATGTGGATTTAAAATTTATCTAAAACATTCATATATACTATTTTATAAGTCTATATATTTCATTTCCATCAAATTTTTGAATATATAGTCACTTGGTGCCATATTTCTTTGATTAGGACCTTTATATTAATTTTAAAAAAAGAATAACTACAGAATGTCACTCCCTAGAATTTAAAATCTCTTAAATTTTTACATAAGGATAAAAATAAGATAAGTTAGGTTATAAATTTTTATATGAAATATAAATTCAATTTATTTATCACAGTAATTTAATTCTAATTTTTTTAATTTAATAATTACCTTAAATTTTTACGCAATGCTGACACTGAATTTATTAAAATAATAGAAAAATATTAAAATATTTTAAAATATTAAAATTGATAAAATCAGGGAGAATTATTGTGTTACACAAATTATATATACTAATATAAAATATTATATTTGTTTTAAAGTTTTTTATTTGAATTTAATTTCTTCCTTGTTGCCTTTAATGTCAAATTAAATGAATAGATTAAAACATTAAATTGATGATATTTTATGAAAATAATATATTATTAAATTATTTAAAAATCATAAAAATATTGAACTAGGACAAGGTGGATAATATATGGTCTAAAGTTAATTAATTTAAAATTTATGGTCCAATTAACAAATTATAATTAAAATTATAACACTTCAATAATGAAAAATTTGTTAATGGTGTTAAGTTTAAAATTTGTTAACCGTGGTGTTAATAGAAAAATAAACATTAAAATGACACCAAAACCTATAAAATTTTAATTTTTGGATGATACCTTTACCTTATACTCATTTTCTTTGAAAATATTTCCATTAAAAATAATTTTTCCCTAGAATGGATCAATTATATATAAATATTTTTTTCCATGAGTGCCCTAACCAAAACTTATAAAAGGGAAATTCTTCTCCTCTATTCATCCTACCTTTTGAACACTATATAATATAATATCCCTAAAATAGTACCTTTATTCCTTCCTTAACTTTATCCTAGAGATTTTGGTATTTCCAAAATACTATCCTTTCAAGTCTTAATGTGCAAGAAAAAAGAGTTTCTCAACAAAGAGGAATAACTCTAAACCAGTCATTTTAAATTTTATTTATTATTAGACATATTATAAATCCACAATATCCATTATAAAATTATTAATTCATTATATTAAATATAATTAAATATTATTATGATTATTTAATAACCATTATCCACCTTCTTTCCATCCTACTAAAAGAAAAAACATCAAGCGTGTGTATGTACAGCTTACCCTCTCCACATAGCGGGGCAAATCATTTTTCATCACCACTTTACAATGATTTTTATAATGATATATTTAAAATATATATATTTAATTTATGATTTATAATTATTTTATAAATTTTATTTATTATTTTCTTTTCTTTCATTACATTTTTGAAAATTTAAAATGGTGTTCATGTGTACGTACGCCATACCGCATCTATGAACAACATAATTCATTTTTCTATATATACCTTTTATGGAGTAATATATATATAATGAATATATATTATATTGAAAATTTGTGAAACATTATATATATTATAGTTTCTTGATCAAATTATAAAAATATAGATTGTTGAACTATAACATGTAGGAAAAATGAAGTAGTTATCACCCAAAACAAATATTTTTAATAAATAATTGTTAATAAATGGGTGATAAGTTCTTATAATAATTTCTTAAATAGTATAATATATATTATTAAAATTCTTAAATACATATATAATAATTATATACAAATTTTATGGTACTTTTTAATCCGTATGAAGAAATATGATACTTGAGGTAAGGGTTTTATGTTATAATCTCATTGTTTATCAGGATTATTTATGATTAAGTTAATATGATCAAGTTTAATGATATACCAATCAAACAAATCATGAATTTTCTTATCAAGTAATAATTTCTTAATAATAAATGAGTTCCTTTAATTTTCCACACTTTAAGAACTCAAGTTATTCAAATAAAACTTTTAGGTAAAAGGGACTATATTTCTCTCTTTGGTCGAAAGTCCTTTTTATTATATGTGCATGTTTTCTAAAAATGACTTCATGAATTTTTTTAATATTCTTTAATTCATATTAAAATAAATTTTTTTCCATGTTTTTCATTTTAGAAATGATCTAGAATTAATCTTTTATCATTTTCTGAAGAAGGTACTTTTGATATTTTACAAAAAAATGTGAAAGGAATGTTGGTTTTAACATAAACGACATGAATGAAATTTATCACCATCATGACTGATCAATGATTTTAATATTCCATTAAAATTTTACAAGTTTATTTTCAACTAAAATATTTTCCTTAATATTTTGGAAATTTATATAATTTAATATGTGATTTTAAAATGAAGAGGGTATTTTCCCTCAAGAAAGATTCCAATTATTATTCAAAGGAATTTTTCATCTATAATAACATCATTTTATATTACCTAGTATTTATTGGAAATATGATCCAATCATACTATCTTTATTACTTATCTATATGGGTTATGTTTATGATGGTAAAATATCAATGAAACTTGTTTTATTTTTCATGGGTTACGTTGTGATGAATGTCTTTATGATATTGTCGAATACATATGAATGGATTTATGATTATTTTATGGATAATACTAGAATTATATAGACATCAAATAAATTGGGAAAATATTAATATTCTATGATTTAAAATGGTATATAGGAGGTTATTATATTCCCAAAACAAAAGTGTACATAAGAGGTTTTCATAGGACCAAAATAAGAGAGTACATGTGAGGTTATACCAAGCCCACAATAAGAGGGTATACAAGAATTTATCCCAATCCCAAAATTGGTACATATTCAGTTATCCTAATCCTAAACTGTTATGAATATCTTAGTGGTCATCCTTGACATAATATTTCTATTTCTATGAATTTCCCACACATTATTCCACTCTTTGATAACATGATCTTATGATAATGTTATATTTTTGTGGATCATGTTATTTTATTTTTTTATGATTCATGTCTCATAAAATACCATGTTTTGTTACATGATTCAAATTATTATATATGATATGATGGGTATGATTTTCAAGTGTTGATATAACGTTATCATACCCTTATTCTCATGTTATTTTATAGTTATCATTAACACATATCTTTTTTACCATTACATAGCATTTGAGTTCAGCAATTTTTATATTTTATTTCCCTAGGTTATGAATAAATTCATTAGGTATGATAATTCTATGAAGGTTGATAGTTATGAAGAACTAAGTGGGGGATGATATAAAATTTCTTATGAATAGGTTATTGATGCACCAATGTTTCTAATGATATTAAATCAATATGGTTCTAGAATAGATTTTAATGTTATTGAATGAATATTAATCTATTTAGATGTATTATTTATTTATGAAAAGTAGAGGTCACTATAGTTAGTATTAGAGAAAGTCTTAGTTACCTTTTTAAAATAGTATAATAATAAATTATTGACAAACCTTAGATTAATACTATATATATGATAACGTTCTATGTTATGGTAAATAATGGTGTGTGGTTTTCCTAGTAAAATATATTTGTTTTGATACTAAAAGAGGTAATTTTTTACATAGATTCATCTAGGGGTAATAACCGCAAAAAAGGGTTGGTCAAGTATATCTCGACCATCATTCTAGTGCACAGTGAGTGTTCCCTTACTATGTACCTATTTTGAAAATATTTGAGGGATATTCTTGGGTTAATTCACATTTTCTTCATAGATGATTATTAAATATTTGAAAAGATTAATATCATGGATGTCCTAGGTTAAACCTAAGGTGCATAGTTCTAAAAGAAGGTGTCATGATTTAGACTTGTTGTAAATTAATTTTAATGATTATGTGGTTTCCCACTATGATTATTGGTATTCACACTATGCTTATTGTTTTTATTCAATGAATAAAACATAAAGGAACCATTATAATGATAAATTTTTTCAATAATTCAATTATTTTCCTCTTGAGAAACAAATTTTTATGGGAGCTAGAATGAAAAAAAATCATTCTTATTCAAATTTATCAATCCATGAATCATACTGAGGTTTAAAAGGAGTAAATGAGGTAACAACATTCTATTGATTCCTTCATGAAGAAACATCCACCTTCTTTTAGTGTATATAATGATCCACATGTTATTGAGTAATGGATCAGTACCATTTAAAATATATTTTTATTTATCACGTTTTAAGAAGTTGAAAAATTCATTTTGTATGTCAATTATTTGGAAGGAGAAGAAACTAAATGGTGGAATCCCATCAAGAACATGATAGAATGTGAATAAATTGACTCCATGGAGTGGGATGAGTTTGTAAAGTTATTTTTCAACAAGAAATTTTTAGATTCTTGGATTAGTTTATAAGGTTATTCTTGGTATGAAGGTGGAGTAATAATTCCTTGAGATAATTAATAAGGACGATGAATCAATTTGTGCATATGATGAAAATTTGACAATTCATGGTATGTATGATTCTAGTATTATTATTAAAATAGAAAGTAATATTTATCGAATCTTTAGTGGCATAAAACCAAGTCTATGCTGGGATTTATTCATAAGGGACATAAATATTTTTAAATAAATCATTCTATGTGCTACAAATGTGGAAATGGATATTATAGTTTCCCATCAATATCATTATTTTGATAAGAAACAATAGATGTAATTAAAAGGAAATTATAATAATAAAAACCATAGAGGTATGAAAATTATCCATATATTATATTGAGGTATGGAAGGGGACATGGAGTAAATTTTATTAAGGGGACAAGTAAATAATATAATTTTAGAAAGGAAGGTCATCAAGAAATTGAATCATAAAGTGATGGTGAGAAGTTATCTAGTGATGGACAAAAGTCACTATAAAATACACCAATCATACTCTAGTGTTTCAAATAAAATGATTATAGGAATTCTGAAAACTAGTTCTTGAACCTAAATTTTAATGATGATTATCAGTGTCATCAACCACTTATTCCTATATATAAATGTAAATGTCATGCGATCATTATTACTGATAAGGGGTATGATAACAAAATGATTAATGATACATATACCATCCACTCTAGAACTGATAATGTCTTATTTAATTTTGGACATATCCACTCTTTTATATCTAAATAATTTTATATGGGTATCAAAATACAACCTCACTATCTAGATATTGAATTAGTATTGAAAACACTAGAAGTTGCGGTGATTTCATCTCGAGTATATGATTCTTAACTCATTTAATTTTGTGGGAATTTTTTTCCTAAAAATAAAATTATTCTTTATATTATTGAATTTGAGGTTATCTTCAGCATAAACTATATTTTTTTACATAAATCTCACATTAATTTCAAAATATTGAGTCATATTTGATATTCTCAACCCAATTATGATTATATATCAGGGAAAAAACAAATATGAACTTCTAGAAGAGTTTCCTAGAAATCCTCAAAATCATGAATCTGAGTTCTCAACAAAACTCATACTTGGTACTAGAAATATTTTGAAGACTATATAGAATAGAACAGATTGATGCATAGGAATTTGAAGATGAAAATATAGGATAATCTTGAAAAGGGATTTATTAGGCCAAGTGTGTCCCCATGGGGTACACCTAATATTTTTTGTTAAAAAATATGTATAAATGAAACATTTCATTGATTATCGAGAACACAACAAGATCACTATTAATAAAAAGTATCTTATACCCGATATTGAGGAATTTTTTGATCAACAACAGAGAAATTAGTACTTTTCCAAGATTGAACTTCATTCTAGATATCATTAATTAATGGTAAAAAATAAGGATATACTCTAGATAGCATTTTATAAAAGGTATTAATACTATGAATTTATAATGATGTCATTTTCTGATACTAATTCCTTCACTATCTTCGTGGATTTAATGAATATAGTATTTATTAATAACCTTGATCGATTTTTAGAAGCCTTTATATATGAAATTATTAGATATTAAAAGAGTATATAATAGTATAAAAATCACTAGAGTATTATACTGAAGACCTTTGGGAAGGAGAACATGTATGTTAATTTTACAAAGTGTGAATTTTTTCATCCAAAAGTTTCATTTTTGGTTCATATAATCTCACGATTTGGTATATAGTTGGATCCATCGAATATGGATGTTATTTAAATTTGACCTAAATCAGCCATGGTGACTGATATTTGTAGTTTTCTTGGTTTGGATGGATATTAGGGGTTATTTTTGAAGACTTTTTCATGACTATCTAAACTACTCATCAATTTAACTTATAATAGATTCATGTTCCTTTGGATATATGAATGTGAAGAAACATTCAATTAGCTAAATAGAAGGTTATCCAATGCATTTGTATTTAGACTACCATGTAGTGGATAAGGGTCTATAATATATAATGATGCATCAAAAAAAGGGACGGGGATGTATTCTCATACAGAATGATGTGGTTATAGATTATAACTCAGGAAAATTTATAGTTAATGACAGAAATTATCCAAATCATTATTTGGAGTTAGATGTAGCAATTTTTAAATTCTATATATGGATAAATTATCTTTATATAGAAAGTTGTGAAATATATATCAATCATAAAAGTTTAAAGTATATATTTAATAAGAAATAAATGAATATTCTCTATAGAAGATTGTTTGAGTTGATTAAATATTATGAATACTAAAAACAATACCACCCTAGAAATGTGAACTAGGTGGTTTATTCATTGAGTTGAAAGGATTGCGCTTGATTTTATAACATAAGTATAAAAAAGATCAAATATTTTTGGATTTTTAAAGGATATAATTATAAATATTTAAGAAAATGATAGAAATATTATCTTTCTCAAATGATTGTCCAATCATCTATTACTGTTATAATTAAATAAGTATAAGACAATGATTTGAAACTATAGAAGAAGGTTAAAAATGTTCCTGAGTTTAACTATTATTAGGATCAAAGGATAAGGGTTAATAAATGTTTATTTTTTCAATCCATACTAAATCTGAAGAAGGATCCATTGGATGTAGCATGTAGTTCAGTATTCTTTATTCATCATGGAATTACAAAACAATTTAGAGATTGAAAGTGTTTTTGTGGTGGGATAGCATAAAGAAATATATAACAGAGTATGTATCTCATTTCTCAGTACATCATCATGTTGAGGTTGATAGAAAAACTTATAAGGGGATGTTACAACTATAACCCAAACATTTATGGAAATGTGAAAACATAACCATGGATTTTATCATTAAGGTCCCCAAAATTTCTAAAGTCCATAATACTCTTCGGGTTATAATTGATGACCTTACGAAGTCAGTACACTTCATTACTACTATAGAAGATTTATATCTTCATAAATATGAAAAATATATATACATTAAAGAAGTAGTAAGGTTGTATGGAGTAACAATTACCAACCCAATATATGTGGTAATCTAGAGAGAACCATTAAAATCCTAGAGTATTTTTTGAGATATTTTTATATGGATTTCAATTTTGGTTGGGATCAACACCTTCCTATATTAAAATTTTATTACAACAATATGTTTCACTCGATAATTTATATGGATCCTTATGAATCCCTCTAATGAAATAAGTGAATAACTATAATGTTTTGGGAAAAACATGGAGAAATAATTTTATTGTTACTTGATCTATATATGGAAATGGTAGATAAATTTAGATCTATTTGCCAATAAATCAAGTCATATTATATTCAACAAAAAATATATGCTGGAAATCATTAGTGAAATATGGAATTCAAAGTTAGCGAGAAGGTATTCAACTAAATTTCATCATGGAAGAACTTATTTATTTTTTAAAAAATAGAAAGTTAATAACATGGTATATTATAACCTTTCGATATTCTTGATTAAAATGGTTGTTATCATATTGTTTTGGTGCTTCTAATGAACCTATCTCAAGTTAACGATGTGTTCCATGTATCCCTACAGAGAACGTGCATACATGACCCATCTTTTGTACTGCACTTTGAGATCATACCACTCAAGTATGATCTTTCCTATGAATAATAACCAGTAGAAATCTCATATCATAGAGATAAAGTGCTACAGAGAAAGAATACTCACCGGGATAAAGTTATCCCGAGGAATCATAAATTAAAATTAGCTACTTGGGGACACGATGATGTGTTGAAATAGATATATCCTCATTTTTTTGTATCAGAGTGGTGGAATTTAAAGGGAAAAATAATTTTAATAGGGTTATAATGTAACACCCCAAGATTGAAAAATTTAGGTCTCTATCAATAAATTTTATTTCTTTGATATTTTTCCTTACACAAAACCATGAGTTTAAACGAACCATGATATATTATTAAAATGTTATTTAATGTGACATCTATTGGTAAGATGTGGGATTTGAGGGTATTAATAGGAATAAATAAATTATAAAAAATTTATGGTTTTAATATGTATTAAATGAATTAATTGGTCATTAATTGATTATAAATGAAAATAAAAAACATTTGAATGTTAAAGATATGTTTTTATAAAAAACTATTTTAATGAACGTTGTGTGTTTTTATCCTAATAAATTAAATTTATTACTATTGGTGAATTGCATTAATGAAATTTATATATTATATATTTAATAAAATGTTTTTAAATTTATCTAATATTTTTTCAATGCATGAGATAAGAGTGCATTACCAGTTTTATACTTAAAAATGTATTTTTCTCAAAAACGCTTGTTATTATGTTTTGCACAATTATTTTAAAATTAATTTCTAAAACATGTATTAATTGACTCTTTCAAAATGGAATCCATATTTTGTACCATTTTGATCAAATTTTTTAAATATGACTCTTATTTTTTATCAATATGAATAGTAACCATAGTAAATTTGGTCACCCTAGTAAGTGTAAAATGGGAAAAATATTATTAAAAATTTGGGATAAGGCCTTAAAATTTCTCAAAGACTATCCTTTATCCAATTATATGAGTTTATTTCATCCATTTACACCCAAGTCTCCAATATATTCACACTTAGTGCAATATTTATTTATTATAAACAATATATTAATTTAAGAAAATAATAACTACAAAATGCCACTCTTGATTTTAATACCTATTAAATTTATACATGAGGATAAAAAAGAGGATAAGTTATGTGGTAAATGATTATTTTAAAGGTAAATTAATTTATTATCATACTAATTTATTTCTATTTTTTAGTAATTTAATAATTATCATCAGTTTTTTCATAATGTCGACATAGTATTTATTCAATTCCTAGAAAAAAAATTATTTTAAAAATATCAAAATTAATATAATTTTGGTGAATGAATTTGTTCCATAAATTTCATATATTAAAATAACAAATTATATTTTGGTGAAGGGTTAATATTTTAATTCCATGATTATATTATTGTCATTAAAGTAAAATTAAATGAATAGTGTAAAAATGGCATTAATGATATTTATAAAAGTAATATTTTATTAAATTATTTTAAAAGAACAAAAAATAAAATATTATATGGATTAAAATTGATGTTTTCTCATTTATGGTCCAATGTTCACCTTATAAGTAAAATTATAACCCTTTAATGTCGAAAATTTTCTTAAAGTGGTTATGGTTAAAATTATTTACAATGGGGTTAATCAAAATGATAAGGTTTAAATTGAAACTAAAAACTATCAAAATTTAATTAATTGATTATATTAACACATTAACTTATGTTATTCAAATATATATCTATTTATAAGTATTTCCTTTTGTAATGACTCAATTATATATTAATCTTGTTTGGTAATTCCAAGAGTTCACTTACCATCATTTATAAAAAGAAACTTCCTCTCCTCTCTTCATCATACATTTTAAGCCTTATATATCTAAACATACCTATAGTAATACCTTCATATATTTCTTATCCACATCCTATATCTTCTTTTCTTATTGAAATAAGATTCATTTGAGGCTTAAGGTGTAATTCAAAATAGGGTTCACAATGAATAGGTATAACTCTTAAACGAGTGTTTTCAATTTAATTTCTTCTTAAATATCTTATAAATAGATGGTATACATTATAAAACAATTAATTATGTATCTTTAATATAAGTAATTGTTATTATTATTATTTAACATCCATTATCCACATTTTTTTCATCCTACACGAAGTAAAAAATATCATTCGTGTGTATGTACGGCTTACCATCTCCACGTAGCGGTGTAATTCGTTTTTTGTCACCAAGGAACATGATTTGTTATAATGATGGATCTAACAAATATATATTTTATTTATGATATTTTTATTATTCTCTAAATATGACTTATTATTTAACATTCTTTCATTCCATCCATCAAAAAATGAAAACATTTTTAAGGCGTACATGTAGCTTGTCATCTATATGAAGGGAGAAATTAATTTACCTATTTATAAATTTTATGGATGAATCTAAATATATATATATAATAAATATATATTAAATTAATATAATTTTTAACATTCTATAGATTAATTAACCATGATCATAGTATACAGACTATGGATAATAAACTGAAACATTTATTAAAAACGAAGCAGTTAAAAACCATAACAGTGATTTTTAATAAAACAATTCATAATAAATGGGTGATAAGTTGTTATAAGAATGAACTAATTGGTATATAATTTATTTTTATGGTTTCAGAATACATATATCGAAAATATATATTTATTATCTAGGATTTTTGAATGTATATAAATAAATATGAGACTTGACGTAAAGGTTTTATGTTATATTCTCATTGTTTATCATGATTTTTAATGATTAAGTTATCATGGTGAATTGGATACTGGGGATAATCACCAACTATTATGGTCAAATTTTATGATATACCTCTCAAGAAACTCATTAATGTTTTTCACCTCTAGTTATTTCTTGATAATAAATATTTCCCTGTAATTTTTCACACATTAATTAATTAAGATACCAAAAGAATGTTTTTAAGGAAAAATGAATTTATTTCTCTCTTAACATTAAAATACAATCTCTCTCATGTCCATATTTTCAAAAAAAATCAATAATATTTATTATATTCTAAAATTATTGTTTAAATTCATTTTTTCCCATGTTTTAATTTTTTTTAAAAAAAATAAATCTTCTTTTCATTTTCTGGAGGAACTTTTGACTTTTTACAAAAAAATGTGAAAGGAATATTTGTCTTAACAAACTAATAATGAATGGAATCTCATGATTCCATGACCAATACATTATTTAAATCTTTATTTACAAGTTTAAAATTTTATTTTGAAAGAAAATTGTTTCCTAATAATTGTGAAATTAATATAATTTTATATTTGATTTTAAAATGATAATGGTATTTCCCCAAAGAAATATTCCAGGGATATTTTAAATGAATTTTTTTCAATGATAACATTATTTGATTTTACTTATGTATTAATTGGGATATAGTACAATGGAACCATATTTATTCCTTCCCTGAATGATTTATGGTTATGATTATGAAATATCAATGAAACCCATTTTATTTTCAATGGGTCAAGTTATGATGAAAATATTTATGATCATGTGGAATACATATAAATTGATTTATCATTATGTGACATATTGGAATGGAATTATATATCCCTTCAATTAATTTGGTAAATATCATTGTTCTATATGATTGAAGGGTACACAGGAGGTTGTTCCAATCCCCAAATAATAAGGTAAATGTGAGGTTATCCCAAAATTAAAATAAGAGGATACACAAGAGGTTTTCCTAAGCCTAAAAATATAGGTTACATGTGAGGTTATCCCAAACCAAAATAGGTTCATAGTTGTGTATCCCAATCCTAACAAGTTACTAATTTCTTAAGGGGTATCCTTGACATAATTATTCTATTATTATGAATATTACTCACTTTATTCCACTATTTTATGACCTGATCTTATGCCAATATTATATTATCATTTCCCATGTTCTTATATTCCTTTATTATTCATATCTTACAAACTAACAAGGTGTATAACACAATTCAATATTATTATCTCTTCTATGTTGGGTATGATTATAAAGTATTAATGTCATGTTCTCATACCCTTATACCCATTTTATACTCAGGTGATCATTGATATATTCCCTTTTTCCCCTAATAATCATTTTAGAAAACCATTTTTTATATTTCCTTTCCCAAGGTTATATTTTCAGAGAAAAAAATCACTTTTATTTTAAAAAATTTTTCTTAATTATAATAATTTTATAAATAATGATGTTTTTTTATAAATTTTTTTTGCACATATTTTTCATAATTTATTTATTACTATTCATACCATTAAATCCAAAAGTTAAGGACTAATGTACACATAATATTTCAAAAAATTTATGTGGTTCGTCTAAACTATTTTTTGCATGTAACTCTAGCTATCAAAGAAATAAAATTATTTATGGAGAAATATTTCATAAAAATATTAGGTTGTTACACTTTACCACCCTGAAAATTAATTTCACCATAGAAATGTTTCATTATAATACAAATATATAATGATACATTCATCTCATCGCATCCTCATGTTCTCATGTGGCTTCCTCAAATTGGGGTACTTGCTTGAAAACATTGATCTCGTGAGTGGTATTATTTCGATAAATTTATCTTTATTATACAAAATCTCTACCAGTTTTTCATTATATAAAAGATATTAACCTAGTGGTATGAACTCTTATTTTAGTACATGTTAATGATCAAGTATGTAATTCCTTAGGAGAGATAGATGGAACACATCATGAATTTAATAGAGATTTAGTGGAAGTGCCAATCTATTAGCAACCATCATGATATGATAAATACTTTAAAATGGAAAAATATAAATATATCTTATCATTACCTTATTTCCTAATCACATCACCATCTTATAAGTAGAAATTCATAGGAATACCATGTCACCAACTTCAAACTGTGGAACATTATAATTATTTTCAACATAACTATTTTGTCAAATCTATGCTCCTCGTAAATATTATTTCATTTCTTTAACCTTCTATTCAAAATCTATTCTTGTTTGTGTCCCAATAGATTTTTTTATCTAACATAACTACATCATGATGGATTTATATACATCCAACCATAGAGGTCTTTGTAAGGATCCATATGAATGCATGAGTGAAAAGTATTATTGTCAGAAAATTACACTAAGGGAAGGTATTGATCTCAAACTCCTTTGAAATCCATAGATAAAGCTCACAACATTACTTATATATCCTTAATGGTACTCTTACACTGACCACATGTCTAAGGATGATAAGTAGTGATGAAAGATAACTCTATATCTCGATCCTGCTGAATAATTATCTAAAACATTGAGGTGAACCTAATATCCTAATCAGATAAAATTGATAGTGGTATACCTTAAAATCTTAGAACTTACTTAATGTATAACTGAGTAAGTTGTTTATGAGATAAATCTTCTCTAATGGAAATGAAGTGTTGTCATGACCTGTCCTTGGGGCCCGTGCCGTGACTACCCCAAACCCGCCTTCCATAGGCCAGGGGCTGGCGACTAGCATCAAAGGTGAATTCCCAATAAAAGGGAAGGAATTGCCCTTAAACATATAACACACCTAGTCTGAACACAAGTAGAATAAGAAATAAGTACTAAAATATAAAAGGAAAGTGTGATGAATGTAAGTGGGCCAGTATACAAACTCAACTGAACAACAAGTACAAGTACAAGTAAAAATGGAAAACAACTCATGGATCGTCCATCGGGGAATCCTACCCGAAGGGTTGGTATAGAACTTGAACACTCGTCCCTCAGGTACATCTCGTCTAGTATAACTCCGAGTAGCCTCCTGTCTATCGCCCTCATCCTCGATCACTGCTGACCGTCATCTGCACAGAACACAACAAGGTGTGGGCGAAGCCCGTGTAGGGGTGAGTATAACAATACTCAGTAGGGGAACCCGAGACCCCCGAAGTTCTCCCAAAATCCACTAAGGATAAACCATAGAAGTAATATACAATCATGAAGTATCAACCAACCATACTTAGGTATATTCCCATACATGTACCTAAGTAACCAATCACAGTCAGGCTCTAACTCTCGAGCCCAAGCACTACTCAGTCCACAAAGGAACTAAAGTCAATCACCACAATGATAATGGTTGAAATACAAGACTTGGATCACACAGGTATACATATTTTGTAGAGTGATAGAGATGATCAGATGTAGTCACTAATTCATCTAAACTGTCTGACCCACACAGGATACAGGACCAGCTAAGCTATCGAACCCACATAGGATATAGGACCAGCTATTATGTTGGACCCACACAAGATACAGAAACATAATTCAAAACTGTAGGACCCACGAATGATCCGAGTATAGTATTCATTATTGTCGAACCCACAGAGGATTCTGGTATAGTAGTCATTGCTGTCGAACCCACAGAGGATTCCGGTACAGTATCGTCGCATCCAGCCATAGGGTTCCCACACACATCTTTCTTGATTCCGGGAGGTTATGATCCTCAAGCCAAGTGTTGATACATAAACTATCAAGAATTCCTCACTTCATGCATCACGTAGTTTCGTCTCATCATAAGGAACCCAACGTGACAGACGGTGCGTCAATTGGACGCTCAGTCTGTGAGTTATTGGCATTTTCGTCCAAGGGGCCCGGTTACTTTTTAAGCTCAAACCAACCCGACTATACCCCAACTAAGTCCAAACCTCAAGTGGATTATTCCAAAAGAATCGTCTCACTCTAAGAATTACATCGCTGCATGCGGTACGTCAATCGGACACCTGTAGAATTAGATGCGGGCAAAATGGTGTAAACGGCCATAGCGGGTCGGGGTCCGGTCCGACCAAGTCGAACTGACTCGGCCCAACCCAGTCCGAACCGGGGTCTGACCTGGTCCATGGGTCTGACCTAGTCTGAGGAAGCGGCCCGAGACGAGAGGATGGCCAGGGCAGAAGAGGCGGCCCGGCCAAGGGGGGGCCCGGCCGAGTGGCGGCCCAGCCGAGGGGTGGCCTGGCCGTGGCGGCCTGGCTCGTGGCGGCCTAGCTAGCCACACGAGGGAGGAGGGCCCCCCCTAGTTCGTCGAACAGAACTGGCATGCTACTACGGTTCATGGGTCGTGGGTCCCGGTTGGTCCCGCTCGTCCGGCTCCATGGTGGCCGGCCATACTGACCTCCACTGCTCCTCCACCGCGGCGTGACGGCGTCGCAGTCCTTCTGCTCTCTGCACGGTGCGACGGCATCGTGGCCCAACCTGGTCGCAGCCTCGGCTCCACCACGCAGTGCAACGGTGCCCCGCCTCCTTCGTCGCGGCCCGGTTTGGCCGCAGCTAGCGGATCTTCCGCGCGGCATGACGGTGTCGCACCTTTTTATGGCGGCCTTGCGCTGCCGGTTTCCTCGTGGTCGTCCTGTCGCTAGCCGTCGATGCTCCCCCACGGTTCTCTTTTTCGGTGGCACTGTTGAACCCCCACCTTAGTCAACCAATCAAGAACCAATGGAGGGACGTCAGTCCGTGTTTGTTCAGCCCGCGCCCTCCGCGTTAGGTGATAACAATTGGCCAACAAATAAATTGAGGTTGAAAGATGAAGAACAAGAAAATAATTCAACCTAAACCCCTACCTTGATTTCGGTGAATGTTGTCAAAGGCACGGGAAAATAATTCGAATACGTCGTCATATGTTGCGCCCGTCACATGGCGTTTATCCCGGGCTCGAGCTTCATCCTTGTTCTTTGTTAAAGACGGTGTGTTCTTCGTTGGATAGTATATCGTTCTTCGTTGGAGAGGATGTCGATCTCTAAGAATTCTCCCAAAGCTCTCCCAAAGTTCCACCAACCAAAATAAAATAATAGGTTTAGTCTATTATTTTATTATTGACAAGAATTTCAAAATATTTCAAAAAGACTAATTAATTGAGGCATTAATTAATCCTTAAGTGTTTGCACCATTTTGAGGGAAGGTGGAAAGGCTCCACAATAAATTGGGAGTTCCCAGGGTTGAAGGGGGGTTAAGAGGGGTTTGAGCTCGTGTGGGCCCCACCACATAATTTCCTCCCAAGGGAGGTTATACGTGGGTGGGCCCCACCTCCAACCTCACTTTGGAGGATTTAACCACCAAAAAATAAAAATATGTTTCACATATTTTTATTTAATTTATTTAGAAAACCCCTGAAATTAACTTCCCCTCTCGACAAAATGAAACTGTGATGAAGGTATCCTTAAGAGAATATTGGCCCTACGAGTTCGACGATGCCCTTGGATTTCAATTCTGAGCACCGTTTGAAAAGATATAAATTCTCGGAACGTACGTTTACTAAACATACATGAACAAAACTTCAGAAATTGATTCCGGGCACACTGGGCCTCAGAATCAGGCGCCTTGAGAAACAACGGGCTCGTAAAATTCCCATGTATTTAAGAAAAAAATTCATGGAATTTTCCAGTCTTTACATTCTCCCAACATCAGGGATTTATGTCCCTGTAAGCTACAACTCACACTAAGGAAACAAATGGGGGTACTGAGCACGCATCTGAGCCTCCCGCTCCCATGTTCTCTCCTGGAGGTTCTTATGCTGCCATAGAATGCGAAACAGAGGTATCGATCGTCCATGCAGGACCCTATCCTATTGATCCTTAGTCTCCACTGAAACATCTGTGAATGTCGCCCTAACATCGATGTCCATCTCTTTATGGTCGATGATGTGGGAGGATTCATGCATGTATCTCCTCAGTTGAGATACGTGGAAGACGTTGTGCACCCGGTGAAACTGAGGTGGAAGAGCCAAGTAGTAAGCCACCTCACCTACCCTACTGAGGACCTAAAAAGGTCCGATGAATCAAGTAGATAACTTTCTACCTCTACCAAATCTCTGTAAACCTCATCAAGGTGAGACACATAGGAAGACGTGGTCACCATCCTCGAAATCCAGTGGTCTTCGTCTCCTTTCAGCATAGGACTTATGCCTGCTCTATGCAGTTTTCATCCACTCTTGTATGATCTGCACCTTCTCCGTCGTAGCCTGTACCATCTCCGGTCCCACAAATGCTGACTCCCCTGGTTCAGTCCAGCACAGAGTTGATCTGCATGGTCGGCCGTACAGTGCCTTGTAAGGTGTCATCCCGATGGTGGAGTGGTAGCTGTTGTTAAACGCAAACTCCACCAAGGGTAATTGATCATCCCAGCTACGACCTAAGTTGAGGATGCATGCTCAAAGCATGTCCTAGAGAGTCTGAATAGTCCTCTCAGTTTGACCATCCGCTTGAGGATGGAAGGCGGTGATCAAGCGAAGCTGCATCTCGAAAGCCTCCGGTAACCCCTTCCATAGCCTGAAAGCGAAACGAGCATCTCGATCGGAGACGATTGTCGATGGAACACCATGAAGTCGTACAATCTCCCGTACGTAGAGGCGTCCTAGGCTATCCAATGAACCCTTATCTCTGATCATTAGGAAGTGGGCTGACTTGGTGATTCGGTCGACAATCACCCAGATAGAGTCGTCTCCTCTAGATGTACATGGAAGTCCCATCATGAAATCCATGGATATCCTATCCCACTTCCACTTTGGGAACTCTAAGGGTTGAAATGAGCCTGCTGGTACCTGGTGCTCCACCTTCACTTGCTGACAAGTGAGGTATCATGAGACAAACTCTGCTATAGACTTATTCATACCTGGCCACCAGTACTGTCGTCAGAGGTCCAGATATATCTTCTCCACTCCTGGATGTACCGTTAAAGGAGATGTGTGGAACTCCCTCAACACTTCCTCCTGAAGTGCAACTGTTACCATGGTACATCCTCTGAAGAGAATGATGTGCTCCTCGCCTTCAAAAAATCCATCAGGTGTCTTCCCTGTGGATATCTGATCACGTCGCATCTCATGGTCATCGTCCCCATGTTGTGCCTCCCTGACTCACTGAAGAAGTAGAGGAGTGATTGTCAGAGACTGCAGAAAGGTTGATCCCTCTCTATCCACAAAGGATATCTACAAGGTGGAAAGCTTCTCATTCACCTCTCCTAACATCTGAATTCCAGATCTCCTGCTGAGAGCATCTTCTACAATGTTCCCCTTCTTATATTTATAGACTATCTCGAAGTCATAGTCCTGGAGGAAGTCAAGCCATCGCCGTTGTCTCAAGTTCAGGTCCTTCTGTGAGAAGATATACCTAAGACTCTGGTGGTCAGAGTAGACTGTAAAGCGTTCTCCCAAAAGATATTACAGCCACGTCTTCAATGCGAAGACCATTGCTGCTAACTCCAGGTCATGGGTAGCATAGTTATGATTGTGTTATCTCAACTGCCGAGAACCATGCGTGATCACTGCTCACTCCTGTATCAGGACAAACTCGAGTTCGATCCCTGATGTGTCGCAGTAAACTACATACCCAACACCCTCCTCTGGTAGCCTCAATATGGGCGCACTAGTCAACCTCTCCCTCAGCTACAGAAAGCTATGTTGGAATCTCTTTGACCAAACGAAGGGTTTCTCATTCTTATCCAATATTGAATGTGGTTCTGCAACTTCGGAGAAGTCTGGAAAAAATCCCTGATATTACCCAACTAGTCCCAGAAAACTTCGTACCTCTGTCACACTCCTCGGTGGCTCCCAAGAAAGTACTGCCTCGATCTTCACTGGATCCACTACAACGCCATCCTCTGAGATGATGTGTCCCAGAAATTGAACCTCTTGAATCTATAACTGGCACTTATGGAGCTTACCATAAAGTTGGTGCTCTTAGAGTGTGTCCAGTACTACCCGCAAATGGTAGGCATGCTCCTCCTCAGTAGTCGAGTAGATCAGTATGTTGTCGATGAAGACTACAACAAAGTGATCGAGGCAAGGCTGGAAGATCATGTTCATGAGACTCATGAACACTGTTGGAGTGTTGGTTATGCCGAAGGGAATAACCGAGAACTCATAGTGGCCATACTGAGACCTGAAGGCCGTCTTCTGCACGTCCTCATCTCGAACTATGAGTTGTTGATTTCCTGACCTAAGATCTATCTTCAAGAACCATCGTGATTCCTTGAGCTGATCAAAGATTTCAAAAATCCTTAGGAGTGGGTACTTGTTCTTTGCGGTCACCTGATTCAGGCGACGGTAGTCAAAACACAGTTGCAAGCTCACATCCACCTTCTTGGTGAAAAAAATTGGGGATGCCCAGGGTGAAACACTATGTCGGATAAATCTCTTCCCCTAAAAGTCCTCCAGCTATACCCGCAGCTCACAAAGCTTAGCGGGAGCCATATGATATGATAGATTAGATATCAGTGTCATCCCTGGGTATAGTTCAATATATAATTCTACCTGTCTATGAGGAGGTAGCCCTGGAACGTTGTCAGGGAAAACATCTGTGTACTGATCCACCACAATAGGAAAACTCGGACTCCGTACATCAACCGCTCTGAGGATGAGACTAGCCAACTGATGTGTGATTGGCTAACCCCTCTTCTGTGTAAGTCCATCCTGCACTGTAAAGGCTCCCTTCTCGCCAGTAAAGGTGAACCTGGTCCCATCCATGCAGATACATCACACTTTTCACCTAATACAGTCAATCTGAGCATGAACTGTGGATAAACATTCCATACCCAAGATGACGTCGTAAGGCATCAACGCCACTACGAGGAGATCCCAGCCAATGCTTTTTCCTCCTAGAGTAAGATCACACTACCGACACCAGTACGTAATCATCGAGTCTGCTCTCGTAGGAGTCTCTAGTCGTAAGGATCGATCCAACGGCTCCGTCGGAATCTCCGAGCTCCGAACGAGGGTAGTGGAAATAAAACAATGACTCGCACCGATGTCTATAAGTACTGCAGCAAGGGTGGAGTAGACACAGATAGTACCTTGAATCATCTCAGGTGTGTCTTGCTCGTAGGCCTTGACTACCTGGAGTTGATCCCACCTCTATCTTCCAGATCCATGTGGTCGGGGTGGACCTCCAAGTGGTGGTGGTGGTAGGGCCTCGAAACGTCATCCACCACTCGCTGCTCGGCTAGCTCCTCTGCCACATCCACCTTCTCCCAGTGGACCACCACGGTCAAACATCTACCTCTACCTGTGAGGTCCCTCTACTCTCTACTACTCATCTTCATGGAAGTTCAGGCAGTCTCTAGCCATGTGGCCCTGCCCGCCGCATGTATAGCACTGCCTGCTCCTCATATAGCTGGCTCTGTCTCATGTGCCCCACACAGTCGAACCTGTATCATGGGGTCGCCCTCCTTACGATCTAGTCTGCTTGGACCTCTGCGACATCTGTCTACCAAGAAAACTCTCCACTATAAGGGATCGCTCCAGCACCCCTGCCTGCATCGGGATGCTGAGGGGGATCATCGAAGCACTGATATCATACCTGAGTCCCTCCTCGATGGTCTGGACCCTGAAAAATGGGTCCCGCACCATATTCGTGGAGTTGCGCGAGAGGTCGGTGAACCTTGCTGAGTACTAAGCTGTTGTCATGCTGCCTTTATGTAGATGAAGTAACTCCTGAATTTGCACCACACGAAGGGTGGCTGGAACAAACTCTGAGATAAAGAGTCTCTCAAAGTCTATCCAGAGTAATGATGCCTTTTCATGCACCTAGAGCATCAGGCTCCACCATCTTCCTACTGCATCATGCAAGAGACTCACGGAAAAGATCACTATGAGGTCGCCTGGTGTCCCTACCAATCTGAAAACTCTCACGACAGCCTCCAAAAAATCCTTAGCTGCCTGTGGGTTCATCTCTCCCCGAAACCTGGGTGGCCTCTAGCACTGGAACTCGTGCAACGAACTCAGACGGCATGCACTATCTGTTGCTGGAGCAGGTTGTATTAGTGTCCCAGCGGGTAGTGGTACCACTGGTACCTCCGCTGTGATGGGGCCCTGCAACAAGGCATCGTCGCTCGGTGGGCTACCATCTCGTACGTAACTTGGAACCCTAGCTAGATGCCTTCGTGTGGCCATCCTGAAAAGAAACAGGTGCACCACTGTTAAAAGAGTATACCTGGTGAGCTGACACAAAGTAATCACAAAGAAAACTTTTTCAAAGGAAACAAACACGCAATCAGTGTTTTCGTGTAGTGAGTTGGAGTTCAGAAGTCAGAGTCCTTGTGTATGGATATGTCGGCCACTGCACCAGCACCGATGTCCCTAAACTGATAACCACACACAAAACACTTAACACTATTTCTACTTAAAATAATCAGAGTCTAAGTTATACGGTAGAACCGAATCCTCTAATACAAATTTTTCACAACCCGTCCTTGAGGCCCATGTCATGACTACCCCAAGCCCTCCTTCCATAGGCTAGGGGCTGGAAACTATCACCAAAGGCGAATTCCCAAAAAAAGGGAAGGCATTTCCTTTAAAACTATAACAAACCCAATCTGAACACAAGAAGAATAAGAAACAAGTACAAAAAATAGAAAAGGAATGTGTGCTGAAAGTAAGTGGGCCAGTATACAAACCCAACTGAACAACAAGTACAAGTACTTGTAAAAAAGGAAAAAAGTTCCTGGATCATCCACCGGGGAATCCTACCTGAAGGGTAGGTACAGAACTTGAACACTCATCCCTGAATTACGTCCCATCTAGTCCAGCTCCGAGGAGCCTCCCGTTCATCACCCTCAGCCTCGATCACTACTGATCGTCATCTGCAAAGAACACATCAAGGTCTGGCCGAAGCCCTTGTAGGGGTGATTATAACAATACTCAATAAGGGACCCCAAGACACCCAAAGGCCTTCCAGAATCCACTAAGGATAAACCAAAAATGTAAGATAATCACAAAGTATCAACCAACCTTACTTACGTATATACCCATACATATACCTAAGTTACCAATCACAGTTTGCCTCGAACTCTCGAGCCCAAGCACAACTCAGTCCACAAAGGAAGTAAGGTCAATCACCACGATGATAATGGTTGAAAGACAAGACTCATCTCACACAGGTATAAATCTTTTGTAGATTGATAGAGATGATCAGATATAGTCACTTATTCATCTAAGTTATCGGACCCACACAGGATACAGGACCAGCTAAGTTGTCAGACTCACACAGGATACAGGACCAGCTATTCGGTTGAACCCACATAGGATACAGAAACAAAAGTTGGAACTATTGGACCCACAGAGGATCCTGGTACATTATTTATCGCTGTCGAACCGACAGAGTATTCCAGTACATTATTCATTGCTGTCAAACCCACGGAGGATTCTGGTACAATATCGTCGCAGCCAGCCCTAGGGTTCCCGCACACCGCTTGCTCGATTCAGGGAGGGTCCAATACTTGATCCAAGTTTCGATACATCATCTATCACGAAATACTGATTTTATGTATCCCATAGTTCCATCTCATCATAAGGAACCCAATGTGATAGACGGTGCATCAATCAGGCACCTGGTCTGTGAGTTATTGGCATTTCCGTCCCAGGGGGTCGGTTGGTTTTTAGGATCAAACCAACCCGACCGTACCCCAACTGTGTCCAAACATCAAGTGGAGTATGCCAAAAGAATTTACTCACTCTAAGAATTTAATCGCCACAGTTGGTATGTCAATTGGACACCTATAGCCCTAGATGCTGACTAAATGGTGTAAACGGCTATAGCGGGTCTTGGTCCAATCCGACCCAATCGGACTGACCTGGCCCAACCCGGTTCGAACCGGGGTCTGAACCAGTCCGTAGGTCTGACTTGGTCTGAGGAAGCGGCCCAAGCCGATAGGACGGCCCAGCTCAAAGAGGCGTCCAGATAGGACGGGCAGCCCGGCCAGAGGTGCCCCGGCAGAAGGCGGCCCCGCCTAGGGGCGGCCCGGCCAAGGGCGGCCTGGCCCGAGGGGGCTCGGTCGAAGGCGGCCCCGTCTAGGGGCGGCTCGGCCAAGGTAGGCCCAGCCGAGGGGTGGCCCGCCATTCGGCGGCCCGGCCGAGGGGCGGCTAGGCTATGGGGGCCCGGCTCGTGGCGTCCCGGCCGGCCACGCGAGGGAGGAGGGTGCCCCCCCAGGTTTGTCGAACAGAAATGGCGCGCTGCAACGCTTTAGGGGCAGTGGGACCCAGTTGGTCCCACTTATCCGGCTCCATGGTGGCCGGCCCGGCCGTCCGCCACCGCTCCTCCACTACGACGTGACGGCGCCGTGGTCCTCCTGCTCTACGCGCGGCGCGACGACACCGTGCCTCCACCACCATGGCCCAACCTGGCCGCAGCCTCCAACTCCACCGCGTGGTGCGACGGTGCCGCGCCTCCTCCGATACGGCCTGGTTTGGCCGCGGCCCACGCCTCGACGGTGTCGCGCCTTTTTTCGGCCTCCTTGCGCTGCCGATTTCCTCACGGTCGGCCCATCACCGGCCACCGATGCTCCACCGCGGTTCTCTCTTCTGGTGGCACTGTTATGCCACCACCATCGTCAACCAAGCAAGAATCAATGGAGGGACTTCGGGCAATGTTTGTTAGGCATGCGCCCTCCGCGTTAGGTGATAACCATTTTCCAACAAATAAACCGAGGATGAAAGACAAAGAACAATCAAAGAATTCAACTTAAACTCCTACCTCGATTTCGGTGAAGGTCATCAAAGGCGTTGGAAAATAATTCAAATATGTCATCGTATGTTGCGCCGATCACACATCGCTGATCTCGGGCTCAATCTTCGTCCTCTTTCTTCATGGAAGACGGTGCATTATTCGTTGGAGAGGATATCGTTCTTCGTTGGGGAGGATTTAGATCTCCATGAATTCTCCCAATGCTCTCCTAAAGTTCCACCAACCAAAATAAAATAATAGGTTTAGTCTATTATTTTATTGTTGACAATAATTTCAAAATATTTCAAAAAGACTAATTAATTGAGGGTTTAATTAATCCTTAAGTGTTGCCACTATTATGAGGAAAGGTGCAAAGGCTCCACAATAAATTGGGAGCTCCAAGGGTTAAAGGGGTGATCAGGGGGGTTTGAACTTCTGTCGGCCCCACCACATAATATTCTCCCAAGGTAGGTTATGCACGTGTGGGCCCCACCTCCAACTTCCCCTTGGAGGATTTGACTGCCACAAAATAAAAATATGTTGCAAATATTTTTATTTAATTTATTTAGAAAACCCCTAAAATTAACTTCCCCTCTCGATAAAACGCAACTGCGGTGAAGGTCTCCTTAAGCGAATACCGACAATGTGAGTTCAACGGTGCCCTCAGATTTCTGTTCTGAGCACTGGTTCAAAAGATATAAAATCCCACACATACGTTTACTGAATGTACCCGAACAAAACATTAGAAATTGATTTCGCGCACACCAGGCCTTGGAATCAGGCACCGTCAGAAACTGCGAACTCATAAAATTTTCATGCATTTAAGAAAAACAAATTCCATGGAATTTTCCGGTCTTTACAAGGGTGCTGAATTAATAAGTTGATCAACTACAACCTAAATAGCATTATTCCTTTTAAAAGTTTTGGAGAGTCTGATGATAAAATCTATGGTGATGTTTTCCCATTTAAATTCTAGTGTGGGTAATGTTTGTAACATCCCCTTAGACTTTTTTTCTCTTAGACATTACTTACTGACATACCAAGTATTGATAAATATACTTTATAATATCTCTCTTTAATTCATCCCACCAAAAATACTCTTTCAATGATGTATACATATTCATACTTCCATGGTATATAGAGAATGAAGAACTATAACCTTCATCAATCAACTCCTTCAAATATAGTACTAAATGAACACATATATAGTTCCATAACCTTATTATTCCATTACAATCAAGGATTGACTTCAGAACATTTATCATGTTTTTTAGCTCTACATCTTCCTTCTATTATTCTTTATTCTTTATTGGGATAGATGGTTAAACACTCTTTGAATAAAGATAATATTTCTCCCCTTACTTCAAGATTTCAAGAATCATACATTTAAAATATATAAATATTAGATATTGTTTTATCCTCATCATATATAAGCTAAAATTATCCTTTTGGATAAAAGAATCTACAACCTTGTTCACTTTCCCTAGGTTGCAATATATTCATTAGTTGTAATGTTTAGTCAACTATAAAAATATTATTTAGTGCATGTTATTATCTTTTGGAGTGAAAATATACTTTAAACTTTTTTGATCAGTATATATGTCACACATTTCTCCATATATATAACATATCCATATCTTTAATTCAAAAATTATCATAGCTCAATCCAAATCATGAGTTGGGTAATTTTTCACCTGGAAATTCAATTTTCATGAGGAATAATCTATAACCATATCATTCTATATGAGGAAATATCCTAAACCCTTCTTTGATGCATCACTATATATTACAAAACCTTCTCCATTGTAGGGTAGTGTAATAATAGGTTCCCTAACTAGCCTTCTATTCAGTTCCTTAAAACATCCCTTATTTTCTTTTTTCAAAGGAACTTGGATCCCTTCTGAATAAAATTAGAGAGTGTATTTGATATCCATGAAAATTTATCCATAAATCATCAAAAAAAATTAGAGAAACTAATAAAAATATGGATCTCAGTCATAGTGGTTGGTCTAGTATGATGTTTAATAAATTATTTATTTGAAGGTTCTGCTGATATAACTTTACTTGAGATTATATAACAAGAGAATAAAACTATCGAAATCCAAAATTCACAATTGGTAACAAAAATTATAAATATTATCCTTCCTTAGGGTCTTCAACACAATTTTCAAATGATCTTCATACTCTTCATTAATCAATAAATAAATTAGAATATCAACTATAAAAACTACCACAAATGGATCAATATAATCTATAAAGATTCTATTCATTAAATCCTTATAGATATGGTGAATTAGTAAGACAAAATAGATTCATAGAGTCCATACCTTGTACATAATTTTTTCTTGGGAATATCCTCTTTATTGACCCTCAATTGATGGTATCCAGAATGAAGATAAATCTTGGAAAATTATTTATCTCTGTGTAGTTTATCAGAAAGTTTTCAATATATAGTAGTAGATACTTTTTATATATAGTGGTCTTATAAAGTTTTTTATAACCAATACAAAGTCACATTGATCCATATTTCTTATTTACAAATATAAAAATCACACCCCAAGGTGATGCACTTTTCCAAATGAATCCCTTTTCAAAAAAAAATCAGGAGTTTCTTCTTAAATTCTTGAAACATAATCAGGGACATTCTATACATAATATTGCAAGTAGTTGTAGCACCATGAATTATTTATATTGAAAACTCATCTTCATTATTCAATGGAGTACCAAGAAATTATTCTGAAAATACATCAATAAACTCCCACACAATAATAATATCTTTTATTTTTGAGTTTCTACCCAACCATCTAAGATAAAATCTCCATTTTAATTGGAATTATTACCCAAAAAATGGATGTAATTTACATTTTAAGTTCATTTTTATAATCACACTTATAGGCGATGATATTTTTGTAAGGCATATCAAATTTGACTTCCCGTCCTCTAAAATTGATCTAGGATTTATGTAAAGAAATCCAATAGATGCCCAAAATAACATTAAATTCATCTAGAAGAATAATGATAATATTCGAAGGAAATAAATTACCATAAACTTCAACCTTATAATAATAATAGAATTGGGATTAAATCATCATACCAATAGGTGTTTTTAATTCTAACTTAGCATCTAATTTTTTGACATGGTACTATTATTCCATTTGAAAATTATTTAGCTATAAAAATGTGGGTATATCCAAAATCAAATAGGAAATTATAAGTTCTAGAGTGGATGGTAAGTGTATCATTCCCCACGTCGTTATCATATCCCTAATAAAAAATAGTTATCATAAGATATTTCCCATTGTCCCTCTGATTAAGAGATTGTTGACATTAATCATTTTCATTAAACTTTTGATTTGGGAATTGGATATCATAATTCCCATACTCCTTGAATTTAAAACACTATAGTGTGGGTAGTTCTTTCTTTGAAGGTTTATCTTTATTCTTCTCATTAGAAAACTTATTCACATAACTTTAGCACTAAATTTCCTAATCACCTTTATTTCCATACATAAAACTTTTATCAGTTCCCTTAATACAATTTCCCCCATGTTTCCTTCCACACCTAAAGCATAAAATAAAGATTCCATTTTTCTCCCTATGGTTTTTCAAACTTCTTTTGAATTTTATTTTATTTTTCTTATCAAAACCATGATATTGATGGGTAAATTTGATCTCCATCCTGAACCTTAATAGAACATAGAATTATTTATTTTGAGATACTGAAGCCCCTTATCTATAACACCATTTAGAGACTTGGTTTTAACTTACTTAAGAATCAATAAAAATTATATTAATTTTGACGATAATACAAAAAATATACCACTTAAATCTAATGAAATTTACCTCATATGTAAAAACAAATTACCCTTTTTCTTTAACTCAAGTAATTTTTAATACATTTTTTATGAAAAATATGAGAATATTACTTAATAAAAATAAATTTTTTAAATTCATCCCACTCTTTAGATTCAATTTATTATTATTCTCTCATTTTTTATAAGATTCCACCATTGATCTTGTTCTCATTCAAAAAGATAAATATCAAGAATAACTTTCTCATGTTTTGAACGTTGAAGAATGGAAAATATATTTTCAATGGAACTAGTCCATTTATTATAGACTAATAGATATTTTGATCCAATAAAAGAAGGTGGATGTCTCCTCGTGAATGACTTTGTATAATTTTGTTCCCTCCTTTTCTCATTTAGAAACTCAGTGTAAATCATAGTTTGAGAACATTTTGTGACAGTTTAAACAAGATTTTTTATTCCATATCCAATAAAATTTCATTTCTCAAGAAGAAAATTATTTAATTTTCCATAACATTTAGCATTAATATGATTCTTTCAAGTTTCGTCTACAGAATATACAAAAAAACATAGTTTTTGCAATAATAATCAGGGTGGGAAACCACACAATCATGAAAATTAATTTATAGGATGTATAAATTTTGACGCATTATTCTATTGAAACATTATGTTTAAACTATGTTATTCATGATCATTACTAAAAATTAAAAATTTATCATATACTTAGACTTATCCCAGAATTATTAAAAAAGTTTTCTCATACTAGTTTCCAACGGTTAAATAAACCTTTCTATGATACCAACTATAGATACCAAAACTTTTCATACACAGATATTACATATTAATAGATAAATATTCATTAAATAACATTTTGATTCATGCCAAAATCATTTAGTTCTAGCATATTTAGAAACTTGGAAACCTAAACAGTTGGTTCCTTAAAATCTGCATCATCTCCCACTTATCTAATTATAACTAACACCATTCTTAGAAATATTATTCTTAATACCATTTGTCATAACCTAGGGAAAGAAAGCATAATAAAAGAGTGATCTCAACTACTCAGTATGTGTTAAAAAAAATTAGACATTAAAGATCATATAAGCATAACATGAGAATAATTGTATAAGAACATGATCTAGCATTTTAAATTCACACTCTGCATATCAAATATCATAATCGTAAGTTAGAGAACAAATCTTATCAGTTTATAACACACGAATCGTAAGTGAATCAAAGAATATGATTCATGAGAGCATAAAATTGATAAAAGATGTGTAATTAAGGCATACACTTGAGCATAAAAAATTAATTTCTTAGCAGTCAAGGATCTTTGATTATAAAATAATAGTGGAATGGGTTCTCTCTTGAAACCATCATTGTATTCAAGGTTCACTTCCAAGAACATCATAATGGAAAAAGTACCCTAATAAACTAGTTTAACTCCAAAGTTCATTCCTATTGATATCATGAGATGTCAATATTTACCCAATGAATTAGAGGGAGATATAGGTCCCACCCATCACATAATGAAAATTATGAATAAGTTTTCCACAAGATCATAAAAAATTCATCAAATCAGAACCCATGAAAATAAATGGGTTTCATAAACATTTCATCATGAAATAAATCATGCAAAATAAATGGATTTTAAAAAAATATTCTCATCATAAACATAAAATGTCTATATAAAGAATAAGGATCATACCCTTGAATCATATCCCCAATAAATCATAATTGATATCAGTGGTCTTTTCATTTGATTAATAGAAATACCATTAAAATATTATTATTATATTCTTTGGGAAAATAACATTTCCATTTTGAAATCACTTATTTAAAAAAAATTGTGCAACTATACTGGGAATAATATTACATGAAAATATACTTATAAAATTTTAAAGTAAAATTAAAATAAAAAATCATTCATTTTTGTAGGAAAGTCATTCATGTTGTATAAGTTAAGAAAACATCCCTTAAATATTTTTTTCATAAAAGTCACAAACTAACCCATTTGGAAAATTAAAAAAAAGATTTGTTTCAAAAAAATTATTAAAATAAAAAATGGCTAAAAATTACTCTATAAATATTAAGATAATATAAAAAATTATCTTAAAAAATTATAAATCATGGATATGGAAAAAAAATTAACTGAAAAGAGAAATTAATTCTATTTTCATTAAAACATATTTTCAGTCTCCTAAGTACACAAGGTGATAAGAGTGAAAGTAAAAAAATTTATTTTAAAGAAATAACCAGAGTATAATAAAATTCATGAGTATCTTGAGTAGTTGATAATAATATTTCATCATCATAACTTAATTATAAACGATATTCATAAACAATGAGATTGTAACATAAAATCCCTTACATTGAGTTTTCCATGACTCGAATGCACTCTAACCTCCTTTATAATAAATTTAAAGTTATTATAATTATAAAAATGATACATTTTAATTCTTATAATATCATATATGATACCTTCATAACATTTCAACACACCTTTTTATCAAAAATTCCTTATTAAAATCGTCATTTTTGGGTGTTAACTAATTTATTTATCATGAGAATTTTAGTTCAGTAGTTCTGATACTTGTACATTTATCTTAGATACATAATCTAAAAAATATTAATCATGTTAAAAATATCATATATATTTATTATATATGTATTTATAGTCATCTTTAAAAGTTAGAGACGTAAAAATGAGTTACATTATTCATGGAGATTGTAGGTTGTACGTACGCATAAATGTTGTTTTTATTATTTGATGAATGGAATGAAATAAAGGTAAATATTAATTATAATTTATAGGACCATTATCATATTATATATATCATATATATTTATTAATAACCATCCATGTAAAATAAAAATGAAAAACGAATCCCATCGCATTGTGGATGTGGTAGTCTACACTTACGCACGAACGACATTATCGTTTCCCAAAGGATTGGATGGTAAATAGGTATTTTTGATATTATAATTAAAAAATTATAATTATGTCAAAAATATAATATTTAAAAATTTAACCCATAACAATACCCATCCATAAAATATGGTGATGAAAAATGAATTGTATCGCTACGTGGAGAAGGTAAGTCTTATGTACGCATAAGCAATACTTTCACTTCTCATTTGATGGGAAAGAGGGTTTACAATGGTGTTTTAATAATCATTTTAAAATTTAATAATATTTAGGATACTGAATTTATTATTTTATCATAATTACTATATATTTATATGAGGTATAGAATAGTAATAAAAGAAGGTGATAGTTAAGGAGAAAACTCTTCCTTGAAACAACTCCTTTAGATCTTCTCCAAAGGGATCTAAGGTTAGTGTTATTGGAAGAAAAAAAAATCTAGAATCTGGAAATTTAAATTTAGAAGATAATTGGGTGGATTTTTTTATCTATAAGGCTCAAAGTGGTGTAACTAAATGAGTAAGGAGGTTCCATTTTATAATTTAGGTGAGGGGAAATTTTGGAATTTCACAAAATATTAGATTATAATTAATTCATTATCAAGAAAAATTCCAAAAACTGGATATGGATTCAAAGATAAGTTATGATAGGGTTTTAATCCCATCAACTAATAGAATTTCTGAATTTTTTGGTTTTATTTTAAACCTTGTCATTTTTATTAACCCATAGGTAACCAATTTTAGTTTTAACTACTGTAACAACATTTTCAATATTAAAGGGTTGTAATTTTTACTTACAAGATGAAAATATGAAAATAAAGGACTAATTTATGACATTTTAAAACATATAATATTCTCATTATCTTATTTAAATATTTTTAGTATTTTAAAATAATCTAATAAAATATTATTTTGTTAAAATATCATTATTTTCAATTTTGACATTATTAATTTAATTTGACTTAAGAGACATAAACACAATGTTTTAATTTGAATATAATCTTTTAAAGAAACACTTATATGTAAAATTCACCTATAACATTTTTTTATCACTATAAATTACTCAAATTATATAACTTTTCATATTTTCAAAATCATTTAATTCATTTTTTCCATTAAAAGAATAAATATTATTTTGGTATTGTGTAAGTATTTAAAATAATTATATAATTTTTAGAAATTATAATAAAATTAACATCATTAATATAATTTAATTATTCCCAAAATTAAAATTTATATTTTTTATTAACTACTTTTTGTCCATATATGAACATATAAAGGATATTTATAACTACGAGAGTGACATTTTGTAACATTAATTTATTTAAATAATATATAAATAATTTCCAGAGAAATGTGCCCATTAAACTAATAAATTTTGAGTCTCAGGTGATAAGGTTCCAATTCCCTTCATCCAATAAAAATTTTGATTAGAATTTATATCCTAATAATTTATTTCTAATATAGATTATTTTGATTTACCCATTATCAAGGTGATAAATTTAACCACATTTACTATTCATATTGACCAAAAATAAAATTCACCTATCAGCCAAATTTGAAACTTATAAATCTTGATATTTAATTCATTTTATTTAATTAAATTTCTATAAATACTAGAAAATAATTCTAACGTTCACAAAATGTGATAAAAACTAAAATTTAGAAAAAATACATTTGTAATCATAAATAAAGATTTATTCTAATCATATGCCTAGAAAAAAAATATTTGTTGAATGTTTAAAACATTTGAACCAGTAAAAAACATATACATTTAATAAAAATAATTAAAAATAGGTATTAATTTAATTTATAATTATAAAAATACATTATCCACATAAAATTAGTTTTTTTTTAAATAACTTTTATTTTCAAATAATTTTTATTCTAAATTCTAATAATTTGATAACTAATGGTTTAACTTTATAAATTTTTATACCATATTTTTTTTACTATTTAGTTATTATTATTCATACCTACCAATATTATACTTAGGCTATAACTAAGACATAATATTTTAATAATTTTATGTGGTTCATATAAATTCAATTTTGTGTATAATGAAAGGTATCCAAGAAATCAAATTATTTAAAGAGAAATATTTCATAAAAATATTGGGGTGTTACTGTGATTTCCTTTTTATTTCCCTTGGTTTTTTATATCCATTATATTGTTTGTATCTTTATGGCACAGTTTTCATGATTCGATTTATGTTTCTATTGTAATATTTAATTATTTTATTTCTTATTAGGAGAAATTATTCCAAAATGATGTTTCTTGATGTCCAATCACTTATCACAAGCCTGTGGGGATCTAGAATTCCCTTCAGTCTAGTGGTTATCAATTTAGAAACTATTTTAGATAGTATTTTGGGTCGATTCATTTCAATTGGTATCAAATGAGGTTTTTAAAATATTATTGTTTTTAAAGCCTGTATATTATTTATTTTGGGTGATTCATGATAAAAAGAATATTAAGAACATGATGAGACTCATGAGGTAATTTTTGAATGGGTGTCTGATCATAACCCTTCGATATGGGAATTGAGTTACAAGGTAAAATGAAGACTTGAGTATTTCATTTGATTTAATCATTTTCTAATGGTGATAGGATTTATAATATCGATGGGACTATCTTTGATTTTAGACCTCTCTTTTATGCCTTGGTTTGGATCAAAAAGATGACTAGAATTGCATGGTTCTTATATAGGTTTTGGGCATAGTGGAAACGTTTGATGGGTCATGCCCAACTTTTATTTTTTCATGATCTATGATCAATCCAAGATCTACACAATGATAAAATACATGATCAAATAAACTGAATCAAAGAAAATAGAATACGGAAAAAATACTTAAAATAAAGAGAGAATCATCGTATATTATTTGTAATTAATTTAATAAATAAAATAATTACCTTTTTTGAATTATTTGTTAGTTGGTGTATCTAAAAATATAACTACATTTTACAGTCATTTTATTATAGGAATCAAACTAATATTCCCTTCAGCGATTATCCACACATGTTCCACAAATCTTCAAACATCACCGTAGGAACCTCCGGGTACTAGCATGGAATATCCTATATCTTGCACCGTTCACCTTTGATCACTAAAAGGATTGTTTCCAAACAAATATCCTTGATCTCTATTGAATCGAGAGTAAATGGTAGAGGAAAATCTCTCTCTCTTTTATTGGGAGCATTCTTAGATACGGAGATCTCTAAGGCTTGAAAGGATTCGCTCTGGTTGTTATTGTAAAAAACAAAAAATGAATTGGATCTCTTTGAAAAATAATATAATTAGGTTTAAATACCTCTAGGTTTTAGAAATAAAAAATTTCACAAGTTCCCTTTAATATTTATTTAATCCCTTTGGAAACCCCATTTCTAAAATTATAATATTATTATTATTTCCTTGACATGTTCTTATCAAGATAATTAAATTATATTTTATTTAATAAAATAATATTAAATATATATTATTTATCACTGGACCTAAATAACTCAGTCCACCATTCCTCCGCAATATTTATTGGGCCTTGAATAATGACTATTTGTTTAATAAATAAATATCACTGCATTATTTTCTAATAAGTAATTAAATAAAATATTCACTAATTAGAAAAAATACTTATTAAATATTAATCTCACATTATATTCTCTCGAATAACTGGTTATGAAATATATGCGATAAATAAAATGTGAATAATTATTAAATCATTTGAAGGAATAATATTTATTCAAATTGTAAAATAGCAATTAAAAATATATATTATTTAACTAAGATTACAGATACACTTAGTGTGTGACCCTCTGGGCCTCTTTCATAGTGGCACTAGGCGAAGCAACCTAAAGTACAATGTTGGCATCTAGAAACATTCCAAGGAACAAATAGAGAAATAATTTAATGTCACAACAACATAATACATCATACGGATTCTTAATGTGTAATATAATCCCATTATATTGATATCTATAATCCAGAAGGTTGAACGCTGGTGCCATCAACCTATGTGTTCGATGTCTCTTTCTTTAACTTTTGGGAAATCGAACTTTCATATAGAAAACCAGGGCTATGGATTTATTTAGGCTATATCATTTCCATAAAAGGGTATGAAATATCAACTTCCATTAAAGAACAGAGGGGGTAAATACTTTCTCACATTATTAATTAATGCAATATTACTAGTGATGCACCCAACATATTCTAACACGTCGTGAACATATATCATCATGGTTTTCATAAATAAATCAAAGTTAAAAACTTATAATGCTCATCAATAATAATCATAAAGTGAAAGGATCAATACAAATTTCTATATATCGGAACATACAATGACACATATAAATGTGGGTTTCCAACTGGTGGTTCTCATTCCTATAATATCCTATATTGGATATTACTAAGGGATGAACCATGAGAAGGTTCCTCAAAGTCCTATAAGTCTCCACCCATGATATCCTATATCATTTTTGTCCCTCATATGACATCATCCATCTATATAAAATATATTTAATAATAGTTTGGTTACACTTCTAGGTTCTCATCATAGTTGGGAACTACTATGAACTTTTAGCATGAAAGCTAAAATTAGGACATTATCACATACCATGTTACACATATGAACAATCATGATGTGATAAATACTAGATAAATATTAAAGAAAATGGATATAGGTTATCCAAAATTATATATATGTTGGTTCTTGGGAACCAACTCCAACACCTTCATGGTCTAGTAAACTATGAGAAATCAGTATAGTTGATATGGAATTTAATACAAGAATAATTTTAATGTTGGTGTGTGGTTTATTATCCCAAGTGAACATAGTTATACTTTAAAAAAAACTTGGTACCTTTTCTATTTTCTTCCAAAATTTCTTCATTTATACGAGGTTATTTTAAAGGGTTCATGTTTTTGAATGGAAAACAATGGGTTTGGTTTTTTACATGATTTAACTTAATTATTTAAATTTCAACCCTTTGGGGATGATTTTAAATAAATTGAAAAATAAAATTTGTAATTTAAATATTATTTATTAGTTCTTTGAAAAAAAATATATTACTAAAATTTATGCATTTTATGAAAGTTTGGTTTGAGGAAACTTATTTTCATACACATATATAATGTTTTAAAGTAATGGTTTAAGGGGAATTGTTTTGTAATATTTTTATAATGGAATTGGTTTTCAATTAGAAACAGGGATTAATGTTTGAAAACCATTGGATAAGTCACATGATTTGGAAATAGATTTTAAAATTTTAATGACTATATATCAAGACTTCACATTTTAAAAGGAAAGAGTAATGTTTTATAAATATAGAAATTGTGTTCAATTTAAAAATAATGATGTTTTGGTAATGAAATCATAGAATTTTTTGAAATATTTTTGCTTTTTTATATTTTGTTTTAGGTTTTTATTTATGCCTAATTTGATAAACCTATAATTTGTGAAGTCTAGAAATGTCTACCAGTAAGTTTTCAATGAAATATAGGAATGTTTTTCACCAGTAGGGTCTTTGAAGTAGTTCTTCAGGTTTTAAAGAAGTGGTTTGTAAATTTAATGACTCTACCTAGACTCTAAATTGAGATGTGGAGATGGGGTATTTTTAGCCTTTGGATACCATCTAGGTTTTCTTGGATCATTTTACACCTTCTTATAAATATGAGTGGGTTTATCCTGAAGTGATGAGGTGGATTGAAAAGGTTAAAGGAATATTTTATTCTCTCAATACTTGGGATGTGATAAAGGTCAATTATTAATCTTCCTTATTTTAAGGATCTATCTAATAGTGTTTGGAATCCATGGTTCCTCCCTATCTTCATAAAATAATTTCTTAGGAATTCATGAAGTCAACCATCATTCAGTGTCAGTGTCCGAAGGAAGAGAAGAAGTAAAAAATTCTGATCTCATGTGAATCAGCTAGTATGTGAATTCAGTTGAGGCATAAACCAATAATTCCTCAACATTCTTGTTTTTATCACCTAATCTAATTAGTGATGACTCCCTTAAAACTATTTTTTCAAAGGAGGTCTTCACCCAAACCATGGGATCCCCATATCATTGGTTAGTATGAACACTTATCTAAAGGTACTAAAAATTGAATTTACATAAGAGAGATATATAAGTTAAAGGAAGTTAATAATTACTTATTAATAGTCTAATTAAGTAAATATATCCATTCTGGTTGATCGTAGAGATCAGTTGAGCAAAGACAGTCTTCTTATGGAAATTAAAGGCATCTCATGTGTATCCAATGTAACACCCTAGCCTCAATTATCGTAAGTGAACAATATAATATAATAAAACTATAATATAATTCACATTATAATATTTCATGGAACAAAAATTATAATTTTATAGGATGAATATTCAATTATAACTTACGTTATCAAAATAAGCCAAAAATGAATTTTTAAAATTATCACTTAGAAATAAGATTTTATGAATAATAAAAAATAAATTATTTAAATATTTATAATTTCATTTAAAATAATTTTTAATAATATGTATAATTAAAAATCTATTAACTATAAATTTTATATAAGATCATTTATAGGTAAAAGGGATAATTTTCAAAAAACTTCTTTTATTTAAAATGGAATAATGTCTATCCATTTTAAATTGTTAAAATAATGTTAAAATATGAATTATTTAAATTATATTTATATATTATTTATCTAACATTATGAATTTAAATTCATATATAGATGATTACTAGTCATAATTATAATATATTATCATCTTATGCTTGAAAAAATATTTTCTTAAAAAACCATTTTGGACATGATTTATGGGAATACATTTAAATTAAATTGTTACAATTTTATGAATTTAATTTAGTAAAATATATTACATATTTTGGATCTTAATAACTAATATTAGGTAATAAATTCAACTCAATTTGTTTTCATAAATAGTAGTAAAAATAGTAAAAACTAATTATCATGGTTAAGGTAAAAATGGGTTCATTAGGGGTTAATCTAGAAAGATAAGGGTAAAATTATATATAAATTTTCTAAAACCCCATTATTTGGTTTTAGTTTAACCTTATCCTTTTACATTCTAATATTTTCCCTTTTGGATCCATATTTCCATGAATTTTACATGGTATTATTGAAATACTTTGAGAATTTATAAGTGTGTCACTCACCTCTATTATAAAAGGTCACCCCATAACTTCACTTATTCACACCTATAAATCCATTTATTTTAACCAAAACCCACCAAAATAGCTCTCTTAAATATTTATACATATTATAGGTAACATTTTCTTACCAAAATACCAGCCTTATTGTCCTTAATAAGATATCCAAATGAGGTTCTTCTAAGAGAAGGTAATTTTATTCACTAAACATTTTTGTTTTACTTATTCTTTTACCAACTTAAATTATGTATTAATACTTTGAAAATAATAAAATAAGTATATAACATATACTTATATGTTATTATGTTTATGTAATAATATTTATCCATCTTCTCCTCCATCAAATTGGTAACAAAACATCACTTGTGTATACGGAGTACTACCACCTCGCAGACCGATGTGATTTTCTTCCTTCCCAAATCACATGGACATTCATTATGATAGAAATAATTAATATATTTGACACATATTACAATATATTAATGCTATAAAATTAATATATCATCAACTCCCTTACCCTTTCACCCTTTAAGGTAATGATATCGGTTCTCATGTGTGCGTAAATTCTAACTTCTCAATGAATAGGTGCAATTCATTTTTCTATATATAACTTTAAATAATTATTATAAAAAGTTATCTAATGAATAAATATGATATTTATAACATTAATATAATTATTTATTTCATGTATCTATATCTTATTCAATGAATAATAACTTCCATGTGAAACCATTCATGAGAAAATAACGCATTTAACACCTGAAACAATGAAAATAATGAAATATTATAAACGAATTGGTGGTAATATGTTATAATAGGAACATATAATACATTATAAATAGGAATATGGTTTTGGAATAAATTATTAACATTATTAAAACCATTTTACATGAGTTTAAATCATGTTCGACTAATAGGAAGCATGATGTAAAGGATTTCCATACAATTTCCACTCTATTGAGACATATTTGTTATTATGCACCTGTTCACTTTTATATGTTGTATATACTTCCCATTTAATGTATTTAACATTAATAATTAATTATTATTGATGACTAATGATTCAATTATATTCTATTATTTCAATGGGTTAAGATTTTAAAGTTACCAAAGAGGTAATAACCTATATTACAATCTCACATTCTTTTGGGACTCCTTTAAATTTCATGGAAGGAATCTTATTATTTATGCTTTATAAGATACAATAATTTCATTTTACACTAGTTCTTTAAGGATTTTCCATATTTTATACCAAAGTTTTATCTATTTGGTACTTAAATCAATAAAATAAATGTTTAAAAGAAAACCTATTTTATTTCCCATTAATCGCATATATTTTTAGTCAATGTCCAGGTTTTACGGAATTGTTTTAAAAAAGCCATAATATTTACTCAAATGATTTATTAAGGAAATTTTAATTTAACCTTTAATTTTAAAAAAGGGTTTTAAATTAATCTTTGTACTATTTTTAAAAGGATATTTTTTACTTTCTTTATAAAAAGTAAAAAGTAATTCTTTTTAATATAATCAGTGATAACAGAAGTCCCCACCACCATAATCGTTTTACAAAATTTATCATCTTATAAATGTTTTAAATGGTTTTAAAAAGAAAACTATTACATAAAAACTTGTTTAAATATTTCATTTACATTTTATTTATTCTTACAAAGGACATTATTTTATTTCAAAATCTTTATTACCAATAAACTGATGGTCACCTCTCTTCTCTAGATTAATTTTTTGATTGTTAAATTTCTATTGATATAGTCACTTTATTATCATCATTTTTTCTTCGAAATTAATTTCTAAAAAATATTCTTATTATTTATCATGTATATTATTATTTCTTAAAACATATATAATTTCTACACATGACATTTTACTATGAAAAATATTTTATTGACCATAGAAATATTGATATTCTGTATTCATTATTAAATACAAAAATTTATTGATAAATCATACTGTTCATGAATTAAATTGATCATTTGATATATAAAGAATAAGTTGGACATGCAATGATGGGTGGGGATCAGAATTACATATCTCATTAATGCATCAACATGTCTCATGAGACAAACCAATTGGCCAAATTAAATGTGTTTTTACATATAGTTTTAAACTCTCTAGGTGCAAGGAATTGACAATATAAATATCAGGTTTCTAGAGATCATGATGTCTAATATAAATCATTTCATTTATTTAGAAATTAGTTATAATTAAACATTATATTATTATACTGAAATTATCCATGGAAGAATTTTTTTTCTCAAGTTATCGATAAAATGTCATGTGTGTTCATGTATTTACCTTTCCATATTGATTATGACTTTTTTAATCATAATAGTAAACTTATTAATTAAATGACATGTATGTTTATTTATTTACATTTACATAGCCATTATTCCCAATTCACCTATGATATCTTCCACTATATGTAACCCTAACTGATAATTTGACCTCACCCTTATTTTTTTTACTTTCCATAGTACATGAAGAATATTTTTTTGAATGATTTCAAGGATGATGGATATTTTCCATTAGAATGTTTAATTTTATATTACAAATGTAAAATGGGTATTGTTTATGTATTAGGTTCTCTAATGATACTAAACCAGTCAATCCTTCAGGATTTAAACCCTTTTATTTATTCAAATATAATAAAATAACCATCGTCTCTGACTTACTAGATTTAGGGTTATTACAATTGGTATTAGATGATGTACTGTAGAAACCATGGGAACTAGATTTAGGAAAACATAGATTTAAGAGTGTCACCCTATGAGATCATTTTTGGATATGTCAAATTGTGGAATAATATCCTAAATTTTTTTAAGGTAGATATTATGTGTTTTTTATAACAATAAATACATGTTTAGATACTAAAAGTAGATGTGGTTGTGGAAAATTATATCTAAGGTGAATAACTCTAAAAATGGTGTATTGGGATTTTACACGATTTTCACCAGGTACATGACAATGAGTCTTACTACACTCCTAGTTTGACACTGCAATGGGTTATTATTATGATAATTTACATTTATTTACAAAAAATTTTGAATGATTTAAAAATATTTTTAATATTTAAAGTTATTACTAAATGAACCAAGTTTATGATTCTGATATTAAAAATGCATAAATATTTTTATAACATGTGTTACACCACATTCAAAATTATATATTATGATTTAAAATTCATAATTTCATAATCTAATTCAGTATATTTCATTTTTTAGAGATGGAACTTGGAAGAAATAGTGGTATCAACAATCATGTTCAATGTAGAAATTTGTATACTGCGTAAGAAAATACAGCTGGCGCGGGAACTGAGTAGATCATTGCTACATTAAGGGAGCTTAATATGGGTATAAAAAATAAACATGCTCGAATGGAGTAACTTATAGTTCCACATTGTGATTATTCTATGTGGGACCACATCATGCGACAAAATCCCCAATCATTTAGTGGGACTATTAATCCTGTCATATATGAGAAATGGATTATATCTCATGAAAAGATATTTCTAACTATGGCATTGATGGGAAATAAAATTTTTATACTAATAGTGTACTATAAAAAAGGAAATATTGATCAATAGTGGTCATTGATGCATAATTCTAGGCAGGAAGAAGAAATAAAACACATTAAACGGAGATATTTTAAAGAAACATTCTTCAACAAATATTTCCCTCATGAGAAACAAACTGAAATGAAGAAAAAGTTCATTATCTTAAATAAAAGGGAAGAATAAAGTGTTGAAGAGTATGAGGAAAATTTTATAAGACTATATAGTTATTACATGAATCAAATTTACAATATGAAATTCAAAATTTTCCATGTATTTTAAGGTATTAAACCAATACTATTAAGTTCTCCGGTTTCTCAAACTTTTTCACCATATGATGAAATATTTTTATGAATCGTAAAAATAGTGAAGTGATCTTATAGATCCTATATATTAAAGGTGAATTAAGAGAAGAATAATTCAATTTAAATCCATTAAAAATGGAACACATAAAATAATAAAAAGATAATGAATCAATTTACATCATGTGAAAATTATAGGAAGAAACATCCTGGAAAATGTTTCAAGGTAATTGAAGTTTGTTATAAGTGTGGTGAAAAGATTCATCTGACTAATGAATGTAATGGTAGAAACAAATAAATTATTTCTAGTTATTAAACTATAGAGAAATTAGGAATTATTCACACCAATTCCCCAATAGTTAAGGAAACATACAATGGAAGAGACCAAGGGGAGAAGACCAAACTTATGTGATCACAATGGATGAAGTTTAAGTTTTTAAAGATATAGTAGTGGAATTATATATTAAAATTTATTTAATGATTTATTTAACTTTTTATCCTCACAATGTTTTAAATATTCCAGGTTTTCTAATATAATTACATATATCTCTAGTATCACAAGAAAGGAGTTATGAGTTAAAACACCCAATGTAAGTCTCACTACAATAAAGATGTGTCTGAAATTTCCCATTATGACACATAGATAAGGTAGATTTTATGAATTTATTATCATACCTATGGTTTAATTCAATATAATCATATTTATGGACTGAATTTTAAAATAAGATATAAAATTTTATTGTATTGAGAAGGAAATTTTGATTCTTGATGAATATTTGTAGTTATTAATAATTAGAGTGGACACTTCACCATTTAAGTCACATATAGATCCACCCCTATATGGATTTTTAAATGATATTCTTGGTGATGAATAGAAAATTCAATCTGAAAATGGAAAGTCTAATCTTTAAATTGGGGATTTAGCTATTATATAGGAATATATTGATGTACTTACTAAGGAACTACCTAGAAATACTCCATAGAATGAAGTTCATTATTCCATTGATTTAATCCCCGATGAAAGTACCATATTAAAGACTCCCTATAGAATGACCACTGTGGAATTATTGTATTTGAAGAAACAAGTATAGGATTTTTGTGAAAATGGATTTATTCACACTAGTGTTTAACTACGGGGAGCCTAGGTTCTCCATGTTAAGAAGAAACATGGATCCATGAGGCTATGTATTATTTATAGGGAAATAAATTCTATTTTGACAAAGAAAAAAATATCCACAAGGGTATCGGGGGCTCTCTCGCTCAGTGGAGAGCTCTCTGGTTCTCTAGGTTTTTGAACTCAGTGGCTCACAGATGCTGGTTGGGCTGAGTGGAGGAACGACGCTCCTTAGTGATGGACGCATGACTGGGTACGGGGTGGTGAGGACCTTATTGTGGTGGTGGTTTTGTGGAAACAACGTTCATCATTGTGAGACGGTATCTAGATTTTGAAATTTCAGTCTGGGTGATGTGGTGGATCTATTGTGTCGATCGTGCTTCTCAGTGGAGCTTCGATAGGTGGTGCAGCTCGTCATCGATGACATCCTCAGTAACGGATCTTATTCAGTGGTGCACTGATGATTCTATCTTTGACGGGTGTAGAGCAGGGAAGTTCTGCTACGGAGGGATTGGAGCATATAGCAGGGACGTCCTCAATAGTGTTCTTAAAAGGATTTTATTGCGGCTTCGGATGAAGGTGTATCATCCACGATTAGTGACAATGGATCTATTGGTAATAGTGGTTCTTGACTCAGGTTAGTTGAACTTGGGTTTGGATTATGTTTATTTGGCTCTGTGATTTTTATTTGGATTGGTCTTTGGTTTAGTAATGGGTTTTGTCCCACTGGGCTATCGATCCATTGGATTTTAATCCTTTGTAACATTAATCCTATGGGCTTGTTATGGGTTTTCCCGTTACCTGGTCTTAATGGAGTTCATGTTTTCTTTTTCTTTTTTAATAAAGGGGATTGACCCCATCCTTTTCAAAAAAACAATTATTCTCTGCATCATATTAATAACTTATTTAATCAATTTCATGGAAGTTAATATTTTTCAAATATTGACCCTCGCTCAGGGTATTACCAATAATGAGTAAAGAAGGAATATATTCTAAATATATAATTTTAAACAAGGTATGGACATTATGAGTTTACATTTATTACATTTGGATTGACAAATTCCGCATCAGTTTCAATGGATATAATTAAAATATTATTCAAGGAATGTCCTTATAATTTCAGGTTATTATTCATTTATGGTATGATATTGTATTCTAAGAGCTATAAGTATTGTTATAAAAAAATTTGAGTCATTCTTAAGAATATTAGAAGAAAAGAGTTATATATTAAATTTTTCAAGTATAACTTATGGCTTCAAGAAGTTTATTTTCTTGGCCATATTTTCTCTAATGATGGAGTTATAGTTGAAACACTTAAGAAAAATAAAATAAAATAATATCCTAAACTAAAAAAAAATTGGGGTAAATAGTTTCATTGGTTTATAAGGTTACTATCAATGATTCGCCCATAATTTTATATAATTAGAAAACCAATTTACCATGATTACATATAAAGGGGTTAAGTTCTTATTTATAAAATAATATAAATAATGTTTTAAATAATTGAAGATGATATTGGTCAATGATATGATTTTGACTCTAAAAACAGGAAAGTATGGGTTTGTGATATATAGTGATGAATATAATTAGGGACTTGGTTGTGTCCTTATGAAAAATGATAAAGTTATTTAATATGAATCATGGAAGTTAAAAACTCGTGAATAGAAGTATCCAACCCCAGATATTGAGTTTATAGCTATGATATCTTCCTAGAATATATGGAGAAATTATATCTATATAGAAAGATGTGAGATATCCATAGATCATAATATCCTAAGATACTTAATTCCATAGAAAGATATCAATATGAGGAAAAGGTTATGGCATGAGCTACTCAAGGATTATTATTTCTCAACACACTATTACCTTGGGAAGGAAAATAAGAAAGTGAATGCATTGAGCATGAAAGATCATGGAGCTCTAACAAAAATGTGGATTGAAAAGGAAATCGATTTTAATTAATTAAAATAATCATTAATGATAAATGATTTAAATTTAATTTTAGATTATATATATTTAAATAAAATTTTCAATTCATATAATTATTATTACAAGTCAAATAGTTAATATAAGATCATCTTATGATGGAAAAATGCATTTCTTGAGATATCTTTTTTTGACAAATTTTGTTGGTTCATTTTCAAATTAAATTATACCACTTATATGAATTTAATTTTATAAAATTGAATGAATATTGGTATCAGAGTAATTAATATTATGTAATAAGTTCAACATAATTTTTGTTCCCAATTAATACTAAAAATTGTAAAAACTAATTTGTGTGGTTAAGGTAAAATGGGTTTACTGAGGGATAATATATAAATATATGTATCAGAATGACATAAAAATAGATGAAATACAATTTATTAGAACTTATAGTTTTACCCTTATAATTTGAAACAATTTTTGATCCATATTTCCAAGAAATATAAATAATATTTTTGAAATACATTGATAATTTACAAGTGTTACACTCACCTCAATTATAAAAGGTCACCCTCTGTCACTAATTAACACCTATAAAGACATTTATATCAACCAAACCTAACTTAAAGCTATCTAAAACATAATAATCTTCATTATAAAGGTTTTATTGTTCCCAAAACACCAACATTGTGGTCCTTAAGAAGAGATCCAAATGAGGTTTCCCTAAGTGAAGGTCATTGTCATAGTAAAGATCTTTCTTTTAATTTATTTTTTCAAACATTAAATTATTTATTAAAACTTAAAATATAATAAAGTAAGTATATTACATATAATTATATGTTATTATGTTTAGATAATAATATTTATCAATCCCTTTCTCCAAAAAATAGTAAACAAAGTCATTGCTTGTGTGTACGGTAGGTTGCGGCCTTACAAAACGATGTAATTTTTTTCCCATCACCGACTCATGTGGATAGTCATAAAGATAGAAATAATAAATATATAAAACAATTATGATAATATATAAAATCTTTAAAATTAATATTTCATCTATTTACTTACCCTTTCACCCGTTAATGGAATTATATCATGGCTCATGCGTACGTATGGGCTACCATTTCCATAAAACGATGTAATTCATTTTTACAAGTCCAAATTTAAAGAATGGTTATAAAAAGGAATATAATGAATAAATTTGATATTTAATACATTAATATGATTCTAAATATGATTTATATATATCCTACACGCAATAAACATAACATTTGTGACAAAACATGCATGATAAAATGAAGTAATTAACGCCCGAAACAATGATAATAATGAAATATTATTAACAAATGAGTGGTAAGATGTTAAAATAGGATAATATATGATATTATAAATATTAATATGTTTTTTTATAAATTAATAAAATTATTAAAACTATTATAATTTATGTTCAATCACAATCAGAAAAGGGAAGAATGACGTAAGGTATTTAATCTCAATTTCCACATCATTGCAATATATTTGTTATTATGAACCTATTCACTTTTATATGGTGCATAAAATTCCCCTTGTATTTATTTTAAATGAATAAATAATTATTAATAATTATTAATGTTTCAATTATAGTTTATTTTTCAAGGGGTTATAATTTTAAAGTTACCAAAGAGGTAACAATCTATTTTATAATCTCACTTTGTTTTTGGATTGCTTTTATTTTTTTGGAATGGATATTATAATTCATCATTTATAAGATTAAATAATTTTATTATCTGCTATATATTTATGAATTTTCGATATTCTCTTTTTTCCACTAATTTTTACATGAAATGTGAAAATAAATGTTTAAAATATAAACTTGTTTTTTTTTATTTAAATTGGATATTTTTTTCTTCCAAGCCCATATTTTTAAAAATTGTTTTAAAAAATTCCTTTTATATACCCAAATGAAATATTGAGGACATTATAATTTTATCATATACTTTTAATATGGTTTTAATGGAATCTTTATACTATTTTTTAAATGGAAGTTTTTTAATTTCTTTAAAAACAAAAGGAATTGTTTTTATCGTATATAACGATAACAGACTACCCTAACACCATAATAATTTTACAAAATTTAGATTCTTATACAAGTGTTCATGTTTTTTAAAAAGAAAACATTTATATTAGTGATTATTTTAATATTTAACTTTTATTCCCCTTATTATTCCAAAGGACATGATTATATTTCAAAGCATATATTCTCTATAAACTAATGCCCACCTCTCATCTCTTGAGGAATTTTGTGATTTTTAACATTATATTAATACAACCACTTTCTTATGATCATTTTTCATTATAAATTACATTTATATTAAATATCCACATTGTTTATGATGGATATTATAATTTATTAAACCATATATCATTTTTACATATGGTTTTTTACTATGAAAGTTATTTGATTATCTAAGGAATTATTGATATTCATTATTCATTATTCAATATGTACATTGATTGATAAGACATAATATTTATGAATTAAAATGATCATTTGATGTATGAGGAATGTTTTGGACATGTGGTGATGGGTGGTGCCTGGAATTATATTTCCCCTTGATTCATCTATAAGTCTCATGAAATAAATCAATTATCCAAATTAAATGGGTTTTTTACCCATAGTTGTAAACTCTCTTAGAACAAGGTCTTAATGGATTGATATAATGATATCGGAGACAGTGATTTAAAATATTAATCATTTACATAATTTAGAATATAGTTATTATTATATATGATATTATTTCATTAATATTATCTATAAAAGCACTTTTTTTCTTAAGATATTGATTAAATGGCATGTATTCTTAGTTATTTATAAATCCATATTAATATTTACTTATATTAATGAGAGTAACTTTATTGATTAAATAGAATATGTGATTATTTATTTGAATTTATATATTTCTTATAACTTATTTACTTATTATATCTTGCGTTGAACATAAACCACACTGAGCATTTGAGCTTGCCCTTATTTAATTTTATTTCCCTAGGATTTGAAGAACAATTATTTTAATGAGTTCAAGGATGTCGAAGGTTTTCCATTAATATGTTTTATATTCTTTTCCCAATTTAAAATGTGTATCATGTATTTATCTAGTTCTCTAAAAATAATAAATTAATTGGTCTTTATGGATTACAAACCTTTTATTTATTTTAATTTAAAAATTAACCAACATCACTAACTTACTAGATTCAGGATTGTTACACTAGTATGGATAAAATGGTCATTAAAATAGGTACTTTATGAAATATATGAGATTTTATGATTACTGTGTCTATTTGGGTCACCTTAAGATGTTTTTTATTTGGGTTACTGAAAGGGGTTGTTTTGGTTGGTGATCATCAGTTCATAATCACCATGTAATAGAAACTTCAAGATAATAAGGATATTGATATAGGCCTCTGACTGGGGAATTTTAACACTGGTGGAGCTTCCAGTGGAAGTTTCTAATAGTCTACATTGTCTATTTTGATATAGGAATAGAGACTATTTGATTTTTCCTTATTTTGGTTCACTAGTTATTGATGTAATTCATATTCTAGGGGTATCTTATGGATTGTTTTGGTAGCTTTATGTTTTTTCTATTGTGTATCATGAACCTATTTCCTTAATATATATTTAGTTTTTCTTTGTGTATGTCATCACTTGAATGGTTAGCCTTCATTTTAAATGGTTTTAATTCATCGATCTTTTCAGTGCTTTTTTTGATATAATGGAATCTTCTACCAGAAACCTCTGGATATTTTCTCTTTTTGTCTTTTGAAATGAATTTAAATTCCATATATCATTTTCCTCTTATTTTGGGGGTTAGATACAATTTGGATTTTCATTTTTACCTTTGGAATCCTCTCATTCAATCCCTTAGGGTTAGAGATCAAAATTGTTTTAACGACCCAATGTTTTATCAGTGGTAATTTCTTTCTTATAATTATGTCATATAATCACATGAAATCACAACACAATACTATGTGACCTTTAAATATAATTTTGACACTTATGTGATTTAAATTTCAAAAATCTTAAATACTCGGTTGCGATCAATAAGATGTATGGAGGCTGATATGGTAAATGTAATATTTTTGGTGAATAGTAATGTTACCCTTATGAATAGTAATATTAACCTTATTAATAGTAAATCAACCAAAAGAATAGTAACCCCACCCTTAAATTTATAAATTAAAATTTGGAATCTTACAAATGGTAATATAACCATAGTAAAGGTATTAGTATTTTTGTAAATCATAAATAAATAATTATAATTAATTAATAAATTTAAAATAAAATTTATTTTTATTAAATGTGTTCATAAATTAATAATTTTATGTTATTTGGTTTTAAGATATTTTTATAAGACTTTATGTAGTTTTTTAAAGCATTATAAAATCAGTATAATTTTAATTTTTATATTTTTCAAGTAAATTTTGATTTTAATTAAAAATTAAATTAATCATATTTAGAAAATTATTTTCTAAAAATTGAGTTCATTTATGGATTATTAATGTCGAAAAATGGTTATGTTGAATTTTTTGAATTTTTCTAAAACACTTGATTTTTTTGTGAAGAGTAAAATACATTAATTTACTATATAAATACATTATAATTTAAATCAAATATTCCTGAAATCATAAGTGATGTAAACAACAAAATATAGAACTCAAATCCTCTTATTACTATTTTTTGTCATGGAATCACTACTATTTCTGGTATTTAATGAATTTAATAAACCATGGACTTAAATATTATGAAAATCTTCATCTTCTCCACTATAAAAACCAACCACACTCTCATATTCCTTTAACTCCTATAAATCCTTTTTCCTTGACTAAATTATTCCCAAATATCTCCCTAAAATCTTCCCCCACTTACAACATCCCTTAGACTCTTCAAAAGACTATATACTCTCCCCTTAAGAGGCTGTCAAGGAAGATTGATTGAAGAGGTAAATTCCTCTTTTCAGTTCTTTCACTTTTCTTTCAAGTTGTTTTCTTTTCTTGTTTCTTTCCTCACCCACCTTCACCCAAATGGTATGATAAATCCAATAAAAAGAATTTACTGTAATTATATTATGCTAATGTTATAGTTTATCATAATCCCCCCTTATTTTATACAATTAATGAAAATACTGTCTGAGATGTGTTGATTTATCACATTCAAGGACGACGGGTTTTTAATTTTCAGTACGTATTATAGACTAGTCATGAAACCATTTTAATGGTTTATCACTAATGTTTTATATAATGATTCATCTTCACTCCAAGTAACCAAATTAAATTTACAACCATGTAACATTTTATATGTCAAATAACAAAATATAACTCCAATTCTGGAAAACTATCACCATTTTACATGATTCTCCTTTCATGAAAATAAGTAAAATAATCATAAAGACCAATAAAAAACAGACTCGAACAATAAAATTGAACCACTTAACCCATCAAAAATGTCATTAATGAACTTAAAAAGGTTATAATAAATATTTTACATATATAATAGTTTATGTAATTATTAATCAGTGAACCTAATTTGATTATTCAGGTCATTAATATCAAGTGTAAAATGTCATCGGACTTAAGGTAAGGAATCCTCTCTATTTCAATTTTATTCAAAAATGCCCTCAAAGTTATGCCCTTTTATGTGTAACCCCTAATTATGAGGTATAATTTATAACCTCCCCATACATACCTTATGATTTTTAAGTTATTAGAAACCCCTTTATCTCTCATTAATCCCTCTTAAGTACACCTGATACCATGTCGATAATTCATAAGGGATTCCACACAAACATCCTTTGTTCCTTCTGTTTTTCTTATCATTATTCTAGCAAAATGACGTTATATTACCTTTTTATGTGAATATTATAAATTAAATTTACATTTACCAAATTAATTTATTAATACCCTTTCATCATTATCTTTTTAGGATATACATGTTTTTAAGTGATTCCCTCCTCAATACTTCCCGATATGCAATCCTATTCGGAGGGAACTTATATAATTCTAAACTAATTTCAAGTGAAATATATCTTCTATTTTAAGACACAATTTTCTTTATAAAATCAGTATTTTTTTATAAAAATCCTATTTTTTTTCTTATCATTTTATACAAATGATTTTTCCCTTTTCTATTTTAAAGGCTCTATAGTATTTTCATTAAAACCACACAAAAATGTTTTAAATGATAAAATTTATTAAATAATTTTCTTACATGTTGTAAATTATTATTTAAATCACTTACTATGATACATTCATATATTCACATATGAATTTCCATGAATATTTATTTCCTTTCTTCAGGGACACTTTTATTATATGACCATTTTTTGTGCTTGATGACATGATTATGGTACCTGATTCTTTCTGTGGGTAGTCCTTATATTTATGTAAGATTTATTATATTTTATTATTTATGTGGAAGAAAAATTCATGAAAATTTAGGATAGGTGCGCCCAGATGGCACTCAAATTCATTGGGTATAGTTGCGTCTCAAGGGATGTTATGACTGACGGCCTTGGCGGTCAGCCTTGGCTTGTGCTACTATGGGTAATGGTTTTGGCAGTTAGCCTTGACTAGTGCTAAATAAATGTTTTATGTTGCTTCCAAATTATTATTACTCCATTTTTATATGATTCCATATTTATATTTTATGATTTCATAAGTGACATGCCCTTTTATATCATCATTTCATGCCTTTTATCCCATGTGCTAATGATTTGTTCTTATAGTTATTCCATTACTAGTCTATTTAGCTCATCCCATAATTAATGTGTTCCCTATGGTACCCTATGCATATGTTTGAGAAAAATTTATGTTAGGAGCTCAATTTGAAGATTAAATAAAGAAATTTTATATTTAGTTTTGTGTTGTAAATTTTTTGAACCCAGTCTTCCAAGACACTAGTCTTTATAATCCTTGTCCTGTATTCTGATGTATAATTATGATTAAAATCATGTAATGTAATATGTAAAATGATAGGGTCTCTATAGTTGGTATCATATGATGGTATATTTGTTTTTAGACATTATGAATAGAGAAATTTAGTAAGAACCTTAGGGATGACACTAAGTATAAGAAAACTCAACTAAATTTTGGTAAGTATATATAAGTGGTTTATCAAGAAAATACATTGATGTATAAATATAAATAAGTAAAGGTGGATCTATAACATATGTATCTTGGGGTAAAACCTGAAAAAAAAAACTACTTTGAGAAATACTCAAATGGGAATTGGTGCATAAAAACGGTTCTTTATTCACTCTGGGTTTGATACTCATGAGGTATATGCTTTGGAAAATTCATCATCTTAGTAAAAACTATTATTATCTGAATAAAAAAATATCCCATAAGAATATAAGATAATAAATAGATCAAGTATAACCTAGATTTAATCCTAATAAATCACAAGTTATGATATACTTATCCTTTACAAGTTTATCCTTTTATATTCAAAGTTTCTTGTTTATACTCAATAACTAAGTATTAAAGCCATCTAATTGTATGTTATTTTTCTTAGTTAATGTCAGGAAATAGAAAAACACCTTCCAACAATCAATTTTATAAAAAATGTGAATATTACCCTAATTATATGCCTGATATGTTGGGGGCGGGTGATCAAAACTTCATGACAGTACATGGTCAGTTAGCTCAAGTTAAAAATAATAACTTGAATCATATGGAAAACCCACCTCCAAGGAAAGAGAATGTTTTCATTCAATCCTTAATATAGAAAAGGCCTCCCATGTTTATTGGATAATTTGATCCCCTCCTCAAAAAAAGTGGATTAACTCCACTAAAAATATATTCTCTATCCTTCGGTGTTTATAAGAAGATAAAGTTGTACAGGAAGTCTATCATTTTGATGGGGAAGCTGATCAGTGGTGGACACTAATCAATAATAAAAAGCCCTAAGAGGAAATTGATTCCATGGATTGGGAGAAATTCAAGAGATTGTTTATCAATAAATATTTTCCCTGAACCCACCATCTCAAGATATAAAGAGAGTTCCTTAGACTCAAGCAGAAGGAAGATGAGTCAATCCGGGCATATGAAGAAAACCTTTCAAGGAATGCAAGGTATGCCTCGAGCTTTGTTATGAAGAGAGAAATCATAGTGTATCGCTTATTTAGATGACTAAATCTGAGTCTACAAAAATTGTTGGAGATTCGATACTTCGATAGCTATGAGGATGTTTTTTTTGTGCCCTTAAGGTTAAAATGGAGACCGGAGACTCTCACTAGAATCATGGGACCAATGAAAAAAAGAGGAAACTAAAATCTAATGTGGGAAGTTCTACAAATAAATCCCATGATAAGAAGAAGGCCGATCATCCCACATGTAAAAATTGTTGGAAGAAGCATCCTGGGAATTGTCTAAAGGTAACCAGGAATTACTTCAAATGTGGAAAGTTGGGATATCTCGATAAAAAATGTCAATGGGATATGAAGAATCCCACTAATTTGGAAGAAGAAATGAATGTTCAGATAAACACTTAGCCTATAGAGTAGTGTTACAACTGCAAGGATCTTTAGCATTATGAAAACAATTTCCCTAAGGAAAGGGTTGTCGGAGGAAATCAACAATAACCTCCAAGGAAAAAAAGGAAGAGCTTTTTCTATCACTACTACTGAGGTGGATCCAAACAACAATGTGGTGATAGGTATGATAGTTATTCATTCAAGAATAGTGAACATACTATTTGATTCTTGTTCTACACATTCTTTCATATTATTCAAGTTTAGTAGAACTATTCAAACACCACCTCAAAATTTAGAGGATAAGTTATCTTTGAGAATAGAGAATTAGAAAATTATTGCATCCATGGTTTATAAATTTTCCATGGTTAATGTTTCTGGACTGAACCTCCCTTAAAATCTTGTCATACTTCCGTTAGTTGAGTTTGATTTTATCTTGTGCATGGATTTTCTATCTTTATACAAATCCAACATCAACTCTCAGGAAAGGGAGACCACTCTTCACATCCCGAAGCATCCTCCAATTCTTTGAAATTTAAAGGAGGAAGATGAATCTTATTTAGAATTAATTTCTCCTGTTTGGATATTAATTCCTCATGATCAAGAATTTCTAGCTCAAATGATTGATACAAATGAGAGAATCATGATTAAAGATATCCCATCATGACAAATTACATTTATGTATTCTTTAAAGAGATTTTTGATATTCCTCTTGATCAATAGGTTGAGTTCTCAATTGAACTTATACCTGCATCTCTCCTTATATCAAAGATAACTTATATAATGTCCACCTTATAGCTAGAAGAGATAAAGAAGAAGTTACTGGAGAATCTGGAGAATGGTTTTATACACCCAAGTGCTTCACTATGGGGAGCACTAATCCTCTTTGTAAATAAGAAGGATGGTTCAATGTGCCTCTGCATTGTTTATTGTGAGATCAATAAAATCACGATAAATAATAAGTATCCCCAACCTCAGATAAATGACTTCATTGATCAGCTTCATGGGTCTAGTTATTTCTCTAAGATGGACCTTTGGTCAAGATATCACCAATTAATGGAAAGGAAGGAATATATTCCCAAGACATCCTTTCGAATGAGGTATGAACGCAGGAATTCATAGTGATGACCTTTGGACTCACTAATGCTCCAAAAAAATTCATGGATTTAATGAATAGAGTTTTTAGAGATTAACTTGAAAAATCCGTGGTAGTATTTATTGATGATATTCTAATATACTCCAAGATAAATGGGGAGCATGAGAATCATTTTAAAATTTGGTTAAAGACTTTGAAAAGGCATCAATTGTATGAAAATTATAGTAAATTTGAGTTATGGGTGGAGGAAATATCATTCTTGGGGAATGTTATCACCAATAAAGGGATATTTATAGACTATTCTAGATAAAGGCGATTGAATAGTGAACTAGGAAAACATCATTAATGGAGATCCGTAGCTTTTGGATATAGCAAGGTATTACCGACAATTTGTGAAGAAATTTTCTTGATTTTTAAACCCAATGAAAAATTTGACACAGAAGGGAATAAATTTAGTCTGGACTCAAGAATGTGGAGACTGCTTTAAGGAGTTGAAAAAGAGGTTAATCGCTACACCAGTACTTACAGTCCCAACAAGTGTAGAACTCTTTGTGGTGTAGAACGATGCTTCAAAGAATGTATTAGGCTGTTTACTGATGTAAAATGATAAATTGATAGACTATGCCTCAAGTTAGCTGAAAATACATGAAAAAAACTATCCTACGCATGATCTGGAATTGGTAGTTGTGGTCTTTTCATTAAAACTCAGGCGGAATTATATCTATGTGGAGAAGTGTGTGATATATATTGATCATAATATTCTCAAATATATATTCACACAAAAAGATATTAATATGCACCAGCGAAGATGGATAGATTTCATCAAGGATTATGACTTCTCAATCCACTACCATCCCGGTAATGCAAACAAGGTGGAAGATGCTCCAAGTAGAAAATATCATGCATCTTTATCAATGATGAGAATTGAAAAGGATCAAATCTTCTTATATTTGTAGAGGATGGACATGGGAATCATTAAGGTGGGAATATTATTAATCCTCTCTTAAATTATTTCTCAACCAAACCTCATGTAAAAAATAAAGAATTCTCAAAGAAAAGATGTGGGAATTCAAAAAAAGGGTGGGATATGTTAGAAATGGAAAATCCTAAGAGTTCAGGATTGATTAGGAGGGATTTGTGGTATTTGGGTCATGATTATGTGTACCATCTGATCCAGAGATAAAGAAGGAGATTCTGAATGACACTCATAGCACAACCTTATCTATTCACCCAGGGAGCACAAATATGTATTGAGATCTCTGAGAGAACTTTTAGTGAGACAATATGAAGAATAATATTACTGAGTATACAAAAAAGTTCCTAGTATGTTGAAAAGTGAAGGCTGAAAGAAAAAAGTAAAAGGGGATGATTCAACCACTACCCATACCAAAATGGAAGTGGGAGAACATCGCCATTGACTTTGTCACCGGACTTCAAAGGATATCCAAAGGAAACAATGTTATATAGGTCATTGTAAATCATCTTACAAAGACAGTTCACTTTATCACAATTCAAGGGGACTTCTCATTGGATCAACTTGTGCAGATTATATCAATGTGGTGGTAAGGATGCATGGAGTACCACTATCTATTCCATTCGATCGAGATTCGAGATTCACCTAGAAGTTCTGAAAAATTCTCTAACATTCTCTAAGAACTGAACTGAACTTCTGTATGGCATATCATCCTAAAACAGATGGCCAATATGATCGAACTATTCAGACACTAGAAGATGTATTAATAGCATTTTCTATGTACTTTAAAGAAGGATGGGACCAACATCTTCCACTGGTTGAATTCTCCTATAACAACAGTTTCCTGTAGAGCATTCGATTGGAACCATAAGAATCCATTTAGGGGAAAAGGTGTAGAACACCAGAATGTTGGGATGAATTTAGTGATTATAACCTTCTATGACCTGATATGTTTGAATAAATCATGGAGGAGGTGAAAACCATTCAACAGTACATCAAGGCATCCCAAAGTCATCAAAATAGTTATGAAAACAATCATTAATTAGACCTAGAGTACAAAGTGGGATAAATGGTATTTCTATGCATATCTCCATGGAAGAAGGTCATGTGGTTTTGGAAGAAAGGAAAGTTAAGTCTTAGGTACATCGTCCCCTTCAAGATCATTGATAGAGTCAGATTTGTTTCCTATCGACTGGAAATTTCACCAACTATGTCCAAAGTACACGATTTCTTTCATGTATCCCTCTGAAGGAAGTACATACCATACCCTTCAGATGTAATCTCTTCATAGGTGGTATAGTTAAAGAATGATCTTTCTTATGAGGAGTAGGCAGTGAAGATCTTGAATCATAGAGATAAAATTCTACATAAAAATACTAATCACCTGGTCAAAGTACGGTGGCATAACCAAAATTATGAAGAAGAAACATGGGAAGTAGAGGAGCCAATGAAAGAAAAGTACCTACAACTGTTTGTGGCTTAGAATGTAAAATGAAATTTTGAGGGTGAAATTTCAAAAGGGGGGAATAATGTAATGACCCAATGTTTTATAGATGGAAATTTATTTCTTCTAATTATGTCATATAATTACATGAAATCAAAACAAAATATTATGTGACCTTTAAAAATAATTTTCCACTTCTGTGATTTGAATTTTGAAAATTTGACATACACGTTTCTAATCATTAAGATGTTTGGAGTCCGATAAGACAAACATAATTTTTTTGGTGAATAGTAACTCACCCTTATGAATAGTAATGTTACCCTTATGAATAGTAATATGAGGCTTATGAATATTAAATAAACCAAAATAACAGTAAACTCACCCTTGAATTTATAAATAAAATATAGGCATCTTATAAGTGATAATATAATCGTAGTAAGAGTATTGGTATTTTTGTAAGTCAAAAATAAATAATTATAATTAATTGATTAATTTAAAATAAAATTTATTTTACTAAAAGGTGTAGGTAAATTAATAATTTTATGTCTTCTGGTTTTAAAATGATTTTATAAGACCATATGTAATTTTTGAAAGCAATATAAAATCAGTTATAGTTTTAAAATTTGTATTTTTCAAGTAAATTATGATTTTAATTAAAAATTAAATTAACAATATTTAAAAAATTATTTTTTAAAAATGGAGTTAATTTTTGGATTTTACATGTTCAAAAATTCTTTGTCTTAATTTTTGGGATTTTTCTAAAATACATGAATTTTTTGTGAATAGTAAAATACATTAATTTACTGTATAAATACATTATAATTTAAATCCATTATTCCTGGAATCATAAGTGATGTAAGAACCCAAAAATAGAACTCAAATTATCTTATTAGTGTTTTTTATCATGGAATCATCACTATTTCTTGTTTTTATGGAAATTAATAAACTAAGGAATTAAATATTATGAAAACCCACCTCTACTCCACCATAAAAACCACCTACACTACCATCTTCTCTTCACTCCTCTCAAACCTTGTTCCTTGACTAAATTCTTTCCAAATATATCCCCAAGCTCCTCCCCCACATACAAAATCCCTTAGTCTCTCCAAAATACCAAATCCACTCCCTTTAAGAGGCTCTCAAGGAAGATTGATTTAAGAGGTAAATTCCTCTTTTCAATTCTATTACTTTTCTTTCAAGTTCTTTTCTTTTCTTGTTTCTTTCCAAAACTCCCTTCATAAAAATTGTATAAAAACTTCAGTAACAAACACTTAATATAATTCTATTATTATAATGGTATAATTTATCATAATATCTCCCTCCCTCATCCTTTTATACTATAAATTAGAATACCGTTCGAGATGTGTTGATTTATCACATTCAAGGACGAAAAGTTTTCAATTTGAATTACCATCTTCTAGACTGGTCACGAATCCATTTTAATGGTTTAAATATATCGTAATATATATATATATATATTATATTATTTCCTTTAATCCTTTTTCACACATGATGTAAAATAATAATACAAAACAAGTTAATTATGAGAAAAATCACCAAATTAATCCAAGTGTTTATCATTAATATTTTAAAAAATGATTCAACTTCACTCCATGTAAACAAATTAAATTTAAAACCATTTAACCTTATATATGTAAAATAATAAAATATAACTCAAATTCTGGACATCTATCCCGATTTTACATGATTTTTCATTCATGAAAATAAGTAAACTGATCATAAAGACCAAGAAAACAAAGAGACCCGAACAATGAAATTGAACCACTTTACCCTTTAAAAAGGTCATTAATGAACTTAAAAGGTTTATAATAAATATTTTAAATATATAAGAAGTTATTTAATTATTAATTAATGAGCCTAATTTTATTATTCTGGTCATTAATATCAAGAATAGAATATCATCGGACTTAAGGTAAGGGTCCTCTCTATTTCACTTTTATTCAAGAATGTCCTCTATGTTATTCCCCATTATGTGTAATACCTAATGATGGGGTATAATTTATCACCTCTCTCATACTTCACTAATTATTTATAAGTGATGATAAACACCTTTCTATCTCATTAATATCTATTAAGTACACCTGATACCATGTCGATAATCCGTAAGGGATTCCACCCGAACCTCCTTTGTTCCTTCGGGTTGCCTTATCTTTCTTTTACCAAAATGTAGTTATCTTACCTTTTTATTTTCATATTCTAACTTATGTGTACATGTAAAAAATTAATTTATTAAGACCCTTTCAAAATTATATTTTAGGGATATACCTGTTTTTAAGTGAATCCCTCCTCAATACTTCCCGATAAACAAACCTATTTTGAGGGAACTTCCTGAATTCTTACCTGATTTCAAGTACACTATATATTTTATTTTAATCCACCATTGTCCTTATAAAAATAAGTCTTTTTTTATAAAACCCCTCTTGGTTCACTTATGGTTTTATATAAATTATTTTTCCCTTTTCTATTTTAAAGGATATATAGTATTTTCCTTAAAAGCGCAAAAAAATGTTGTAAATGATAACATTTCTTAAATAATTTTATTACATGTTGTCAATTATAATTGAAATAACTTACCATGATATGTTCCTATTTTACCATATGAATTTCCATATATATTTAGTTCCTTTCTTGATGGAAACTTTTATGATATGCTCATTTGTTATGCTTAATGACATGATTATGGTACCTGATTATTTCCATGGGTAAACCTTATGTTTATGTATGATTGATTATATATGATTCGTTATGTGTAAAACAAATTCATGAAAAGTTAAGATGGGTTTTCCTAGATAGTTCTCCAATTTATTGGGTAAAGTTGTGTCTCATGAGATGATATTTTTGATGTTCTTGGTGGTTTGTCTTGGCTTGTGCTACCGTGTGCAACGGTCTTGGTGGTTATCCTTGACTCATGCTAAAGATTTGTTTTATATTATTACCATATTAATATGAGTCCATTTTTATATTATTCCATGTCTATATGTTATGATTCCATATGTTACATGGCTTTTTATATCATCTTTTCATGCCTTCTATCCCATGTTCTAATGTTTTGTTCTTATGGTTAATACCTTACTGGGATATTTAGCTCATCTCATTGTTCATGTGTTCCCCAGGGTACCCTCTGCATATGTTTGAGCACAATGGAAGTTATGAGATCAATTTGAAGATTAAATAAAGATATTTTTTATTTAGTTCCATGTTTTTAGTTTTATATACCTAGTCCTATAAGACACTAAACTTTACGATCTGTGTCTTGTACTTTGATGTATAATTATTATTAGAATAATGTAATGTTATATGTATTATTCTAGGGACTCTATAATTGGATTGTGGGGTGATATTCTTTTTTTGGATCTTTTTGTTCCCTTTTGGTTCCCTAGCCCTATTTTTTGAGTTATTTCTGGGTGGAAATTTGATAGGCATTGGGGATGTACTGAGTTAACTTGGATTTTGTGGTCTCCTAATGGACCAGGAACCTAGAGGTGTTGGTGTATATTACAATGAACTCATTGAGGGGTGAATCCGTATGTTAAAAACATTAGGTTACTTATGAGTACCCACCCAATATAGAAATATTTTTTAGTTATGTTCGTTTATTATGAATGGTTGAATAATTAATGTATCTTTAGGGTATTCTTTCTTCTGGGATCTTTTGAATGTTTTTGGTGTACCATTCCTTTTAGGTTTCAGTTTCTTCTATCACTCGTTCTTCATGGAGATTGATCAAGATCACTTCTTTGGATTTAAGGGATGGGTGTTTATATATTTCATTCTCAAGTAACACAACTCTTTTAATTCATTAAATAGTGGGGAGACCTATGCTTGGTCTACATTACTTCTCTAGGTTTATGTATCTTTACTGATGTTATTATGTAGTTTAGATATTTGTAATGATCATATAGATTTTTCTTTGAGGATTCTTAATAATTTTGGTTGTCTATACTTTTGTAGTTTTTTTTAGTTCTGTTTTGGGTGAGTTTTTCTCTATTTAGTAAATCGCCCACCTCACGAGTTAGATGTGAGGTTTTTTATCGATTTTCTATATTTTGGACTATAATATTTTTAGGTAAAAAATTATATAGTGTGGATAATTATAGCATCCTCGTATATCTTTAATTAGTACACCATTATTTTTGTTTATTTTTAGGGACTTGAGAGGTCAAAGGATAACTTGGAGCCTTATAATAGGTGTGGAACTTGAACTATAACATGTTAATTTATTTTTGGTCCACCAGATCCCTGGTGGTGTCACTAAACGCAAGAATTCACTGGCATAGAATGTTAATTACACCCTCCAACCATTTTTTATTTATCTTATCCTCTCCCTCATCCCTTTCTTGACCCAAAAGAACCTATGGGTCCTTCTTAAAACAAATTTGGATCTCCTAACCTATTATGTTGGAGGAATGAAGGGTCAATAAATGTGGTGATCCTCTTATAGTATGCCTTTATCTTCTTTTCCTTTGATATCTCTTCTTCTCTTGATTCATTATTTCTTCTGGCTATGGTAGTTATGGTAATCATTGGATCTTGAATGGTTGATATGGAATGTTTATTCTAGGATAACTTATTTCTTTTCTCAAAATCTCACTTCCTTCATTTGGTTTTCACTTATAGAGATGAAAAATCTCATATTCATTTTGGTTTAGTCAATAAAATTACAAGTATGTGTTTCTATACAAATTCATATTCTTATGATTCATGTATTTCTCGAATTCATGTTAGTTCCATTAGATATTGGGTTATAAAGGTTTTATTGTTTTGAAGAATAAAATGACCCTTTTTAATGAAAAATATCATTTGGTATGTGTGGCCTTATATTGTGAATTAATCCTTTTTTTGGATAAATTGGCTTATTTTTTAACCTTGGTGAATTTGGTTTTAAAAATGCATATTCTTGTTTTAAATAAAGATGTGATCATTATATTGTATTAATTCTAAATATTTTGGTGTGTGTGTGTTCTTTGAAAATATGTTTTCAAATGATTTGATGAATACATTACAATGTCTTGAATTGAAAATTTGGATGGTATTACAATTTTAAAACATTTAAGGGATTGATTATCTTACTATGTACTTTATTAAAATGCTCAGTTGGCACCTTTAAAAATGGTTTTATAAAGGAAGTGGTTACATATTGACCTTTTCAAATGAATGGATCAATATGAAATTTAATTAAATTTATAAATCTTTGGTTTACCAATTTGGATTACATTAAATTCATGTTTTCACTTTGTAAAGTAAATACTCTTATTGTGAAACGTTTTAAAAAACCCCTTATATATACTCTTCCTTAAGGAATGTTACCCACAAAACATAATGTGAGATGTTAAAACAAGGGTTTTTACTCTTTGAGGGATCTTGGGGGTGAGGGTGATATGTGAACCTTGAATTCAATGGAATGTTTATTGTGCATGATGATTCTATAATTGATCCCCATTGTGATTATTTCTTCTTATTATCTCATTCAACTCATTGAGTGGTCATGGTAAACCTTTGTAGATATATGAGAGACGCTATATTTATGTTATGATTTTTGAAAACTCACACCCTGACTAGGATCTCTATAGATAATGTGTATTTGATCTAGGTATTTTCTTTAAGGAGGTGGGTTTGTCCTGAGTCAGTAAGCTTGTGTTTTTGATAGATTTCAAAATTTAACATAGTGGTTCATGGTTTTTTTTCTTATATTTTATGGAAACACTAACTTATATTTTTCTTTCCTATGAAACATGATCCCGACACTTAAAATTGATACTCGATATATCACTCTAATTAATTGATCAATACTCGGCACTGTAGTTCCCATGCTTGAATTACTTTATTATGACCATTTATTTTTCTATGAGGTACTTTTTTATCAATGTATGTACTTTGTTATCTAGTGTTGATTTGTGATATATGTATTTAACTCATAGGTTCATTTAAATTTCTAAATTTGGAATATAAAACTATTTTTTGATATTTCATAAAAAAAATTGTTTTATAAAAAAGTTATTATTATATTAAAAATGTATTTTGATATGTTTTCCTATTGAGATTTCCTAAAATAATTTTGGATTGAAAAATATAAATTCTTAGGCTCAGTTTACTCATAACCAGTCCCTGTGGAACTTTTTTTCCCTTTTTAAATTATATCATGTTTTACCATATTTATTTATAATGGAAAAGCAACATTTTTTTATTCTTATTTATAAAAATAGTGTATCTGAATTTTTGGGTAGATAAATTGTATAGACTCTTTTATGGTATCCTATTGGGCTATATTAGCTCACACCCTACATCTACCATTTGGTGATTTCATAATTTATGTTTCAATAAAAGGTACTTAGGATCCTTGCATCATCCTTTCTAAGTTCATTCTTGGTTGGATAAGGGCAGATTAATTGGGACGTGGTGGGTGGTCAGGAAAAACTAGAAGATAGGTGATCATGGTTGTGTTTACATTTTTATATACCTATATTTTGTAATCTTTTCTACTAGTTGTATATGGATAAATCGGTTTTCATGATTATTTTTATGTTTCTTATATAATATTTGATTAAGACATCTTATTATTTAGATAAATAATTACTAAATGATGTTTCTTGAAGCCTAGATTCTTGTTTCCTTGTGTGGGGATCAAAAACTCCCATCGGGCCTATGTTGATTGATTCGAATTCTAGTTTAGATGGTTTTATGGGTCAGTTCATTAATTTATCAATCCATAAATGTTACAATAAGGGAATCATAATGATAATCACATCCAGGGAACATAACAAAAATATCGATAATTAAAAAAGTAGTAACAGCATAATAAAAAACTTGTTGCATTCAATTTTATTTTAAATAGATTCATTATATTAATTAGTTAATAGTTCCATCCACCCAATGAAGTAAAAATAAAATTAATTTTAGATATGCATAAAATCAATAGAGAAAAAGGATCCCCTTCTTGTAATTTTTGTATGTCGCACTACACTAAAAATAGGGGAAAAGGAATATGATGTCACTTCTTGGTTATTGTAAGTATAAAGGCTTAATCAATTGCATAAAACTTGCAGAGAATAAAGGAATATGGTAATAAAAATCCTACCTCAAATGGGATTCAATGCTATAGAAACAAAAAGAGAAATCTTTTTGGATACACTTGTAATTGTAACCTAGGGGAGTCTCGATCAATGATGATAACTTTCAAGTCATAATAAACGACTTCTAGAGCATCCAAACTAAAATAAAACAATAAAATACTCAAATGTATGAGACATTTTACATTATGATTCCATATACAGATCTTATAATAACTCTTAAGATTAATGAGGTCAATTTTCCTCTTCACGTATCTTTAAATTTGAATTCATTTAAAACACATTTAGTAGACCATTTAAAACCCTGAGAGTCAATGAATTTAAATATACATTTAAACCCCAAATTAATATATTTAAAAACATTTATTTGTTCCTTAAATTAATTATTTTATGTTAAAAATCATTATTTATGTCATTCTAGAAAAATCATAATATTTTGAAAAAATTTAGATTTCAAAAACTGTTGAAGATAACATGTGAAGGGATCGACTGGAAAAATTAAAGTGACCACATATACCAAATGCATGAAGAAATAGTACAACAAAAATAACCAACCATGAAAAAACATGACCAACCTAAGTAACTACATGACCAAACCATTATCCCATTCAAAGGAAACAAATTACCAAAAAATAAACTGACCAACCACACAGCCAAACCAAGAAACTATAAAACAACCCAAGTAACTACATGAATAATAAGTGACCTCATTAAAAAATTGAAATATTATATGACTAAATAAATTTACCACATGAGTAACCTAATAAAATGCATGACAACCCTAAGTGACCATATGAAGGAATCCGCCAACTATATAACCAAACAAATTTATAGCATGAAAAAACTATCCTACTATAGTATCAGTTAAGAATACATGAGAAAAAACTATATATTTTAAAGGGAATAGACTCTGAGAACATTATTAACACCTCTGTTCCTAAAAAACAAAATAAATTTGTTTTATAAAATTTATATAAAACATAAAATACTACTCAAAAAATTCTCATACTTGAAAATCAAATCTTGGAAAATGGTTCTAATCAACCACCCTATGAAATATCAATTAAGGATATTTCTATAAAAAGAATACAAGAACACATAAAAGAAGAAAAACACAAAACCAAGTGACAAAATCAAACAAGTAAGGTCACTAAACTCAAACAACAGTATAAATCAATTACATAATCTCAAAAAAAACAAGTAAAGTGGGTAAAAATAACATGGGGTATTGGGCATGCATCTATGGATCCTTCTATAAAGTTATAACCTACAATAAACTATAAATCCCTAGAACATGAACTAAGGGGATAAATCTCCCATGTATAAATTTATCCCAATGATCCTAGACCTCAATTAACTATTATACAAAAAAATCATCCTCAAAGTATAACTCTCCCCAATCAATGACATGGGATTCATTTTCGAGATACCAATGAAGTTGAGACACATGAATGACATCATAAACCCTTTATAACCATGGTGGGAGATCCAACCAATAATCCACCTCACCAAATTTCTACAACAACTCAAAAGGACTGACGAACCAAAGATAAATTTTACTCCCATGACCAAACCTTTACTACCCCGATGAGTGAAAACACTCAACAACACATGGTGTCTAACCTTAAACTTTATAGGACTCTTACTATGATTTTCATAGGCCTTATAGTGGTACTTCCCCAAATTTATCTACTCTCAAACAACCTGGATATTCTCTATCATACTCTGCATCATATTTGGACCAAGGACCACAGACTCACTAACATTAGTTCATCATAATGAAGAATGACATGATCTCCCATATAGTGCATCGAATGGATCCATACTGATGGACGAGTGAAAACTATTGAAGATTAAAAATCAAACAAGGTTAGGTGTTTCTCCCATGTTCTTAAAAAAATCAAGTAACAATACTCCAACAAATCCTCTAGTGTCTGGATGGTCCTCTTAGTATGCTCATTTGTCTGGGGATAGAAAGTAGTCTTAAGGAGTAATTGGGATCCAAATGCATACTACAATTCTCTCTAGACTCATGAGATAAATTGATTGTATCAATTAGATTAAATGGTCTTTGTAACACTATATAGTCTCACTACATCATCCACATACAACCTCTCTATAGCATTTACGGAACATGACTTCCTGGCTACTAGAAAATCAGATAAAATATTCAGTTGAACCATAATCACACAAATAGTATCACGACCTCCCTGATCCTATGGTAAAATAATGATGAAATCCATTAATATGTACTCAAAATTACACTTGGGTAAATACAGAGGTTGTAATAAACCTTAGGGAACACTATGATTTACTTTCACTTGCTGACAAACCTGAAACCGCACCACAAACTATTCCACTGACTATTTCATCTCAGGACACCAAACCTACCTTGTCAAGTCATGGTACATCTTAGTCACACATAGAGGAATAACTAAGGTTGAGTAGTGAAACTCATAGAAAACTCCCTCATGTAAGACCATTGAAACAAACAAACACCCCTAAAATAGAATTAGATAATGACCATCTTCAGACCACCCCTATGGAGAATCACCAAGATTAACATGGTCTCATATCACCTTCACCTATGATTCATCCCACTAAGGATCCTACACCCACCTAATTTGAGATTATTATACTATAATATGATGCCTAAAACCTCTATTTTCAACCTCCTCCACATCGAAATTCATTAGAAAAAGCTCTTTTATCCCTTTAAAAACATCATCAAATACCTGAACAATGTATCCTCGTGAATTTTGAATAAACATGTTAGAAACCATATGACCATTTCATGATGTTTATGATATATCAAAACCATAATCCTAGATAAACTCTGTCCACCTTCACTAACATAATTTTAGATCCTGTTAAGATAAAACATACCTCATACTATTATAGTTCATAAAGATAACAATGTATTCATCGGTGAGGTAATGTATCCATTGCTTTAGGGAAAACACTACAACTTCTAACTCTAGATAATTGGTGGAATAGTTATTCTCATGTCGATTTAAATTCAAAGACCCATGAGAGATCACTACCCTTTTCTGTATCAAGAAACATCCCAAGAACAGAGAAGAAGGGCTGAAAAATACCTTGAATAACCATGGGTCATACCGTTGTCATCACCTACATTGTATGCACCTATCTATGCCAAACTCCTCTAACTCAATACTAATGAACTCCACAAAAACACTCTAGTATAGGTCCCTATATATGAGGATCATTATGGGGATGAAATTTACCACCATTATCTCTCCTTGGCATCTTAATAAACACTGGCAGCCTAAACTATAGAAACGGCCTCAGGGGAACCTACTGCTACAAGGAAGGAAAGAGGCTTGACCACCCTAAGTAGTTGGGAACTAATTATAATGTTTACAATATCCTCAGTAGGAATAGAAAAAAATAGGAATCCCTTGATAGATGCTTAAGAATCACCAAACCAAGAGTTCCATGAAATAGAATGCTTTATTTGGATGTTGATTGATTGAAACTTTGACTTTCCAGGAATATTCAATAATTTTCTTGAATCTCTTCTCCTTGAGAATTTCTATTAACCACCCACTCATGGAACCCCCCCCCCCCAAGAATTCATCCACACAATCATTATTTTATTATTTTTCACCGTTAGATTTATCGGAACCATAAATTCCGTTTCTACATATTTGGTCATTGGATGTAGTTATTCCTCAAGATCTTGAGCACTATACTCATCATCTAGAAAGAGACTGTGAATGAAACATAGGAGATCATTAAACCTAATCGTGATCTCTCACACTCTTTTTATACCTTACTGAAGGGTAATAAAATGCCAACTATTTAATACTTTCATCGTTGATGATAGGAACTTGAGATAAAACACCATCTAATATTAATCCCAATAAACAATGGCCTCCTCCCACTCTCCAATATATAATATACACCATTGACATTCCACTCCTCATATCTGATTGACTGCTAACGGAACCTAGAACCTACACTAAGTTTTAATCAATCTAAAGGTGATCTCAAGCTCCACTATCCAATGAATCATCTATAGATTAGTGATACTCCTCTCATACTTTATCAAACCCTGAAATTAGATTTCATGCAATTCCCTATACAATTTATCATCCTCCTCCATCAAATAAATCCTATAGTGATTGATTGGATCATCCTGTTGAACCTCTACCTCCTAAAATTCATGTAGAAAACATCCAAGATCAATCACTAAAAACACAGGGGAGGAAATCCTAATCATGGTATCATATAATTTATCAAGATTAATTTAATTAAAATCATTTTAATTTTATGAAAACACCTCATTTAATCACAACCACAAAAAATTCTAGCTTATTCACATCTCCTAGGCCTCTACCCAACAATAAATATTTTCTAAACAAGTGATTTTAGTAAGATTAAGTTACTTACATCATATAAAAGTGTTTTCTAAATTCATGTGTCCTGGATGGTCTCCCTTGTTACACAAAACACTATGTTTTATAATCATTGTTTCCATACCATTCCCATGAATGTATCCCCAATTACTAACTCCAAACTCTAGAAAATTTCCGAAAAAGAAAATTTAATACCCCTATTTCATAACCCACACACCCATCCCCATACCAATACCCATCCTAAAATAAAGATAATGTGTAACCCTTGATTCCTACCACCAGTAGGCCCCCAGTTAATTACTATCATCGAGGGTGTAAAGCACTCAAATGGGAGTAATTTCCTTAAATATATAAAAAGGTTTGAGAGACAAGATAAAAACCCACCAGGAAACTATGCCACATAATATAAAAAACCATCTTATAATTTATGCCAATAAATATAAATAAGGCCACAAAATTAAATATCAAAAAATAAATCTAAGGAAGGAACTCCACAATAGTTCTGATATCCAAGACAATAACTCCTGGATCGGTCCCTATAACCCTCCTAAAAACATGAAAAATAGTTTATATATGTAGGGTGAACATAATATGTATAATTTGTAGGATCATAATTGATTTCAACCATGTAAATGTGAAAAGAGCGTATGAATGAACCAATAAATAAATAGTGGAACCAATAACACAAAAATAGGTCACTTATCCATTCAAAACTCATCAAGGCTCACTCACCAAATAATCAAATCAAGTAGTAAGATAATCTCAAGAGAAAATATAAAATGTCACACAAAATACAATAACCCCACTAAGTTATCGCTCTCATGCCCCAAAGTCAAATTTCATATTCTCCCATCCCTTACATAAGTCAATTAATCCCTAATGTGAGTTGAGCCTAGAATATACATTCCATAGTCCTATAGACGTACCAATATCTCAAGTTTCCATCAGTCTGTATATCTACATATCATATGTTATTTCCACATCATCGTCAGCTTCATCATTATATCAAACCACAACCTTATAACTAGAGTGGTAGGGTATGATGAATGTGATGGATACCAACCATGTTCCCTCGTACTACCACGCATAATCCTGGTCACATATCTCAGCCTCTCATTATTGGGAATAGCTGCTAACTAAACCATCCTCGGTCAATACTCTCCACCAACTAGGTTCCACTATCACACACTATTGTTAATGGAATTGTGGGGAAGAGGGGTAAATTAAACATATATTCCCATGAAATCTTGTATTTCAAGTAAAACACAACCCAAAACATTTGGGTGTTGATACGTATTACTTGATATGGGTGGGGTTCATATTGAAATAATAGAAAAATATAATTATATACATATATATATATACAATACATAAGACCGGTAAAAATTATTCAAATAAATAATCCATTGTCTTCATCTATCATCCACACCATACTACCATTACCACATGTTTCCACTATTATATGAAACTCTACCACACCCAACCACCACACAGAGCCCACAGTTTCCTTTAATACATTTAAAGATTGAACCATTTTTCTTGATTAATATATTATTATCCACTATCCATTAATTAATTCATTCCATGTCATATTTAAGTCCATCCCCTTTTTCAACATTTAATTCATCAATTCATTTACCACACATGAACTCCATTTCACCTTTATCTAACTTTCTACACATTTCCTTTTTAAATCAAAATTTATAGTTTCATATTCCATTGCTACTATACTATTTTGAAAAATCAACATATAAGAACTCAACCACCTTGAAACAATAACCATTTCATCTTCTAATAAATCTAATAGCATAGGTTAATCATCTCACAATATCTACCACATATCAACCACCTCACTTTCACTATAAACAACACATATTGCCTCTCAACTGGCCTTCACGATTAACATAAAAATCCCAACAAATCACAGACAACCATAATAGAGGAAAACCATGCCACATTCCAAATTCACATATATTATATAAACCATTTAAAGTGGATTTTACATTATTACTTCATTCATTTCAGTGTTATTTTCACACAACCTCTATATTTACACACAACTAATTATTTATCCATATATAAGTGATTAAAGTTTTATTAGTGGTGGGTATAAAAAACAATAAAAAACATAGATTATAAATCCCTAGAGGTTACAAAATGTTTACACTACTAGAAAATAAATCTTATACCAATGGTTTGGAATCGCTAGTATATGTCACCAAACCATTAGTATAGCATATACTAGTGGTTTTGATGGGAATTGTCTATTCTGGTGTTGGTATAAACCTATTACAAAGTTTTTAGTAAAACCATTGGTATTTTTAATATTATAAATATATACCAATGGATTTAAATTTTTTTGTATAGGTAATTTAAAAATAATTTCCATCTTGGTTTTGATCTTAATGCCTCCCATTTAGATTTCAACGACCTAACCACTAATCTAAGATGAATTTTGTGAATAAAATTTAATATATATGTATATCTATATATAAGTAATTTAACTTTGGATGTATTTAATATTATTTGAAAAAATAATCAATAAAAAATATGGGTGCCTATAACAACAGTTCTCAAAATCATTGGTATAGGTCTATACCAAAGGTTTTATGAACCATTGGTACAGGCACCTTGGTTTTTATAACTTATACCAATGGTTTTAACAAAAATGTTGGTATAGGGTCTCTAAAAGGGACCTATACTAATGGTTTTGGCCAAAATTATGGTCAGAGGTCTCTCCAAGGGACCTATATGAACGATTTTGTAAACAATATGGGTATAGGGTCTCTAATAATGACATATACCAATTTTTTTCCAAAACTATTGGTATAACGTCTTTATAAGGTACCTATACCAATAGTTTTGTCCAAAACATTGGCATAGGTTACCTATACCAATGGTTTTTTAACCATTGGTATTGGATACCTATACTAAGTGTTTTCTGAACTATTAGTATAGGTCCAATTTCTAGTAGTGTTATCATAATGATAATCAAGATCATGATTGAAACAAAAATATTACTAATGAAATAAACAGTAAGAACATGTGAAAAAACACATTCCCTTTAATTATATTTAAAATTGGTTCATTTTCTTCATTTCTTAATCCTTCAAACTGTATAAAGGAAAACAAAATCATGATAATTTTATATAATCACAAAACAAGGGGAGAACAAGGATCCTCTACCAAGGGAACTAGAATCCTCGTCACATTAAAACCCAAATACTAAACCAAGGTAGGTGTATCAAAGGATTGTGATGATTTTGATTTAAAGAAATTATAATCCAAGTGACAAGATAGACTTATGGTTATTTTAATTATGTATATTCTTTTAGGAAATTACAACTCTATAGAATATATTTGGCCATACCCTAATCCTTTATCTTGTTACCCCTAATTATGAACACCACTATAATCGTGCTCATCCCTATATACCTATAGACAAGGAATACCATAGGGTTTCCCTTTTCTAGAAACATCACATCCCAACTACTAAAAATCATGAAGGCCCTACTACTATTGATAAGGAATAGGTTATATCTAGTGTAGATGCAAATTTGGAAATGGAATTTATGACCCATATTGACCAATAGGGATGGTCAAACTTTGAAAATACAAATGAACTAACCCTATATAAATAATAAAAATCATTCCATACTTCTCTGTGGAAGTATGATTATATTCATATCCATAAAACTGAAAGGAATAAAGTTAAGATCGGCTCCATACAAGAAAAAACCTTGACTGCTTAGAAAAAAAATATCATATATCCACACATATACACATAGGGAAGCTATAATGACTTCCCTCATGAGATGGAAAAATTATTTCATGCATAATCTTTATCAGATCAATATTTACCATTAACAAAATATACATCACTTGTGTAAAATGGGTGACCTCGAACTAGATCTCTAAACCCAATTCCACCTAGAAATATTCGGCATTATCCTCCTCATATAAGATAAAATAATGAGCATGTTAAAGAAGGTACATGATTCTGACTCCAAAAACTATCACACTCAATCTCTCATACTAAATATAGTGAAACTTCTACCACATTATCTACATTAATCATCTTATAAAGGATCATATTATATACTTGACAGAAAAACCTCTCATGTGATACCCTTAACTCCTCATGATCACCAATAAATACAATGTACCACTAACAGGAAGCATATCTAAATAAACTAACATCCAATGTAATGAAATGATCCTCTCTTATATGAATAAGGTTTAAATTAATATCAAGCTCCACCAATAACCACTTTTTCTCTTAATTGGTGAAATTCACCTCATACTTCGACAACCAATCATGTTGAAACTCACATAATTTTGTTCTTTAATAATACTTATCTTCGGGCTTGAACCATCTATGATTGACTGAAGCATCCTACTTCACTTTTCCAACCTAAACCATATGAATATAAATTCCACCAACCATTTTTATAAAGGAAAATAGGAACTATTATTCTTAGGATAAGTAATTTATTTAATGTTATTTAATAAAAAATAATTTTAAATACCCAACATTTCCCTCAGTTCAAACACAAGAGAAAACAACATGATGTATATACCACACCAATATATCTACCTTACAATCAACATAATCACACTATAGTATGTTTAGTTATATTAAGATCCTTATGTCAGATCTCAAGGGCCATGTCAATGTCCTAACCGGTCTCCCATACTTAAATCACTCATTAATATTGACAAAAAATTTACCATACCAACCTAATACATTTCTAAATAGTGCATAACTCTAAATTGTATCATAACTCTCATCAAAAGCACTCATACCACTCTGTCGTGACCTAAAACCACTAGAACCCCTATTAGGATGGAAATTAAGAAAATACTAGACCACAAATCCATCCTTCAATATAATGTGTGTTAGATACTAACACTGAGGGTATAAAATGTGTGTGATTGTAGGAATTTCCATCACAGATCATTGGAAAAGAATTAAATTTCACTTATAAACTCCATATAATATAAAATAAAACCAAATCCCATAATACGTGTAATTTTATATATAAATCATTGTATATAAAAAAATATCCAAAATAGAACTCTTATGGAGAATATTCAAACTCCAAAAAATCACCATAAGCAAGTAATGTCCAGACTGATCACCAATTATCTATGAAAAATTTATAAAAAAATATGATATATAAGATATGGATAATAATACAATTATACTTAGTAGGATCATCCCAAAAATTCTCATGAAAATATGTAATAATTATACCGAAACATAAAGGAATAAATAAAACACCTAATTATTACCTAACCAAGTCTACTATTATCCATCCATGCCAGGGATCACTCACTGAAAACCAAATAAAAGTATGGTAAAAAAAGAAATAATATTAAGAAAGTAATGGTCCCACCCACTTCCTCACTAAACTTATCACCCTCATTCCCCAACAACATAATACCCAACACTCTTATATCTTCTATATTATATAACCACGTATTGTATACCACATACAACTACTTTAATTATATACCATAGAAACATCCAAATACCACTATATAATCACATCACTACTACATAATCAAATAATTTTATTATCATAACTACATTGAAACCCACCATACCCTCAAGACATCAAAGCCTATACTATATCTGGAAGAGAGATATGGTATGGGAGGGTATTCATTCAATTATATCACTTATATACTAGATGTCGTAGAAAAAACATGAACCCAAAACCTTATTTTGGTTGAAGTCATGCAACCTGTATCGTGTGCTGGGGTGTAAAAAATAACATAAAATAAAGTGAGTATAAGAATAACATAAAAACAAAAAATAGGTTCCACTAAACCGTAATCATCATCATAGACTCAACCCATCACTAAGCCACCACTGTGAAACAGTATAAGCTAATGTGACTACTAATAACTTCACTAAGACACCGCTACAACCACACAACTATAATACCACAACCCAATAATTTTTTCTAACATCCATATTAATACATTCCAACATCATTTAAATTAATATATATAAATACCATCTAGAAAATTCATCATTACATTATCATTATTTCTTTACATTGCATGTTAATTTAAAATTATATTTCAATTATTTTTAAATTGTACCAACACTTCTTTAATTACATCCAACACTTCACTCAATTAACACAATCTATTTCCAAAACCAATTTTCAACCCTTAAATCATTTATTATTTTGAAATATTAGGTAAACTATCATACTAACTAAAAAACCTAAAAACCCACGATAACTAGCCACAAAATCATTTCTTTCAACATAGAAACATTAAGTCCATTATACCTCAAACACATCAAACCACTTCCACAAAAATCAAATCACCATCCATTTCCCTATCATAACAAGATAACAATGCTGATACCTCCTCAACTATAAGGAAATAAAAAAGGAATTCTAGTAACAAAAAATAACTAAAAAACCTTGTATATATTTGTTCATCATACCAACCAATAAAAAATGATCTTAAAATTTATACTTCATCTTTTTCATTTCCATATTTGGATTAATTTACCAATTATGAACATTTTTAAACAAATCAATAATAATAATAAAATCATATCACCATGATAATCATAACAACATAAAAAATAACATTTAAAATATATATTGTAAATAATATAAAGCACATATGATTACCATTTACCTTTTAATTTCATTAATACAATAGGTAGATTATTAGTCTTTACCCGAAGATAAAAAAAATCATGATAATTTAAAATATAATATAACATAAATATAAATAAATTTCGAATCCTTGAGTTTCAATAGCTATTGAATGTTATTAAGAAGAAACAAAGATCAATCACCGCAAAATATCTCAATAGAATCCATCTATAAAAAATATCATATCATAAAAATCAAGAATTTGACAAAATACTAACACAACTAAATCCAAACATCTATCATATACTTACAAGAAGTAAGAATAAGAGAATAACTATATAAAAAAGTGGATAATGGAATACTGGATCAAAAATGACTAATAGTATGAGACCAAAGCTTAAAAATCAATCAAATATGTCTAGAATATCTATAAATAGATCCCATGGTCACTTAAGATTCAATAAAAACCAATATAATAATACCAACATTAGGGTACTCCACAAATATATAAAAAAATATGGGACATTTCTGTGTTGTGTTGTGGGATTCACTGTGGCATAGAAAGGCTCAGTCAACTAAGATATAACATCCTAAGATTTAAGATTGCTCAAATCTCAACTTAAATCATTGTCCATTTCATTATTCAAAAATGAATTTGACCACTTCAATGGAATAGTTTCCCTTTTCATTTCATGATTTCTTCATCCTTTTAACTCGATCTGTAATCCATCCTGGCATAATTTCTTCTAGCCTAACCATTTCCATCATACCTATATGTCTCCACCACAACTTGGGGTTCTCTTGAACATTACATAATTCACCACGACACCCAAAATACATATTTCAACCTTACTAATATAATACAAGGATTTAACTAACATACCAAAACTATAAAAATATCTACCCCAAGAAATAGAACACATTCAAGGCATAACCCTTGATAAAATGGGAAGTTTCAACCTCAACTCATCAAAACTAAATATAATAATTCTCTACTATGCTCATAGTCAAACCATGACGTGAAAAATACTTCACCATTTCATGGTTACCTTTCTTCTTTTTTGTAAGATAAAATTCATCTTTTCACCTCCAAATAAACTCTTATCATGACATTAACACCTTCAATACTAAAAAAACACAAAGTAAAGGATGAAATAAATTCAAGATTTTAAAATACCGAAATAAATAATCCTTTAACTAAATACCCTATTAGGAACAAGGCTTATTAATAGGATATAAGATGAGATTAAGAAAAAGATAAAGAAAAAGGATGTATTACCTCAATGATGTGAATTTAACCTCTTGGAAAGGAGAGTAACAAACAATAAAAAAGGATGTTATAGGGAATCAAGAAAAACCTATATTTTCAAATAGTTGAGACAGGTGGATAATGAAACAAAGTGGGATTCATAAAACCAATCAAATTTATAATTAAAAATAATAATTAAAAATTCATGACTTAACAACTAGTGTTAGGACATAGTGTGGACCAATAAACCGGACCTCTAAAAACTACAAAAAAAATCCCCTCTTATATATCCCCCATAACTCAAAAAATGACAATTCAATATTGATAAGACCAATTAAAATCATTAGATAAATCTCACATTGACAACATAATGACTCAAATATAGAAGTTTATATTGAAATCATATCCCTCCTTCGATCTCACCAATGTCTTTAAACTTAAATTAAAAATCTCTTAAAATTAATCATGATGCAATGATAAATAATCATAGTAAAACTAATCTCTACAAGAAACACAAAAAAAAAATACAAACTATGGAATTAATGCACAGTATATTTCATCACGCCATAATAATATAAATCAAAATGAAACTATAAAGAAGTAATGTTAATATGTGGAACTTCTTCTAAAACTTCACCCATAAAAAATCATAGAGAAACACTAATCTGTTAAAGTGTAATTTATCTTCTATCTGAAATTTTAGCTCAACTAATATCTTTTTTAACTATTATCCTCTAAAAACACTCCAAACACCTCCAACACCCTAAAAATATAAATTTAAGGAATAGTAAAATAAAATACTCAATATAATGAATCTAAGTTGAAAATAATTAAAAATTTATCTCACTTTCAACTTGTGTATTTATTTTGGCATGGGTATAAATTTCCTTGAATAAACTGATGAATTATATTATATGTACTGATTGAAATGAATATTTAAACTAATTTTATTCTCAATTTATTTCTGGAAATGTTAATTGAGATTTCCAAGGTGGTTAGTGTGCATTTTATAGAAAATTGTGATGAATTGATGCTGGAATTTGATTTTTATATACATGAAACTAGATTAAAAATTAATTACAACTATAAACTTCAAATCTCATATCTATTTTACTAAACAAAATCCAATTGAGTTACTAAATATATCAAGGATTTCATGTTTTTACTGAAATTGTATGCATTTTTTATGCTAGAATTTGATTATTTACTGGATTTTAAAGATATTTAATCAACTATTTCAATAAAATTTCAGAGAAGTATTCTAATTATCTAGAAATAAATAATAAATTTATATGTTTAAAGTTTAGCAGGATTCCTTTTACTAGAACTATTATATTTGAATTTTATTTTAGATTTTTTTTTAAAAAAATATTAATTATACAAATTAAACTTGAATTTATTATGTTTTATCTTAGTCTTAAATTGAACTTTGTGAGCTATTTTTAAAAAAATTTAATTGAATTTTATTTCTAATATTTGAGTTATAAATTATGTTTTCTGTTTGAAATATTAAATGTGGTTGAATATATTTAGATTTTGTAAACTATTTTGTAGGTAATTTTAACTGTGTTGTTTTAGTTTCATGCAAATTTGAAATTTTTAATTGATGATAATTTTTCTAGAGTGAAAATAAAAAATTATTTTTCTTATTTTTATTGGTTTTTTATGTCATAATGTTCTCACATTTCTTGTAAAAAATTTGTATTTTTCATATTTTCAAATTCTAGTGTAGTTTGGATTTAATTTCTAAATTTATTTATTTTATTTGAGTTATATAAATAAATAATATTCAGTGGTTTTATTAAAAACGTGAGTTGTATTATAAATTTTAATTGGAAAATATATTACCTCACTCTTTGTAATATTTTTATTTTTATCAAATTATAGTTGATGTGGATAAGGCCTAACATAATACTTCCTATGCCCACTAGTATCCTCATACCTTGGAGCCTATCAAAATAAGTCATATATCACTAAAAAATAATTCCTAGACCTACCCAATTACAATATCTTGGAATCCAAATTAGTCTATCTCATCCATGAGTTAATTCCATCCCAGTAGTATAATTGTAGTAATTTTTAAATTAATATGACCACACCAGTAGATCCATCCACCAAACCACTCTAAAATAACTTCTCTTGTGAAGTCCATTTCATAAGAACCACACCAATATACAAAATCCATATTAGACTATCCAAATAGTGTTGGATAAGCCCTGCATTCATCTAGGAGAACTAGTCATAATCCAACACCTTGGATTTTATGTAGACTATGGGAATTGTAACTCCATCAAGACTTAGCCTAATTGATATAGTTGTGTAACATCTCTATTTAATCCACAGTGCACTAGTTATAAAAAATCAATGAAACATCAATCTCTATCCCCTTTCAAGTATATCGTGTCTTCTTAATGCCTTTATCAAGGTCGTATAATGTCATATTAATGAGCATTCAATGATCATATTATAAGCACTGTGGGATGATTTTGTTGGAACTAGGTGTAAAAACTAAAGATTTACCATCTATATGGATGAAGATTACATACTAGGTTGGTTCAAAAAAGTAAATTGAATTAAGGGAGGAAGATCAATCCTCTCAGGAGATCGGTTTGGATTCGATTATAAATTCTGGGCTATGTTTTATTTTAATTTTCTATGGGCTTGTTGTTTATTATAAAAACATGTGTGATCCAAGATTGAGAATAGGTATTACTTTCAAGGTGAACTTTTTATGGACCTCCAAATCCTTATCTTTTATCTATAAATTTATTTGGTAATTATGGATTGATAAACCCCTCATATAATTTATTTTATTTGCAAAATGTGGCGATTTTATTAATTCTTAATTCTTTTTTATGTTCACTTATTTTATTATATATTTTTGAGACTTTTTATTTTATGACTATGAGGGAATAGATTTTTATTTGTTCTCACCTATTTATTTTTCTTATGATCATCTTTTCTTATTATATTTTTTATGTTTCAAATGATATTTTATTCTCTCATTTTATTACTTATGCATTTGGAAGCGATTAAATCAAAATATATGTGATTCTTGTTTGTGGATTAGGGTTTTAAATTTGTTAGAGGAACAGAATCACTTCTCTTTTTTAAAGTGATTAAAATAGTTATTATATAAATACAATAATGAAATTTCATATCATTTTTAGGTGTATTATTAATCAAACAATGAGGTAATTTAATGTTTTAATTGTCTGTGTTTAATAAGACAAAGCTATCGGGTCAAAATAAAATCTAACAAACATTAATGTATCTAAATATGAATAATTTCATGGGGGGAATCTTTTGAGAATCAACTACACATTCATACTAGGACAATAAAAGTTTCACTATAGGAAAAAAGGTGTTTAGTGGTGGATTTTTTAAATGTGAAGCAGTTACAACGGATTCTATTTTAATCATAATGGTTTTCTATAACTACCACATATATTTGTGTTAGTGATAAAAATGAAACACTTTGGGTTATTTTATGAAAATTTCATATAAGATCCAAAATTGTCGTAATTCGTAGTGTTTCATCATTATTTGTTGAATTTTTATTCAACTAGAATAATGGATTAATTATCAGTGGTTTGAACCACTTTTAATCAAATAAACAACATTTAATTGGGTGTGGTTTAAACTACTATTATTTTAGGTAATCCCTTGTTTAGTGGAAGTTAAAACTATTGTTAAAAAAATGTATGAACAAAGGAATAATTCATTATATTTACTACCCTACTAAAAAATAAAACATTTACACATCATAGATTAATAAAGATAAAAAATAGGTAGAAAAATCGAAAAAAATAATTTAAATCAAGTAGATTTCATTTATTAATATAAAAAAATATAAATATATATAATTAGAATAGTAAAGTTTTACAAATTCATGTTTCAATCACTATAATATTTTTTATCCCATGTACAATAACAACATTAATGAGAAAAATAACCAATAAATAGCTCAACTACTCATCATTGCCTCCATTTTGGTCACATAAACTTTATTCTCTACCATTCCTACCACCAACCACTACAACTCATATATAAAATTTAGCATTTTAAATTTCTTATAAACTAATATTTATTATAATAATACTCAAATATTAAAAACTTGCAATATTTTCAACATATAAGTGACTTGTTTAAACCAATTATGGAATGAAATTAAAATTCTAATATCAAAAACACTACACACATGAATAAATCTATAAATATCCTATTTTAACCAAAAATTAAGAATAAATAATATTTTTTAGACACTCATTAGAAATGTTTTAGGATTTCAAAACTATTATTAAAAGGACCTATTGGTCTCAGTGGACAACTCAAGAGGAGGTTATTTAGTTTCCCAAAAAAATTAAAATAATTTAAAAACATAAATACCCATATTTAATACACATATCCATTGAATAAAAATAGTAGAATTATATAATTTTATCTTCATGAAAGCTTCTAATAATATCAATAATTTCTCATTTAATGTAATTTAGAATACACTTTAGCTTTTGAAAATATGCTTCTCATATCAAACACTATATAAAACACTAATTTCATATAACTACCAGAGAAAAGTTCTATTTTATAGTTTAGAAAAATAAAACTAGTTTGATTTAAAAGAAAAGAAAAAAATAGGTAAACATGGTATAAAAAATAAATCACATTATAATTTAATGATGGGTTCAATCTCAAGATAAGACACAATCCCCTCTACTTGTAAATCTCCTACTTCCAAGTATTTTATTATAAAAATTAACTGATCCATAACTTGGATTAGGTTTTAAAAATAACAACAGACAATGATTTCTAGGAAAAAATAATCTTCCTTGGTTATATGTTGGATAAAATAGGTATGTGTTACACACGACCTTCCCCATAGTTTTATGTTGGAAAAAATGAAGAAAATGGAAATAGATTATCAAAAACTCTCCATTTAATCATAGGACACTATTTTTTATAAATAATAAAAGTAAAAAAACACATCTAGAATGTAAATCATAAATAGAAATATAAATAGAGAGTTTATAGCTGAGAAATTATACTACTAATAAATATTAATAGCTTCAGTTTTTCAAGAGTTCTTGAATTTGTTTTTTAAGGATTCAAACAGGTTACACCAAAATTTTAGGAAAACATGGGGGTTTTAGAAGTCTAGATAAGAACTTGATTTTAGTCTTTGATTGTACAGGGTCCTTACACATTCTTGTATATCTTATATTTCTCTTTGGTAAATATTATGATATTAATTATTTCTATGTACATTCATGTCTCGTTGTTTACCCACACATGCACAAGGAATCTTCAACTGAATTTATAGCACCCTAGCTCTAATTATCCATTACAAGATAATAATAGGAAAATCTGGATCCTTGTAATGACCAACAGGTCCAGAAATGTCTCACCTATACCTTAATATTTGCATAGATTATTTTAATAATAATAAAATATTAAATCCGTTTTCTTTTATCCATCATTAGATGAATAAATTATACATTGTAAAATTAATTTTGAAATTAATTAGAGAAATATATGGTAGCTCTTTGGCGGACACTTCACTTGTGGTAGCTCCTCTGGTGATAGCTTTCTCTGATGATAGATTTTATAACTGTATATTTTAAGAATGGTATCTCTTCATAATGGTATCTATTCTCACCATAGAACCAACGGATAGTATCATGATTGAACTAATGGTACATCCATCTAACGATAGCAATAGATTTATCTGGAGGTAGCATCATTTATTGAGAAGTAGCTCCGTTTGATGGTAGATTATTCTGGTGGAAGTACCATGCGACAATAGTGTTTCTCAATGGTATATACTCTATTAGCAGTTGTGTTAGCTACACTTGTATGGTAGCACAATCCTGATAGACTCATAGTTAAACTAGCGGTAGCTTATTGAACTAACAATATCTTGGAGCGGTATCTTTCTTCAACTAATTGTATATTGATTAGTATCTCGAAACATATCCAAATTTTCACAAGTTTTTTGAAAAACAATCTACTATCATTAAACATTTGATTCCTTAGAAACATAACAAACTTGATTTTTGATTATTAAAATAAAGAGGTTCTAAAAAATCTCCCCATTTTTAATTATCACAAATCAAAGAATTTATGACCATATAATAAAAAAATTAATAAATGAATAATGTATGAATATAATGGTGTTTTATTGGATTATTTAATCAGTGTTTATTTTATTCATTCCATACAATACCAAAAATGAAATTACTAAAGTAAAATGGATGAAATTCAATTCAATATTACCCCTTTTGTGATTACAAAATGTTAAACATAATAAGAAACTAAATTAAATATATATAAGTGAATAAAAAGATGATTTCCCTTATATATATTTAGTTCAAAATATTACATTACAAAATGGATTACAAAGAAAATTACAAAATCCCTATAAAAATCTAATCATATTCTGATGAACCATATACAATATGACTAGAAGCAGGATCTATAAGATCCTTTCCTTTTCCAGTAACTGGAGGAGCAGAAGGAGTTGGAGGTGAAAGTGGTCAAAACACTATATTAGATTCCATGGTCCTTATCTATCTCAAAGAATCAATTGTTGAAGTACAGTGGGACTAACCACGATTGATGTAGTCTTCAAGGGTGTAGATAAATGGGTTGAAAGGAAACCCGTGAGAGGTATAGCTGGAGGTGCAATGACATCTATCCTTGAGGTCTACAAAAATGGTTCCATATACTCCACAAACCGAGTGATCACATGACCACCATGCTCTAATTCCTTAAAGGAAACATCCTTCTCTTCCATGAATATATTAATAAGGAGATCCAAAATCTTTAGTTGGGTCACTTTTTCCTTGAAGGCCCTAGTCAAAGTTTTCATTCTTAAATTCTCAACTAATAACTTAAAATGGTAATTAATCTAATTCTTGGTATAAATACTCATGTGGAAATACTTAATAGCTTTAGTGATAGTATCTATATCACTCTTAACCTCATTCATGAATTCTCTAACCAATTTATAAATATTCTCTCTATGAGATTTGATCTGGTGAATCTCTTCCTGATGAGAAGTAGTAAGATCACCCATGACAGCATGTATCTCCTCTCTAACTATAGATCATATTAGATCAATATCCACTAAACTAAGAGTTGGAGGAGGAGGATCTCTGGAAGACGAAACTATAGGAGTATAAAAATACTCTTTCCTCTCTAACAATGATATCTTCCTCCTAGTAAAGTTGGAACTCATGCCCTTTATAGTTCTTTGGATGGTATACACCTAATCCAATACCCTATTATTCTAAATCACAAGACTTTAAATATTAAAGAACATTCTAGATTGGATATGATCAATAAACAAGGTAAATATCATCATATTATCAACATCACTGAACTTAGTCTCTTAAACTGAAGAATTTTTAAGAATCTCACTAAGGTCTAATAGAAATATTGCCTTAAAGGATTCTAGATCATTATTTTCCACATAACTAAAAGGATGAGGAAAAGGAGGATGAGGATAAGGATTCCTCTCATGATTAGGCATAATAAAATACTATAGGTCTACAAATCACAGTAAGTACCTCATATGTAAAATGTTATAAACACTCATTTGTATCTATCTAGTCTAGAAAATATTCCTTAGGATCCCTTAACTCAACTGAAATAGTAGGCCCACCATGATTTGTAGAATGCCCTGATCTCCATCATCTTCTTATTTTTCTTCTATCTGTGAATACTCCAACCCAAGTTAATAATATTATAGGAATTTTTCTACCTTATTTGGAGATCCACATTCATCTCTATCATAGATAACTAGAATACTATATCTTTTAGAAGATGGAGTATCTTGATCATCTCTATCACTATATCCCTGGATAGCTAAAGCAGAAGGATATATTCCTTTCCACTCACCACTGGTAGATCTTCTAGACTCAGTAATAGTATAATAAGGGTGAGACTACTCATTCTCACCACATCTATCAACATCATACTCAAAGTCATATGAAAGAACCACCACATCCTCAGGAGTCTATGAAGAAGATCTATCCACCTGATCGCCATTAGAGACTTTGTGAGGTGGAAATGGAAAAGATGGAGACATAAAATGGGTGAATTGTATTCCTTTATAAACTTGATAGAAACTAAACTTTCTTCTGAGGTTTAAATAGATTATTTCCTTATCTCTTAAACATGAGTATGTAGTGGAAAATAAAGTAAAATAATAACATAGTGAGGTATATTTGTTTAGGGAAGAAAGATCCCTTAGTCCACTCCACCAACACTCTGTCCATGACCATTGTTATTTTCACTGGTAGATAGTTTTTCTAAGAACCTCTAAAACTTAGTGAAGATAGTTGAAACCTCATAGTCAATAATTTTACAAGGTCTTCTGGTTCTTTTATAAGGATCCAAAATAACCATATCTTAGTATTATAAGTTGATACTCCACTAAAAAATAACTACAAGGATATGATACTCTAAACGTATAATATATTAGGATGTAGATGTTGAAAAATATTTGGTACATAGTTATAGTAGTAACTGATAGTTGTATAACATCGTCAATAAAACACACCAACAAAAAAATATTCTTCATTGTCAAGTTATATTTCTTTAGAATGGAGTATAAAAATCACTAGGTAGATGATCAAACATGTATATCTCAATGGTGTAGCTCTGATAAGTACTTTTTCAAGATACTCTAAAATATTAAAAAGGTTATATAGCAACAACAACAATATTCAATAAAAAAGATAAGTATTAAAACATGTATGTGTGGCTCTATAGTCAATAAAACATTCTTATTTTTGAATAAACATTTGTGCCTTAAGAAGAATAACATCTCAGTATTTATCATGATGGTTGAATTATTTTGGGTAAAATAGATCCAAAAATATCGCATGATAAATCACAAATATTTAAATTCAATATGCACAAATAAATTCATAACTTCTCTTAAAAATAGTAACAATTTAATTTGTTGAATATGATACTTTGAATTGGTCTTTAAATAGATTTAAAGATATATTTAATTTTAGAGATACCATTATAGAAAACATATAAATAATCTTCAATTCAAAACTCTTTATTTAACAAAGTCAAACATAGGGTTTGTCTACGTGGCGATAAACTCCAAAAGTATGCTTGACAATGTATGGTTTATAAAACAAATATTGATAATGAACTATACATTTATTCTTCACTTATGGGGTTTCTTCTAAAATTATGGTTTCTAATCCATACTTTTATTCAAAATATTGGGCATACAAACCATAGGTTCCTCTTAAAATGTAGGGTATGCACAGTGTTTCTAGACTACTTATAAAACACGTTCAGAATACTTATTATTTGAAATATAAAATAGCCTCCCATGGGTTAAAGTCTAAATATTCTTCTAGAATAAAAATAATTATTCATATAATTATTATCATGAAATTCACTTAAAGTATCTTCATTATCGATATAAATATGGATGTTTGTGAGCATCAAAATCAAAAATAAATTAATGAAATTTTTGAATCTACCCATGATCAACAATCTCCCCCTTTTGGTTATCATAAAACCCAAAAAAAATATTAATATTAAAACAAATAACAATTAAAAATTTTCAAATACAAGAATAAATAAATTTGAAGAAAATTTTTCCCTTATAAAGAAAATTTTTTTTATGAAGAAATTTCTCCCATAAATATTTTACATTTTTTGAAATAGTTATTTCCATATATTTCTCATATTTATTCTTCAAATTTTGTTATTATTAAATTTATCCCAATTTATTTCTCCACAAATTTATCTATATATATACACCTTTTTTTAAAATTAAAATGAAATTAAGAAATATTTTATTGAATGTTAACATAGAAAAAAAGTTACTTAAACTAAGAGAAACAAGAACAACATTCAAATTTTACAAAAAATAGCTTTTCTTTAGATATGCTACAACATTTAAAATGAATTATGATTTTTTAAGGGCTAAATGGTTCATATGAACTCTCCAACTATTGAAAACTTTTACACACAGTAGCTAGAACTATTTACAGATATTTAATTCTACATTGAACATTTATATATTTTTAAATAATCGAATAATATGAGAACTATTTAACTAAAACTCTTTTATTTTAACAATATATGACTTATTAATAAATTCTCATTTTATTATCCCTAATTAAATTATAATTTCCATTTTAAAACCATCAAATTATTCTTTAGAAATTGATCTTTCTCAAAAAATATGATACTTCCTTTGAAGTGTATCAAAAATTGTTTTTGAAATAGAATATTTTTTTAGCTCTTCATATGATTCTCTAAAAAAATTATATCTTCATGAATATTCAATACTTATTCATTTAAAAGATTAAACTTGGAAAAAACTCTACATAAATCAATCCATATTTAATTATTAGAGAGAATTGAACTTTTGGTTATTCAAAACCATGGACTTATGTATCTTTGCTAAAAAATCTAAGGAATACTTAACAAACAAAACTAATTGTTCTCCAAAAATATCATTCATAGCATATGGGAAATAATTAACTTTCTTTATCTTTCAAGAATAAAATTTCTATGGGATTGATGTTCTAGGTAAATTCATGCCACTCATACTAGATTATTCATATTTATTTGAGTTTTTAATCTAAAAGAAGGAAGAAAAAATATTTAAGATGGTTTTATAAGAATATTTTAAGGTTTAAAAAAGTAAGAAGAATAGTTTCATTCTAACATAATTCAAGCGACATTTCATATACCTGAGCCAAAATATAGATAAATTATTTTATATTTTAATATTTAAAAGACATTTTTACTCAAGAAAACTATTCTGAAAAAAAGATAATGTAAATGGATCAAAAATCATAGGAAAATAAATTTCAAAATAATGTTTTAAAAATGAAAGATTAAATTAAGAACACAATTTTTATTAAACCTATATTTCTTCATATGATATAATATAAGCAATTATTACACCCTCCCCTTGGATTATAACTCTCTTGGATAACATTTTTAGATGAGATATATATAAATATTCTAGAGATTTTAATATTTGATCAATTTTTTAAATATCATTATACAAAATTAAATAATCCATTAAGGTGTATGTATAAGGAAATAAAAATATTAACAGATTTATCCATCACATAAAATAATAGAGTAATAAGGTTTTTAATAGTTTAATCATAAAGATAATAAAAAATGTATCTCCCCTGAATGATATAACAAATAATTACAAATATTTATACTTGCATTATATCCAATATATGTGCCTTTTGGTACTCATATTCTTTTGGGTCTGGTAGTATTTTCAATTAAATTATTGGTTATCCAAATAATTTTTTTAGTAGAGACTCTGTAATTAAACTTAGATAAATATTTTGAATAATAAATATTCTTAATACCACAAAATTGATGTTTTATAAAATATAAATTATTTTCATATTTCATATTTATTCCCTAGTGAAAATATTTAACAGTAAATATACTCTTTATCTTTGAACTAGGAATAAAAATATATATATAATTTGGTTTTTTCTCCATTACTACCAATCCCAAGTTTCCCTTTATTATTAAATTTATTTTTGAAAAGAATTTTATTTAAATAGTTTTATCCTTTTATAAGAATTCTAGAGGCTTGTTTTAAAGTTTGAACTTCTTCTAATAGTTCTTTATTTTATTTTCATACAAAATACAAGAAAATTTTGATCTTAAATCACAAACCAATTTTGTTAAATATTATTTATCAGTGAAAATAATATCATAAGATTTCCTAAGTTTTCAATGCTTCATTTTTAAAGATTCATATTTTTCTTGAATCATAGAACAATATTTATAAAGTTCATCATAAGAATATTTTTCTGAATCAGAATTTTGGGAGTTAGAAGTGTGTAACTATTAAATATGAGCTGTAATACATATATTTACCATTTTATTCTCATGATAAACTTTATCTTTTATAGAACATTTATCACTTAAATCAGAAGTAGCACTCTGGTTAGTATTTATGACTTTATTAACTTTCCTTTTATAATTACCATTTTTTTATCTTTAATAATTGAAAAGTTGAACTTTGTGTAACATTTCTCCTTAATTTAATAGAATCTATCCTCATTATTCTTTTTCTTATTATTATTTTATAGTTTTCCAAATATTTTAGAAATATATAATAATTATTTTCTTGAATCTAGATAATTTGAATTGGAAAATTCATCTATAGTAGTTCTAAGTGTAGTTTCTTCCTTCTTGATAGAAATATGATTTTTAGCTTTATCTTGAATCTCATATTCCAAAATCATAAAGGTGTAATAAATTCTTTCAAGTTTAATTACTTAACTAGTGTGGATTTATGAATAGCAATAGATATTACATTCTACTTAGAGGGTAAAACTATGAGAACCATTAAATCTTGATCTGTTTGTTTAATTGATTCTCTCAACACAGCAATATCATTGAAAACTTATATCTATATTTCATTCATCTAAGAGATTATCTCATATTCATGCATCATAAATATATCAAATTTCAATTTTGAAGTATTGTAACTCTATTTTCTGATATCTATTGATGGTATTGGAAATATATCCAATTGATCTTCTCCTCTAATTCTAACTCTAACATCAACTATTGGTATCAAATAGGAATAGAAATATATTCAAGGATTTCCAAAAAAATATTTAATGGATCCCAATCTTTATTGCCAATTATTAGGTCAGAATAGAAGAGATGAAGACATAAGAGGGTTTAATTATAGTCCTTTAAATAATTGATAGAAACTAAACATTCCCCTTGAGTTTAAAGTGATTATTTCCTTATATCTTAAAGAAGAGTAAGAAGTGTAAATTAAATGATGAAAAGAACAAAATGATGTACAGTGGTTCAAGGAAAAAAGATACCTTAGCCCGCGCTACTAATGCTCTCTCTTTGAGAATACTGATTTTTACTAGTACTTCCTTTTTCTATTAACCTCTATAACTAAGTAAAGGTGGTTTACACCTTACAATCAATGATTTTACAAGGCCTTATGGTTCTTTAATTGGGAATCAAAATATCCAAAACTTAGTATGAGAATATAAAATTGCACCAACGACTGAGTATGAGCATCTATTACTCCAAACAGATAATAAATTAGGATATATATGTTGAAAAAACTTTAACACATAGTTATTGCAACAATTGACAATTTTTTATGATCTTCAAAATAAAATAGAAGTATTAACATATTCTTCAGAATCAAACATGATTTCTTTATATAACGGTACTAAAAACACCAGGTCGATGATCAAAAATATATTTTAAAAAAGTATAGCTCTAATAAGTACTTTTTTAAATTATAGGAAAATATTAATATATATATATATATATATACATATAAGTTGTAATAGCAGTCGATCAGACAGACAAGGATTAAAACATATATGTCTCAAAAGTGTAGCTCTATGAGAAATGACACATTCTTTTTTCCTTTTTGAATTCACATCTACGACTTCAGAAGATGAACATATTGTTATTTACCATGATGGTAAAATTCCTTGTGGTAAAATTAATCCAGAAATATCTCATGATAAATCATGAATATTTAAATTCAAAGTCAAATAAATTCTTAACTTCACTTAGAAATAGAAAGGATTTAATCTGTTGAATACAATCCTTTGAATTAGTCTTTAAATAAATTTAAAGATAATTTTAATTATAGTAAGTCCATTATAGAGTATATAGAAAAAATATATAATTCAAAACTCTCTATTTGACCAAGGAAAACATTGGTTTTTTCTGTGAAGTGATAAACTCGAAAAGTACAATTGACACTTCATAGTTGATTATAAAATTAAGGATAATAAACCATATATTTATTATTCAAATATAGGGTTTCTTCTAAAATTTGGTTTTCTAATCCATACATTTAAACCAAATTCAAGGTATACAAACCATATGTTCGGCTTAAAACATATCGAAAGAACAGTGTTTCCATACTACTTATGAAGAATTTCTAGAATACTTATTCTTTGATAAATCAAATTTCCTCCTATAAGTTAAAGACTACATATAATTATTGAATAAAAAAATTATTAAAGTAATTATTATCATAAAATTAACTTAATGGGACTTCATTATAAACATAAATTTGGGTGTTTATGAGCATCAAAATAAAAAATAAATTAATGAAATTTTTGAATCAACACATTCTCATCAAAATTCAATCTATTATAACTCATAATCCTATCTCAACAAAATTTATTTTAAATTAAGGTAAAGTGGAGTAATATTATATCCAAAAGATACAATATAGATCTTAACCACATCTGGGATACTTCCTACTTCCACTGAAATAGAAACTGACTCTTCTTCCTCAGTTGTACCAACTTCCACTTAAACTTCTACATCTACTTACTCATCAGAGGAGTATTCCACTACCTCATCTGGCTCCAATACACGGTCAACCATGTCTCTAGGTCTATTGGGATTCTACACTGAGTTAAAATTATCATAAATATTTTCATTATCGACCACCCACTTCTTCAACCAATGGTTCCAGTTTACCCTCTCCCACTTTAAAGTTACCTGATTCAAGAAAAAACCACCACACTTAGACAAATTTTCCTCACCTTCTAGAAAAATAACTTTTGCTTCAAACAAAGCATATATCATCTTAGGACAGGCCAAATAGTTTGATCTAGAAGATGGATTTCTCAACACTATCATTTGAACCATCAAATATATATATTATCTTCCCTTTTCATAACAAATATGAAAAATATTCCTTAATAACTAATTATGCTAAAATCCCCCTTCCTCGAACAAAGGATGTGTTGTCTATAATTAAATAGAAATTTTTATTCACCATTAAGCTAGATACTATAGTTTTTCACATATTATAATCTCCATTCCATTCTAATAAGGCATCCTCAAGCACAAAATTTTCATGGTCAATTAGGAAAGAGCCTTGATAGTCCCCATATATACCTTTGTGAGGAATTTTCTGGCACCTGGACCACTTCTTAAAATAAAATATTAGCTCCTTTACATATATCATTATCTTGATAACATCCTTATTATATCAAAAATCATACCCTACAAACTGATAGAACTTAGGAACCAACCTAGGGAATAATGGTTGATTGTTCCTTTAGAACCACTACACCCATCTTGAGTTTTGGATCACACACCATATGAGTGAATTGATTGAATCTAACCAAGATACATCTATTTTCTTCCCTATGAAAAAATCTCGACATGTGATATGGTAATTATTTAGTTCTTTAGTAGTATGACTCAATTTACTTCTTTCCTTCTTTGAAGGACATAGTTCATTAAAATATCCACCAGGACACTTCACTTGCACCATTGTCACTGTAACACCCCGAGCTTCCACAATATGCTTCTCATTCAATAATGCAATAGTTTTCATTGTATGCAACTTCGAGTTCTAAAACACCGCGACTAATCAAAGTAGCCGTTATGAATAGTAATACCAACTTTTTAAAATTATATAAATTTTATATTTCAAAATGGAATTCATTTTTGTATTCCTAATATTGAAATTATCCTATGTTGAATTTTTTGTAATTTTCTGAGAACTTCCAAATTTTTATGAATAGTGAAAAATACTTAAAACAACTTTTTTAATAAAAATAATTTATAGTGATAAGTTATACTATTTAGTAGTTTAAAAGTATAATTAGAATATATTTTTACCATTTTATCCAATGGTGGTCCTTAGAATTAATTTAACATTGAAATTGGACATAAACAATTGCCAATCTTTTGATATAAATTGTTTCTTAAAAACACGCTATTTGTTGTGACAGCGGGAATTAATTATAAAATTAATTAATGCAACTTATATGTTTGGAATTTTGTAAAATATACATCATTTTTGAAATCGGAATATCAATTATAGCTTAGGGTGAAATTTTGGCATTGTTCTGAAAAACTTCAATTTTTGATGAATAGTGAAACCACTAAGTGGTAGTTAAATAACTGATTTTTTGTTTAAATGAAATATTACCACTTCTGTGATTTGATTTTCAAAAATCCTACATACATGGTTGTCATTAAGAATTAAAATGTGGTTCAATGAGATTAAAATATTTTTTGGTGAATAGTAACTTTTAAGTTCTTAATCGCGATTAGAGATAATTAGTGTAGTTTAAGGTAAAAATAATGTTTTAATAATATGAGATGAGCTTGACATATGTCCTACCCTAATTGTATGTGCCATGGCCGACCAAGACAATCCATGGGTCAACTTGGGGACCCAATGGAGCCACTTTAGTTGGAAAATGACATAAATACCTTTTATTTAATGTTAAAGTAAAAAATGACACAAACATGAAATGTTTTACTAAAATAATTTTTACATAGTGTTATACAAGTCATATTTTTGACTATAAATATTCATTTGAAATCTAAAAATATTTCCTACATCATAGTATTTTTTTATAATTTTTAGACATTAAATAAATTAAATTATTTATGACATCATTATGATGCAGCGATGACCTCATTATTTAACGATTTTAATAAAATGAAAAGATAATGTACAATACAAGGCTTACACTTGTCCAACGACTATTGGATGGGTATATTTGGAACCCTTATCACCTTATCCACGAATTATATAACTTTGGGACCTTTAGAATCCGAAAATCATTGTATAATAATGTAAAATTCCCTTACTTTCCAAGAGTGCCCCTCCTCTCCTCTTATAAAAGGCCCCCACCTCTACCACCTCATTCACACTTTCAAGCCATTTGGCTCGGACAACCTCTGCCCAAATACTCTCCCAACTTTCCCCTCTTACTCCTAGAAGCCTCACTTTGGGCATAATTCTTCCAAAGGAAGCCTTTGGATCAAATCAAAAAGAGTCACCCGATTTTTAGGTAATGTCTTCTCTAATGTTGTTTTGTTTTATTTAGCTTCTCCAACCCCTTAAACTCTTTTTATTCATTTCTTTTGTAACAACACCAGTATCCTCAATATACTAGGATGTTTTTATAAGAAGTATTCGAGCTACACTTACAAACACCTACATCTAATGGTTAAAGAACATACTGTTTCTGTGGATGGCGAATTTCTACCTCACGAAACGATGATTGTTCAACACTCATATAACACCTTCAAAGGTGGTCATTAAGATGTCACTATATTTTTATATGATATATAATATTTTTATGTTTTACTTATGCTTCTATATTTCTCATTTATGGCATAATTTATGATTTCCATTATGGGTAAACGCGATAATTTCATTTTAGGAAGTGTGGACTACCGCCCCCTCAAAGTGATTTGAATTGTTAATGTCATATGTGGGATGTATAAAGGATGGAGTAAATGGTATTATACACTATATTATACTGGAATTATATTATAAATTTATATCATTATGATTTCACTCCATTAAATACGAAATAGAAATAAAAGTAGCGTTCATGCGTACGTATGGCTTACCGTCTCCATGAACGGTGCATTTCATTTCTTACCTCTAAATGTTACGTAATATTATAAATGAATGTATATACTGTATATATATGATATATATGATATATACATCATGAATATAATTCTGGATATAATGGATATTTCACCACATGAATAACTTATAATTATAAGAAGTTTATTTTTGACTCAAGTACCAAAGATCGACAAAACGACCGTTATTAACTTAAATAATTACATAATGGTAATAAGTGATATAAAAGGAATAATGAACATGAAAAAGGTTCTTAAGTAAATAGAAATTAACTCTAGTTTATTATTCATGAGGTTAAAGAACGGTCGAGTCAGGACAAGATGCAAGGTAAGGGAATTTCTTAACCCAATTTCCATTCTTTGGGTTAATCTCCTACTTTCAAATTATCTCATGATATTATTATGTCCTATTTTGTATTTTTTTTACGTTCTTTATGTGAACCTATAGTGAATACACATAATAGATCTATTTTATTTTAAAAATGATCTTTTTAAGGACTTCGTCTCAATCTCCTTTCATTGAGGCATATTTGGTTTTCTACACAATTTTCTTTTATACGGTGTATAAACCCCTTTGACTTTTACGTTTATTCAAAAGGAATCTATTTTATACGAAGCATTTTACTAAATGACAAAAAGGGAATGTTTTTCTTTCCGTACTTATGCGGTGACAACGACTTCTCCGCCGCCGTGACCATTATTTGAGTTTCGGCTTCCTCTACAAGCCATCATTTTTTTTAATGAAAAAGAAATACAAAGTTTTAACTTTCTTTTATTTTGGTATTGAAAATGGTTTTGAAAGCGTTTTTATTATATCAATGTGTTGTATTGATATCTTGTGATTGAAATGTGGAAATGTTATGTTTCATTTATGCATATTTTATGTGATACGATTATGTTATGGTTTATGATATGTTTAAACCTATTCATATGAGGAATGCATTGGACTTAATAAGTGACGGGTGGAGCCCGCTATAGCTCCTCGATGCATCGGCAGGTCTCATGAGACAAACTAGTGTCTTGGCACGAGGCCTTGACAAAATCTTATTTGTGGTCTTGGCACGAGGCCTTGGCTACGTGGTTATGATAGTCTGGCATTATGCATTCCATCATTATGAAAGTGGTTATTGATATTGCATGTGATTATTCGACCAGTATAATATCCTTGTAAAGAAGTAAATGGCATTATCTCATTTTACTTTTTCCATATTATGTTGATGTTCAAGTTTAAAAGGCTTTTGATTTAGTTATACATTGCCTTAAATGTTTATGTTTATTTATGAAATCTTCCACAATATTGTTATCCTTATTGAGCATCTGAGCTCACCCCTTTCAATGTTTTAATATTTTCCAGGATGTGAAGAAGTATTTTATGAATGACCTGCAGGGATAGTCAGAAGAGGATATGAGTGTGGAATATGAAGACTTTGTTATTAGTTTTTCACTTTATGATGTAATGTAAGACTTATGAATGTATCTAGTGTTTCCAAGGCTAATAAACTAATCGGCCTTTCGAGACTTGATCTTTTGTGATCATGCCAATGTTACGAAGTAACGCACCGACTCTGGGTAGCTGGGGTCGGGGCGTTACAGTTGGTATCAGAGGCAGTTTAGTACTAACCTTGGAAGCTATATTTAGATAAACTCTGATTAGAGCACATAGCCTGAAGATAGACTTTAAGGATTAGTATAGAAGAACTTCCTAGAATTTTGGTATTATAGATATTTTGTGAATTTTCTGAGCAATACATCCCTGTCTGGATACGAGCAGGTAGAGGCAGCTCTGGCAGAGATGTACCTAGGGGTAAAACCCGAAATCGCCGCTTTGAGCTAGACTCGAACGGTAACTGGTGCACGACAACGGGCCTTGCTGCACTCTTGGTTACGACACTCCCGGGGGATATGCTTAGGATAATTATCATTTTCTTTACAAACCACTATGAAACGTTATGATTATATAATTCCTCAAAGAAAACATTCCTTTTTATGATTATGGATTATATCCATAAATAGTTCAATTTATTTAAAGTGTTTTACAAATATGGAATTATGTATTTTAATTCATAAACTAATCTAGTTTATGCCATTGTTTAGAAATGGAGCCTAGTGGAAGGAATGGAAACCGTATCAATTCACGCACTCCATGTAGGGATTACCCTCCTTCTCAAGATAATTATTTTGGATCTGTAGATACAACTGGTGCTGATCAACTTATTACCATACTGGGACAACTCACTCAGGTTATGAATAATAACCTTACTCGTATGGAGCACCCTGATCCGCAACGTGGAGGATCAATGTTAGACCGCTTCATGAGGCAAAAACCACCAACATTTAATGGGGGTACAAATCTATTAGTAGCTAAACAATGGATAAACTCCTTAGAGAAAATATTCCATGCCTTGGGGAGTAGTGAAAGGGAAAAGGTTATCATGGCAGTTTACCACCTCACTGGAGATGCTGATCAATGGTGGTCATTGATTAAAAACACAAAGGAAGATGATGACATATCGAATATGGAATGGAGGGAGTTCAAATATATTTTCTTAGAAAAATACTTTCCTCATGACCATAGAGCAGATATGGAAAGGCAATTTCTGAGTCTGAAACAAAATGAGGATGAGAATGTCACAAAGTATGAGGCCAATTTTACAAGGTTAGCGAGGTATGCTGCAGATTATATACGTAACCCAAGAGGTAATATTGATCATTTCTTTGATAGGTTAAAACCATTTCTCGGTCGAGCTTTAGTATCAAAATCATTCTCAACATACGAAGATATTGCCTCATGTGCTATCAAGACAGAAAAGGAATTCTCTAAGTCTTATGACAACAAAGTAAAGCAAGAGAAGAAGATAACGGTAGAAAAAGAGACAGATAAATGGAAAAAGGGAAAGAAGGATTTTCCATTATGTGATAATTGTGGGAAGAATCACCCTGGTACTTGTCTAAAAGGAATGGGAGTTTGTTATAAATGTGGGGAAAAAGGTCACCAGGCTCGTGATTGCAAGGGAAAGAAAGAGGCTATCAATGTTGAATGCTACAATTGTAGGGAAATGGGGCATTATGAAAATGAATGTCCTAAGCATCAGAGAAACGTACCTCAGAAAATGCCAAGGGATCAAGAACAATCTTATGTTGTTACTACAGTTGAAGCAGAATAACTAATGTATTGGTTCTTTTGGACTCGTGGATTATATTCTGGTTATTAGAATAATGTGATATATATATAAGGATTGTACTGCAGTACTTGTTGATTTCAGTAAGGTTTTAATATGATGAAGGTAATTATATTTTTAGTATGTGACAATAAGAGAAACTTTACTTTGTTTGGGGAATCTGATAATTTGATTTTGGAATTAAGAGACCTTTTAGAGAAAGTATGGACAGAGGTATTTTGGATAACTATAACGGTTGGAGTGGATTAAGTTGATCTTTGGATAGTATTGTATAAGGTTAAAAAATTTCTGAATATTATTTTTGGAATATTATAATACTATAGTTTTAGGAAAAGGACAACCTGCAGGGTGGGGCATAACCGGTCGCGTCGGACAAAGCTGCAGGAATCGAACCCACAACCATAGTGTGACAGGCCTTTATTTCCTACCACTAGCCTACAGGAAGTCCCTAGTTATTACAAAATAATTTTACTAATCTAAATGGTATGTGTTAACATTTGGAACCTTATACAATTAGGATAAGTATAATATTTTTGAGTTCTATTATCTTTTTGAGTGAAAGATGAGTTGAAGGTTGAAACTCTAATTGTCAAGCATAAACATATATATACCTATCTCTTATTCAATGAATAAATTAATTCTTAAACTTTAGTAAAGGGATATTAAAACAAAAAAATGTGTTATCCTAATACCTTATGTCTGGTTGAACTGATGATATTTTAAATCAACATAGATTGAAGGCTTTGAGGCCCTCAATTTGACAGTTGATTGTGATTGATGACCTCAATCACTCCCTACAAATATTTACGTTTTTCCTCCAATTATATGTCTCTAATTGCCACCAATGTTCTCCTAATCGAGATCATAATTGGGTGGTGACTTTTTCATTTCCCTTTCCCTATTATTAAGGCTAAATTTTATTAATCTTATTTTCGATGTGGGTTTTCCACAAAGGTATTTTCTATTTTCAACCTTTTATTTTCCAAGAAAAATTTCAAATTGTGAGGACGCAATTTATTGAAGAAGAGGAGAATGTAACACCCCGAGCTTCCACAATACGCTTCTCATTCAATAATGCAATAGCTTGCATTGTACGCAACTTCGAGTTCTAAAACACCGCGACTAATCAAAGTAGCTGTTATGAATAGTAATACCCACTTTTTAAAATTATAGAAATTTTATATTTCAAAATGGAATTCATTTTTGTATTCCTAATATTGAAATTAGCCTATGTTGAATTTTTTGTAATTTTCTGAGAACTTCCAAATTTTTATGAATAGTGAAAAATACTTAAAACAACTTTTTAATCAAAATAATTTATAGTGATAAGTTATACTATTTAGTGGTTTTAAAGTATAATTAGAATATATTTTTACCATTTTATCCAATGGTGGTCATTAGAATTAATTTAACATTGAAATTGGACATAAACAATTGCCAATCTTTTGATATAAATTGTTTCTTAAAAACACGCTATTTGTTATGACAGTGAGAATTAATTATAAAATTAATTAATTCAACTTATATGTTTGGAATTTTTTAAAATAGACATCATTTTTGAAATCGGAATATCAATTATAGCTTAGGGTGAAATTTTGGCATTGTTCTGAAAAACTTCTATTTTTGATGAATAGTGAAACCACTATGTGGTAGTTAAATAACTAATTTTTCATTTAAATGAAATATTACCACTTCTGTGATTTGATTTTCAAAAATCCAACATACATGGTTGTCATTAAGAATTAAAATGTGGTTCAATGAGATTAAAATAATTTTTGGTGAATAGTAACTTTTAAGTTCTTAATCGCGATTAGAGGTAATTAGTGTAGTTTAAGGTAAAAATAATGTTTTAATAACATGAGATGAGCTTGAAACATACCCTACCCTCATTGGATGTGCCATGGCCGACCAAGACAATCCATGGGTCAACTTGGGGACCCCATGGAGGCACTTTAGTTGGAAAATGACATAAATACCTTTTATTTAATGTTAAAGTAAAAAATGACACAAACATGAAATGTTTTACTAAAACAATTTTTACATGGGGTTATACAAGTCATATTTTTGACTATAAATAGTCATTTGAAAGCTAAAAATATTTCCTACATCATAGTATTTTTTTATAATTTTTAGACATTAAATAAATTAAATTATTTATGACATCATTATGATGCAACGATGACCTCATTATTTAACGATTTTAATAAAATGAAAAGATAATGTACAATCCAAGGCTTACACTTGTCCAACGACTATTGGATGGGTATATTTAGAACCCTTATCACCTTATCCACAAATTATATAATTGTGGGACCTTTAGAATCCGAAAATCATTTTATAATAATGTAAAATTCCCTTACTTTCCAAGAGTGCCCCTCCTCTCCTCTTATAAAAGGCCCCCAACTCTACCACCTCATTCACACTTTCAAGCCATTTGGCTCGGCCAAACTCTGCCCAAATACTCTTCCAACTTCCCCCTATTACTCCTAGAAGCCTCACTTTGGGCATGAAGACTTTGTTATTAGTTTTTCACTTTATGATGTAATGTAAGACTTATGAATGTATCTAGTGTTTCCAAGGCTACTAAACTAATCAGTCTTTCGAGACTTGATCTTTTGTGATCATGACAATTTTACGAAGTAATGCACTGACTCTGGGTAGCTAGGGTCGGGGCGTTACAGTCACCCTGGTTTGAGTGATGAAGGAGGAATATGGAAGGTCATGGGTTGAGAGAGGTAGAAGGATGGAGGTTAAATGAGCTGGGTGAGGGAGAGAGTTATCATACTCTAGTTTTAGGTAAAATTTTAACATTTAGGGATTCAAAAATGGAAAATAATTATAATATAAATAAATAAACCTATTAATAATTTAAAATTATATAGAATAGGAATGGTAGGTTGTGATGTTACAATCTCACGGTAGCATACAATTGTTGTTCTTCATGGTTTCATCTAAACGGTATCATCTTACAATACCTTTTTGTGGTAGCATGTAACGGTATTACGCCATAGTATCATCCAAAGATTAGTATTCTCTTTTGACCACCATGATATCATTGTAGGTTCTAGATGTAGTGGAATCGTGTAGATGGGTGTACCTAACTTTAATTTTACTGTTAACAATGATCAATCTAAGATCCATCATAATGATAAAATTCTGGATCTTCGAAATAGAAAAAAGAACAAAAAGGAAAGAGGGGACTCCGAGAACCATATATAGGATCATCATATGTTGGATAAAATTAATTTAATTAAAATTTAACAATTACCTTGATGTAATTATCTCTCCATTTCTTTTTCGGATCACGATCCAATGTGATCTGTCATTACATCGCAGAAGCCAAGTGTAGGCTTCCTCTAGTAGTGATCCACCCATTATCCACATACCTATGGACATCACCGAAGGGATCTCTATGTGGTATCACAGATGAGCCTCCTCTTGCGGTGTCCGCTTATGATCACTTTGAGAGCTGCTTCCAAAGTGCTCTCCTTGATCTGTTGGAGGAGGATCTCTCTCGTATCTTGAGAAAGTTCTTGGAGGAAAGGAATTCTCTCTTGGCTTGATAGATTTCACCAGATCTATTGTGCACATCCACATATAATGGCTAGTCTTAATGTGAATAATGTAATTGGGATTTGTAACACTTAGAATAATGAAATAAAATAATTACCCATAGGTATTTATTTATTTCATTTAATTCTTAGTAAGACCCCATGTATAATAATGGTGTTTGACTACTATTATTACTTGACATGCACATAGTGAATTACAAATAATATTATTTAATTAAATAAATATTATTATTTCTATCAGATCCCTAGAAAAAATATATGTCCAGTATATTAATATACACGACATGTACTTTTGTTTTTCCCTTTTATTTATTTCCTCCAAGACATTTATTAGACCTTGAATAATAAATATTTTTTTCTTAAATAAATATCACTGCATTATTCTCTAATAAATATATTATTTCACCCACAATATATTCTCTTGAATAACTAGTGTTTAAATAAATTCTATCAAGGATCATTTAATAATTATTAAACCACAATCAGAAATCATATTTATTAAATTTTTTAAATGAATATTTAACAGAGATACTTGTAGCTTCTGATCTCTATATAGCTCCCTTGTAGGAACGAGGTTCATCATTGTCCAACAATAATGATTCAACATCCTTGGTGACTAGTAAACCAAATCTCCCTAGTTCTCTTACCTCTTTTGAGGTCCTACGTAGTAATTGTGTTTTTGGAACCTAATCCATGAGGACCTATGGAACACGTTCCTATACCAACTCCTATGTCTTTTGAGCATCAACTTCGTCGAAGTCAATCTTTCGACCACTATCCTTTTTAGGATTTCCTCCCTCTAAATAAGGATATATTGTATGGAAATAGTCACTTTCTTGTCTGAAGGGTTATATAGGTAATATTCTTTTGTTTCCCTGGTATATCCAATAAAGATACACCTTGTACCCCAGGGTGCTAGTTTGTTTCCTGAGAAGGCCTTAACAAATGTCTCACATTCCCATACACGTATGTGCGATAAAATGGGTTTCTTTCCATTCAATAACTCATAAGGAATTCTATTTTCTTCCTTATTTGGAACTCTGTTTAATGTGTATGATTTCTTTTGTAATGAATATCCCCAAAAGGATAATGGAAGATCTACATGACTCATCATCGACCTCACTGTTTTCCAAAAAGGCGCAGTTACTCCTTTCACTAACACCATTCCATTGTGGTGTATAAGGAGGATTGAATTGGGATATAATCCTAGACTCTTGTAAAAGGTTGATGAACTCATTGTTCAAATATTCTCTACCTCAATCCGATTGAAGCTTCTATATCTTTTTTCAAGATGATTCTCTACTTAATTATTGAATTACTTAAATTTCTACAAGGACTCTAACTTATACCTCATTTAGTAGATATAAACATATCTACTCAAATAATCTATAAAAGTTGTGAAGTAAGAATTTACACCTCTAGATTCTACTAGAAATAGTTCACAAACATCTGTGTGTACCAATAATAGAATCTTTGTGTCTCATTCACCATGTCCACTAAAAGGTGGCTTAGTCATTTTCCCTTGTAAACAAGAATGACATATATCAAGTGGTTTTATCTTTGAAGAGTCTAAATAACCGACCTGGTATATATTTTTCAAGAACTTCTCATTTACATGACCAAGATAGTGATTCCACAACTAGGTGTTGTATGAGTCATGTGAGTTTGTTTTGTTATCGATTGCCAACACTTTTTTTCATAATTTAATACATACAAATCATTTTTTAAATACTCCATACTATAACATACGTTGGTCTTATAAAAGAAACAACCCTTATTTCAAAACATGAAAATAAATCCTTCCATACTGAAACATCATAAAGAAATTATGTTCTTCGAAACAATAGGTACATAATAATAGTTATGTAAAACCAAAATAATTCTAGTTGGCAATGAGAGTTGGTAATTGCCAATGGCCAACGCATCCAGCCTCATGCCATTGGCAGCTCGAAGATCCACTTATCCTATATAAATGTATCTAAATCAAATTGGTTTCTGAATTTAAATAAAGATGTGAGCCCTACACACTGTATTTAATACCCAATGTGTAGAAATGGAAAGATTACACTCGATAACAAATGCACCTTTAGCATCCTCACACTTCTAGGTGTAGTTTCTCTTCCAGTGGCATGGCTTTCCACATGAAAAACATACTGCTTATCATTCCTTTACCTACTTATGTATCTTCCCCTTCTTGGAGGGATGGTTCTTAGGGGCTTTAGGACATTTATAAATCCTAGGCCCCTTTTCCTTATCCTTCCTCTTCTTATTCACCAAAAGGACTGTGGATTTGTCACACCCCATTTCCTTATCTACTTGGAGAATCAAGGTTAGATGTTCTGATAGACTCTTCTCACTATTTCTAATGTTTTAGTTGACAATAAATCTAGAGAAGGTCTTGGGAATTGATTGTAAGATGAGAATTGTATGCAATTCATTAAGGAACTTAATCCCTAAGATGTTGAGGTGTTAAATTTAGCCAATAAACCTAACTATATGAGTCCCAGTTTGTGTCGAATCTCCAAGATTAGTTGTGAACAAAGCATTGGAGATCTCATATCTCTCCTCTCTCTCCTTCTCAATATATAGATCCTTAAGGCGAGACATAATTCTATACACGTCAACATTTTCATGTTTCATCTAGATCTCATTAGACATGGACAATAGCATGAAACGTTGGATGTTTTCGGTATCCTCCAAATGTTTTATATAGAGAGATATTTCCTCATACCTGGCCTTTTTTCCAATCACAACTGGAATAGGTTCCTCCAGCACAGACAATTTCCTCTTATGTCTAAGGATGGAATATAAATTCCTCTTCCACTCTTGGAAATTGGTACAGGTGGGAAGGTTTTCCTTATCAGGTATGGTTTAAAATGATATGTTTTAAGTCATTTTTCTTTCCATTTGTACAAATATATATGAGAAAATATTTAGTACTTTATCACGATAAAACTAAGACAAAAAAATAAATTAATAATTATTAGTCTCTCATTGTTTTATTGAAATCCAATAGCCCTAACCATTGACTTTGGAATATTCTATTTCATGGATATTCTAGTGGCAAGGATCCATATTTCCCTTTTTATTACCCTAAATAGGGTTGGCCAAGAAACTTGAAAGGTTTGAGGTAGGCATTCAAAATTCCAACTGCATTAACTTACAGCTCCTTGATCAGTTGACTGGACTCCCCAATCCTGAAATTCTTTTATTTTTGGATTTCCTCAACCTTTTCCTCTTGATAAAAGCAAGTCTTGTTGTGAAAGTCAATCCTTGATGTGTACTAGGTCAATTCAACCCAAAACTGGGAATTAGAATTCCCCGATAATTGAAAGCACCCCAACTAGGGTTGGTCAAGCACTTTGAACTATGGTTCAATTCTAACCAAGATTATGGAAGTATATACAGATATTGATAAAGTAACCCAAGACCTAGGGGAGAAAACACCTTGATCCTTTTGGGTTCATGTTTATAGCTTTCCACCTATCCACCTTTCTATCTCCTTGGATTGGTTTATCCTTGGCTCTTAACTTGATCCGCCTCCACAATCTTGGGAGATCCATACATTACGTATGCTTTTATCTCACATGAAGGTTAGGGGTAAAACGAGGTTTTACATAAATGAAACTTTGGGCACATAATCCCTACATATTAATGAAGAGAAACCTAACAAGACAACAATTTAAATTTTAAAAAATAAATTAAAAGAAGTCATCCGTATAAAAAAGGTTCTAATCTAGCTCATGATCATCCATACATGAAACTATATTTCTACGTAAATAAAACTAACATTTAATTATTTAATCGTTCTTGTTTAAGATAAATCACCCTTGAATCAATTAATTATTATCTTTAATTAATCAATACTTTTGTCTTAAACCCTTTTTTCTGAATTTCCTTGAGATTATCATCCCTCATAATTTTAAACAAATAAATTCATTTAAAATTATGTTTGTACGTTACTTATACCTTGTAGTAAACCCGGTGAATTCCCATTCATAACTACCCAATGAATAGAAATGAACAATATTAAGATATTAAATTAAACCCACACACACACACACACATATATATATATAACATCTATCACATGTTGTGCCCCAGTTTTACACCCACACCATGGTACACGTCTCAAGGGTTTGTATAGTATAATAGTAAATTTTAATAACTCTCTATAATTTGGATGAGTACACGGCATGTACTATCATTCATCATCCATCCAAAGTGCATTTCCAGGGATACGGCGTGTAGATTTTCTTCTGAATTCTTCAAAGTACACAGTGTGTTCAGTGGTCCAAACACCATGTAGTATCTACATTACACAGTATCCAGTCAAGAAAGTCGTGTACATGGTACACAGTCCAACCCTAACCTAAAGGTAATACATGTTGTGTCCAGTGGGCCACACAGTGTGTAATCCATAAATTTTTTTCCACCTATTCCTGGTCAACACACAGAGTCATTAAGACTTAGAAAAACTCTTATCACATGGCTCGGTTTGGCAAAGTAATCCCAATGCATTAAACCTTAACTACATGGAATGTACTACCGAATACACACTGTGTGTTATGGTGTTGTGTGACCAGTAACCTTTGGAACCACTAGATAAGATCATTTGTTTTATTTTAATCAAAATTAAAAGAAAGTATTATTTCTATAAGGTGAACGAGAAATGAAAGAGGGGGAACAGATCTCGAGATTCAGATTTACAAAACGATTAACTTGAATTGAAACAACTAAATTATTAAATGATTAAATCATCAACAAAAAAACTAAATAATTATAATCAACGATATGATCCCTTTGATACCACTTGTAGGTTTGGAGCTTAGTATAAGTGAATTTATATGGGTGTATCCAACTTTAATTTTACAATTAACAATAATCAATATGAGACCTTTCACGATGATAAAATGCATGATCATCAGAATAGAACGAAGAACGAAAAGGAAATAGGGAAGTCCTAGAACCATAGAGAGGATCATAATATATTGGTTATAATTAATTTAATTAAAATGAAATAATTACCATGATGTAACTCTCTCTCTATTGATGTTTCCAGTCAAGATCCAATGTGATCTGTCATTTCTTTGAATAATCAAAGTGTAGGCTTCCTTTAGCAGTGATCCCCACATTCTTCACATATCTCAGGACGTTGACAAAGGAATCTCTGGGTGCTAGCATGGAAGATAATTCTCTTGTGATGTTCACATTTGATCGCCTTGAGAGCTGCTTCTAAGGCTCTCTCCTTGATCTGGTGGAGGAGTATCTCTCATGCATCTTGATAGAGTTCTTGGAGGAAAGGAATTATGTCTTGGCTTTAGATATTTATCCATATCTGTTGTTCACAACCAAATATAATGGCTAGGCTTAATGAGAATAATGAAATTGAGATTTATAATACTTAAAATAATGAAATAAAATAATTACCCATCGGTATTTATTTATTTTATTTAATTATTAGTAAGACCCTGGGTCTAATAATAGTGTTTGACTATTATTATTACTTGACATGTGCCTAGTGAATTAAAGCTAATATTATTTAATTAAATAAATAATATTATTTCTCACAAATCCCCAAAAAAACTACATGACGTGTATATTAATATACACAGTGAGTACTTTTGTTTTTCCATTTTCTTTATTTCCTACACCACATTTATTAGACCTTGAGTAATTTCTATTTATTTATTAAATAATTATCACTGAATTATTCTCTAATAAATATAACATTTCACCCACAATATATTCTCTCGAATAACTAGTGTTGAAATAAATGCAATCAGGAATCCATAAATAATTATTAAACAACAATCAGGAATAATATTTATTAAACTTGTGAAATGAATATTTAACTGAGATACTTGGATACACTTAGTGTGTGACCCTCTAGCCCTCTCTCTTAGTGGTATTATGCGGAGCCTACCTAAAGTCCAAGGTTAGCATCTTGCAACATGCTAAGGCATCCATAGATAAAGAAGTGAATGCCACAATGATGTGTCAGCTCATACGAACACTTACCTTGTAATGTAATCCCTTTGTCTCGATATCTCCAATCAAGTTGGTTTCATGTTAGTGCCATCAAACCATGTCCTCAATTATTCTTTCTTTGACTTCCCAAAATTGAACATACCCATTCCCTACTAAGGCCATGGAATTTTTTAGGCTAAATCAATTCCATAAAAGGGCCTGAGATATCAACTTCCATTATGGAACATAAGGGGAAAATCCTTTCTCACATTATCTATTAATGAAGTATTACTCGTGACACACCAAACTTATCCTACCTCATTGTGAACAGTGTGTCATCACAGTTTTCGTCAATAAATCTAAGTGCGCGAGTTGGAATACCCATTAATAATAATCTTAAAGATTAAGGACCAATACACACACCTGCAGATAAGAACATCCAATGACACTATGAAATGTGTATTTCCTACTGGTGAGTATCTTTCTCATAATACCCTCCTAGATATTACCAAGGATGCACACCATTAGAGGGTACCTCAAAGTTTTATGAGTCCCTGCCCCTAATGGCCTGCATTATTCATGTCCCTCAAATAACATTATTTGGCCATAGAACATGTATTCAAGAATAGTGTTATGGATCTTTTGGGTTCTCATCATATCAAGGATATACTATGGCCTATTAGTGAAATAGATATCCTTAGGACATTATCATATGCATTGTCACGCACAAGAACAATAAATATTTGATAAGGTATTTATTAATATTCAAATCCATGAATATAAGTTTATCATGAAGTAAAAAGTAGTTGGTTCTTGGAAACCCAATCCAATAAGAATAAATCATGGTTGATAACAGTGGTAGATACCAGTGGTAGATACTAGCAATAGATACCAATGGATATACCAGTTGTAAATACCAATGGTAGATACCAGCAGTATATACAAAAAGTTGAAAACACTATTGTAATTTTTATCCATGAGAACCAAAATAATTTTAATAATAAAAGGCCAACCAAATCTTATAATTTAAATTTCATGTATTATATTTCTCAATATCTCAAAAGTAAAATATTGTGTGAATATGTTGTCAAGATGATGTGCAGTACCTATAAACGCAAGACTTATATCACCATTTTGAAAATGATATCATAGTAAGTGATGTATTATATCAATATGTTTATTTATTAAATGAGACATAGGGTTCTTGGAAATTTTTATGGAACTTCTATAATCTCAATTTATTATAACACGGAAGAATTAATATCAATAGTCTATTAAAGTGTGTTTCATCCATATAATATTCATTGATCAGATTCTTGGAGCTATATACTCTACTTTAGTAATAGATAATGCATTGAATTTTGGTTTCTTACTACACCATGAAATTATAAACTTTCCAAAAAAGGTACATGTTACATATTTTTCTTTTATCCTTAAATTAAAACCACTAAATTCAATATATCAATGAATCACTAAATCAAATAATTTTCCACTAAAATAGAAAAATCCTAAATTAGTTGTACCTTTGAGGTATTTGAAAATTATTTTGATAGAAACAAAATGTGAATCATTTATATTTTCTTCAAAATGGTCACATATACACACAATAAACATTATATCAGGTCATCTGGTATTTAAGTATAGTAATATTATAATCATACCATTTTAAGTGGTTCGGTCAACTAGTTTCCTAGTTTATCAAGATCCAATTTCTAGCTAGTACACATGGGAGTATCACTACCTTTATTATTATCCATGACAATAAAATATTAATATATTTTTAGTAAACATGTTTTTATTTAAAATAATTCCAACTTAATTTTGAAAAATCTAAAAACCAATAAATATTTCAATTTTACCCATCAAACTCATTTCAAATTCACTTTTCTTATTTTTTAGAAAAATTAGAAAAAAAAATTATTGAATATCCAAATATAATACCATCAACATAGATTTAAAAAACGAAAATATTATTTAAAATTCCTTAAATAAGTAATGTAGGGCCAGATATTCATTTAATAAAACAATTTAAAATTAAAATGAGTTTATCCAATCATAAAAATCCCTACAGGCTTGATTTAAACCATATAATTATTTTGTTAATTTAAAAACATGATTTGGAAATTACTGGTTTTGAAATCTAGGGGTTTGTTAAAAAAACATCCTTAACTATATAAACTTTTAATAATTTACTCTTAACATCCATTTGATATAATTTGATATTAAAATGTGCAACATAGTAAACAATCATTATTATAGATTCAAGTCTAGATATTGGGGAAAAGTTTTCCTCGTAGTCAATGCCTTCTTCTTGACTATATCCTTATAAAACCATTCTTTATTTATTTATAACTATTATTATTGACTCATAAACCTTTTTTCAAAACAACCATTTAGTGCCAATAGATAGGAAGCCTTTGGGTCTTTCAAATAATTCCAAAACTCTATTTCATTCAAACTAATTTAACTATTATTTCATTTCTATTGCCCGGAATTCATCATTAATTTATTCATTGACGTTCCTAGGATTAGAATGTAAAAAGAAGGCTTTATGTTAAAATTGGTTTAAGAAAGAATATCTAGTATGATTTACTTTATATAGGTAACAAACAATAACATCTAAGGGATGATATTTATGAGTCCTAACACCTCTAGGAATAAAAGTGTTTGAAAACTTATTTTCATCTACAGATTCGGGTTCAATATGTTCATCAAAACAGGGAGATATTTCTACAGGAGGTTTGAAAAAAAATTACCTGGTTTAACCATGATTTTCATATATGAAATATCATCCTCCAAATTTTCTTAATAGGTATTAGGTTCATGCGGATCTGTCTCACAAAACTTGATATAAACAGATTATTCAACAATCCTAGTCCTTTATTAAATACCCAAATGATTTACTAGATATATAATATCCAATAAAAATTCATTCATTACCTTTAAATGAAAACCTATCCAAATTATCGTTTGTATTGAGTATATAGACTTTCCAACCAAAAAACCCTAAAGTAATTAAATTTTAGTTTTCTACCATTCCATAATTCATAAGGGGTTTTGTTTAGAACAAGCCTAATTCAAATTCTATTAATTATATAGAAAACTATTTCTATATATTCTGTCCAAAAATAAATGGGTAAATCACTCATTGATCATGGTTCGTGAAATTTCTTTAAGTGTTATATTTCATCATTATACATTATACAATGGAGTATTATGAACATAAAATTTACGACTATAACAATGTTGTGATAATAAATATTCAAACTTTTTATTTTTAAACTCACAACCATAATAACTTCTCAAGGTCGTAATTCCAAGTCTACTAATATTTTTTATAGATCTAGAATATATGGAAAAAAAGGAAAGAGATTCACTTTTATAAGTAGGGAAAAACACACATATAGTGCTTGAATAATCATCCACTATAACATAAGTATGATGTTTTTATACTAAACTAGAAACTCTAGAAGGTCCAAAAAATCATTCTGAACCAACTTTAAAGGTTTAGAAGTTGAGAATTATTTCTTTGTTTTGAAATAGATTTTGTGTTTTTTTTTGTGATTTTAGACATTTTCTACTCAGAACTATAGTTTAGGTATATCATTGATAAGTCCACTCTTAATTATCTTTATCAGGGATTGTATACGTAAATTTCCTTTCCTACTACAAGAAATCCAAGATTATTTTTAAATTGTTTTCAAATAATAAAAAATATGATAAAATAAGGAATTAAAATCAATTGCATAAACATTATCATTTCTCATAGCAATAAAAACTAAAATATGTTCAGAATCAAATACTTTGCAAGAAATGTTTCCAAAATTAACATGGTAATCGTTATCAAATAACTGTGAAATTATAAGATGATTATACTTTAATCCATAAAAAATAATACTTTAGAAATTAAAACAGTATTAGAGTTACTAGTTTTACCAAATACTATAAGTTTTCATTTGGCATTATCTCCAAAAGTTACTTGTCCACCTTCCACATTGATTAGTTTGTTAGACCTCAACTAGTCCCTGGTCATATTTCTAAAACATACAATGTCCAGATACCATAATATCTTACAATAAATTTTTAATCATTTTTCCTATAAAAGATATTTAAACCAGAAATTATTTTCGTAAACATATTTTATTGGGTCCATGAGTGTTATTTATAAGTGCTTTATAAATCCACAATTGTTTTACTGGTATCCTATAAGAATTCATTATACTTTCAGAGGTAAATACTTTATTATTTCCATTAATATAAGAAATACTATAATAACTAGAAAAACTAAAACATGGTAAAAATTTATTTTTAGAAATTATCCTCTATCCATGTCGGTATCTAATTCCTATAGTATACTTAGTACTAGTCTGTTTAACAAGAATCCAGGTTAGACTTTTTCTCCCATTATTAAATCTCTCCAGATCCTTATTTAATTGTACATTATAAAATTTTAGATCATTATTTTATTTTAACATTTTAGAATTCTTATCCTTTTCTATAGTAAGATTATTTTTAAATTGAGTATACATAACATGCTTCTTTTTTATACCTTTATATTTATCCTTCAATTCAATATATGCTTCTTCTAGTATATTAAAATAATAAAATAGGTTATAACTAATCATATTTTCTTCATTATTTTTATTTTTATAAAGAATATAAGTATGTATAGCAGATTTAGGAAAAGCATTTAATACATCAGATGTGCTTATCTTGGAACACATATTGGACCTATCATTTTTGCCTTCTTTACGAGAATTTCAGTTGCTTGAGATATCCTCAGAGGAACTCCATGTTGATTTTAAAGTATTTTTAATTTTTTTTTGTTTTTCCTCATTCTTTTTATTATATTTGATCTTGGTACGATCTGTTTTGATGTTTCCATTAATTTTTCCCTTGTAGTGGGTTATTTCATTTAGGGAATCATCCTTCTTCAATTAGTTTTTCCAATTTCCTTTTCTATCATACTTTTATCCATAGTTTGATTTCTTAAAAAACTTCCTCTTACTATAGAATTTCTCAGAACTTCTAGCTAAATGATACATTTATTAATCACTTTTAGATGGTGATTCTTTATCACTATAAATTTAAACTTTGATCTTTTATTTTGGTTTTCAATTATAAGTCCTAAATTATAAAAACTTTCTTTTAGTTTTATCATATTCTTCCTGGTTCACATGTAGTTCCTATTCATTTATCATGAATTTTCTGATGAGTTTCTTCACTCGTACCTTACTAATGTCGCATTATTCCCTTTTGTGAATAGTTATTCCTATTTATCTATGTGGTAGACATCACATTGTCCTCATTACTTGATCCTTATTAGTAATTATCTTCCTAGGTGCATTTATCATGTTGAAAATTTTGTTAAACTTTAGATACATGTCATAAATATATTCATTTGGATTCATCTTAAAAGTAAAATATTTAATATTATAGGTATTAAAAAAATTCATTAAAATTTCAATATTTTTAATGAGATATAGAAAGAGTATCCCATATTTCATAAGTATTAATGCATATAGATATTCTGTTAAAATCATTCTCTCCTAAAGTATAATACATAGAATTCATATCTTTATAGTTGCAATCATATTAATACTTAGTGTAATCACTAAAATATTTTCTAATATCTTTAGGTATTTCATATTTATCCTCAATAATTTTCTAAATATCAAACCTCATGCTCTCTATGTGAATTTTTATTTTAATATTTCATTAATCATAGTTAATACAGTTAAAATAAGGGGTCGTTTAGTAGAAATTCCTTCAAGATTAGTATTATCCATGAAGATATAAATTTATATAAAACAAGAATTTTTTATCTTAGGTAAAACTATATTATATTAAAATTAATTTTTGATGCTTATCTGATACCAAATGTTGGTCACAGTGGACAACTCAAGAGGGGTTAAATTGATTTTCCAATAAAAATTTCTATTTTAAGAAAACTGAAAACATAAATCCACAAATTTAACAAAAAACATACAGTTATAAAAAATATTAGAACTATATAATTTTATCTTTTGAAAATCTTCTCAAAATTTAAATCATATCTCAGTTAAAATAATTTTCAATATATTCTAATCATATAAAACACTGTATAAAACACTGATTCAAGTTAACAACCACAATAAAGTTTTGTTTAAAATTTTAGAAAACTAAAACGGAGTTGATTTAAAAAAAACAAAACAATTAAATAATGTACAATAGATAAATCACAATGAAATATAACAAGGGTTATAGTTTCAAGCCCAATATAAATCCCCTCTAATTTTAAATCACATACCTCAAATAATTTTATTATAAAAAAAACTTATCCACAACCAGGATCATGTTTTACAAACAACATCACATAAGGATATCAAGACACAAATCCTCTTCAACAGTTATACCTAGGATAAAAAAAATTATAGGTCACATATTACATGTTCCATAGTTGTATGTGGGAGTAAAAATGAATAAAATAGATAGAGATTATCAAGCACTCTCTAGTTTAGCATAAGAAACTATGTCTTAAAGATAAGAAGAGTAAAATAAAATAATAGCTCAAATGTAAAGCATAAATAGAAATATGAAGATTTTAAAGATGGTAAAATATATTTGCGATAAATATGAATTCTTTTAGTTATTTAGGATTCCTTGAATTTTTCTTTGGAATGATCCCAAACAAGTTTCACAGAAATTGTAGGAAAATAGGGGTTTTATGAGTCAAAAAAGATTTTGATTTCATTATGTGATTGCCCAGGGTCCTTCCACATACATGTATGTCCTATATATCTCTTTTGACCATCTTATGGGAGTTTGTGTTTTTATATCCATGAATTTATCACTATATTCCCACACACACATGAGGAAGGTTTAGCTAAATTTATAGTACTCCAGGTCTAATTATTTTTTGTATGATAAATATAAAAAAATAGAAATCATTGTTCTAAGAAATATAACCAAAAAGTCTGAACATGTCTTTACTATAATTGTGTAGTATTTTAATAATAATCATACTTAAATCCACATGCTTCTATAAAACATTAAATTCATAAACTATCCAATATAAAATTAATTTTTAAATTAATTCTGGTTAGCTATAGTGGCTCTCTAGTAGTAGCATCACTAGAAGTATCTTCTTTGGAGGTAGCTTTCTCGGAAAGTAGCTCTTCTAATGATATCTTTTCAAAATGATAGCCCTTAAAAATGGTAGATCTTATGATGGTAGCATAAAATGATTGTATAATGGTTGAACTGATGGTAGATCCATCAATGGTAGTGGTATCTTTGTCTGGTTGTAGCATCATTGAACTGACAAAAGATTTTTCTAAAAGTATATTAGTCTGGAAGAAGTACCATGTGATGGTAGGATTACTCAGTGGTAGATACTCTCTTATCAATTGTGGTAGTTCCACTTTGATATGAGCATAATCCTGATGGTCTCATACTTGGATTGGTATAATTTAATTTAACTAATGGTATCTTGGAGTGTTACCTTGCTTCAACTAATGGTATATTGATCGATATCATGAAAATTAGAAAATATTTTAACAAGTTTTCCACAAAAATATTTCACTATAAAAAACATTTAATTTATTAAAACAAAAAAAATAAGATTTTTGATTATTAAAATAATTAATTTCTCAATAGGGCATCTTCAACCCATTTAAATCCTTTTGGGGACCTTTCAAAATTATAATTCAATTAAAGTTATTTTTTAAACTATGTGAAAACAATTTACATTGATTTAGAAAATGATATTACATATATAAAACTTATCATGCTTATGATTTCAAGATATAAAATTTATAAATGGATAAATTTCATGTCCTCATGTGAAAATTTGTTTAGTTTCAAATTTAATTTATTCTTTCTATTTATATTAAAACATACAAAAAATAAATATAAAAAATTTAATGTAGGTTTGTAGACATGTGTATTTAATGAAACTTATTGGTCTAAGAAATCCTATCAAAAATTTTTATGGTCATGTAATCTCTCCAAGCGCATCATAATTGAATAACATATACCAATAACATATATTAAATTCCTAATGATATTAAAATAATAATTAATAGTACTAATTTTATTATATTTTAAAAAAATAATCAGTATAATACATTTATATGGTACTCAAACAATTCATTATTCCATGAAAATGGAGTATGTCTCTAATATAAATAGTATATCGGTAGAGATGACGCCTCAAAATATATATACCATAAATTCTACCTATAAGATCCCACAAGATCCTGAATGGCTACCCAAAATGTGTCAAATGGCACAAAATCCTTCAAATCAATAAATCTCCAAACATCTCTAAACACTTTATTCTTCGGTGTACCTCTAGAAAAAAAACATATTAGATGATATATAAAATATTTAAAATATAATAATTATAACAAAAAATAAGTAATTTAACAGTTAAAACTATATATATGGAATTTAAAAATTAAAAGTCAGGAAATTCATATTTATTTAACTAAACTATTAACAAAATATCTATTACATATTTATAAATTTTAAAAAAACATCTATAATTATTATTTACTATATATTAAAAAATATTCTTAATGAGTAGTGCATATAAAAATTACAAGGCATCGCATTCATATTTCTTTAATTTAATAGTAAATAAAAAATACAAAATTACATCCATATAATCATAATTCCTCTTAATTGACCATATTGTTATCATCCACCATCGTTAGCATTACTTCTTATTCTTCTTAACCCTCTTGTGTAGGACCAACCGTTTCAATACTGTTGTAGAAAAACAATTTAATGTTTTTTTATTTATAGGGTTTATTATCATAAAAGAATTTAGCTTTATCACCCATACCTCACATGTCTCTTGGATTCATTTTCAAAAACAATTATATCCTACATATACTATATCATCCACATAATATATAATTTTCTGTGTTGGAAGCTATGATATATGGATCATATTCTTCGCACTCACCAATAATGATCGACTGATAATTCCCCATGATAATTTAAATTTATAATGTCAACAAAATTTCAATAGTATCCCAATTCTATAATTATAAATACATCATTGGATTTTGTTTTCAAATATATTTTTTGATATACTATAAGAAACTTCATTCCTCCAATATTGCAAGCATTTAATCTCCTAGAATACTTCAAAGGACCTCGATCCAAACACACCAACTATTTTAATAGTTCTGCTCAATTTTCAACATTCATTATCTATATAGATAGATAAATAATATTATTAATTAAATATGTAAAATAAAATCATATTATAAATATATATTTGATTAGGAACTTACATTACATGAAATCCATTCAATAATTTATTTATCGAAAAACTTTATTATCATTTTCTCATTTTGAGTTCGACTCCAAATAAGGATTTTTTTATGCCCTTAATTATTTAATTTTTGGATCAATAATATTACTATTTAATAGAACGTATCTATATGCTTTCACTACCTATAAATATGTTGGTGAAAATGAAGACACTTTTCTAAACTATCCATATGTATTTGGAAATATTTATGATTTACTATTGGCTTGAGAATAACTTGTATTAGCATCAACACATCCAAATCGACTGAATATTGTCTGTATCAAATTCAAATAAATTAAATAAAAGTTTAAACACTTCTTGGTCAGGTAACTTATAGTAATGGAACCTTATGAATGATCATTATTTTTCATATATTACTTCAAATGATCTACATACCTATATAATAATGATAAGAAATTAACATGATAATCCTTTTAATTATAACGAATAAAATTATAAAACATTAAAGATACGAAAATAAAAAAAATCTCTATGGAGTGTATACATTGGTAATGTATATTCCCTTCAACATTATATTACCCCTCCAAAGGGATAGTCACATGAATCATCAAGGTAAAAATGAGAGGGGAATGATCACCTTCAGATGAAAATGTATCATTGAAATCCTTTCCCAATGTTTTTTGAGCTTAATTTGGTTTACTATTTTCTTAAAAAGTAGTTTGAAGAATGTGAAAATGTCAATTATAATTGTTTATAACTTTTAATGTAGAATAATATGCATTTTCAAAGGTAGAAATTTCTTTATTAATTTATGTGATTCATGAATTTTTAATCCTTGTAACTTAAGATGTTTTAACACAACACATCTGGAGATATTACCTGAATTCTCCTCATGTAATTTAACATTATTTATTATTTGAAGGAAAACATATTTTTCCTTTTTTATTAGTGAAAAATTGATGCAGGATACTTCCCATTATTATTTTCCCATAAATCCTTCTTAATATTCATCGCTTATAAGACATTACAATCATTTATATGATCTTTGGATTTTATTTTATTATTTGGTAATATAAAAAATAACATTATATCACAAATTTTTTAAATGTATATACCATTAATATTATGGTATAAAAAATAAAATTCCCAATATGGAAATTCAAAAAATATTTTCTTTTTATTTCATTTTTTTTCTTACAATTGCATATGATGGCATACATACCCTTTTTCCACTAATATTTAACTGAAAATATTCTACAAAATATCTATTAACATTTTATAATTATATAAATTTTTTATCTATATAATACTTTTAGAAGAGAGAAAATCTATTTTAATATTGAATTGTGTTGTATTGACATGAAAACTATTAGATGTGTCAAGAACTCAGTGAAGACACCTGAAACACAATATTTTGAAATATGGTATTTGATGAGACTCAAAATAAAAATTAAAAATTGGAAAAGAAAAACCAATGTGAGTGTTCCAACCTAAAAAATTTCCTAGTCAAATAAATTCACTAATTATATATATCATTAAAACATGCATTTAGATCATTTTCACAGCATAAGCAACATAAATTTCTATAAGATAATTTTATAACTCTTATAACTATAAGATATAAGGCTCGTGAAAAAAATCAATGTTGTTTTTAGAAATTTTATTCTAAAAAAACAATGATGGTATGAATTTCATATTTTATATACACATATTGGGAGGAGAATTATAAGGAATTGGAAAAAATTTCTATATGCTATAATTTCTACAAAAAGTCTCCAAATGATTAAATCCATAAATTGTCAATCCTAATCAGATATTTCTAGGATCGTAATAGAAACTATCATGTGATTGATCAAATGACTTTCATGAGTTTGAATCTCTTGGATGTTGTATTATTCCATAATTATTGTTATCTGTATCATTCCACTTCATATGATAAATTGTTTTATAGGAAAGAAATATTATTTTTATAAAAAAATTAAAAAGAAGTTACTCAAAATATTTAATAGGGATTTATTTTTTCTACTTTTCTATTATAGTACATTGATTCATACCTACATCATTGTATATTAACATTCATCTAGAATATTAAAATCTTTTATTATTTTATCTATTTTAATATTCTCCTTAATATTGCATAAAATCACAAATACATGCATATATTTTCATATAATTTTTTCCATGATTATTAATAACTTTCTATATCTCAAAAAATTATTCAGGGGTCCTAGCCATAGCAAAATCATCATGCACCAGTTATAATATCATAAGCATTATTTTATCTATAATTTCACATAGTCCATTTATATGGTACAAATTTAGTAGAAAGGAAAAATTTGAGTAGTTATCACATCAATTATACAATTTCGTATTCACATCTTCAAATAATTCAAAAAAATCATTTTTTCACAAATAATTTTATCCGTGTATTTTATACTATAGAATCATCCACTAATGTGTTACTATCTTTATCAGGTTTTCCTATAGTTTCTAGTCATAATTTACTATATTATGTCAACAACATCAATAAGAGTACTTTTTTGTTCTAATATTGATGATGTTTCCCTACAATGTTGAAAAATCATATAAAATTTTTTCATAAAATTTTATACTATTAGTGGAGTAACTTGTTCATTTTTTTAATGAACATTATTACTAGAACTTTTTATAATGTTTGACTCCTCATACCAAATCCACCACATGTATTGAGAAGGAAACAGTTTTAATATCAAGTGTATAAAAGCATCATTTCTCATTAACCATCATCTAAAATTAAAATTCACAGATGGGAATTTTATTCTTCCATCCATAGATTGATTTGAAATTGAAAAATACAAAATCATCTCCAAAAACTTAACATAATAAAGTGTGTTTTTGGGAATCATGATAAAAATTTTATCCATATTAAATTGATTGCCTATAATTAAAGATAAAAAATAATGTTATATATAAATATACTAGAATAAAATAATATATTTTAGTTTAATATTTAACAAAATACTAATTTTAAAATTAAAAAAAAATATTCATAGATACATTTTTAGTAATATTATTTTTTATACCCAAAGATATTGAGCACACTTGAAAAATAAATTACCAATAATAACACATAATTATTCATTATTTCACTACTTTACTAGAACAAATGAAGTAATGTTATAATGATCCATACTTTTCATAAATAAATATTACATCTTATTAGATGAATATTCATTTCATAACATTACAATCCACCCCATAACCATAATGGTTTAGTGAATTTGGAAACATGGATAAATAAATAACCGGTTCATAGAATATATTCATCCTCTCCCACTTAGTTATTTATAACTAGCACCCTTATTAGGAACATCATACTTAAAAATTCTCTTCATACCATGGGGAAAAGAAAACATAATAAAGGGTGAGCTCGAATGCTCAGTAAGCATAAACAAAAGATATATTGGTGACCATTTAAACCTAACATCAGCAGAATGGGTATGAGAACATGATATTAACCATTAAAAATCATACTTATAAATTATTAGATCATAAACATAATTCATGGAATAAATTTTTGTATTTCATAAGAAATTAATCATAAGGGGGCCAAATAACATGATCCATGAGAACATAACACTGGCATAAGATCATGTCATAAATGAGTGATATAAATTGTTTCATAATCATAATCATAGAAATATTATGTCAAGGATACCCTCCAAGACATTTATAACATGTTATCCTTGGTTTAACCACTGATTTACCTACTTTGTTCTTGGGATAACCTCCCATGTACCCTCTTTCAGTCTTTGGATAACCGATCATGTACCCACTTCCAGGCTTAAGATAACATCCCATGTTCTCTATTTCTAAGTCCTGGGAAAACCACTTTTGTATCATTTGATCTAACAGAACATTAATCATTACTCAATGCATTTTAATACTATATAATTTTGGTCCCACCCATCATACAATCATAAATCCATTCATATGTAATCCATAAGTTCATAAAAATGCATCATAACTTCACTCATGGAAAAGAAAATGGGTTTAATTGATATTTCATTATCATAACCATAAAACATATGGAGAAAAATATTAATATGATATTATTTTATCATATCCCCAATAAATATTAAGAAACATCAAAGTATTTTATCATCGATGAAAAATTCCATTAAAAAATCACTATAATATTTCTGGAGGAAAATACCATTTTCATTTTTAAATAATGTATTAAAAATCTAAAAAAAATCCAAAATAATAAGGAAAAAAATTGGAAAAAAATGTAGAAACCTATTGTCATGACCCGCATTCACCAAAAGGAGGGAAGGGTCAGCAGATTGTCAGGCCCTTCCTTCTTTAAGTTGAAGGAGAGATAATGACCCCTGAAACCTGCCTTCAATAGGTCCCGGAGTGGAGACCAGTGCCAAGGGTATATAATCACACACTAAATGGAAGGAATTACCATTTTTCTTTTAATAGGATTGGGAGTTAAGATGGTAAATCCCACAATACCAAACTGAAGGTGAAAAAATGACTAAAGATAACCCATTCCCATATGCATGTTCAAAGGTAAAAGATATAAGTCACAAACCCAAAGGTAAAAAGAATACCCAGAAAAGAAAAATGACAACAGCAATTGTCCCAAAGGTCCATGCTAGTATGGTCCCGCATGATCCTCAAAGTCTTCCTGGAAACCTGAAAGCAGTTTTATATACGTAGGGTGAGCATACAAGTATACTTAGTAGGGAAAAACCAAAGACTCTCGTGCACAAGTGGGGAGACATACTAATGTTCCGTGAGAAACAGACAACCAAACACCTAACAAGGAAACTAACCACCCAAGCCTCACCAAGGCACACTCAACAAATAATGAAAGTCAAGTAAAATATAATAAAAGCACATCGATGTTTGGGTACCCCGCGCCACTTTCCCACTACTTATTGAAGTCATCCTACGCATCGAACCAATCCTGCCATTCTCACTACAGTCCCACTACCACAGCCGCCCACACACACCTAGGCCATATCCTCACGCAGTCCCACTACAAAACCCCACCCACAAACACCTGGGCCACAACTATCAAACGTAACCGCGCCTGCAAACACCTAGGCCAAAACAACCACCACCACGCCCGAAGACACCTGGTCTAGAAGAACTACTGCCATGCCCGAAGACACCTAGGGCTCATCCCGAAGATACTTGGGAACCACCTACCCACACACACCTGGGCCAACCACCACACTACCCTGCCCGAATATTCTTGGGCTAACAATGGAATACATGCCATCACAGTCTACCCGAAGATACTTGTGCTATCTGGGAAAGGGAGCATAAAGGAGCTAATAACCAGCCACTAATAGGAGTGTTGGAAAAAACACCCTCTCCCATGAAATGGTGGTGTTTGTCACCAAGTGCTCAACTTGAGTGGGGCGCGAATAAGAAATGCAAAAACTACAGGTATATGTATAGGTATCAAGCACTCACCCAGTTTAGGTTTTTCTTCAGACATCTTGAAGAACACAAATCGTACCATGTCCAAGACACAACTCACACCAAACCAAAACCCATTTGTCCCATCCTTGTTTACATGTTCAGTAATAATGTTTAAATATGTTTCTACACCTAATTGGGAAACTAGAAAGCATAAGCACAAGACAAGGAAAGAGCACAGTCAAACATCAACTAAAACGTCCACACCCTCTTCACTTGTAAAGTCACAACCACAAAAAGGGATAAGTGAGATCCCTCAAAGTATTGGAACCAAGGAAAACCCCAAGATACTACCCCATGTTCCTAAAACCTAGGATCCAATAGTTTCTCAACAACAGAGGATTCCACCCCAACTCGTGATATAAGAAAAGTAATCACACCGCCCCAAAATTCACAACCAGCGAAACCATAACAACAGGGGATCCCATCCCCACCCACATTACCCAGTAATCGGCCCGTGAAATAAAAACAACCAAACCACTACCACCAACACAAAGCAGGCCCATGCTGGTATTTTCAGATTTAAAAGATTTAACACACTCCATGATTCCAATTCCGCAGTATTTTAACCAGGGTTATCACAGAAATGGGTTGATCCTGGTGCTTTCAATTTGTTTAGCCGCACATATGTAATTAACCAATTTATTTTACATGACCAACACAAGAAGTAAGGTTTTATTAGTGCACAGAGAAAGACCACCAACGACCATGATTTTCAGTAGGATTAAGCCCGCACAAATCAGAAATCATTAATCAGGAAAGAGCATAAAACAAACCATCATCATTGATCACACCCCTCCCCCTTCATTCATTAGAACTTGTTTATTATCTTCATTAGGGTTTGGTTCATCCAAATCAACAGAATCAAAAGCATACCCCCCCCCCCCACATGAAACACAGAGAGGAGAGACAAAGGTGAAACCCTACTTGATTGATCAATAATAGAAGTTTCTCCTCACGCGCCACGAACAGCGGATGCGCAAACTGCAGGGGCTTGGCCTCAGGTACTCAAGGATGAGAAGACGATTTGATCATATGTTGTTTGAGAAAAGGAAACTGAGGGATATCCTGTTAGTTTTATAAAGGCCGCGAACGGTTGAGATAATACCGTGAAACCACATAAGGAGCGGGGTCATGGGTTGACCATGCAGCCCCACACGTCATTAAAGGGTCCCCGCCCTTTGGGTTAGTTTAAACCAAAGCACACACCAATTTAATTCAATAAACATTTAATTAAACTCCATTTATGGGCATTACTGGGCTTTAAAACAAGCGGAAAAAGGGTCAAAATAGGGTTTAAAACTCAATTTGCACATGAGGAGGCACTACTGGAAAACCCATGGGGGATAGGTCCACCGGTTAGCCAAGCTACTGGTAGACTGAGCTACTGGTAGGAAGAGCTACCGGTAGGCTACAGCTACCGGTAGGCCGAGATACTGGTAGGCCACACTACCGATAGGCTGCACCTACCAGTAGTCAGAGCTACCGGTAGGCTGCAGCTACCGGTAGACCGATCTACCGGTAGACAGAGCTACCAGTAGGCCTACTACCGGTAGGCTAAGGCTACCGGTAGGCCTACCGTTAGGGGTCCAAACTTCACCGAGAATCCTTGAAAACTTTCCCAGACTACCCAGAACACCCAACATCAGATTTTTACAAAGTAATAGACCCCCCCAAAACCTGGGCCATTACATCAGATTCCTCACAAACTATTCTCGCCCTCGAGAATCAAAACAACGAGAATGAAGGAGAGCATCCGAACAACCACCTCAAAAGATACCTCTCAGTAGCGAACCCCATTCTTAACTAAAAACACCTTCCCCCTTAAGAACCAAGCAACATACCATGTCAAACTGCCCAGTCATGCAGGTTGGGGAGTCTCTTCCCCCATGTCAAGAAACTATCCACTTTGGGTGGAACTGACTCGCCCGCACGAGTTTAATCGCATCCACCTTAATGCGTCTTGATTAGGCGTCGGATCCTCCCCTCTCCATCGCTAGGAATTTTCACACACATTTATAGAGGAAAGAAAAAACCATATATTTCATATCCAATAAGGTAAAAAGCTCCACTACAACAAGTATAAACAGAACCGCACAAAGCTCATAACAACTTTGGGTACTGGGCACGCATCTATGCTTCCCTCTCCCACGTACTCTTCTCAATCCCACCATGTCTCCATAACACACAAACCAAGGGAAATTTTCACCCACGTAGCACCTTCTCCTTGCGATCCTCGATCATCACTGGTCTTTCCACAAAGGTCACATCGTCCTCGATGTCTAGCTCTCCCCAGTCAAGGATGTGTGAATCGTCGTGCAGATACCGACGGATCTGGGACACATGGAAGACATCATGTATCCTCAGTAGCGGTGGTGGTAACGCTATCCGATAAGCCACTTCACCGAACTGCCGCAACACATCGAAGGGTCTGATGGACCTAGGGGAAATCTTACTCCCCTTGCCAAACCTCTGTTGTCCACGCTCAGGGGAGACCTTCAAGAACACATGGTCTCCAACCTCAAACTCCAAGGGCCTTCTCTTGGTATTAGTATACGACTTCTGTCAGTCCTGGGCTGCCTTCATCCATTCTCGTATAAGTTAAACCTTCTCCGTCGTGCTCTTCACCACCTCATGGCCAAGGATGCCTACCTCTCCGACTTCGGTCCAACACAAAGGTGAGTGGCATGGCCTCCCATACAAGGCTTTGAATGGAGCCATACCAATGGTAGAGTGATAGCTATTATTGTATGCAAACTCTACCAGAGGCAAGTGTCACACCCATGATCCTCCTAAGTCTAGAATGCATGCCCACAGTATATCCTCCAAGGTCTGGATGGTGCACTCTGTCTGTCCATCTGTCTGGGGATGGAAAGTAGTTCTAAGATGTAGTTGGGTGCCAAAATCTTTCTGCAATCCTCTCCATACTCGTGAAGTAAACCGTGCATCCCTATACAAGACTATGGACCTCGGAACTCCATGCAACCGCACCACCTCATCCGCATACCTTCATGCCAAAGCATCCACTGCACTTGACTCCTCAATCGCTAGAAAGTGAGCCGATTTTTTCAAATGGTCCACTACTACCCAGATGGCATCGTATCCCACTTGAACCTTGGGTATCCCCATGAAGAAATCCATCGAGATGTCCTCCCACTTCCACTTGGGGACATCTAGAGACTGCAGCAGGCTACCTAGAACTCGGTGTTCAGCCTTCACCTGCTGACACACTTGGCACTTGGCCACAAGTTCTGCCACTGATCGCTTTACCCCGGTCCATCGGAACTATCTCCTCAGACCCTGTTACATCTTGGAAAATCTTGAGTGCACTTCTAGGGGTGAGTTGTGCAACTCACTAAGAACTTTGCCACGCATCGCCTTTGGAACAAACACCTTTCCTCGAAAAATCATCAAGTTCTGACCATCCCCAGTCCATCCTTCTGGAGCATTGCTCTGGAAAACTCGGTCATGAATCACTTCACACTCTAGGTCTCCCCACTGAGACTCCTCTACTTTCTGAAATGTAGGCGACTGCACTATCATCTGGTACAGGAAACCACTACCGCCATCCATTCTCGCATCCAGGTGCAAGGTAGCCAACTCCTCCATCACCTTCCAGGCATCCGCCAACTCTCAGAACACATCCTTCTGTGACCTCTTACTCAAATCATTGGCCACTATATTCCCCTTCCCTGAAGTGTAGGATATATCGAAGTCATAATCTTGGAGTAACTCAACCCATCTCTGCTTCCACAAGTTCAGATCTTGCTGGGAAAAGACATAACACAAGCTCTTGTGATCTGAGAAGACCACAAAGCGTTCTCCGATGAGGTAATGCCACCACAACTTCAATGAAAACACTACGGATGGAAGCTCTAGATCGTGGGTGGCATAGTTACGTTCATGAGGAAGTAACTGTCTAGACGCATAAGATATCACTCCTTGTCCCTGCATCAACACACATCTGAGGCCCTTCCCTGAAGCATCACAGAACACCTCATACACCACCCCTTCTTCAGGTAATATGAGAACTGGAGCACTAACCAGCTTGTCCTTTAGGTAGCCAAAAGTTTTCTGGCACTTGTCGCCCCACACGAAGGCCTGGTCCTTCTTGGTCATGGCTGTCAAAGGGACTGCAACTCGGGAGAATTTGGGTATGAACCTCCAATAGTAACCTTCCAGCCAGAGGAAACTGCGAACCTCTACCACATTCTTGGGTGCTACCCCAGAAACAACTACTTCAACCTTTGATGGGTCCACCTCTACCCCCTGCTCGGACACTACGTTCCCAAGGAAGTGCACTTCTCGCGTCCAGAACTTGCATTTCGACAACTTCTGATAGAGCTGGTGCTATTAGAGGACTTCCAAAACCATCCACAGGTGCTCTGCGTGGTCCTCCTCTAATCTTGAATAGATAAGGATATCGTCAATGAACACAAATATGAACCGATCGAGGTACTCCTAGAAGATGGAGTTCATAAGCCCCATGAACACAGTCGGGGCGTTCGTAACTCCAAAATGCATGACTACGAACTCGAAGTGTCCATATCTGCACCTGAAGGCCGTCTTCAGGATGTCGCCCTCTTTTACTCTCAACTGGTGATACCCAGACCACATGTTGATCTTCGAGAACCACCCTGCCCCTTTCAGCTGGTCCAAAAGATCTTCTATCCTCGGAAGAGGGTAGCGATTCTTGATCGTCACCTGGTTCAGCCTCCTATAGTCTATGAACAACCAGAGACCACCATCTTCCTTCTTTGAGAACAAGACCGGAGCACCCCACGGTGACGCACTTGTTCAAAAATAACCCCTCTTCATTAGATTTTCAATCTGAATCGGCAGCTCCCGCAGCTCTGAAGGTTCCATCTGATAAGGAGCCATCGAAATCGAATGAGCACCAAGCTGTAAGTCTATCCCAAACTCGATATCATGTTGAGGGGGTAGAGTCGTCACCTCCTCAGGGAATATGTCCATAAACTCACTGATGATCCTTGTCACCTCCACCATCTCATCATCTACTGACTCTACTGAAAGCTCGGCTAACAAGGAGAGGAGGGATTCCTCTCACCTACTGCCCTTCCGACCGCTCCGCTCACTAGTGAAAGTAACACGTCGGCCGCCCAAGTCTGAGAACATAACCCTTCCTCGGAAGTAGTCGATGACGGCACACACAGATATCAACCATTCGATTCCTAGGATGACATTTTATGGTTGTATCTGTAGCATTAGTAGATCCCTCACCGACTGATGTGGCCCTATCATCAGTCAAAATCCTCAAAAAACATATAACAAGTCAGTCTGACCCCTAACTAGTGTGCTCAACACCAGGGGCACTGGAAGTCTCTTTGCATATTGGCCCAAATCATTGGCAAGAATGGGTGCAATGAAGTAGTGTGAATCCCCGGTATCGAACAAGGCGTAAGCATGGGTACTAAAAAAACTGATTGTACGTCGAACGACCTCCGGCCCTGCTGGAACTGCTGCCTTCGCGGCATGCAACTACCCATGCCCAAATCCTCTGCCTCTCAGTTGTAGTCCACCTCCCCGACCACGCCCTGCCTGAGGTCCCTGAGGAGATCCCTGAGGTCAGCCTCCTCCTACAACGTCTACCCTCGGAGGAGCAGGAGCTCGCTCCCCTGCTGCTGCTACTCGAAGGGCCTAGCTGGAAGCTACTACTGTGGCAGGTGCTGGCCCTGTCCGCCACCGCCGTACTATACCTGGTCCGGGCACTGATTCCAGAGATGTCCATGGCTCCCACAGACGAATCACCTCAGTCCTGGGTCCGAAAGGAAAGGGCGAGGACCGGGGGACCAGAACTGGAACTGCTGAGGTCTGCTCCCTACTGGTCAGAACCTGGAGGGTCCCGACGCTGGAGGCCTAGTGCTGAAGGCCTTCCCCTTATATGATCCCAACTGGATCCCCTCTCGTGACACACAACCAAGAGCGTGCATCCTCTCCACCACTTCGACCTTCTTCTGGACCTCCAAGTACATCGGCAGGGTGAAGGGGGTAACAGCATACTGGAGGGAGTTTCGGAGCGCCTCCTCTAAACGTCTTTCCCGAGACTCCTCGTCTGGAAAGAGGTCTGGAGAAAAATGTAGGAGGTCCTTGAAGATGATCTCCAGCTCCATTACCGACATGCTCCCCTGATGAAGGGAGAGTAGCTCTTGCCTCTTTTCTGCCTTCATCATAGAAGAGAGGAATCCCGCCCGGAACTCCTTCTCGAAAACAGCACATGCCACCTCAGCCTCTCTCCTCTCCCCCAGGTAAATCGTCCACCACTGACGCACCGCTCGCCGCATTTGGCTGACGGCCAGAGGTACCTAGTACTCGGTCGGAGCCCAGATCAGGCCGAAGGCTATCACCAGCTCCTCTAGCCAGCTCTCTGTCTTCACATCAAAGGTGCTTCCCTCATACTTCTTGAGGGTCTGTTGCTGCAAGGACAGAAGTGTCTTCTGCCACTGGTCGTCCTCCTCCTCTCGATCAGCTCTCTGTCGATCAGCCAAGGTAGTCTCTTGGGCCTCGATCGCCCGCACCACACGTGGTCACCTCCTAGGTTCCATAGCTGTATGGTAAGCAAGGAATTCCTAAGCCCAAGTAGTGTAGAATATTGTTCTTAAAATTTCTTAAACTTTTTATTGATTTCAATTACCAAAATACCCATGAAACATTAGAACACAAGTCATTATGATGCATGTACCTTTCCTAGGGTGTCTACCCTGAAATCAGTGTGGCCTCACTTGGTCGTTTAGTAGGTCCAAGGTACCTGCATTGGATCATGGGGGGCCCTAAAATCTTGTGTCCTAGCTGGTCTTCCCTAGCCTAATTCATGCACCACGTTCACCCAACACTATTTCCCTACTATCCCATGCAATCCTCATTGTGCCTAACTTCAGACTCCATCCTATCTCTCAACCTGCCTCTAATACCATTCTGTCATGACCCGCCTTAACCAAAAGGAGGGTAGGGTCAAAAGAATTGTTAGGCCCTTCCTTATTTAAGTTGAAGGAGAGATAATGACCCCCGAAACCCGCCTTCAATAGGTCCCAGAGTGGCGACCAGTGCTAAGTGTATATAATCACACACTAAATGGAAGGCATTGCCCTTTTTATTTTAATAGGATTGGGAGATAAGATAGTAAATCCCAAAACACCAAACTAAAAGTGAAAAAATGACTAAAGATAACCCATTCCCATATGCATGTTCGAAGGTAAAAGATACAAGTCACAAACCCAAAGGTAAAAAGAATACCAAGAAAAGAAAAATGACAACAGCAACTGTCCCAAAGGTCCACGCTAGTATGGTCCTGCACGATCCCTAGTGTCCTCTTAGAAACCTGAAAGCATTTTTATATACGTAGGGTGAGCATTCAAATATAATTAGTAGGGAAAAACCAAAGACTCTCATGCACATGTGGGGAGACTTCCTAAAGTCCCATGAGAAACAGACAACCAAACACCTAACAAGGAAACTAACCACCCAAGCCTCACCAAGGCACACTCCCCAAATAACTCAAGCCAAGTAAAATATAATAAAAGCACATCAATGTTTGGGTACCCCGTGCCACTTTCCCACTGGTTATTGAAGTCATCCTACACATCGAACCAATCCCGCCATTCTCACCACAGTCCCACTACCACATCCACCCGCACACACCTGGGCCATATCCTCATGCAGTCCCACTGCCAAACCCTGTCCGCAAACACCTGGGCCACAACTGTTACATGTAAACACACCTGCAAAAACCTAGGCCCGAACAACCACCGCCACGCCCAAAAACACGTTGGCTAGAAGAACTACTGCCATGCCCGAAGACACCTGGGCCTCACCCCGAAGATACTTGGGAACCACCTGCCCACACACACCTGGTCCAACCACCACACTACCCTGCCCGAATATTCTTGGGCTAACAATGGACTTCAGGCCATCACAGCCTGCCCGAAGATACTTGGGATATCTGGGAAAGGGAGTAGAAAGGAGCTAATAACCAGCCACTAATAGAAGTGTTGGTAAAAACACCCTCCCCCATGAAATGGGGGTGTTCGGCACTAAGTGCTCAAATTGGGTGGGGCGCGAATAAGAAACACAAAAACTACAAGTATATGTAAAGGTAGAAAGCACCACCCAGTTTAGGTTTTTCTTCATCCAGCTTAAAGAACACAAACCGTACCATGTCCAAGTCACAACTCACACCAAACCAAAACCCATTTGTCCCATCCTTGTTTACATGTTCAGTAATAATGTTTAAATAAGTTTCCACACCTACTTGGGCAACTCAAAAGTATAAGCACAACCCAAGTAAAGAGCACAGTCAAACATCAACTTAAACATCCACACCCAGTTCACTTGTAAAGTCACAACCACAAAAAGGGATAATTGAGATCCCTCAAAGTACTGGAACCAAGGAAAACCCCAAGATACTACCCCATGTTCCCAAAACCCCAGAGCCAACAGTTTCTCAACAACAAAGGATTCCACCCCAACTCGTGATATAAGCAAAGTAATCACACGGCCCCAAAATTCACAACCAGCGAAACCATAACAATAGGGGATCCCATACCCACCCACATTACCCAGAAATCGGCCCGTGAAATAAAAACAACCAAACCACTACCACCAACACAAAGCAGTCTCATGCCGGTATTTTCAGATTTAAAAGATTTAACACACTCCATAATTCCAATTCCGCTATATTTTAACCGGGTTTATCACAGAGAAGGGTTGATCCTGGTGCTTTTAATTTGTTTAGCCGCATATACATAATTAAAAAAATTCTTTTACACGACCAACATAAGAAGTAAGGTTTTATTAGTTCACAGAGAAAGACCACCAACGGACATGATTTTCAGTAGGAGTAAGCCCACACAAATCAAAAATTATTAATCAAGAAAGAGCATAAAACAAACCAGCATCATCGATCACACCCCTCCCCCTTAATTCTTTAGAATCCATTTTTTATATTCATTAAGGTTTTGTTTGTCCAAATCTACAGAATCAAAATCATACCCCCCCCCCCCCCCACATGATACACAGAAAGGAGAGACGAAGGTGAAACCCTACTTGATTTATCAACGATCAAAGTTTATCCCCACGCGCCACGAACAGCGGATGCGCAAAATGCAGGGGATGGGCCTCGGGACTCAAGGAAGAGCATATGATTTGATCGGGGGTTGATCGAGAAAAGGAAACCCAGGGATATCCCAGTAGTTTTATAAAGGCCAGGAACGGTTGAGATAAGAACGTGAAACCCCATAAGGAGCGGGGTCATGGGTTGACCACGCGGCCCCAAACGTCATTAAAGGGTCCCCGCCCTTTGGGGTGGTTTAAACCGATGCACACACCAGGTTAATTCATTAAAAATTTAATTAAATTCCATTTATGGGCATTACTCTGCATTAAAACAAGCTTAAAAAGGGTCAAAAATAGGGTTTAAAACCCAATTTGCGCAAGAGGAGGTGCTACTGGAAAACCCGTGGGGGCTAGGTCCACCAGTTAGCCGAGCTACAGGTAGACTAAGCTACCGGTAGGCAGAGATACCAGTAGACAGAGCTACCGGTAGGCAGAGATACCAATAGGCTACAGGTACCTGTAGGAAGAGCTACCGGTATACCGATCTACTGGTAGGCAGAGCTACTGGTAGGCTGCAGCTATCGGTAGGCATAGCTACCGATAGACTGAGCTACCAGCAGGCAGAGCTACCGGTAGGCTGTAGCTAACGGTAGGCAGAGCTACCGGTAGGCTCCAGTTACCGGTAGACCGAGCTACCGGTAGGCTCCAGCTACCGGTAGACTGAGCTACTGGTAGTCCTGCTACCGGTAGGCTAAGCCTACCAGTAGGCCTACCATTAGGGGTCAAAATTTCACCGAGAAGCCTTGATAACTTTCCCAGACTACCCAAAACACCCAACATCAGATTTTTACAAAGTAATGGACCCCCAAAAACCTGGGCCATTACACCTATAATGTAACCTTTAAATAATTGATCATGCATTTCAGTGAGAAATTACATTCATGTTATGTACGTTAAAACAAATATTTTTTTCTCATTTTCAGAAAATATTAAAAATTATCTCATTAGGAAAACAACAAGAATATTTATTATAAACTATTTTATAAAAATTTAATCATGGGAATAAATGAATTTAAATGATAATATAATAATATAAAAAATTTATAAAATATGGATATGGAATAAAAAGTATTTTCAATTGAAGATATAAATAAATCCATTTTTCCTTAAACATGTTTTTTGGGTATATTGTGTTCTTAAGGTGAGGAACATGAAAGGAAATGTGTATTATAAATAAATAACCATAGGATAATAAGATTCATGAGTTTTTTGGGAGTTATATCATAAAATTTCATCAAATAAAACTTAATCATAAAAAATCCTGATAAATAATGAGATTGTAACGTAAATCCCTTACCACTTTGGTAACTTTTGAATCAAACCCTCATGAAATAGATAATCACATAAAAATATGATATCCCGATAATTTTCATGATAATAATAATAAAACATATTCATGGGTAGTATATACACCACAAAAATTAAACAAGTGGTGAATATACCACGTGTCTCACATAAGTAAAAGTGAGACAAAAATCTCTTACCACAAGTTTGAATTTCAATGAAAGTTATATAATAACATTTATAATAAATTTAAATTTTTTAAACTTATAGAAACAATATTGTACATAATTAAAATATTATATATGATCGAATTATAATATTTCAAAAACCATTTATTTATAATTCTTTAATAAAATTGTCATTTTATGGTGTTAACTATTTCATCTTTCATAAGAATTTTGGTTTAGTAGTTCTAATACTTTTACATTGATCGTGGTTCCATAATATCCCAAATTTTAAACAATATATAAATATCACATATATTCATTATTTATATACTTATATTCATCTACAAAAGCTGGAGATAGAAAATTGAATTACACAGTTCTTAGAGATGGTAGGTCATGCGTAAGCATGAACTTTGTTTTCACTTTTTAACTGATGTAATGAAAGAAAAGTAAATAATAAATAACATTTATATAATCATTATTATACCATATATATCATATATATTCTTTAAGTATATCCTTATTACCATCTGTGTAATGAAGAAATGCAAAACTGATCAGATCGCTCGTAGAGGTGGTAGTCCACATGTATGCACGAGCGACATTTTCTTTTTCTAACTGATTAGTTGTCTTGAAGTTTATGATATTTTAATTAAATAAGAGTAATTATTTCATAAATATCATATATATTCATTATTTTCAAATTTATAACCATCCAAATAAAATGGTGATGAAAAACGAATTTAACTGCTGTATGGATACAGTGAGTCATACGTACGCACGAGCGATGTTTTTGCTTTTCATAGGATGAAAAAGAGATGGAAAAAGGTTATAATATATTCATAATAACATATCAGTATATTTATGATACTAGATTTTTTATTTTAGTATGGGTACAATATATTAGGATTAATTGTAATAATAAATAAATTTTAAAGAGTCGGTAAAGATAATTACCTCTTCTTCCAGAGACTTCCTTTAGATCCCTTCTTAAGGACCGTTAGAAAATCATTTCAAAAATAACATAATCTCTAATTAGTGTCTAGGTAAATTGATGATAAAATTAGGTAATTTTTTGTTTGGATATATGTCTCCAAGGTTGTTAGTAAGAGAGGATAATAGGTTCCATTTTATAAGTCAAAAGAGCGGCACTTTTACAATTACTTAATGTATTAAATTAATATAAATTAATTTTTAATGGTATGTGGAAAAAATTATATATTTGAAATAAATAGTGATTATGAGTCTAAATAATATCATATAATAAAACTTGGACAATTTTAGGTGATTTTTTCACCCTTGTATATTTTTTTAACCCCTCATTACCCCTTTTGATAATTACCAGAATATCAAAGTTGTTTTACTCTATAGGGGTTAAGAATATTGCCATAAAAATACAAGTGACCCATACAATTAATAAAGTTATATTTTAAACCAAATATAACTAAATTTTCCAAATATATTTTTTTATGAATTTTATACTATTTAATAAATTATATTTTATTATAAAATATCATTAATGTCATTTTTTGGAAATAAAAGAAATATTATAATATAATATGTGTCGAAATCATGTCAAATGGTTCTGAAATGATATTTATTTTTGGATAAGGATTATATGGTATTAATATAATAACAAAATAAAATTTTATAGGTTTTGATATCATTATAGACCATATGTTTTGGATTAACCCTTAGATCAACTAATATTAACTTTAACTGTGATGATTACTTTTTCAATACTAGGGGGTTATAATTTTACTTATATGGTAAAAATTTTCTCATAAATGGAAAAGGGATGAAATTTTATACCATTTACCATCCTATTTTCCAATTTAATTTTTTTTATGATTTTTGAGTTATTTAGTAAAATATTATTTAACATAAAAAAACTATTTAAGTCATTTTAAGAACTATTCGTATAATTTGACCTTGAAAAAACATGACAGTAATAGAATTAGAATATAAATTTTTTGAAAATATATAATATATTATTTTTATATTAAAAATTCATCAGATACTTTAAATCACTCAAACTATATTACTTTTAAACTTTTTAAATTATTTACTTGATTTTTCTACTGTTTGTACAAGCACTGATCCGGTGTTACGTAAGTATTTAACATAATGAAACTAAAAATAAATTACCATGATAAAGACATAATTTATATATTAAATAATAATTTAGAACTAAACATAATTTTTTTTTACCCATATAAAAAAATATAGATATTAAAGGTATGAGAGTGATGTTTTTTGCATTATTTTTACATAAAATAATATATGTCATTTTCAAAGAAAAATTTCACAAAAGTGCAATAAATTTCAATATTTTATTAGTATGGTGGAAATATACTTATAAAATAGATTAAAGATAAGTTTTATGGTTACTTTTAGTCTTTATCATATCACTTTTACACAAAATTACTTGATTTACCCTTACTAAGGTGACAATATTTACTATGGTTATTATTCATAATGACCAAAAATTAAAGGGATTTATTTAATAAAATTGAACCCCCTAATTCCAAATATTAAATAATTTTTTTAAGATTCAAGTTATATAATTTTACAAAATCAATTTTAATAAAAATATATAAAACACAACGGAAAACATTTTTTAGAAAAAAATGAGTTTTTAAGCCCCAAAATGAACATATACAAAAAAACAAGTATAATATTTATTTCTATTTAATTAATTATATTTTATCAAATTAAATAATTCTTGTTTTAATTTAATATCTAATTCAAATAATAATTATACATTTAAAAGCAAAAAATGCACTTTTACAAAAAATCAGTATTTTTTACTATTGACTAAAAAATCAATCTTTCAAAAAACCAAAAAATTCACCCTAATTTATTTTGGATATGATGATTTAAAAAACATAACTAGTTTTTTTAATTAAAATTTCTAAAAGTGATGAAATATTATTATAATTTACACACACAGTGTAATAAAAATCCTTTTTGAATAAAATGTATTTTTGAAGCATAAAATGACTTCTCCAAAAATTGAGTGGTTATTTTATAAGAATTACTCAATAATTTATTATTGAGTATGACTATAATAAATATATATCATATTATGTATATTCATAATCATATACACAAATTCAAAGGTTAGGTCACATTTAAATAATAATATTTTTATAATACTTCTCAATTTGTTTAAAGATTAATGTTGCATGTTAAGAAAGATATCAATATTATTATTCAATTAAACTTAATTTTCAAGATGTTAAAAATGTGATATATCAAATTACATTCATAATTAGATGATCGATCATGAAAATTAAGTAGTATTTGAGGTTTCATACAAATCATCAATAATTTTTCAGCATTTAAATTTTATTAGTGGATTATCAGCACATATTATAGATAAGAAAAATATATTTAGAAGAATGAACAAGTATACCGGTAGAGAAATAAAATTATGAAATAATGAATATTTCAACATCACGGTATATAGATAACTCAAAATGGTGATAATAATTTTTCATCAAAAAAAATTCTCTCTATTTATAACTTAATATAGAATTAATCGAGTGTATTATAATTATTCTAAATTTGGAATGAAGTGAATTTTTAGGAAATTTTAGGAGTTATTAAATTATTAAAATATAGAAATTTTCATCATGATATAACAATAGAAAATTTTAACTCTATTTCATATTAAATATGATAATAATTCAAGTTGTTTAAGTATAAAAAATAAGATTGACCTTTAAAATTAATGCAATTAAAACTTGGGCCAAAAGGATATGAGAAGGATCTCATATCATTCTAAAATAAAAAATATACTGATTATCATTGAAGAGATTTTTAACACTTGTTTTGTGTGTTATTATAAGAATATGGTAAAAAAATGTCACAAATTGGTGTCGATCAATACATGAAGGCTACTTGAACTTATTTATTTTTATGGGTGTGGTCATATGAGTCTGAAATATTTTAATAGTGATAAGCAGTTCAAAATAATTAGTGATTTTTATACTAGTAAAATTTATAATTTATTTATTTCAAGTAAATTAATGGCTTACATGTGATTTAAATCAATCCAAGAGATGTTTAGAAGAAAATAGTGTATATTATCAATATGTTTTAATCCAAAAATGGATATAAAAATAAAAACAAGGAGTTTGAATCACATAATAAAAAAAATTGTATAAAACATCAATATATCTCTCATTACACTTCATATTAAAATGCATTCGAACTATATATGAATTTACATTTGGTCAGCATGAAAATAATGATATTATTGTATCATGGAACATTAATTTAAGACAAAACATAACAAAAACTATCTACATTCAGAATAGATTCTTACTTTAACCAAATACAATAATAATTCTGAATGTGTTAAGTTTTTAAATAAATAAACATTTGATGCGCATGGGAGTGCTTCGATGTTTTTATTTAATCAAAATCAAAGGATTATGTTTTGGAAAATATAATGAAAAAGAATTTCATGGAATTTTCTATGCTTATAAACCTAGTTAAATAAGTTTTTAGTATTATAGAGCCTATATGGATCATTCATGGATGATGAGAGGGAAGTGAATGGGTGTACTCAAATTTTACTGGGTTTTTCATTTATTTTAATCACTCCCTCTTACACCTAAACCTCTCCCTTAGTTAATAAGAATGGATTAATAAATTCACTCTCTAACCTCACCTTATCATACAATGAAAAAATAGACAATGAATAGAAGCATGTGATATTTATAAGGTTTTTACTTGATATGAGAGACCGCTTGTCTACATGTTTGGTTGTTATCTTGTAAATGAATTTTATTATCACTAAGAATTATAGTGATTACAAGTGTAGTTCAGGTCACTCATAAGTTCTAGGAAGGTACCATCCACTTCCCTAGTGTGGTGTTGTTTATACTGGAACTTCCAGTTTTTGATTGGAATTATTTATAATGGTACTGCAAGTTCTTCAAGAATCATCCATGAGTCAGTGAACAGGTCTTTAACCAAAATATAATGATTAAAAAATACACATGCAGGTCAGCCTTGTACCACATTTAGACTCACTTTGATATTTGGTCATAGTGGTTCTCAGTCTTTAGGTGAAAAAGTGTAGGATATAAATAGAAATCAAAACATCGATCACTTCTGATCAATATATTCCTTCTTCTTCCATACTATCAAAGCAATAGTAGTATTAGACTCTCCACTTCTATTATTATTCGACAAGTATTGTATCTCTTACCTAGTTATAACAGCCCAAGGCTCCTCTTCTATATTACTAATTTTATGGATGTTTTTTCTTCAAGAGTGCACAAATAAAAGGATTTTATTCTTCTATTTCTCAATTTTGGATTCACAGAACATATAGCATCACGAAAACTGAGTACTCTCTTTTTATTAAATTTCAAATCACAGTAGTTGTATTAGAATTTCATAGTTGAATGCTGAAATTATCTTTCTTCTTCTAATATTTATATTTATAGTGAAGTGTGAATATTCTTCTTCGAGACTCCACATATATTGGTGACTCATAACTCCCAAAAATATTTCCATTTAATTCTTGGGATCTTTTAAATATTAAAAAATTTGTATTTTGAATACACAAGGCCACTAAAAAACATTCATGTAGACTTGGATCTTCCTTCCTCAGAGTCTTTTGAAAATACCACAGCATCCATATTTAAATACTTACCTAAGTATCTAGTGTTTTCTTATTCATCTGATCTAAAGGTATTATGATCTCATCTTCTTAATTATATTCTACGTTATGTTGATCCATATCAGCATGTAAAGCACGAATACTTCTAACAGCTTTATATTTCAGTTTTTTAACATAACTTTTTAAATTTTTTTAATATTATGAGTACACTTAATGTAAGTAAATTTAATTTTCTCTTACATGAAATTATCTTAAATGAAATTATCCTCATAGGATATTTAACTTTTGAACTTATTCACAAGATCACATAGAATAATTTCCAAACATGGCTCCACAAAAATGAAAGTCATTTGTCTCTCATATGTACATGATCTTCTATTTTGATTATAAAACTTATTTTCTTTACTTTCTATAATAAATCATGATAAATAGCATCATGTAATCCATAAAAAATAAAATAATACTTCCTCAAATATAAAATAATTATTCTCTATTCAAGTTTAATATCTGTTTCGTGCATAATATTTATTTTTCATCCAAATATTGAGTTTAAAATATTTCATTTGAAACTCAAAGATTCATAAAATACTGATCATCTCATTCAAAATATTGATAAATGTATCCTTTCTTCACACAAACTGCATACTAAAAACTTATCATTCTACCTGAAATACATTTGATCCCTTCCATATGCCACCCATGTCTCTATATTCAAAACACTTGAACAAACTTCAATTGATCTTCACAAACTCCCATGTGTTTTGGTTTGTACCACTAATTGACCATTGTTATAGATGTGGAATAAATGATTCTGATCTATCCTTGTGATTAATTTATTGTTGAAGTCATTGATTTTCTCTTTTTATGGAATCGCAACATTAAAACTAGATGGAAAATACTCCCTACAAGAAAACTTTGATGTCTATTGTAGAGGATGACATGAAAATAGTGTCATATTGATTTAAATGATGTGTTGAACCCGTTATTATGTTATGAATAGTTCCTAATTCAATAGGAGTCCCAAATCAGTTTTTATATGGGTAGGTGTTCTTATTTATTAATCATCACCCTCCCTAGGATAGGCGGTCAATCCCTCAAGGGTGTCGATGTTCACCCTCAGCCTCTTGATTTACCCCATACATGAGAGGTTAAACACCACTACTCATATATAAATTTTGACTCATATACTCTATATTATACATATGCACTGTGTTCACTTCCTACTCTACAAATGCTCCTCCTCTACTCAACTGGTCATAGCAATACTACTCTCAATCTTGTCCCAGTTTCATATTGGTTTGTGTAGGTGGCCGATCTAATACACGATATAATTTTGTTAGACACACAAACCGAAAAACATAGAAAATAACAAAGTGGTAAATTCCATATCTTCTCAAAAACTATCCCACATATAATAATAGCCTCTAAATAGAAATGGAAGCCGCTCCATCTCTACAATCACTGTACAACAAATTTAAAACCCACTTCTCATGTTTAAATCCTGTCACTATCATCTGACCATATTCATATTAAATTTTATATTCCAAATATGTATGAAAATTTTAAAATTCCTTATAATTTTTTAACTTCCTTATTATTATTTTTAGGAACTGCCACTTTCTTCCAAGCCATCCAAAAATATACATATTGACATCATCATTTACACCAATGATTATTGACAACAAATACAACCATTAAAATGGTATCTTCTATAAAACCCCAAGATTTTATGATATAGTTCTCTATAGATAAATTTGATTTATTGGATATCCTTCTTTACATGCAGCACCGAGTTTAAATAAACCATGATATAATATTAAAATATTATTTGAAGTTACAAATATCACCTAGCTATTAGATTAGTGGATATAAATAGAACTAACTTAATTTTGAAAATTTTCTGGTTTATGCATGTATAAAATGAATTAATTGGTTATCAATTGATTAAAAATGAAAATATAAAACATTTTATAATAAATGAGATTTTTTTATGAAATAATTGTTTTGATGTGTGCAATGTGTTTTTTAATAAATTAAATTGATCAATATTGATGAATTATTTTAATGAAATTTATATATTATATATTTAATCCAATGTTTTAATATTTATTTTAAGAAATTTATAGGCATGATATAAGAGTATATATCCAGTTTTTGGCTTAAAAATGAATTTTTCTAAAAATGGTTTTCATCGCATTTTGTGCACTTATTTTAAAAAGGATTTCTAACACTTCTAGAAATTTAATCATGAAAAATTGATTCCATATTTAGAATCATGAGAATAAAATTAGGTCAATTCATCCCTTTTATTTTTGGTTAATATTAATAGTTACTATAGTGTATTTTGTCACCATGATTAGGGTAACACGAATAAAATATGGTTAAATCTTTGTGATATGGATTTAAAATCTATCTAAAGCTTTAATTTATCCTATTTTATGATTGAATTTCAATAATTTTCATATATTTATTAAATATATGGTCATTTGGTTCCATATTTCTTGGATTATGACCTTTATATTTATTTAATAAAATAATAACTACAAAATTTCACTCTCTTGACTTTAATATATCATAAATTTTTATATAAGGATAAAATGAAGATAAGTTTGGATTTAAATATTTATTTTAAATAAAAATTAATTTTTTTATCATATTACTTTATTTTTAATTTTTAGTAATTGATTAATTACAATAAATTTTTATTCAGTGCCGATATAGTATTTATTTAATTAATAGAAAAATAAAATAAATAATATTAAAAATATAAAAAGTAATAAAATTTGGGTGAATTATTGTGTTCCACAAATTTCATATATTAATATTACATATTAGAGTTTCACAAAAGGTTAAGATTTTAATTCCATTGTTTTCTTATTGTTTTATTTTCTTTAATGTCAAATTAAATAAATAGTGTAAAAATGACATTAATGATATTTTATAAAAATAATATTTTATTAAATTATTTAAAAATTATAAAAAACATAAAATAAAAAAAAAATTATAATATATGTTCAAAAATGGCATACCTTGTCCATTTATAATCCAATTATTAACTTATAAGTAAAATTACTACCCTTTAATATTAAAAAAAAATTAGCACGGTTAAAGTTAAAATTGGTTAACCAAGGGGTTAATAAAAAAGATAAGGTCAAAAATGACACCAAAACCTATATAAATTTCATTCATTTATGATATTTATACCTTATACTATTTTTATTCAAATATATATCCATTTTGAAGCATTGTTCTTAATGTTCATTTCAATCGCTTCGGCGTTTGTTCGTTGCAAGTGGAGATTGTCGGCCACTACGAGATGTTTGCAGTGTGTGGTGTTAAGTGTCATCTGATTGATCTTGGATCTTCTGAAATGTTAAGTGATTGTGATGATACTGATGTAAGTGATGACTAGGAGTGGTGTTCTGAAATCAAACCAGGTACGCTCTTATCTTTGGATAATCTTTCTATACTCATGGTGTCATGGCCTTGCTACATGGCTCTGGATGGAACCCTTGTGGTGGAGAGTGGGATTCAAGAACCTGGATCCCCTTCTGATGGTGGGGACAATGAGTTGACCAATTACATGTTCAAGGCTTACGGTGTAGGGCAGTGGTGGTTTTGGGACCCTGGTGGAAGCTTGATGATACCGGGATGGCGATGTTCCTCGGATGGATGGTGGAAAAAGATATGTTCCCACAACATGATATTTGCATGGATGATGATGGTGATTGTAATCTATCTAGATGGCATGGGTTTTGGGATGGTGATCGGAGAAGTTTCCTGACAATTTCCTCGGATTATGGTTGGCCAGGATACCGGTGTTGAACTCAGGACACGGGATAGTGACGGTCTGGCATTGATGGTGGTTGTCCATTGTGGACAATTTTTTGTGTTGTTGTTGATGACGTGTGCTGGTCCTAGGACACAGAACCATGGTGGGGATAGAGGATTGAGGCCTGTGATGGACGTTACAGGCAAAGAGCGGGCCGATGAGGGTGAATCCAATGAAGATGGGAAAGCCGATGATGCGGTGATTACTGTGATGATGCGACGTTCTTGGGTGGTTCGATGACCTCGGGAGCTGGTGTGGGTGACTTTCGGGGTGGCTTTGGTGGATGACAGGTTTTTTGTCTGTTGTATCATGTTATTCCCAACACTATTGACAAATCACATTACAGGATGTTTTCCTTCTGGATGCCTGCTAGCTTAGGTTTTTTATGGGCCTTATTTTATGGGTCGTCAATGGTCATTTGTCAGAGGGGCTTTGGCCTAAGGGGGCTTGCTACTTTCATGTAATGATGGTCATTTTTTCTCTTTTTGTTTGTTGGTCGCTCCTACCACATGTATTGTGTTGTTTTTTTCTTGTACTTTAATTTTCTTTAATAAATTTTAGGATCGAGCATTCTCTGATCCTGAATCTTCCTAGTATAAAAGAGAAACTCTTACCCAATCTTCCTCTGACATTTTGAGCCTTCTATATTAGAAAATTCAAAACATAATACCTTCCTAGATTCCCTCATCATGTCTTATATATTTTGGTCTTTCCAAAATACCAACTATTTAAGGATTAAGGTGTGATCCAAAAAAGGGTTCTCAACCAAGAGGTATAAATATTAACCAAGAGTTTTTAATTATATATCTTCTTAAATATGTTATAAATCCATGGTATCTATTCTAAAATAAATACTTCAGTATATTAAATATAATTAATTTTTATTATGATTATGGATAAACCATTTTTTTAAGCGGTGTTTCCTTGGTCAAAGTGACCAAAGCACAAAAATATAATAAGGTAAAAATTCACATGAGTCTGAAAGAAGGATCTTTATTACAATTGTTTTCATGAAAAGTAATCAGATATTTAGGAAGGTTATCTAACCATGTGATGTCATTGTTGACTCATTTTTTTAAAGACCGTCTACCACTATGTTTTCCCCATGATAAGCATGAGTGACTATCTGGTTAATCCTAGAGAGATAATGAAGGTAGTCCATCCATCTAGTTGTGATGGAATAAGCATGATGCACCACACCATTCTGGAGGGTGTGCACTATGGTGGTGGGGTTGATTTCAATCCATATGATGTCATATCAATAATAATTGATAATATTAAATGTAATAATGAAACTATACATCTTGGATTCTTTTGAGGAGGCAGTACCATAGGTACCATAGAAGCAACCAATAATTTTTTCATTGTGATCTATGTACTCCGCACCACAACCTAAGGGACTCTGGGTTCCTTTTGAGGCATCGTCCGTATTTATTTTGATCCAGCTAGGGATGGGAGCTCTCCATAAGAATTCAAAAATTCCACTCAGTTGTTTCTATCTCCCATAAATTCTCAATAGATGAATAATAATAAAATCCTTGAAATATTAGTTATAGGGACTGGTTTCAATCATGAGAGCTTCTTTAATAGTAGTGATAATCCTCACTTAAGCTGTATGAAAATTGCAGATATTATTATGATCAATAACTGAATATTTTTTCTACCAAATAACATGTAGTAGTTCCATGACAACAACCATGAATAGGTGCTCAATCTATTGAGAAAAATATGCAACAGTTCACCTTTGGAGATTCTTCTAAATAGAGTTTAAATATGGCCATCTGAGATAAAAAATGTCAAATATCAACTTTCATAATGCATATGTAGCATCACAAGATAAGAATAATTGGTCAGTGTCTTCTCTATGTTGGTTACACAAATGAAATTTAGAGAAAATTTGAATACCAAGTAATTGTAAATATCTATTAATGGGTTTTTAGTTACGGGATATTCTCCAGACAAGAGTGGATCTGGAGGGTCTAATCCATGACTTGTCAAAGATTTTTAACCATTAAAAGTCATGATTTTCACAAATTAAATTCTGATTATAAAACAATTTTCAGTCAAAAATTCTATTTTTTCATGTTCCCAATAAAAAGTCCTCTGTATTAGCAAAATAATATTTTTTATTATAGTGCTAATATCATTGGGTATGTTAAGATTCAGAGAGTTTAATAGATCATTTATAGAAATATTTGTATTGGAAAGTAAGTTCATGGGGTAAACCATAGAGATAATAGGTTATCCATTCCATTTATACAAACAAAAAAATCAACGAAGATTCTATATTAACTGTACAACTTGAGTGAGGCATAATTTTAGTGAAAGAGTTTCTGATGGATGACCAGATATAGGAGTCAACATAAATCAAATTTCCTTTCTTTGGTTTATTAAAAAACCTACTTTTAAAGAAATTAAAAAACATGTAATTTTTATTTAAAAGGTTCCAATTAAGCCTGGAATGAAAGGAATTATTTAATAAATCAATATTCTTGATACCAATCCCACCATTAGCAAGAGGCTCACAAAAATCGATCCATTTAATGGTGAAAAGATTTCTTTATAGAGTGATTCCACTCCAAAAAATGTTTCTGATGCGGACATTATGCTTTTTTAGCAGAACAATGGGCCATTTATAAATCTTTAGAGAATAAATCATTTAAGAAAAAATGGTGAATTTGACAAGAAAATTTATTAAATTTAGAGATAAAGATTTTCATTTCCAAGAGGAGATATGATTATTTATTTTCTCTACTATTTTAGAAAATTAGTTACTTTTAGGATCTCCTCAAAAGATAGGGACCCCCAAGATGAGTAAAATAGAATAATCCCTCTTTGATGCCCAAATATTTTATGATGTTTATTTTTCTAGAAACTGTAAATATTTTTATAAATAAGATAAATAATTCTTTCAAGTTTATGGACTGACTAGAGTTCTCTTCCAAGTGAGAGAGGGAAAATTAAATATTTTGGTTATCTAACTTGTATCCTTGAATAAATAAGATGATTTCATCCACATAGAAGATATGAGAAGTAAAAATAATATTTATAGAGGAAATAATGGGATCTATTTTTCCATGATTAACCAAGAAACTAAGGATTCTTATTAAGTAACCCTATATAATAGTAAAAATTATTTCAAATAGGGGGTTTCCCAATCTAAAACCTTTAGTGAAATTAAAGTAACCCTTTGGAGAACCATTAATAAGAATAGAAATGTGAGAAGAGGAGAAGAGGGTTTTGATTTTGTGGATGATCATTTCATTGAATCCAAAATTACAGAGGTCCTTATAAATAAAACTCCAATCCATAGTGTAAAAAAAATTATAATGTCAAGTTTAATAGCAATGATTACAACCCTATTAGATTTATTTAAATGATTTGGGCATTTAGAGTCTATGAAAATTAAATATTGGATGTTTTTACCTTTAAGGAATCAAAACTGATTCCAAGAGATAATTTTATTAGTTATAGGATAAATTATATTCGCTAGGAGGTTAGAGATAATTTTATAGAGAGTGTTAATTAGATAAACAGGCCAGAAAACGTGGATTTTAGAGACATTTTACAAGGTCCTGGTGGTGAATGAGGTGGTACCAAAACACACTGCCTTTGGGAGGTATAGGGTTCGATTCCTAGGATCCCACTCCTAGGAGAATTTATCCTTGACCCAGATCCGCTCATCTTTTAGGGTCACCCAGTCCCTGAATGGGTGGAGAAAATGAGGCTCAACCCACCCTTGATAACAGATTGCTATGTTTAACCATCGCTGGTCGGGATGTCATTCTATGACATGTTATGACATCTTAGTTGGAAACATATCCATCCCATTTGGGGCTTTCTATGGAGTGAAATCTTCGTGGGGAGGGGGTTTCTTTGTGTGAAGGGTTTGAAATTTCCACAAATGAGGATTCCCTCTCAGAAAGTTAAATAATTGGGAATTAAGAACCTGATGGAGGATACCATTGGAAAAATTATTTGACCATATTACAGACATCATTTTGAACAATTTCCCAATAATACGAAAAAATGATAGAAAATTCATCATTCTTAGGGGAACTATTTGGCTTCAGGCTAAAGACAGTATCTTTAATATCATGTTAAAGGGGGGGAACTTGTCAGGAGGGTGTTTTTATCATTGCTAACCATGAAATGAATGACATCAGAAAATAATTTGTTTTCTAATTAGGGACCATTAAGATTATTTCAAAATTAATAGATAATATGATTAGCTAGACCTTCCTCATTATCAATTATATTATCCCCATATTTTAGAAAGTTAAGTGGTCGACAATCATTATTAGTTCATTGTAGAGCATTGTATAATTTAGTGTTCCTATCACCATGTTTGATCCATTTTATTTTGAAGATCTATTTTTTAATATTATCATTTATAGAAATCAATGAGTTAAGTTTAGTACAAAGATAAATTTATTTTTGAGGGTCAATAGAAAAATCATAATTTATAGAGGATACCTGAATTTGATTAACATTTGATTCCCAATAATAAATTGTATTATTAATTTTATATGCTTTTTCTTTATACCAACCTTTTAAGTTTTTGTTTTAAGAATTTCAATTTCATGATACAAGAAAAGGGATCACTGCCAAAATTTATATAATTATAGGTTTCTTTAATAATGTTAACACAATCTATAACTGAATCCAAGGAATTAGTAAATCTAAAAGGAAGTATTTTCCTTAAATTTCTGGTACAAAGACTAAATAAAATTATATAATGGTCTGAATTTAATCTAGTAAGGATAATACTTGAAATAATGTCCCATTTTTCAAGGGCTTGATTGTTAATGAAACATTTTTCATGCTTACTAGCTACTACCCTATTATAGTGTCTTATATACCAAGTATATTTGGCCCCAAATTGGTTGATTTCAATAAAATTATTGTCTTCAATTCAAGATTAAAATTCCCAAATATATGTAATAGAGTGAACTTGACCCATTTTTTCACTTGGACTAAGGATGGAATTAAAATATCTAAGGATGATCCAAGGATCGTGAATTGTGCTATTTAAAAAGGATAGGTTATTCCATAGGATTATCCTATCATGATTCCTATATTTGGCATAAATAAAATTGCAAACCATATGTGAATTTTGAAAGTTAATTTCACAGGTAAACTTTTGGTCATCTATGTTATAAACACTAACATTATTTATAGATAAATGAGAAAATATCTAAGTAGATTCCATTGAATAATTTTTAGTGATAATGCTAATAATATCATAACTAAAGTGATCTAAACCATCAAATCTAGAAGAAAAATTAATTTTAGGATCTGAAATAGAAAAACAGTTGGTTTATGAGTACAAATATTTTTTTTTAAATAGTTAATAGTGTCATAGTTTGAAATAACCTGATAGTTCCAATATAGTATATCCATTTGAACCTATATTTAGGGTTCAAACCCCCTTTTTTACCTCCATAGTTCTCCCTCCGTATTGGTTTTATAATTGGTTTGGAATTATTTTCCGCAAAAGAAGAGAAGTCTTTATCCTTCTTGGTCATATAAGAGTCAGGAGAATTTATAATGTTAGATTTACCTACCTTAGACTCCATGTAAGTTTTTTTCTCTTCACCAGTGGTTCTTTTAGAAAATAAGGGCTTTGATTTAGTATTTAGATCCTGGGAGTTTTGTTGCATGGTGTTACCCTCTTTGGATAAGGGGATAATAAAACCTGCAGCAGTAATAGTTATAGAATTATTTAAAATCATAGAATTTTCCTACATAGTTATTTTTTTATATCCTTTAGAGGTTTTGGAAAAACATCATTGATAGATTTCACAGTTGAGTCATGTAAATGATCTATAATTCCTTTAAAGGGGCATTAGTCATTAGAGTTTCACTGCTGATGTTGACAATCAAGATCAACCTCCTCATTTTTTTCTTTATAAGATAATTTATCCTCATCTCCAAACACATATGAATCAATTGATTCATTATGTAACAGATTAGAGGTTGAGTTGGGATAAGGATAATTTCCAAAATTAGGGTCTTGAACTGAATTTGGACCCACAGTTTTTATTCCATTGTTGATCTCTTGGTATTCAAGTGATAGTTCTTTCTGGGTCTGGTTGAAAATATCTCTAACAGTATTAGCAATTTCATCATCAATTTCATCATACTAAGCTTCATTTTCTTCTTCCTAAACCAATTCATTCCAATAATTTCTAGAATCATCCTTTCATATATTCATGAAATCTTTCTTTTTCACTCATATTTTATTTTTATTATTTCTGGAGGGCTCATCATTATCAAAAATTGGACCTTTTCCTTTTATATGCCTTTTTACTTCCTTTTATTCCATATTAGTGGGTGGTAGAATTGGTTTTTTAACCACTCTATAGTTGGAAATTGAATTCCCAATTATATTTCATAATTCATAGAATGAAGGTTTGTGATCATATTCCACCTTAACGTCTACTCAATATTCATTAAAATTGAAGCTAATAACATGTGATAATTTTGGATCCAAATTAGCCTCTACAATAACCCTGGAATATATTCCTAGCTCCCCATTTAGTGTATACTGATCAATCTTCAAGGTGACACCAATATAAGAAGTGATATCATTTAGAAACTTTAGGTGCCTTAATACCCAGTTTAGTCTATGTAACCTGATTCATATTTATTCCATAGAATTCCTATGTGTGAGGGGATTAAAGAAAAGTTCATGCTCGGATAATCGAAGGAATCCAGATTTCAATTGGAGATTTCTAGTTTTCCAAATAAGGTTTAAATCATCATGGGCCCAAATTATAATGTGGTAATTACCTTTCCCAATTGGAATAGGTTTCCAATTGGTTTTCCCCAACAATGAGAGATTAAAAGTTTTATATTAGAGATAGACAATGGTTTTTTCTTTTTTAAATAAGTAATTCACCCCAAAAATATAAAACTTACACATGTTAAGCCTTTGTTGTAGGGATTTGGGATCAGCATCTACTGATAAACAATCATCCTCTAATTTTTTGTATGGGGGTATCTTTAATGTGGTCTCTTTGTGTAGATATGATCCTTTAAGAACTTCTAAAAAATAGATTACTTTATGATTTGATTGAATATTATGATTCAGATCAGCTTTGAGTAAAGTATTTTTCTCTGGTGCTTCAATAACAGTCCTTTCAAAAGCGCATTCCCATTCTAGATCTAATGATCCCATGATGATTTTATATTTCTAGATCTAGTGAATCGAAGGGGATCAATTTCTGGTCTTCAGAGAAACAAGAGTTTGAAAGGAGACTATTTGTAGAATTTCTTAGAGATCTACTCCCATTATTCCTTTTAATTAGTGTCATGATATATTTTTAGTTATTTCATGGTCATGGAGTAACCATTATCTACCTTATTTCCATCCTATGGAAATCAAAAATATTTCTCATGTGTATATATATCTTATCATCTCCACATAGCGGTGTAACTCATTTGTCATCACCACTTTACATGGATAGTTATAATGATATATTTAATAAAATATATATGTTATAAATTATACTATTATTATTCTGTAATGGTTAATTATTATTTACCTTTCTTTCATTCCATCCATCGAAAAATGTAAACAACTTTCATGCATACGTGCGGCCTACCATCTCCATGAACGGTGCAATTAATTTTACTATCTCTACATTTTATGGAAGAATATAAATATATAAATTTATTTATAAATAATGAATATATATGATATTAATATCATTATTAACAATCTATAAAATATGTAACCATTATCAAATTATAAATACTAAGAATATCAAACAAAAACCTATATAAAAAACAAAGCATTTGACACTCTGAAGATTGTTTTTTTATAAATAATTATTAATAAATTGTTGATAAGATTATGTAAGAAAATAATATATGGTATTATATATATGATTATGGTTATAGATTACTTTAATAATAAATCTTTTTTTATTATAAATTAGTTTAAAATTCATGAAAAGAAAGATAGAACTAGAGGTAATGGTTTTATGTTAAAATCTCATTATTTTTCAGAATTATTTATGATTAAGTTTATTATGATAAAGTTTCATGATCTACCTCTCAATATTATCATGAATTTTCTTCTAATATGGTTTTTTTGGGGAATAAATGTTTTCATTTCATTTTTCTCTCTTTAGGTATTCAAGAGATCAAAATAATTGTTTTTAGGAAAAATCAAATTTATTTCTCTTTCTAGTAAAAAATCCTTTTTTCCATGACCATGTTTTGAAAAAAAAATTAAAAAATGTTTTATTATCCTATTATTATTTAAATTCATTTTTACCAATAATTTTATTTTTACAAAAAAAATAAAAGGAATCTTTTTTCATTTTCTGAATAATGTATTTTTAACATTTTACAAAAAATGTGAAAGGAATGTTTTTGGGAAATACATAGCATGAATAGAATTTCTTGGTGTCATTTACACTCAATGATTTGAAAATTAATTTAAAATATTTAAAGGTTATTTTCAAATAAAATACTTATTCTTTATATTGTGGAAATTTTTATATTGGAAAGATTTGATTTCAAAATGAAAAGGTTTTTTTCCTTAAAAAACATTCCAAATATATTCTAAATAAATTTTCATCTATGATAACATCCTTCGGTGTTACTTAGGACTTACTGATGATATAATCCAATGATACCATATTTATTCCTTCCCTAGATGTTCTATAGTTATAATTATATTAAATCAATGAAACTTGTTTTCTTTTCAATGGTTTAATTTATGATGAATATTTTTAAGATCTCATGGAATACATATGAATGGATTTATAATTATGTAATGGGTGGGAACATAATTATATAGACCTAAAATACATTGGGTAAAGATTAATGTTCTATGAGATCAAAGTGTACGTTGGAGGTAATCTTAATCCCAAAATAATATGGTACATGGGAGGTTATCCCAAGCCTGAAATAAGAGGGTATATAGAAGATTATATCAAGACCGAAACAAGAGGGTACAATGGAGGTTATCCCAATAATGAAATGGGTATTTAGGTGGTTAGACCAATCCTAACATGTTATGAATATCTTGGTGGGGATCCTTGATATAAGATATCTATGATTATGAATATCTCACACTTCATTCAAATCTTTGATGACATGATTTTATAAAAATTTTATATTTTCATGGACCATGTTACTTGATTAATTTATGATTTATGACTTATGTAATATCAAAATTTATGACTTTATTCAATATTGGGATATATAAGATGATGGGTATGATTTTAAAGTGTTAATATCATGTTCTCATACCCTTATTCTCATGTTATGCTCAATGATCATTGATATCTCCCTTGTTTACCCTTACTAAGCATATGAGATCACTTTTTTTTTGTTTCCTTTACTAAGGTTATGGAGAAATGTATTATGTACAGTATTTATAGTAAGGGTGAAATTTATAAATAATTAAGTGTGAGATGATTAATATATATTATGAACAAGTTATTTATGATTCTAGGTTTCAAAAGATACAGAACTTATATGATTCTGGTAGGGATCATAATGTTATGTAATAAATATTATTCTTTTAAGATGTAAAATTTATATATGAAAATTATGGGTCACTATATCTTTAATTTACCCATTTGTGGTTATTTTCAATAGCATCAAATACTTTTAAGTCAATATGTCTTATTTTATCTATTTTCCTTATTCCCCTTTTTGATAAAAAAAATATAAAGGAATGGATTGCAACAAGTCTTCAACCAGCATCTCCTTACACTTCTAATTTTTCTATTATACTTGAAACAATTGAAAGAGGATTGAAAAAAAAATGTATGCTGAGTTAATTAATAACTTTTTTAATTTATTTTTTAAATCAGAATTCACTTCATATAAAAAAAATTTAACATGAGATTTGTTTTTAGTTTTTATGATTTTACATAATGAAATTTTGGTAACTAGAATGCTGAAGAACTTAATAAGGTTTGGGTAAATCCGATAGTATAATTTTTCCTAATAGTTATATTCAGTGGATTTTATAGAACTAATGTATTTTTAGATAAAATAATAAATAGATAAAGAAAAATATTTAGTTCATTAATATATGAATATTTTTTTGTCTATTCTATCACTACTGACTCCAAGATTTTGATAATTTTACCATTAAAGTTTGTTAAAAAATCATCTATAAATAGATCTACACATTGAGAATCATAAGGAATATAGTGATAGATAATTCTAACAGTCATTGATAATTTTTAAGTAGTGAATTTTCCCATTTCTAATAGAGATTCTAATTAGTGTAATTATTTTATCCTTGCGTGTTTTGTATTAAGAGCTACATCTTTTTAGGCTTAATTGTAAAGATATTAATATTTCTAATGTAATTATTGATTTACTATTCCGGAATAATTAAGGTATTATAAGGATAGGACGATATAGTTTTTGGGTCTATAACACAATACCTACTAGAAGGTTAAGCTAAGGGATTTTATAGATAGACAGATATACCTTCTAATAAGTTTAAAAATGAGGATAGCTTCCAATATCTTAAAAAATGAGGATACATAAATTCAGGACTACAAACTTCCATACTGCTAAAGTTAAAGTGTGTGGTTTTATAATATACTTTTAAAAATAGTATTGGGTTTGTTAAATAATACTCTGTGTTTTTTTAAACTTCTATTGTACTAATTTATATATTATTAGCGTCTTTAAATTTTTTATTTTCATTATTATGATTTATTATATTGTATTTTCATAAAATAGTGACAAAATTATTTTCATTGTTCCTATTGAATTTATTATAATTTAATTTCCTACTACATCCACAATTTTTACTATGATATTTGAATTGATTTGTATTTTATAAATCTAGTGAGAAAAACCTGATAATTAAAAATGTTTAGTTAAATTTTTAAATCTACAATTCCCTTCCCCCCCCCCTTATATATTTTAAACATTACATCCTTGGGAAAAAATTGTATTAGAGAAAGTCTCTACTTGATTTTTATAGTATTTTAATTTTATGTTAGTATATTATAATTTCATCTTAGTTTCCTAATAGTAACTGTGTTGGTAGGGTAAATTTTGTTTTTGTAATGGCAGGTTTTCTGGTAGGAATACTTTAAAATTTAAATTTTATGAGACCACCTATTTCTGTTAACCAGATTATGATTAATTGAATGATTGTATGAAGTCATTTATTATCAGTACTAGAGTTGAAAATTTATCATGATGACTAGAAATTAATATGTTTCAGAGAAAGAGATTTTTCATTTTTTATATAAGGAAAATATGGGATATTAGATAAATTATAAAATGTGTAACACTTTGTTATGATATGTGACTAAGAACATTTATTTATATATATCTTCCTATAAAATAATAATTCATATTTTGAAAAAGCTAGATATTATTCTATTGGAGGCGAAAATATGTATCAACCTCTAAAAGATATTATTTTTTTAAAAAACTGTGCATATTAGGACAAAGAACCATTCTAGAATCAAGGAATCAAGTGTTTTCAAATATCATGTACATCACACAACATTCATGTCTCATGAGAAACTTTCATGTCCCACATATAACCAATTTGTGTGAGATAAGCAATACTGAATATCAAATTTTTGATGTTACTCTATGATCCTTGAAACATTAGAGAATGTTCTTGCATGAAACATCGAAAGTTTGCGTGAAATCCCGATATTGTAATAAAAATCACTTTGTGAGATAAAGTCAATGTCAAAACATCAAACTTTCATGCTCACATACCAGTGGAAAATTAATGGTAAGAGAGTAACCCAGTTGCATGACACATATGGTATTTCACACATACTAGCACCGATTTCAGCTATAAATAAAACCTCACCCCCCCCCCTACACACACACATTACAATAATCTCTATAATTCGAAGTTTCTTATATTGATAGTGCAACCTCTTATTCTATGACATCATACAACTCCAAAACTCATGGATTACCAAAGGTAGGGAACTTGTGTGACGGATGTCACGACCCACCCTCGGGGTCCGTGCCGTGACTACCCCAAGCCCGCCTTCCATAGGCCAGGGGCTGGCGACTAGCACCAAGGCGTAAATCCCGGTAAAAAGGGAAGGCATTGCCTTTGATAAGTAAACACACACCACAGAGAAAGCAAGCGGAAAGTAAACACTAAACAAGCAGAGTACAACTGAAAGTGCGGAAAAGTAAATGGGCCAGTATACAACCCAAACTGAAAGTAAAGTACAACTCGAAAAAGGAAAAACAGCAACTGTAAAGTAAAGGCCGCTACTCCGAGCTGTCCACTGGAAATCCCACCTGAAGGGTGGGTACAGATAGCACCTCTGCTCCACGGGTCCCGCCGTCCGCTCCGAGCACGTCCCGCCCAGTGGTCCACCTCCGGGTACCGTCCCGCTGTGCAAGCCTCAGCTAAGGTCAACGCTGTCCGTCGTCTGCAACCAACACAACGTAGTGCGGGCAAAGCCCGTGCAGGGGTGAGTATAAGCTACTCAGTAGGGACCCCGAGACCCCTGAAGGTCTCTCAAATCCACAAAGGATAAACCACAAAGAAAAGTACAATCACGAAGTAACAACCGACACTACTTAGGTATATGCCCATACATATACCTAAGTCATCAATTAAAATACGCTCCAACCTCCGAGCCCAAGTACAACCCAGTCCACGCAGGAAAGTATACGTATTCCACATAGGAAAGCAAAACATAATCCACACAGGAAAGCAACAGGATTCAGCTCACACAGGTAAACTTCTTCAAGGACGATAAAGATGATCACTGATCCATCTAAGTCGTCGGACCCACGAAGGATCGTTAGGTAACTAACCCCCGCAGAAGACCCACACAGGATCGGGCTCACACAGAACCTGTAGGCGCTGGCTCACACAGAACCGCTGAGCGCAAGGACCCACACAGGATCGGGCTCACACAGAACCTGTAGCACTGATCCACGTAGGATCGCTGAGTGCTGTAGTCGTCGTCGTCGAATCCACACAGGATCTCTGTACTGTCGTCGTCGAATCCACTCAGGATCTCTGTACTGTCGTCGTCGCAGTCACAGTAGCAGTCGTAGCAGTAGAACAGTCGCAGCCAGCACTAGGGTTCCCGCACACAGCTAGCTCGTTCGGAGGGTCCGCTCCACGAGCCGAGAGGCTGATACATCAACTGTCACAAAGACCAGAGCTGATGTATCAAAAAGTTCCGTATCGTCAACAGGAACTCAACGCAACAGACGGCGCGTCGATCGGACGCCCGGTCTGAGAGTTATTGGCATTTTCGTCTCCGGGGCCCGGTTGGTTTTTAAGGCAAAACCAACCCGACCGTACTCCACCTGCGTCCAAACCTCGGGCGGAGTATGCCAAAAGATCCGTCTCACTAAGAGGAACACTACGCGACTGACGGCACGTCAATCGGACGTCCGTAGCTCAAGATATGAGCATTTCCGCTCCGAAGGCCCGGTTGGTTTCGTGAATGAACCAACCCGGCCGAACTCAAAGTAAACCGAAACCTTGAGTGCGATATACCGAAACGACCGTCACGATCCAAGGATCGCGTTGCCGCATACGGTTCGTTATTCGGAGGTCCGAGGCTCAAGTTATGAGCCAAAAACCGAAACTGGTCCGAAACGGGGGGGTCCGGGTCCGGGCCGACCCGGCCCGACCCCCCCCCCCCCCCCCGGGGGGCGGCGCGGTGGCGGCGCGGCGGCGCGGCGGCGGCGGCGCGGCGGCGCGGCGGCGGCGGCGCGGCGGCGGCGGCGGCGGCGCGGCGGCGGCGGGCCGCGGTGGCGGCGGCGGCGGCGGGCCGCGGTGGCGGCGGCGGCGGGCCGCGGTGGCGGCGGCGGCGGGCCGCGGTGGCGGCGGCGGCGGCGGGCCGCGGTGGCGGCGGGGTGCCGCGAGGTGGGTGGCACGCGGGGCTAAGCCCCGCGTTTTGCTGGAGGGGCGGCGCGGCACAAGGGCCGCGCCCCATTTTTTTCAAAGAGCCCCCCCCCACGTGGGGGGCCTGCTGGTGGAACCGAGGGGGCAGCCGGCCCCCTCCCTTTAAAGAAACGCCCCCCCTCTTAAAGAGGGGGGTTTTCATGGTTGGCCGGGGAATTAAATTCCCCGGTTTTAAGTCATCCGGCCGGCCAGTTGGCCGGCCGGTTTTCTCAAACGGGACCGGAATTTCCGGTCCCCTTCTTCGGCTTCCGATGCCGGCGGCCCGGCCGCCGGTCTTGCCTTCCGCCGCGGCCCGGAACCGGCCGCGGTTTCCTCGTCCCGCCGCGGCCCGGAACCGGCCGCGGTCTTCTCGTCCCGCCGCGGCCCGGAACCGGCCGCGACGTTCGTCATCCGGCGCGGTGCGTCGGCACCGCGCCCCTTCGCCGTGCTTCGATTCTTTTCAACGCGGCGCGACGGCGTCGCGTTCTTGAAGATTTTTCCTCGTCGTGGCGCGACGGCGCCGCGTAAATTAATAAGCACGATCATCCGCGTGGTGCGACGGCACCACACCTCTTGCTTCCACCCGCATGAATAATCATGAACGATGGAGGGGGGTTCGGCCGTGTTCGTGCGGTCCGGCCCCCCTCACGTTAAATTAAAAACGCAACTTAAAATAAATCAAGTCACACGTTAGTCTTGATATAATCACGATCAAGAATAAAAAAAGTAAACCAAAAGAAAACGACAACCCCTACCTCGGGTTTAAGATTCAAAGGTTCGGCTAAGCTCCGCGGAAGACGGCGTCGCGGAGGTCGGGTGTCGCGGTCGTCGTTCGTCAAATCCGTTGACGAAGTGTTATGCCCGAAGAGACACGACGTTGGCGGTTCTTCGTTGAGGATAAAGACGTTCTTCGTTCTTCGTCAGAGCTTGAAGATGAAGGGAAAGCTCTCAAATGACAAACAAAGAACTCCAAATAAAATAAGACTACCTCTTATTTTATTAACACAACACAAAAGAATTTCAAAGTTTGAAATTCAAAAAGGGGTTTAACTCCCTTAATTAAATAAGGGTAACTTAAGCCATTAAAAGAGGTGTTAAAGGAGTTGGGAGGATTTGAAAGGTTTAGGGGTTCGTGTGGGCCCCACCACACTTAATCCTCCCAAGGGAGGTTAAGTGGGTGTGGGTCCCACTCCCAACCTCCTTAGATAGGTTTTAACAAGATAAAAAAAAAATTGTTCTACACAATTTTATTTAACTCAAACTAAAAACCCCAAAACGTAACTTTCAACCCGCAACAAACGCAACTCCCGAAAAGGTCTCTTTAAGCGAATATCGGCGCTGCGAGTTCATCGGTGCCCTCGGATTTCAATTCCGAGCACCGGATCAAAAGTTAGGAATTCCCGCTCGTTCGTTCACTGAACGTACCCGAGCCAAACTTCGGAAATTAATTCCGGGCACTCCGGGCCTCGGAATCAGGTGCCGTCAGAAACCGCGCTCTTGTAAAATTCTAAAGAAAATTAAGAAAAAAATTTCCCTTGAATTTTACGGGTCTTTACATTACTCCCACCTCAGGGCTTTACGTCCCCGTAAAGATACAACAAAAACTAGGGAAACAAAAGAGGGTACTGAGCACGCATCTGGGCCTCCCGCTCCCATGTGCTCTCCTGGAGATTCCCGTGCTGCCATCTGATGCGCACAAGAGGAATCGATCGCCCACGCAGGACCCGCTCCTGTCGATCCTCTATCTCCACCGGGACCTCCGTAAAAGTCGCCCCATCGTCAACGTCAAGCTCCCCATGGTCAATGATGTGCGTCGGGTCGTGCACGTATCTCCTCAGCTGGGATACGTGGAAGACGTCGTGCACCCGGTGCAACTGAGGTGGTAGAGCCAGGCGATAAGCCACCTCGCCAATCCTGCTGAGAATCTGGAAGGGTCCGATGAAGCGCGGAGATAACTTGCCGCCTCGGCCAAATCTCCGAATACCATGTCGAGGTGAGACCCGCAAGAAGACGTGGTCGCCATCCTCGAACTCCAGTGGCCTCTGCCTCCTGTCAGCGTATGACTTCTGCCGGCTCTGAGCTGTCCTCATCCGCTCCTGGATGACCTGGACCTTCTCTGTCGTGGCCTGGACCATCTCCGGTCCCACCAGTGCTGACTCCCCAGGGTCTGTCCAGCACAAAGGAGATCTACATGGTCGGCCGTACAACGCCTCGTACGGTGCCATCCCGATGGTGGAGTGGTAGCTGTTGTTGTACGCGAACTCCACCAAGGGTAGGTGGTCCTCCCAGCTACGACCAAAGTCGAGGACACATGCGCGGAGCATGTCCTCGAGAGTCTGAATGGTCCTCTCCGTCTGACCATCTGTCTGAGGGTGAAAAGCTGTGCTAAGACGTAGCTGCGTCCCGATCGCCTCCTGTAACCCCTTCCAAAGCCGGGAAGTAAAGCGGGCATCTCGATCGGAGACGATAGATGATGGCACGCCGTGGAGCCGCACAATCTCCTGAACGTAGAGACGTCCCAAGCTCTCCACTGAGCCCTGCTCTCTGATGGGTAAGAAGTGTGCCGACTTGGTGAGTCGGTCAACAATCACCCAGATGGAGTCGTGACCTCTGGAAGAGCGTGGAAGTCCAGTCACGAAGTCCATAGATATGCCGTCCCACTTCCACTCCAGAACCTCCAAGGGCTGTACCAAGCCTGCTGGTACCTGATGCTCTGCCTTCACCTGCTGACAGGTGAGGCATCGAGAAACGAACTCTGCTACTGCCTTCTTCATGCCCGGCCACTAATGCTGTCGTCTGAGGTCCTGGTACATCTTCGCCACTCCAGGATGTACCGCCAAAGGAGAAGTGTGAAACTCCCTCAGCACTTCCTCTCGCAAAGCGACTGGTACCATGGTACGTCCTCTGAAAAGGATGTCGTGCTCTGCTCCAAGGGAGAAACCATCAGGTGCCTGTCCTGAGGATATCTGTGCACGCCGTGTCTCACAGTCAGCGTCCCCATGCTGTGCCTCCCTGACCCGCTGCAGTAGTGGAGGAGTGACTGTGAGAGACTGAAGAAAGGCTGCTCCATCTCTATCCACGAAGGATATCTGCAAAGAGGCTAGCTGCTCCGTCGCCTCCTCAAGTAGCTGAATGCCCGTCCTCCTGCTGAGGGCATCGGCTACTACGTTCCCCTTCCCAGGAGTATAGACTATCTCAAAGTCATAGTCCTGGAGGAACTCGATCCATCGTCGCTGTCTCAGGTTCAGGTCCTTCTGCGAGAAGATATACCTGAGACTCTGATGATCGGAAAAGACTGTAAAGCGCTCTCCCATCAGATAATGTCGCCATGTCTTCAGAGCGAAGACCACTGCTGCTAACTCCAGGTCATGGGTAGCGTAGTTCTGCTCATGCGGTCTCAACTGTCGTGATCCATAGGCGATCACTGCCCGCTCCTGCATCAGAACACATCCGAGTCCGGTCCCTGATGCATCGCAGTAGACTACGTACCCTACTCCTTCCTCAGGCAATCTCAAGATAGGTGCGCTAGTCAATCTCTGTCTCAGCTCCTGGAAGCTCTGCTGACATCTGTCTGACCATACGAAGGGTTTCCCCTTCTTCGTCAAAGCTGTGAGTGATGCCGCAACTCTGGAGAAGTTCGGCACAAATCTCCGATAGTATCCAGCTAGTCCCAAGAAACTCCGAACCTCAGTCACGCTCCTGGGTGGCTCCCATGCTAACACAGCCTCAATCTTCGCGGGATCCACTGCAACTCCCGCCTCAGAGATAACGTGTCCCAAAAAGTGGACCTCACGTATCCAGAACTGGAACTTCGAGAGCTTACCATAAAGCTGGTGCTCTCGGAGTGTGTCAAGAACAACTCGCAAGTGATAGGCGTGCTCCTCCTCTGTTGTAGAGTAAATCAGAATGTCGTCGATGAAGACCACGACAAACCGATCGAGGTATGGATGAAAGATCCTGTTCATGAGAGACATGAACACTGCTGGAGCATTGGTTACACCGAAGGGCATAACCAAGAACTCATAGTGGCCATACCGACATCTGAAGGTCGTCTTCTGCACATCCTCGTCTCTGACTCTGAGCTGATGATAGCCTGACCTGAGGTCTATCTTCGAGAACCACCGTGCTCCCTTGAGCTGATCAAAGAGGTCATCAATCCTCGGTAGCGGATACTTGTTCCTCACTGTCACCTGGTTCAGGCGACGATAGTCAACACAAAGTCGCAAGCTCCCGTCCGCCTTCTTGGCGAACAATATTGGGGAAGCCCAGGGTGAAACACTGGGTCGGATGAATCCCTTGCCCTGCAAGTCCTCCAACTGTACCCGTAGCTCTCGAAGCTCGGCGGGGGCCATCCGATATGCTGGAGTGGATATCGGGGCTGTCCCGGGGTACAAGTCAATATAAAAGTCTACCTCTCTGCGAGGAGGTAGCCCTGGAACGTCGTCGGGAAAAACGTCCGCAAACTGATCCACCACTGCAGGAAAACCAGGACTCCGCACGCTAACTGCTCCAAGGATAAGGCTAGCCAACTGATGAGTGATGGGTTGTCCTCTCCTCCGCGGAAGTCCATCCTGTGCTGCTAAGGCTCCCTTCTCGCCGGTGAAGGTGAACCTGCTCCCGTCGGTGCGTACACAACGCACCTTGCGCCTAAAACAGTCAATCTGTGCATGGACCGTAGACAGCCAATCCATGCCCAAGATGACGTCGTAAGGCCTCGACGCTGCTACAAGAAGATCCCAGCCGAAGCTCTCGCCTCCTAGAGTAAGCTCACACTGCCGGCACCAGTGCGTAATCGTCGAGTCTGCTCCCGTAGGAGTCTCTAGCCGTAAGGATCGAGCCAACGGCTCTGTCGGAATCTCCGAGCTCCGAACAAGGGCAGCGGCTATGAAAGAGTGACTCGCTCCTGTGTCTATAAGAACTGCAGCAAGGGTGGAATAGACACAGATAGTACCTCGAATCATATCAGGTGCGCCGTGGTCGTAGGCCTCTGCTGCCTGGAGCTGTGCCTGTCACTGCCCGCCAGCTCCCTGTGGTCGGGGTGGACCTCCTGGTGGTGGTGGTGGTAGAGCCTCAAAGCGTCGGCCACCACCAGCTGCTCGTCCAGCTCCTCTGCCTCGTCCGCCTCCTCCCTGCGGACTGCCACGGTCGACCCTCTGCCTCTGCCTCGGTGGTCCATCATCTGACTGCTGCTCCTCGGCACGGCGGGTCGGGCAGTCGCGAGCCATGTGGCCCTGCCCGCCGCACTAGTAGCACTGTCTGCCTCTCGTAAGACTGGCTCCGCGCTGTGTGCCCCGCACTGCTGAGCCAGTGCCCTGAGGTCGTCTGCCTGAAGGTCTGGTCTGTCTGGACCCCTGAGTCATCCGTCGACTGCCTGCTGCAGATGACTCTGCCACGTGCCGCCCTGCGGTGGGTCGCTGAGCTGGTGTAGACTCAGTAAGGAAGCTCTCGATCAGAAGGGCCCGCTCCAGTACTCCTGTCTGAGTCGGTATGCTGAGGGAGATCAGCGATGCCCTGATCTCGTGTCTCAAACCCTGCTCGAAGGTCCGGGCCCGGAAGAATGGGTCCCGTACCATGTCGGTCGAGTAGCGCGAGAGATCGGTAAATCTCGCTGAGTACTGGGCGACCGTCATGCTGCCCTGCCGCAGCTGTAGAAGCTCCTGGATACGCACCGCACGAAGGGTGGCTGGGACGAACTCTGAGCGGAAGAGGCTCTCAAAGTCCGTCCAAAGTAGAGATGCCTCATCGTGCACCTGGAGCATCAAGCTCCACCATCGTCCAGCTGCTGCGTGTAGTAGGCTCGCAGCGAGGATCACCATGAGGTCTGCTGGTGTCCTCACTAGCCTAAACACTCGAACCACTGCCTCCAGCCAGTCCTCTGCTGCCTGGGGATCCGTCTCCCCGCGAAACCTGGGCGGTCGCTGTCGCTGAAACTCATGCAGTGCGCTGAGGCGACGTGCATCGTCAGCGGCTGCTGCTGGAAGCATCGGGGGCTCGGCGGGTAAAGCTACCGCCGGTGCCACTACTGGAAAAGGGCCCTGCACCGAGGCCTCGTCGCTCGGTGGGCTGTCGTCTCGCTCGACTCTCGGAACCCTAGCTGGCTGCCATCGTGGGGCCATCCTGAAAAGGAAACAGGTGCGCCACGGTTAGAACAGTATACCTGGTGAGCTGATATAAGTAATCACAAAGAAAACTTTGAAACACACACGCAATCAATGTTTTCGTGCATTAAGTCGGAAATCAGAAGTCAGGGTCCTGGTGTACGGATACGTCGGCCGCCGCACCAACACTGGACTCCCTGGACTGATAACCACACTCAATACGCTAAACATTATTGCTTCACATAGAAAAGATCAGAGTTCGCGGTAGAACCGAACTCCTTTGATACCAATTTGTCACGACCCGCCCTCGGGGTCCGTGCCGTGACTACCCCAAGCCCGCCTTCCATAGGCCAGGGGCTGGCGACTAGCACCAAGGCGTAAATCCTGGTAAAAAGGGAAGGCATTGCCTTTGATAAGTAAACACACACCACAGAGAAAGCAAGCGGAAAGTAAACACTAAACAAGCAGAGTACAACTGAAAGTGCGGAAAAGTAAATGGGCCAGTATACAACCCAAACTGAAAGTAAAGTACAACTCGAAAAGGGAAAAACAGCAACTGTAAAGTAAAGGCCGCTACTCCGAGCTGTCCACTGGAAATCCCACCTGAAGGGTGGGTACAGATAGCACCTCTTCTCCACGGGTCCCGCCGTCCGCTCCGAGCACGTCCCGCCCAGTGGTCCACCTCCGGGTACCGTCCCGCTGTGCAAGCCTCAGCTAAGGTCAACGCTGTCCGTCGTCTGCAACCAACACAACGTAGTGCGGACAAAGCCCGTGCAGGGGTGAGTATAAGCTACTCAGTAGGGACCCCGAGACCCCTGAAGGTCTCTCAAATCCACAAAGGATAAACCACAAAGAAAAGTACAATCACGAAGTAACAACCGACACTACTTAGGTATATGCCCATACATATACCTAAGTCATCAATTAAAATACGCTCCAACCTCCGAGCCCAAGTACAACCCAGTCCACGCAGGAAAGTATACGTATTCCACATAGGAAAGCAAAACATAATCCACACAGGATTGTACAACACAATCCACACAGGAAAGCAACAGGATTCAGCTCACACAGGTAAACTTCTTCAAGGACGATAAAGATGATCACTGATCCATCTAAGTCGTCGGACCCACGAAGGATCGTTAGGTAACTAACCCCCGCAGAAGACCCACACAGGATCGGGCTCACACAGAACCTGTAGGCGCTGGCTCACACAGAACCGCTGAGCGCAAGGACCCACACAGGATCGGGCTCACACAGAACCTGTAGCACTGATCCACGTAGGATCGCTGAGTGCTGTAGTCGTCGTCGTCGAATCCACACAGGATCTCTGTACTGTCGTCGTCGAATCCACTCAGGATCTCTGTACTGTCGTCGTCGCAGTCACAGTAGCAGTCGTAGCAGTAGAACAGTCGCAGCCAGCACTAGGGTTCCCACACACAGCTAGCTCGTTCGGAGGGTCCGCTCCACGAGCCGAGAGGCTGATACATCAACTGTCACAAAGACCAGAGTTGATGTATCAAAAAGTTCCGTATCGTCAACAGGAACTCAACGCAACAGACGGCGCGTCGATCGGACGCCCGGTCTGAGAGTTATTGGCATTTTCGTCTCCGGGGCCCGGTTGGTTTTTAAGGCAAAACCAACCCGACCGTACTCCACCTGCGTCCAAACCTCGGGCGGAGTATGCCAAAAGATCCGTCTCACTAAGAGGAACACTACGCGACTGACGGCACGTCAATCGGACGTCCGTAGCTCAAGATATGAGCGTTTCCGCTCCGAAGGCCCGGTTGGTTTCGTGAACGAACCAACCCGGCCGAACTCAAAGTAAACCGAAACCTTGAGTGCGATATACCGAAACGACCGTCTCGATCCAAGGATCGCGTTGCCGCAGACGGTTCGTTATTCGGAGGTCTGAGGCTCAAGTTATGAGCCAAAAACCGAAACTGGTCCGAAACGGGGGGGTCCGGGTCCGGGCCGACCCGGCCCGACCCCCCCCCCCCCCCCCCGGGGGCGGCGCGGCGGCGGCGCGGCGGCCGGCGGCGGCGACGGCGGCGGCGCGGCGGCGGCGGCGCGGCGGCGCGGCGGCGGCGGGCCGCGGTGGCGGCGGCGGCGGCGGGCCGCGGTGGCGGCGGCGGCGGGCCGCGGTGGCGGCGGCGGCGGGCCGCGGTGGTGGCGGCGGCGGGCCGCGGTGGCGGCGGCGGCGGGCCGCGGTGGCGGCGGGGTGCCGCGAGGTGGGTGGCACGCGGGGCTAAGCCCCGCGTTTTGCTGGAGGGGCGGCGCGGCACAAGGGCCGCGCCCCATTTTTTTCAAAGAGCCCCCCCCCCCCCCCACGTGGGGGGCCTGCTGGTGGAACCGAGGGGGCAGCCGGCCCCCTCCCTTTAAAGAAACGCCCCCCCTCTTAAAGAGGGGGGTTTTCATGGTTGGCCGGGGAATTAAATTCCCCGGTTTTAAGTCATCCGGCCGGCCAGTTGGCCGGCCGGTTTTCTCAAACGGGACCGGAATTTCCGGTCCCCTTCTTCGGCTTCCGATGCCGGCGGCCCGGCCGCCGGTCTTGCCTTCCGCCGCGGCCCGGAACCGGCCGCGGTTTCCTCGTCCCGCCGCGGCCCGGAACCGGCCGCGGTCTTCTCGTCCCGCCGCGGCCCGGAACCGGCCGCGACGTTCGTCATCCGGCGCGGTGCGTCGGCACCGCGCCCCTTCGCCGTGCTTCGATTCTTTTCAACGCGGCGCGACGGCGTCGCGTTCTTGAAGATTTTTCCTCGTCGTGGCGCGACGGCGCCGCGTAAATTAATAAGCACGATCATCCGCGTGGTGCGACGGCACCACGCCTCTTGCTTCCACCCGCATGAATAATCATGAACGATGGAGGGGGGTTCGGCCGTGTTCGTGCGGTCCGGCCCCCCTCACGTTAAATTAAAAACGCAACTTAAAATAAATCAAGTCACACGTTAGTCTTGATATAATCACGATCAAGAATAAAAAAAGTAAACCAAAAGAAAACGACAACCCCTACCTCGGGTTTAAGATTCAAAGGTTCGGCTAAGCTCCGCGGAAGACGGCGTCGCGGAGGTCGGGTGTCGCGGTCGTCGTTCGTCAAATCCGTTGACGAAGTGTTATGCCCGAAGAGACACGACGTTGGCGGTTCTTCGTTGAGGATAAAGACATTCTTCGTTCTTCGTCAGAGCTTGAAGATGAAGGGAAAGCTCTCAAATGACAAACAAAGAACTCCAAATAAAATAAGACTACCTCTTATTTTATTAACACAACACAAAAGAATTTCAAAGTTTGAAATTCAAAAAGGGGTTTAACTCCCTTAATTAAATAAGGGTAACTTAAGCCATTAAAAGAGGTGTTAAAGGAGTTGGGAGGATTTGAAAGGTTTAGGGGTTCGTGTGGGACCCACCACACTTAATCCTCCCAAGGGAGGTTAAGTGGGTGTGGGTCCCACTCCCAACCTCCTTAGATAGGTTTTAACAAGATAAAAAAAAAATTGTTCTACACAATTTTATTTAACTCAAACTAAAAACCCCAAAACGTAACTTTCAACCCGCAACAAACGCAACTCCCGAAAAGGTCTCTTTAAGCGAATATCGGCGCTGCGAGTTCATCGGTGCCCTCGGATTTCAATTCCGAGCACCGGATCAAAAGTTGGGAATTCCCGCTCGTTCGTTCACTGAACGTACCCGAGCCAAACTTCGGAAATTAATTCCGGGCACTCCGGGCCTCGGAATCAGGTGCCGTCAGAAACCGCGCTCTTGTAAAATTCTAAAGAAAATTAAGAAAAAAATTTCCCTTGAATTTTACGGGTCTTTACAGACGGACCTCTCATGGGCCTCCATGTGTCAATTCTCATGTTTTAGAGTTCCTTGCACAACATTAATTAGAGCTAGTTAGGTTCACACAAGAGAATCTACCTTCATGCAACCCCATACTACATGAAAACTCTAAATTTTCATGAACATATGCCTCTAAAATATATAGAGGTGTCTTTTTATAGAACCCATGGTTCATACAACTCCACTTGAACACATAATTTTAGAGTTGTGTACAATAAAATTTGGATACTTGTATCTATACCTCCTTCCTCAAAAAATAATTATGCGCAAGTCAAGTGCTCAAGTACCCCACCCCATGTCAAACCTGTCTATCCATCTACAGATCTTCCATGTAAATAGTACTACCAACCCTCATATTTTTCACCCTTTTCTCCCAGCATGTTCCAAACTATTGTATTTCTCTTTTCTCTTAAGTGTAGGCCCTATAACGCCTGTCACTCATAAGAATAGGAACCCTAACAATGGGACCCCTAATTTCTAATCTTATACATTATTGGTTACACCATGAACTACCCAAGGGAAAATGTGTAGTAAATGATTAATCCCCAAGGGTGGATCATTAAAGAAAAATTCTCACCTTTCCTCGTATGGAGGACTTATGCTGAAACTTTCTCTCCTACTTGGAAATGGTCTCCATGGATGTGGGCCCCCAACAAAATCTGAGTTTTATGAAGTAACATTGTATATCCCAACATCCTAGTCAAATAACTTTAAACTATATGACATAATCATCTTCAAATGATGTAAAACTATAGCCTTAGCATGTGTGATGACCACAGGATCCCCCATGTATGAATAGCATGGGATGACTCCACACCTCTTACCATATGTTATAAACATGAGATTCCACATGTATGATCATCATGAGATGTTACCTTATACCCAAAATAGTATGAAACACTTGGAACAGTAATTAATTCATCCTAAAATACATCATTAAATCCTCTGGGTGTGGATCAAATTAAAATTTATATTGTCTCGAACCACACTAACTATAAATGCATAGTAAGCTGATGTAAGGGGTCAATACCATAGAGAGTGGGGAATGAAATGATGAAAACTCTTGACTAAAGGTTAGGTTGCTCCAATTTAATTTTTATATAATTAAACTGAAGATGAAAATTAAATAAATAAATTAAAATAGAAAATAATAAGATAGGGGAATCAGTTTCCATGGTCGGCTTTGAAAAAAAAATCCTAACTGTGCTAGAAAATTCATAATATTCATTTTCAGTGAAATAAGTTATATTTAATGGATAGTATATATAGTAAATACCTATCAATATACGCTAGAATATAAATTCATGTTGGTATGATGAATTAAAATAACCGGAGTGCATTAATATCATATTGTAATTGCAGAATAATAATCACATCTAGTGGTCATGAATTAATTATCTTAATCATGTTGGGTTTTTTCAACTATTAAAAAAACTTGGTCCATGATTCAATAATAGATATGATAAAATTTAATCACAAAACAATTATAATTGAAACAAATCATCACACAAGTGAATAATGAAATATACAATTTGGTACTCACCCATTTCAACAGATTCCACTCTCCCTGTGAATTTAGACAATCATCATTGGGTGATCACCAATGAATAATAAACTATATTTCATTGGGAAGGGATCAGAAGAGAGGGAATGAGAAATAAAGTTCATCAAAGCAACTGGAATTAAACTAATGAGAAAACCAACATTACATCAATGATTTAAAAAGAAAAGAAAATTAAAATAGAAACCTATCTATGAAGAACACCAGTTCGGAACCCTACGGGAACCTTCCGGTATTCAAGACTCTCCAAACCTAGAATTTAATAAATTTTATACTTACAAAACCCCTTATTTATAAGCTAATAAGTCATACTTGGGTTTCCTTGGTTAAAAACCAGTGTTCAATGGCCATTCCCTGGTCATATGGGTAGTCTATATTGAAAAGATATGTACAAATATGAATTTTTTAGTCTATCTAATATTTTCACGTCATGTAATTTTTATAAAATCTATAATTCATGGGTGTTTTGTTAAAGGTTTTCACATCATTTAATTTTTACATGATGTGTAATGCGTGGGGATGTATTTTCTCAAGGATTGAAATGGCTTAATGACTTGTTGGTATGTCCGAGGTTTTCACATCATGTATGGTTTGCATGATGTGTAATGTCAACTTCTAAGGCCAAAAACCTTGTTTTTCTTTGGTTATTCAATTCCAAGACTCATAGTAATATTATGATCATCAAAGAGCATGTAAATACTTCATTTAATGGGTTTATTATTCTTTTTGGATTCAATAATCAATGCTAGCTTCATCATCATTTTCTGTTGTCACGCTAATCCTCTTCACTTCTCAACATGAAGTGCCTTTCTGTTCCTTAATTGAAATGTTTTCCTTCAAATTTATAAACATGTATATCCTTCCATATAAATAAAAAAACATTAATATAATAAACTAATATCATGTTCAGTTAATCAATATTCAATTAATATTCATATAACACATGAATATATAGATAAAAAATATAGATATTGGGCATCTTCCATGTGAAATCCCCATACTATCATTCCCCACCATGGGATGAAATTCCAACAACAAAACACTTTCACGTGTAAATACCACACCATCCCTCATTAATTATCTTTCTATGACATGAGTTTCCTTACTGCATAAAATTAAGATTGATGCCATCATATGACCTTAAAATGTTGCATTGAACTAAATGGTTTTTAAACCTTGTTTATTTACATGGTATGTAGGATACCTCCATGAGGTTAAATCCATACATATCAACAAACTTGGGATACCTCCTATAGTTTTAATCCTTACATTTCAACAAACAAGGGATACATCCCTGAGGTTCAATCTCCATTTCCTAAAACACTTAGGATTACAACATGAGGTTCAATCCAAACACCCCAACATCACCAAATCTATGTTTCCTCCCCATGGGAGACATAAAGCCTCAAGTATGGTCATCTTACCCCATGGGGACACACTTAACCAAACCCTAAATTGTGATAACATTCTACCCTAGGGACACACTGAACCAAACCCCCATGTTTTATCATCTTCCCCCTTAGGGACACACTTGACCAAACCCTTAAGTGTGGTCATCTTCTCCCCTGGGAACACACTTGAACAGACCCTCAAGGGGGATCATCTACCCATAGGGACACACTTAACACCCAATTATCCATAAAATACATAAAAAATTTGACCCACATGAAATAATTTAACATATAATAAACATGGTATTCCTATGTTAAAAACTTTGGAAGTATTATGATCTTGTCATCAACTACCCCATGTCCAACACGGGATGCCTTGGGTTTTTCACAAAAGATACCTCACACATGGGATTCCTCTATCTTCAAAAGGGGATGACTTTACATATTTACAACACACCTAACATCTATAAATTCTCAAAAATTCCTAACATTACCATCTACTCTGACCACAGGTTGCTTCCCTTTCATGATAGAAGTAGCATAATAAACGGTGTCCACATCAAAATGGTGCTGGGAATGAGTTTTATAAACATGACTCAAATATATGAGTGATACCTAGACTAGGAGACATGATCCAAGGATGGATCCATAGAAGGAGGAACTAATATCCCATCATCCCATTTCGATCTAGGATCCAAAATCACCATGTTAGAGTTGGTGTCCTGAGAACCAACTGTTTATACTTTGATTACATGAATGTACACTTATTATATATTGTTTGTTGTTTTGCATGATTATAATATAATAATGTCTTAGAATATTTGTTGAATTAATGAGTTCATGGAAGATCCCTGCTATGATGAGAACCTTGAAATTCTATAACAATATTCTTTAAAAAAGTTCTATGGTTGGATGACATACTATGATTGGACACATAGTATACAGACCATCATGTGCGAGTACTCATAAGAAGATGAGACTCTCTCTCATGAAGTTCGCACTTGGTAATCTCAAAGATGGGAGATTATGAGAACATATCCGCCAGTACTAATTCTGCATGTCTTGGTGTCATCGTACATTTATATCTAAGAGTGTGTGTAATGGTCCTTAGACTAGAAGATTATCATTAACTCATGTCATGACTCGTGCACTTAGATTTGCTGATGAAAACTTTCATGAAGACAGTTGGAGGGAATTAGGGTAGGTTGGGTGCATCACGAATGAAATATTGTTAATGGATAAGTTATGGAAGGATTTGTCCCTTCCATATTCATGGAAGTAGATATCTCAGACCCTTTTATTGAAATAGAAATGTCACCCAAATTTCATGGTCATGTTGTCACAACGAGTTTATTTCTGGAAGTCAAAGAATGACAGGTCAAGAATATAGGTTTATGAAACTTTCATGAAACCTTCTTGATGAGATATTGATACAAAGGGATTAAATTACATGGTAAGCGTTCGTATGAGGTGACATGTCAATGTGGCATCAACTTCTTTCTCACGGGTGCCTTGACCTGTTTCTAGACAGTAATCTTGGACTTTAGGCAAGCCCACCTAATTCCAATGAGAAAGAGGCCTAGAGGGTCACACACTAAGTGTTTCCAAGTATCTCACGTAGAATAAAGATTATTCTCATATGTGGTTTAATAATTATTCAAGGAAGCCTAAATTTTTTTAATGTTGGAGGAATAATAAAATGAAAACAAGATATACACGTTGTGTATATTGAATATACACGCCGTGTAGTTTTCATTTTGGAAAGGAAATGAAAAACAAGTGCACACCGTGTATTAATGATTACACATCGTATAGTTTTTCCAGTTGGGATTTTGAGGAAATAATATTGTTTTATTAAATGATATTTATTAAAATCAGAGTGGGATCATGTAAAGGAATTATTTATTTGACATGGGGGTTTTTCAATAAGAGCTAATGAAATAAATAAAACACGTGACATGTTTAATTATTGTCATAACTCTATAACCTAAAACCCAATTATATATATCCTCACAACCCCAAGACTTTTCCCTAATGGTTTTGCAAAAAAAATCTAGATAATTATCTCAAGGACAAAAGAACTCCTTCCTCAAATAACTCTCTCAAGACCGAGAGAGATCCTCCTCTATTGGATCAAGGTGATCTAAGGTGGACAACGCAAGCAAAGGCTTCTCCACGCTATCACCCGAATATTCCTTTGGCGACGTCCATAGATACGAGTTGCACATGTTGATCACCACTAGAGGAACTCTACACTTGGCTTCTACGATGCAATGATGAATCACATCAGAACGTGATCATAAATATCAACTAAGAAAGGATGCCATAAAAGGTACTTCTTGTCAATTAATTAAATTATTTATAATCAACCTGTGATGATCCTCCATTGTGGTTTCGGGACTATTCATTTTCTTTGTCTATTTCTATGATTTGATCCATGGAGTATTGAGTTTACAGTCATATTGATCCTGGATTTATCATTTCTAATGACAAAAAGCCAAGTGGTCCCATAACCCACAATTCGTAGGATCGTAACCTCCCTTTGATATGGTTTGGAGTACCAGTACTGGTATGTTGAACCTAAGTACACAGACAATCCGTGTATCGCATACATGGGATTTCTAGGCTGGTAACCACGTAACAAGTAATTACACTCCATTTTAGATTAATCTACATGTCGTGTACTACAAAATTTTCAAAGTATAGAAAACACGACAAATCCCCTGGCATGTACTTTGGATAAAGGGTGAAAACAAATACATGCCGTGTAATATAGCCTACATGTTGTGTACTTTCCATAAATGGAATTTCACCGGGTTTCCTCTAAATTAAAAAATACCCGTACAAGGAATATGGATGAGAATAATCTCAAGTAAATTTAGAAAGGAATTTAAGATAAAGAATTGATAAATTATAAGATCATAATTAATTGAATTCAAGTGCGACTAATCTTGAATAAAAGAACGATTAAAAGAATTTGAATACTAAATATGCATAAATGTCGTTGCATTATATGGACGATCATGAGCAAGAACAAAGACCCTTTTTTGTGTATGGTTTCATTTAAATTTATTTAATTTAAATTCGTTAGCCTATGATCCTTCTTCTAATAAAATGTAGGGTCTGTGTGCCCATGGTTTCTTTAATATAAATCCCATGTAATGGCGTATCTCCCAATCTATAGGAGACGGTTCAAAACCCGAAGCTGAGGTGAAACCAACCCAAGAAGATACAAAGGTGGACAGGTGGGAGCTGCAAAACACAAACCATCAGGTTCAAGGTGTTTTTCCCTAGGTTAGGGTTAGCTTATCAAAACTGCTAGATAACCTAACCAATAGAAGATCATGATCATGCCATATTATTTTATTTCGGTCTGATTTCATAGTTTATTTATTATGTATGTGTTGTTGCGATCACATAGTTAATTAAATAAACAAGCATGAAAAGATGGAATAAAATAAAAAAATGGATTATGCGTAAACATTTTCAGAACATGGTTAATCACTTTATCAAGCATCACTTACTGTTAACAAGCATGTGATAATGTAAAACTACGCATAAAGGATTAAAATCACACAAATACCATATTAATTTAGACCAAGAATTCCATTACTTGATTAAGGGAAAGACTCAATAAAACTATCTATTTGACCAACCCTTTTTGGGACACTTACTTTTATAAAGGAATCCCTTATGAAATTTTCATGTTTACTTAACCATATTACATCAAGAGGAGTATCCTTTGCTAGAATTGATGTAATATTGGAGGCAAGAGTTAAGGAAAACCAAATTCGTGATTTCAGGATTGGGGAGTCCACTCAACAGATCAAGGAACTACAAGCCTGCAGTTGACAGAGACCTGCCTACCTAAATACCTTTATATATCTTGACCAACCCTTGTTGGGATTATGAGAACGGGAATATGGATCCTTGCCACTATAATGTCAAAGCAACTAGGCATTCCAAGATCAATGGTGGGTCCATTGGGACATGATAAAATAGTGGGAGAATTAAAAAATTCATTCATTATTTTTCATAAAATGTAATCAAAAGGTACTGATAAATATGCACTTTTAATTTGTAGAATCAATATGAAAAACTCTTCAACCACATTTTCTCTACGATCAATTCTAGATAAATACAATATCCTCACCGACAGAAACTTTCAAGAATGGTTTAGGTGCCTTCGGGTTATCATACACCATGAACGGAAGTTTTATGTGCTGGAGTCCTCACTTCTTGATTCCCCTTCCCAAGGGGCGAGTGATGAAGATTTCCTAGTCTATGATCAACATTTGAACAATGCACTTGATGTTCAATGTTTGATGTTGTCATCAATGTCTAGTGATCTCATGAAGTCTCATGAAAACATGGATTCCTATATCATGATCGATCACCTCTATGGTCTAAATCAGGAGAGAGAAAGATAGGAAAGGTTTGAGATCTACATGGCTCTATTTTAGAGAAATCTTGGAGAGGGTGCCCCATCTGGGCCTCATGTAGTCAAGATCATTGGCTACATTGAGAAATTGGAGTTTATAGGTTTTAAACTCCCCGAATAACTGGGTACTGATCTCATTATTGCATCACTCCCCTAGAGCATCTCTAACTTTGTTGTAAATTTAAACATGAACAACATTGAGAAGTCTCTATCTGATATTCTTATCCTCATTCGCCAAGTGAAGAATGATATGAAGTGTGAAAACCCTTCTATACTTATGGTGAATAAAAGGAAAGGGAAGGAAAATATCTTTAATCCCAAAGCTTCTTCAAGGCCTTCCAAGAAAAGTAAGATTAAAGGGGAGGCAAGAGAACAGGAGGCTGTTTGTTTTGCATGTGGTAGGAAGGGCCACTAGAAGAAAAACTACACCCATCCAAGGAAGCAAGGAGAAGCTTCAGGTGTGTTTGTTATCGAATTCAATCTATATATTTCTACCAATTAGGTATTAGATACTTCTTGTGGTTCTCACATCTCTATCCAAATATAGGAACCAAGTAGATTTAGAGAGATTGATCGAGGTGAGGTGGATCTGCGAGTAGCCAACGGAGCCAGACTCACTGATATAGTTGTCGGAGACTACCACCTCACATTGCCTAATGGGATGGTATTTATATTAAAATGATTTTATTATGTACCCTTTGTAACCAAAAACATTATTTCAGTATCCAGATTAGATACTAATGGATTCATCTTCAAGTTTGGAAATGAATTTTTCTACTTTTATAAAGATATCATTTGTTTTCATAGGGAACATTTATATAACGGACTTTATGTGTTAGACTACATAGAACAAGTAATGGAAATTGATGACAAATTTAATTCACATGACTCATACCACACCCAACTTTGGCATCACTGGATAAGTCACGTCAATGAGAAATGTTTGAAAAAATTACATCAAGATGGGTATTTAGATTCTTTCGGACTAAAACTACTTGGTGTATTTCATGCATGTCTACAAGGAAAAATGACCAAAGCCCCATTTAGGGGGAAAGGAGAAAGGGATAAAGAGCTTCTAGAATTAGTTCACACAGATGTGTGAGGACCATTTCCAATTGAATAAAGGGGTGGGTTCTTGTACTTCATAACGTTTACTAATGATTTTAGTAGATATGGGTATATTTACTTAATGAGGTATAAGTCGGAATATTTTGATTGGTTCAAAGAATACAAGAATGAAGTTGAGAGCCAGTTTGGTAAGAATATTAAGAAACTCTGCTCAGACAGAGGAGGTCAATATCTTAACCAGGACTTCATTGATTTCTTACCAGATTTTGGGATTCTATATCAATTCACTCATCCTTACACACCTCAGTGGAATGGTGTAAGTGAAAGTAGGAAATGCACCCTATTGGACATGGTGAGATAAATGATGAGTCATGCAAGTCTTCTCTTATCCTTTTGGGGATATGCATTACAAACAGAAGCACACATACTAAACCAAGTACCAACTAAATCGATAAATGGTATTCCATATGATTTATGGAGTGGACGCAAATCCATGTTATCAAATTTACAAGTATGGGGTAGCAAAGCATTTGTTAAGGTCTCTTTAGGTGACAAACTTACACCCCGAGGCACAAATTATACCTTTATAGGATATACCAAGGAAACAAGGGGATATTACTTATACAACCCCTCAGATAAAATGGTTACAGTGGAAAGACATGCCATATTCCTTGAGAGGGAGAACATCTCCAAAACAGATATTTGGGAGAAATATAGACTTCTATGAAGTCAAGGATGAAGATACCCAAGAGTTGGTACAAGAATAGATTCCACAAATCCTTGTGGAAGAACAATCTGTTCTAGATACCCAAGAACTACGTAGGAGCACGAGAGAGGTGAGATAACCAGAATGATATGGTTTTCTTGTCACCGAAGATGTTGACTCATTATTGGTTTATAATGATGATCCTCTTACATACAAGGAAGCAGTTGAAGGCACAGACATTTCCAAGTGGCAAGAAGCCATGAATTCTGAAATGGATTCCATGTACCAAAACCAAGTTTGGATTTTGGTAAATCCTCCTGTTTATGTGAAGCTTGTTGGTAATAAATGGGTATTCAAGAAGAAACTGGACATGGAGGGACAGGTCAGCACCTATAAGGCAGGACGGTTTGCAAAAGGTTTTATATAGTGTCAAGGAATTGACTTTGATGAAACCTTTTAACCAGTTACGATGCTGAAATCCATCAGAATCCTATTGGACATTTTCGTGTACCATGACTATGAAATTTAAAAAATTGATGTCAAAAAATCATTCCTTAACGGGAACCTCTAGGAAGATGTGTACATAACACAACCTGAAGGGTTTGTGTCTCTAAAGGATTCCAAAATGGTATGCAAGTTGAAAAAATACATTTATGGATTAAAGCAAGCATCAAGGTCATGGAAAATTCGTTTTGATGAAGCCGTAATGGAATTTGGCTTTGTTAAGAATGAATGTGAACCCTGTGTCTACAAAAGGTTTAGTGGAAATGCACTCGTTTTCCTAATAGTATATGTTGATGACATATTACTAATTGGAAACGAAGTACCTGTCTTACAGTCAATTAAGGCATGGTTCCATAAATGCTTCTCTATGAAATACTTGGGTGAGGCAGCATATATTCTTGGCATCAAGATCCATTGTGATAGATCCAAGAGAATGTTGATCCTGAGTCAAATTATATACATTGACAAGATACTAAAGAGATTCAGTATAGAACAGTCCAAGAGGGGATTTTTGTCAGTGTCACATGGAATTCATCTTTCTGAGAAAATGTGTCCTCAGACACATGAGGAAAGAAATAAAATGTAATGGATATCTTACACATCTACGATTGGGTCAGTCATGTATTTTATGCTATGTACAAGGCTAGATGTTGCTTACGCATTAAGTTTGGTGGGAAGATATCAAGATGATCCAGGAGACCGCCATTGGATGGAAATCAAGACTATCTGGGACGTACTAAGGATATGTTCCTGGTTTATAGAGGAGATGAGGAACTAGTCATCAGAGGACATGTAGATTCTAGTTTCCAGACTGATCAAGATGACATGAAGTCACAGACTAGATACATATTCAGTTTGAATGGAGGTGCAGTGAGCTAGAAGAGCTCAAAGCAAGGTGTGGTCCAGATTCTACAGTAGAGTTCGAGCATATTTTAGATTCTGAGGTAGCTAAAGAAGTAGTATGGATGCGAAGCTTCATCCAATATCTGGATGTATTACCTAGCAGTAAATATCCTATCACACCCTATCGTGATAATACTGCAGCGGTGGCACTTTCAAAAGAGCCAAGGTCACATCAGTGGACAAAACACATACTTTGGAATTATCATCTCTTGGGGAATTTTTCTCATAGAGTTAAAGTTGCAGTGAGTAGTATTTCCATGGAAGACAACGTGGTGGACCCCTTGACTAAATCCTTGACTCAGCAAAAACATTATCATCATGTGAGGTCTAACAGAATAAAAGTCACAGGAAGTTGGCTCTAGTCCAAGTGGGAGGTTGTTAGAGTTGGTGTCCTAAGAACCAACTGTTTATACTTTGATTACATTAATTTACACTTATATATATTGTTCATTGTTCTGCATGACTATAATATAATAATGTCTTTGAATATTCATTGCATTAATGAGGTCATGGAAGATCCTGGCTATGATGAGATCCTTGAAATGATATAACAATATTATTAAATAAAGTTCTATGGTTGGATGACATACTATGATAGGAAAAATAGTATACAGACTATCATGTGTGAGTACTCATAAGAAGGTGAGACTCTCTCTCATGGAGTTCTCACTTAGTAATCTCAAATATGGGAGATTATGAGAGCAGACCCTCCAGTAGTAATTCCGCATGTCTTGGTTTCATCGGAAATTTCTATCTAAGAGCATTTGTAATGGTCCTTAGACTTGAATATTATCATTAAATCATGTCATGACTCACGCACTTAGATTTTCTGACGAAAACCATCACGAAGACAGTTGGCAGGAAGTAGGGTATGTTGGGTGTGTCACGAATGACAAGTTGTTAATGGATTAGTCGACGAAGGATTTGTCCCTTTCATATTTATGGAAGTAGATATCTCAGTCCCCTTGATTAAAATATAACTATTGCCCAAGTTCCATGGCCATGGTGTCATGACGAGTTTATTTATGGAATTCAAAGAATGACGGATCAAGCATATAGGTTTATGAAACTTCCATGAAACCTACTTGATAAGATATTGAGACAAAGGGATTAAATTACATGGTAATAATTCATTTGAGGTGACACGCCAATGTGGCGTCAACTTCTTTCTCTTGGGTTCCTTAACCTGTTGCTAGACAGTAATCTTGGACTTTAGGCAAGCCCGCCTAATTCCAACGAGAAAGAGGCCTAGAGGGTCACACACTAAGTGTATCCAAGTTTCTCAAGTAGAAAAAATTTTATTCTCATATGTGGTTTAATAATTATTCAATGAAGCCTAAATAATTTTAATGTTATAGGAAGAATAAAATGAAACAAGATATACACACCGTGTACATTGAATGTACACGTCGTGTAGTTTTAATTTTGGAAAGGAAATGAAAAATAAGTACACGCCATGTATTAATGATTACATGCAGTGTAGTTTTTCCAGTCAGAATTTTGAGGAAATAATATTGTTTTATTAAATGATATTTATTATAATCAGTGTGGGTGCATGTCAAGGAATTAATGATTCGGCATGGGGGTTTTTCAATAAGAGTTAATGAAATAAATAAAACTCATCACACGTTTATTTATTGTCATAACTCTATAACCGCAAACCCGGTTATAAATATCCTCACAACCCCAACACTTTTCCCTAATGGTTGTGCACAAAAATTCTGGAGAATTCTCTCAAGGTCGAAAGAACTCTTTTCTCAAAGAACTCTTTCAAGACCGAGAGAGATCCTCTTCTATTGGATCAAGGCGATCTAAGGCAGACAACGCAAGCAAAGGCTTATCCACACTAGCACCCGGAGATTCCTTTGGTGATGTCTAGAGATAAGAGGTGCACATGTGGATCACAATTAGAGGAAGTATACACTTGGCTTTTGTGATGAAATGACGAATCACATCGGAATGTGATCAGAAATATCAACAAAGAAAGGATGTCATAAAAGGTACTTATTATAAATTAATTAAATTAATTATAATCAACCTGTGATGATCCTCCTTTGTGGTTTCAGGACTATTCTTCTTCTTTGTCTATTTCTATGATTCGATTCATGGAGTCTGGCATTTATCGTCGTATTGATCTTGGATTGATCATTTCTAAATACAGAAATCCAAGTGGGAACATCCACCCATGAGGTTCTACTGTGCCCGGGACCTTCACACCAACCCTCGTAATGCAGGTCACCCACCTTTGGAAAGCATAAATGTGGGGTAAGAAATGGTGTGATGTGAGGACCTAGAAAAAATAATTAGAAATAAAAATGGTGCACCTAAAAATAAATTATTCTCCTTAAATATTGAGTATATCATTAGTGTTGGGAACCATAAAATTTGAGTATGACAGGATCTAGTTATCCAGCACCAGGCCCCCACTGAACAAATGGTGGGCTTAGTGCGGAATTCCTCTCCTACAACTGGGTCAAGTGATGTCTATTGGGCATCCCCATCCTTGGGAATTGTTAATGTAGATCCTTCTTCCACCTTGTATAAGTAAAAAATATGTTGTAAACAATATTAATCAACTTCATGGTGCTTTTACTGATGTTTGGATCCATATATTTCTATAGAACCCAAGCTGTAGTGAATGCATGATGACCTTCTACCAACAAGAATGGGTGTAGGGTACTAATAATGAAAAAATCCCACAAAAGTATGCTCCCACCATGATAGATACCTCTTTCATGAGTATAGATAACCCCCACACCATCTCCCATTGCATGCTCATCCAAATAAGGTACATCAATTCTATTGTTTGTTAATACAAGCAATAAGGGGTTATCCCAACTAGGGATATGGCCTAGAAAGACCTGGAAGTTGTGAATCCAAGTTATCACCATCACACGTGATGGATATTCTAGAGTAAATCCCCCCCAATCATGATAATGAATCATTTTGGGATACTCTCTCCATAATTATCTTTCATCTTCCTCCTTTGTACAGATGAAGTAGGGGATGTGCGGGTTACACCCATGGAAACCACCACTTAGGATATTCCCAAGATGTCTCCCACTTGGGCACACCAATAACGTCAATTGGTCTCATATGTTGAATATAAAGTCGATCTCACCCCCATCCATCAGTCCTAGTCTAGAATGTCGGACATCGAGGTCAGGGGTAAGCTATGAACCCTTCTCATCAGGAATCCTCTCCCCCAACTCTAGTATACCCATACACCACCGTCACATCATATCCTCCCCCTATGACCACTTTTTGGGGACTCATATTTTTCTACTTAGGATCGAGACCTCATCCACCTATAAGGAAATTTGGGTTGACTCGCCCAGTCATTGGAACTACTGGAAACTATTACAACCTATCTCATGAGGAATAATTTTACTATGGTGGTTCTCCTCACACTTTCATAAATAGGTGTTGGGGTCCTTCCCATGATGAAGATATTTCCTACACTTAATATATATCCAAGGTTAGGTGGGAAAGAATCCACCATGAGTGTTATGATCACAATGTGTGCCATAATATGTGTGTACAAAATCCAAGAAACTATGAGAAAATAGCGCTTGGAGAACTCCCTCACAATCAAAGGAAGAACCACAAGAAACATAGTGTTACCATCGATCTATCATACTCTAAGATGATAGATGAATTTATAAAGGATCCTTCACCTCTACATCCAAATCTGGGGGTAGAAACTCGTCAACTATGATTAACAATACCTGAAGCCAAGGCCCATAAAGTACTTAAATATCTCTGAAGGTGACGAAAGTAAGAGGATGTTTTGGCCAATATATAAGGACTAATATTGTAAACTTCTCTTCCATAGTTATCTTCATCTCCACATCCAAACAAGAAGTGGGGGAGTTTTTAGTGTTCGGATTGACACCCTCAGAAGACGGTGAGAACCCCACTAATCCCCAAAGGGGTGCTACCACTCTGGCATATGAGGAAGTTGGGAAAACCCCCATCCCACATGGAAATTATCTTGAAGTTTTCCCCATATTAAAAAGATATTACAATGTTCAGGGGACTATTAGCACATGTGAAACCCCACATGCTAAAAAATTAGCAGAAAAGTATGTCTACTTCGGTTCCATAACCAGTTTACCGACTAGCGCCAATTGGGGTTTTGGTTGATAAGGAGTAGGATTATACTCTTGTTTATGATACATAGGACTTTTTTTGAATCATATTCACTACTCATCTATTTGTCACGTTACAGATATGTCATGAACCAAGCCAGGTCGTCATCCATCCCAGTGCCTGACCCGATTTGTGGCATTACCTGAGTGGCATTCCTGATCCCCACAGGCTGGAAACTAGTGTCAGGGTATCAATAACATGATTTGGGAATGATTTTACCCAATTTAATACATATAAAAAATTAACAATATAAAACATTCCAAAACTAAAATTACACAACCAAACAAGTGATCTCATAACGATTCACTATTCAATTTCACCCTTACACCACTATTTTAAACTAGTTTTGTAATGAATATTCCAAATATAATAATAAATTTAACTTTATGTTTGATTAAATGAATTAATTTTTATCACTTTTTAATAGGTATATTTTACTTGTTTCGGTGTTTAAATTGTATGAGGAGGTGATTTGGAGAGCCTGGGATAGAATTCAATCCAAATGGGTCAAACTGTGCGAGATCCCAAACATGCATGTGGGCATTAATATGTAATTTAGAAAATTGTAGCATCCAATTGGTCTTAAAATGGTTTAATGAATGAAAAACAATGTGTGATACATTTCTCTAGAAGATAATGAAGCCCAATTCGTCCATTTGGAGTCCCAAAATAGGCCCATAATGTGAAGTGATTCTGGGAGGGCCAGATTGGATCACAATTATGTATTTGGGCCATAAAATGGGTATAGAAGATTAAATTTGGATTATTATATCTCCCATGGACATATAACTAGAATTTTCACCTCTCCACCAAATTTTATTACAATTGAATTTGTTTTGGTTAGTCAACCAGCCGGATAAAGAAGGATTAAAAAGTATGCCATGAATAGTGACCTAGTCCCTTAGGCACTTCACCTCTGTTTTGGAAAGTGTGATGTTTTTGTACATAAAATCACTACTCACCATCATTATCTTAGGTGTAATTACTAGGGGTACGTTTGAGTCTAACTTGAGAGCTCTCTTGACCCATTTTAGTTCTCTTCTCCCTTGTGTACTTCTAAACCTCTTAGTGATCAATTTGGGGGGTGTCCTTTGTTGTAATCCTGAGCTCCATGCTTGTAATTTTAATAAGTTAATTGAATTTTCAGGTTATTTGTCAATTTTTATTTATTTATACATTATTAATTTGGGTTTATTCTAGTATGATCAAATACAAATCAAAGGAACAACAATCCTCATACTTCCATGCATAACCCAAATCTTATGATGATTTGAGTGTAGTTGCCTCTTTTCTCACCCCTTCCCTTTCATGAGTGTGATAATGGATTATGTAAGTGGATAAATTACATGATATTTAACCTGTGAATATTAATGTTCTTGTATTTTTTAATATTTAATCATTGACACAAATATTTTCATCTCATCACGTTATTGATGTGATGCCTTGATTGAGTTCTATTCATATATTGATTCAAGTTTATTGATTTTGAGTGGTCACTGAAAATAAATATCATTGATCGATCAAATACTAGGTGTTAACCTAGTGATAAATCACATACCATATTAGTTTCAGTGTGTATTAATCAAGGAATCAATTATCCTTCATGTTCCCTTGAGAGCGATGACAGATTGAGAATCAAGGGACGCTTACCCGGGTTGATAACAATTTCTCTATCTTGTTTCTCTCACTTAGTAGTATAGTTTCAATTTATGTTTTAAAATCAAAAAACCCTAATTTTTATAAATCTCCATTCCTCTTTTATTTTCATAATCAGAACCTTCTTTTTAAATTAATGATCTAAGGCTATGTCGAGAGATGACCAAGGGTTGCTGCTATACTGCAGAAATTCTAGTTAAAAATAAACATCTAATTTGATGCACTTGACAACATAATCAATAGGCCCTTAGTAATTTTCAGAATTGAATTTTACACTTTAAATAAAACCCCAAAAAGGAATACAAAAAATAAATCTAAACAATTCCAACCCAAACCTTCATTCCAAATGAGGGACCATATCCTCATGTAGCCACCAGCAAACCCACAAGAGAATACCACTAACAACCTGCACCATGATCACCAAACATCCTGCCATTACCTAGAACAAACATACAACAAGATCTATATACACCCAAGGGTGTGTGTAGGGTGTAATCCAAAGTCCAGTAGGATACCACCCAAGAAATAGGTTCCATGATATAACATTAAAAGTTAATCTAACATGATCATATAAATTCAATATTTTAAAAAACACTTTTAAGAAAAAAATATTATGTAAACATTTAAAAAGGAACACTTTGAAGCAAAATTATTTCACAAAAACTAGCTTAAATGAAAAAAGGATTTTATAAATATCACACACATTCAACTTTTTCTCTATATTCCAACGGATGGCACCACACCATATATAGTAGAGCACTATGCGTAAATACCCTAGGGTTAATCTAGCTCGAGTGGGACCCTATAACCCTGTGCCACAGTGAAAGGTGGTATAGTAATCACAACCGTGAGCATCCTCGTACACGAGCCACTAGAGAGGATAAACATCCAAAATTATAGTAGTGATCAATCATCATCATAGTTTGGTTAGTGTTATAAGCGTTAATCCAATTAAGTGAAATCAGGACAAGCCACTTCCGTATCACTAGCATATTAGTTCTATTCTACCCACCTAGATACTTGGGATTCCCTTATGCTCAAGTTAAAGTTAACATGACACACATACCACCACTCTTATAACAAATGGAAAACATTGCAAGGGGATCACCCTTATTCACAAAACAACCCATTTACCATTTTCCGCACACCAAAGTTAAACCCACTTTTAATTCCATAACCATAACTTACATAATTCCCAAATTTCCCATTCATTATGTAAGAAAACACACAATTAAAATAGTCAAATTCAATGGGCCAATCCCCTTCATAAATCCACTCAGACTATAAAAAAAATTAAAACAAGATTTTAATCATTTAAATATTTCATAATTTACACTCAAAATTCATAACAAGGATAACATGCCCAAAATGATCCATTTTCCATTGAAAATCCCAATTTAGACATACACACACCTCAAATGACTTTAAAAATACTTTTTTCAATCTTCCAAACATTCCTGAAAACCCTTGTTACTAAAATTTCATTATAACACACACAAAAAAATCAACATTTCCATTGTTAGGGTTCATTTTCAAGCTATAAACACACCAATCACTTCAAAAACAATATTCCAACCACAAAATCAAACCAAAGAACATATTTATAATCTAAAACAAACATATTAAATCCATATAATAATTTTAGTTCATGGAACCACCTACCTCTCATATAGAACCTTTAGAAAAATAAATTAAAATCCCATATACACCTCAACCGCACCACAAGAAGTCATGAAGAAACCCTAATAAAGAAGATCAAACCCAAAAACCCAAGATTAAAACCCTAAATCAAAAACCATGCCTGTTGGAAAACCAAAACCCCCAAAAGAGAATAGAGAGACCCTAAAATAAGGGGTAAACAAGACAGAAGAGGACTTACATGAGAGAACTTGAAGGATCCTCACCAAAAATGCCCAAGAATTGAAGACCAATGAGAGGAGGAGATGGAGGGAGGTGTGCCTAGGGATGGGCAGTCTATGGGGGTCAAGAAAGGAGGCCAAAGGGGTTTAAATTGGGGAGAGATAAAAATAGTAAAATCATTTTTAATGAGTCAGTGTGATCGTATGTTTACCTAGGACGAGGCGCATGGTTGTGTGGTAGGTGTTGTCTCCTAACACACTATTTTCTTGTTTGGGTGCATGGTTATTACTAACCATGTGCCTAGTTTGTCCAACCTAAAAACTCACATTTTTCTTCGAAAACTCAAAGGAAACTTGAGGGGGAAATCTAGAACAAAGATAAAATAAATAATACACTTTAAATTTGAACTCCCCACACCTAGTTCCCAAGAGAAATGGCCAGGAACTCAACCCAAACTAGAACAAAGGCAAACTCAAAAACTAGGGTGTGATAATTCTCTCCACCATAATGCTTTCCGCACTGGGAAATCCATCCCAATGTTGATTCTAAAGAGATAACTGGTACTCCTTTGAAACCCAAGGAGATTCCCAATGAATGAAAAATGACAAGATGAAAAAAATTATACCATCCGGAAAAAGAGGTTTATGAGTCAAAATCGGGAGACCAAAATAGACTTTCTACTAAGTGCCACCCACCCCCAAAAGACAAAACACCTCTAGTTTATCGATCAAGTAAAAGAACTTTCACACCCACATAATCCAACCACACAAACTGAAACTCCTAATGTACTACTAAACTGAACCCAATCCACTTGTCTGAAAAGAAATAACAAGACCAAACCACACCTGATGAACACTCCCATAACCTTAATTCAACGAACGCATTGGACACACTCCATTCCTAAAGCCTACTCAAGGAAGGATTTTACGGATAGATATTTCCAAAAGAGACCACCTACTACCAAACCATCACTAGGAACAAAACCAAAATATCATCATTGGGAGTCCCGAATGGGCTCCCCACCATAATAAATAACCTATTACTCAAGATTGAACTGGGAAACCAACATGGGGAGGCCCGAAAGGTCTCCCCACCATAAGAAAAATGATAAAGCAGAATTACTTCATAAGTAACCCAATGAGACCCATGGTGGGTCTCCCCACCATAATAACTATGAAACGTAACCTATCACTACACAATGATGTGAGAAACCCCACATAAACTGAACTCCCACTGTAAGGGGACTAACGAAAGAAACTCTTAACCAAATGGGATACTTTACATGGTTTACTACTCCTTAAGGGCATTACCATTCTCAGGTTGACTCAAACCAAAAATGATATCAAATCTTATGGATAGCCCTGTATGAACAACCACATAGAGTACCACACCCACACGGGCATGCGAACTATGGTTCAGGAAGACAAAACATCCCGCCTCTTTACAACCAAGGAGGGACTATCCCACCAGCACAGATCAAAAAACTGAGGAACAGAATCCCTAAGTCCCTTTTCAACACATGGGAGCACTTGATATGAAATAGATATAGAAGGAAATTTGATCTGCCTCCATCTTCAACACTGATGACAGAGATTAGATAAGGATTCCTTACACTTATGGGGATCCTAACTATGTTCCAGCTTCACTCTGAAACCTATGGTATGAGCTCTATTGATTGAAGCTTCTCCTGCCTTGTAGTCAGTCATTACAACCCCAATCTAAACTTCTTATGGTGATACAATCCACTAAATCTCATTCCAAACAACACTAATGGAACACAGCACATGGAGAACACTCCCCAAGAGGAATATAAGATCCTATTAGAATAAGTCCTCTTAGAATATTCTAAAAAATCCACACTTTAATTTCAAAGAGAACCCACAATAAAAGATGACATTGAGAACGACCCTTGAAATAGATAGAAACATTACAAGTTAAGGGACCTTAAATCAAGTCCCAATAGTAAGTGATTTCAACCAATGGGTATAACAACCTCTTACAGCTATATTTTTTACACTAGTGGCCCAGCATGAGCCCTTCATTAAATGAAAAAAATGACAGACCCAAAGGAACTCTAAAACAGCAGCACGCACTGAAAACTCCAGACTACTTCCACCTTTCTCACTGTATTTCCTTTTACCGCTTCCAGATAGTACCTTCCAACTAAATGATGTTAAAATTCACCTTTAATCATCACATGACTCAAGGAATCAAAAACATCATTCAACCACTCTCACCTCCACTCTATCACTGTGAGAGGATATTCTTGACCAAAAGAGATGAGAGGTAGACTCAATTTTTAAAGCTCAAGAGGAAAGTCCTTATGTTGATCAACTAGATCATCTACTGATGGTGAATCACCTATGGCCGCACTTCGATCATGTATCAACTCTTTATGCGGGTGTACACTAGCCAAGAATAAAAACTATGGACCCAATCAAAATGGTCCATTTTCCAAACATACCATGAGTAAACACTGAATGCATGGGGGGAACCACTACAAAGTCTTCCCTAAACACTTCTTAAAAGGAACCACTAACCACCACTCCAAACCAACTCACCAAAGAAACACAAACATGGAACATCATTCAAAGAAATGGGGTTTCCAAATCCAAAACAACCCACAACAATATTCCCAAAATATGAAAATACTCACCACACCTTTTTATTAAAAAACACTTCCTAGGAAAAACTATATTTGTAACACCCCAAGCTTCCACGGTACGTTTCCCTTTGAATAATGCAGTGGCATGCATTATACGCAACTTCGAGATTCTAACACACCACAACCAATCAAACTAGCCGTTATGAATAGTAATACCTACTTTTTGTAATTTTATAAATTCTATCTCTCAAAATGGACTTCATTTTTGGATTCAGAATATCTAAAATTAGCCAAGGGTGAAATTTTGGTACTTTTCGGATAACTTTCATATTTTGATGAATAGTGAAAATTACTAAATTTTAATTAAAAACAACTTTTTTAATCAAAATACTTAATAGTGATAAATTATGAATTTGAGTGGTTTTAAAGTATATTTAGAATATATCTTTACCATGTAATACAATGTGGGTCATTGAACATAATTTCACATTTAAACCAGACATAAACAAGTTCCAATCTTTTGATAGTTATTATCTCTTAAAAACACTCTTTTTGTTTTAACAACGGGAATTAATTTAAAATTAATTTCTGCCACTTCTGTGTTTTGAATTTGGAAAAATGGATTCCATATTTGGAATCAGGATTTTCAAATTGTGTAAATAGGTAACTTTTATTTTTATACATTTTGGATAATTACTTCGGTAAATATTTTATTTACCATGGTTAAAGGGTAAATCCGGTAAACAAGGGTTAAACAAATAATATTATAATAATAATAAATTACCATAAAACGTGTCTTAACCCTATTGGTTGATAAATGGTCGACCATGGGCATCTTTGGGTCCATTTTGGGACCCCATGGATCCACTTGTAAGTGATAATGACACTTTATTTTAATTAAGTTAAAATAAATACAAAAATGACACAAGCATATATCTTTTAGAAAAACAATTGTTACATAGGGTTATATATGTTGGATTTTAGACTATAAATATTAATTAAAAATATAAAAATATTTCCTACATAATTATATTTTATTTATAATTTTTAGACATTAAATAAGTTAATTTATTTATGACACAATGGTGATGCAGTAATTACCATAATAGTGAAAAATTAGAATAATTGATATTATAAATACCCAAATAAATATAATTTGAGACTTTTATTGAATTAAACTAATTTTATAGGTTAATATGACATATTAGGATTGATTTAATTAACTGTTTTCGAAGTAATCATTCTATTATGTGTTTCAAAAAAATCAACTATTGAATAGTGTCAAAATTGACATAAAAGAGTTTTTAAAACAAATATTATATTATTAATTGATATTAAATTCCTAAAAATCTAAGGTTCGGCCAAGGGACTTATATCATGATAGGTATATCATTAATGGACCACTTGGGGGTCTCTTGAATGTATATAGTAAGTTTATTAACTATATAATATAAAAATACAAAGTGACATGGTAAATGTCAAACTAATTAACTAAGAGTTAAAACTAAAAGATAAGGTTTATATAGTGACCCAAACCTGTATACATTCTATTGGATGAATGGTTTTAGACCTATCCCCACCTTAAACTTTGAATAATAAACTTTGGATCCATTAGAAACCGAATATTAATTTATTATAAATTAACATTTCTAGCTTTTCCAAAGGTGCCCCTCACCCCTCTTATAAAAGGGCACTCCTCCTTCTCATTTCTTCAAACCTTCAAAGCCTTTTGGATTGGCCAAACCCTGCCCAAATACTCTCTCAAATTCTCTCACTACAACCTAGAGGCCTTAGTTTGATCATAAAGCCAACCTAAGGAGCCCTTTTGATCAAATCAAAAGGAAGAACCCGAAGAAGAGGTAATGTTGTCACCACCCCTTTTCAAGTTCCCTTCTTCTTCCACTTCTTCTTTCATTGTCATTACCATTATAAAATAATAACTCCAGTATCTTATATATAATTTGATGTTATTATATATATGGTACAACCATATTCAGTATCCTATCCACCCTTTGAATAACATGTGACCATACGTGCGTACGTACGGCTTACCGTCTCCACGTCGTGGTGTAATTGTTATTCAATATATTATTATTTGGGTGGGTATAATAATGATGTTTAAATCATTTAAATAATAAATATAATATGATAATGATTCTGTATATATGATATACCATCCAATTATATATTATTTTAATATCAAAATAATGATATTGTCGCTCGTGCGTACGTACGGACTACCGTCTCCACGAACGCGATGAGATTCATTCTCCATCATATCCATTCAAGTATAATTATCATTTGATGATTTAAAAATAATTTTTAAGAACTTTATATCATTCTGTATATGAATAATATACATCTCATTAATAACGAATATGGCTCACATAACAAAGAATATAAAGTAAAATGAACCCGTAAACACCCAAAATGACGATAATTCAAAGATATTATTAACAAATAAATGTTAAAAGATAATATATGATTTCATATTAATGTAAATGATTCTTGTATAATTAAATAAAAATTATTTCACCATTATACAGGAGGTTAACCTACCGTTGACCAAGGAAAAAGTACAAAGTAGGGGGTTTCTTATCTCACTTTTAATTCCGTGAGAATTCCATTGTTCACCACTTATTTATTACATGTGGCATATGTTTACTGCCCATGATTGTATTCATTATGTAATATACTTTAATTTATGGGTATTTACATCATCATTTTATGATCCTTCTTTCATGGGTGTATGTTCCATAAGTTACCAAATCGATAAGGGAATTTGAAATTTCAATTTCCATTTATTCGGCTTTACACATACTTCATTGATTATTTTACTCCAAGATTATGTGTGGAATCACTATTCATTTGATTATGTCATAATTTCCACTCCCCTTTATGTGGATATACTTTTGATACACATAATCACTCCATTTATAATTTTTCAAGTCATCGATATGAATTTGATAAGAGTAATTTTAACTCATTCTCCATTTGTTGAGTTAAACATCCAATTCATTGGTGTTGTTTTTACAAGATTATGTGTGAATGTACTTTGATTTTTTTACACTAAATATCCAATCATATTTAGTGTATTTATATTTTTCACACATAACTATGTCGTTGATTTATCCTTAACCTAAGGATATGGCCTTTATGAGAGATTTCATATCTATTTACATTCCATTGAGACTTCTTCGTTGTTATACACCAAATCACTTTTATATGGTGTATATAATGTACTTTGACATAGTATATCATGAATTCCTTTATTCTCATGATATTAAAATGTTTTTATTACCTCAATTATTTGTATTCAAATGTCTCTCTTTTGGTTAGAAACTCTAACCAAAATACCATTTTAAAATGTTTTAAAGACTTATTCTTCTAATTCTTGCTCATTAATGTCCATGTTTTAAAAATAGTTTTAAGGATTTATTTATATGGACATTAAAGTTTTAAAATTAAAACTCCTTTTAAATGTTTCAAATTGGTATGGGACGCTTTGATTCAAAAATCTATTATTAAACGGATTCTTGACAAATAGTGTGACTTTTAAATGTTTTCAAGAAAAGGGGGATATTTATCTCAAATAGTTTTGATGGTTATTTTCATCTATGTCAATATCATTCATTATTATTGATTGAGGTACAATACAATCTTCCATATTGTATCGAATGAGTTATGTTTGACTATGGATGTGCTATTTTTTATACCATTCATGGTTTGTGGTTAAAGTATTGACATTTCGTATGCTAGTTTTAATACGAATGTTTATGTTATGTTTAAACCTGTTCATATGAGGAATGCATTGGACTTAATAAGTGACGGGTGGAGCCCGCTATAGCTCCTCGATGCATCGGTAGGTCTCATGAGACAAACTAGTATCTTGGCACAAGGCCTTGGCAAAATCTTATTTGTAGTCTTGGCACGAGGCCTTGGCTATGTGGTTATGATAGTATGGCATTATGCATTCCATCATTATAAAAGTGGTTATTGATATTGCATGTGATCATTCGACTAGTCTAATATCCATGTGAGTAAGTAAATGGAATTATTTTATTTTATCTTTTCCATTTTATGCTGAAGTTCAAGTTTAAAAGGCTTTTGTTTTAGTTATAAACTGCCTTAAGTGTTTATGCTTATCTATGAAAGCTTCTGCTATAATGTTATCCTTACTGAGCATCTGAGCTCACCCCTTTCAATGTTTTATTTTTCCTAGGATTATGATGAAGTAATTTATGAATGACCTGTAGGTATAGTCTGAGGGGATATGAAGACAAGATGTTTTTTTTATGATGTAATGTAAAACTTTATGGATGTATCTAGTTATTCTAAGGATACTAAACTAATCAGTCTTTAGAGACTTGATATTTCTTGTGATCATGCCAATGTTATGTAATAATGCACCGACTCTGGGTAACTGGGGTTGGGGCGTTACAGTTGGTATCAGAGAAAGTTTAGTACAAACCTTGGAAGGTAGACTTAGATAAACTCTGATTAGAGCACGTAGACCTAATATGAACTTTGAGGATTAGTATAGAAGAACTTCCTATAATTTTGGTATTGTAGAGATTTTGTGAGTTTACCAAGCAATACATCCATGTCTAGATACGAGTAGGTAGAGGCGGCTCTGGCACAGATGTACCTAGGGGTAAAACCCGAAAACACCGCTTTGAGAAAGACTCGAACGGGAACTGGTGCACGACAACGGGCCTTGCTGCACTCTTGGTTATGATACTCCCGGGGGATATGCTTAGGATAATTTACATTTTCTTTACAAACTGATTTAAAGTATTATATATATAAGATGAGAGTAAATGACCTTGGTTAATCCTAATGTGTTTCAAATTGAGAATATGGTGACATGTTAATCTCAAAATGATTGTATGACTACTATTACTCACACAATGATTTCTGGTTTTAGTCAATGGCTGGATTCCAAGGAAGTCATAGTGACTTTGAGAATGGTGTACATGGTGGGAACGATGGTGGCAATGAGCAACAAAATGGAATGTTGATAGGCGTAAAAGATATCATCTTTATGCCAAATCAGTTTTCCAAAAATATGATCAACAACATATATATTAACCAACTCCCAGACTCAACAAGGAAGAGAAAGGTGATGAATGATAAGAGCTCTAGAAATGGAGACCATGGAGAAAAGAAACCTCAATTTCCATCATGCAAGAAATGTGGTAAGAGACACCCGGGAAAGTGTTTCAATGGGACCAAGAAATGCTTTACGTGTGGGAAGGAAGGACATAAATTGAAGAATTGCCGAAGCAAAATGAAGAGTACTATGGAAGAAGATAAAAATGGTCCCAAGAGTCCATTTACAGTCATTTGTCGTAAATTTATGGGACCTAGCCATTACTCGAGTGAATGCCCTATTCTATAGGATGTTTTCTTGTTCAAAGAAGAAGAATCTATGTGGAAATAAATGGTTAGAGAAATGTTTAAAAAGTATTAGTGCTCCTTGTTGATGGGTTTACTTTGGAATAATTTTCTCTTGTATATTTAACCCTGCAGTTTTCCATGTGAGAATGATATTTAAGGAAGAATTATCTCTTCTCTTGTGGATATATGTATAAATAGCCATTTGGTTTTATAAGATCATTGGGGTTTGAGAGAATTATAAGTTATTATAATTTGGGATGAAAATGCAAGGTATGATATAAAATTTGTGGTTAAATTATGTTATGTTATTTTGAGGAATTTATCTCATTTTGGTAATATTATAAAATATAGTTTTTAAAAAGCACAACACGTAGACCGTGTGACAACCCATCGCGTCGGACAAAGCTATGGGAATCGAACCCACAACCAAAGTGCGATTGGGATTTATCGCCTACCGCTGGACTACGTGAAGTCTCTGGTTAGTGTGACTATTATTTTTAGTTAAATGATTTTATTGATCAATAATAAGTTGATTTGGGTACTTATGTCTTATTAAATGAATACCCTTGGTATAGGAAAATGATTTGGTGATTAAGTGATAAATGTAATTTTGGAAGATGTTCGCTTTTTTGGGAACACTATATGCCCAAGGAAAATAGAATACTATGGGATTTAATTAGAGGAGTAATGGTGGATTTTTATCTATGTTTTTATTGTGGATTTATGGTGATTTGGGTTATTTATGGAAATGATTAACCTATAATAAAGAATATGTGATTAGGTTAAGTATGTGACTTTAAGAGTAGATGATGTCATTTCGAGATACAATTTAATGTGGAAGACTGCATTCTTATAAGTTTTCGGTTTCAATATTTGTTTGGATTATATTGAAGGGTTTTAAGGACAATTTATTATTGAATGGTATTTATTTAACTTTGGGGTATTTTTGGTTTAATTTTAGAAATTAAGATTACTGTTTATTTATCTCAAGGAATATCCTTTTGGGGGATCATTAGATCTTGCACTAACCATTTTGGTTTTTATTAATCTCCAAAGACAATGTAAATATATAGTTTATCCTGCATGGATCATGTGATTCTATAGAAGCTTATTCTAGCTCTTCTAGTGTGACCAAGTCTTCTTGAATACTCATCGTTTAAAAAAAATTGAGTTAGTGGTGGAAATTTATTAAAGAATGAAACTCTACTTAAAAAGTAAGTATATATATCTTTATATTCTTAGTCAATATCATAAATTAATTCCTCATCCTTATGTAATGTAACTTAAAACAAAAAAAATGGTGTCCGCTTGCTTTCCTGCTAGGAGAATAATGACCATTTGTCCCAACACAAGTTTGTGGTTTTCTTATTTTTAACTTTCACCTGATCATGATTTCTATCCCTCTCCATTATAACTTGACACTTAGTTTATCATCCATATCCATGTTTTTCTACATGGAATCCGAGTATGGGTTATCTTGGGTGACCTTTATACCTCTCTTTCTTTCTTTTAAAGTGATAGTTTTATTGACTCTTTTTCCGATGTGGGACTTTACATTATATTATCAAGCCCAATTTTAAAAAAAAACGAGGACACAATTTATTGAAGGAGGGGAGAATGTAACACCCCAAGCTTCCACGGTATGTTTCCCTTTGAATAATGCAATGGCGTGCATTGTACGCAACTTCGAGATTCTAACACACCACAACCAATCAAACTAGCCGTTATGAATAGTAATACCTACTTTTTGAAATTTTATAAATTCTATCTCTCAAAATGGACTTCATTTTTGGATTCGGAATATCGAAATTAGCCTAGGGTGAAATTTTGGTACTTTTCAGATAACTTTCATATTTTGATGAATAGTGAAAATTACTAAATTTTAATTAAAAACAACTTTTTTAATCAAAATAATTAATAGTGATAAATTATGAATTTGAGTGGTTTTAAAGTATATTTAGAATATATTTTTACCATGTAATACAATGTGGGTCATTGAACATAATTTCACATTTAAACCAGACATAAACAAGTTCCAATCTTTTGATAGTTATTATCTCTTAAAAACACGCTTTTTGTTTTAACAACGGGAATTAATTTTAAATTAATTTCTGCCACTTCTGTGTTTTGAATTTGGAAAAATGGATTCCATATTTGGAATCAGTATGTTCAAATTGTGTAAATAGGTAACTTTTATTTTTAGACATTTTGGATAATTACTTCGGTAAATATTTTATTTACCATGGTTAAAGGGTAAATCTAGTAAACAAGGGTTAAACAAATAATATTATAATAATACTAAAATACCCTAAAACGTGTCTTAACCCTATTGTTTGATACATGGTCTACCATGGGCATCTTTGTGTTGTTTTTGGGACCCCATGGATCCACTTGTATGTGATAATGACACTTTATTTTAATTAAGTTAAAATAAATACAAAAATGACACAAGCATATATCTTTTAGAAAAACAATTGTTACATAGGGTTATATATGTCGGATTTTAGACTATAAATATTAATTATAAAGATAAAAATATTTCCTACATAATGATATTTTATTTATAATTTTTATACATTAAATAAGTTAATTTATTTATGACACAATGGTGATGCAGTAATTACCATAATAGTGAAACATTAGAATAATTGATATTATAAATACCCACATAAATATAATTTGAGATTTTTATTGAATTAAACTAATTTTATAGGTTAATATTACATATTAAGAGTGATTTAATTAACTTTTTTCGAAGTAATCATTCTGTTATGTGTTTCACAAAAATCAACTATTGAATAGTGTCAAAATTGACATAAAAGAGTTTTTAAAACAAATATTATATTATTAATTGATATTAAATTCCTAAAAATCTAAGGTTCGACCAAGAGACTTATATCATGATAGGTATATCATTAATGGACCACTTGGGGGTCTCTTGGATGTATATAGTAAGTTTATTAACTATATAATATAAAAATACAAAGTGACATGCTAAATGTCAAACTAATTAACTAAGAGTTAAAACTAAAAGATAAGGTTAATATAGTGACCCAAACCTGTATAAATTATATTGGACGAATGTTTTTCGACCTATCCCCACATTAACTTTTGAATAATCGACTTTGAAGCCATTAGAAGCCGAATACGAATTTATTATAAATTAACATTTCTAGAATTTCCAAAGGTGCCCCTCACCCCTCTTATAAAAGGGCACTCCTCCTTCTCATTTCTTCACACCTTCAAAGCCTTTTGGATCGGCCAAACCCTGCCCAAATACTCTCTCAACTTCTCTCACTACAACCTAGAGGCATTAGTTTGATCATAAAGTCAACCTAAGGAGCCCTTTTGATCAAATCAAAAGGAAGAACCCGAAGAAGAGGAAATGTTTTCACCACCCCTTTTCAAGTTCCCTTCTTCTTCCACTTCTTCTTTATTTGTTATTACCATTATAAAATAATAACTCCAGTATCTTATATATACTGTGATGTTATTATAAATATGGTACAACCATATTCAGTATTCTATCCACCCTTTGAATAACATGTGACCATACGTGCGTACGTACGGCTTACCGTCTCCACGTCGTGGTGTAATTGTTATTCAATATATTATTATTTGGGTGGGTATAATAATAATGTTTAACTCATTTAAATAATAAATATAACATGATAATGATTCTTTATATATGATATACCATCCAATTATATATTATTTTAATATCAAAAGAATGATATTGTCGCTCGTGCGTACGTATGGACTACCGTCTCCACGAACGCGATGAGATTCATTCTCCATCATATCCATTCAAGTATAATTATCATTTGATGATTTAAAAATAATGATTAAGAACTTTATATAATTTTATATATGAATAATATACAGCCCATTAATAACAAATATGGCTCGCATAACAAAGAATATAAAGTAAAATGAACCCGTAAACACCCGAAATGACGATAATTCAAAGATATTATTAACAAATCACTGTTAAAAGATAATATATGATATCATATTAATGAAAATGATTCTTGTATAATTAAATAAAAATTATTTCACCATTATACAGGAGGTTAACCTACAGTCGACCAAGAAAAAAGTACAAAGTAAGGGGTTTCTTATCTCACTTTTAATTCCGTGAGAATTCCATTGTTCACCACTTATTTATTACATGTGGTATATGTTTAGTGCCCATGATTGTATTCATTGTGTAATATACTTTAATTTATGGTTGTTTACATCATCATTTTATGATCCTTCTTTCATGGGTGTATGTTCCATAAGTTACCAAATCGATAAGGGAATTTGAAATTTCAATTTCCATTTATTCGGCTTTACGCATACTTCATTGATTATTTTACTCCAAGATTATGTGTGGAATCACTATTCGTTTGATTATGTCATAATTTCCACTCCCCTTTCTGTGGATATACTTTTGATACACATAATAACTCCATTGATAATTTCTCAAGTCATCGATATGAATTTGATAAGAGTAATTTTAACTCATTCTCCATTTGTTGAGTTAAACATCCAATTCATTGGTGTTGTTTTTACAAGATTACGTGTGAATGTCCTTTGATTGTTTTACACTAAATATCCAATCATATTTAGTGTATTTATATTTTTCACACATAACTATGTCGTTGATTTATCCTTAACCTAAGGATATGGCCTTTATGAGAGATTTCATCTCAACTTACATTCCATTGAGACTTATTCGTTGTTATACACCAAATCACTTTTATATGGTGTATATAATGTACTTTGACATAGTATATCATGAATTCATTTATTCTCATGATATTAAAAAAAAATTATTACCTCAATTATTTTTATTCAAGTATCTCTCTTTTGGTTAGAAAATCTAACCAAAATACCATTTTAAAATGTTTTAAAGACTTATTCTTCTAAATCTTGATCATTAATGTCCATGTTTTAAAAATGGTTTTAAGGATTTATTTATATGGACATTAAAGTTTTAAAATTAAAACTCCTTTTAAATGTTTCAAAGTGGTATGGGACACTTTGATTCAAAAATCTATTATTAAACGGTTTCTTGACAAATAGTGTGACTTTTAAATGTTTTCAAGAAAAGGGGGATATTTATCTCAAATAGTTTTGATAGTTATTTTCATATATGTCAATATCATTCATTATTATCGATTGAGGTACAATACAATCTTCCATATTGTATCGAATGAGTTATGTTTGACTGTGGATGTGCTATTTTTTATACCATTTATGGTTTGTGGTTAAAGTATTGAAATTTCGTATGCTAGTTTTAATACGAATGTTTATGTTATGTTTAAACCTGTTCATATGAGGAATGCATTGGACTTAATAAGTGACGGGTGGAGCCCTCTATAGCTCCTCGATGCATCGGTAGGTCTCATGATACAAACTAGTGTCTTGGCACAAGGCCTTGGCAAAATCTTATTTGTAGTCTTGGCACGAGGAATTGGCTATGTGGTTATGATAGTCTGGCATTATGCATTCCATCATTATGAAAGTGGTTATTGATATTGCATGTGATCATTCGACTAGTAGAATATCCATGTGAGTAAGTAAATGGCACTATTTTATTTTATCTTTGCCATCTTATGCTGAAGTTCAAGTTTAAAAGGCTTTTGTTTTAGTTATAAACTGCCTTAAGTGTTTATGCTTATCTATGAAATCTTATACTATAATGTTATCCTTACTGAGCATCTGAGCTCACCCCTTTCAATGTTTTATTTTTCCTAGGATTATGAAGAAGTAATTTATGAATGACCTGCAGGGATAGTGTGAGGGGATATGAAGACAAGATGTTTTTTTAATGATGTAATGTAAAACTTTATGGATGTATCTTGTTATTCCAAGGCTACTAAACTAATCGGTCTTTCGAGACTTGATCTTTCTTGTGATCATGCCAATGTTATGTAATAATGCACCGACTCTGGGTAACTGGGGTCGGGGCGTTACAAGATTGTGGAGTTTCACATTCACCAGTGGTATCCCATGGAGCCTCTCACGTGCATTTTTTTCATGCTAAATTGGGCACCCATTCACTTCCCGCACATATCCTATGAACGTGACCACCCATTGTGATACCAAAGGTTAAATAAAAATTCTTCCACTTTCCAAAACAAACATTCAACTCACCGTTAAATTTTGAAAATTTTCTAAAGCTTATTTTTATAACCTACTAGATAGAAAAATCAAAACTCATTCTGATTTTCACAAAAAAAACATAAAATTACCAACCATTCAAACACAAAATCATTTTCAACCCTTAAAATTCAACCTAAAAACATTTCATTTCACTTTAAAACACTCTCAATTTCACAACAAAATCCATTTCATCAATACTCACTCGTTTAAAACTCTTTTATACTCATTTAAAACAAGATTCCCAAAATTCATCAAATTTTTAAAAAGACCACTAATTGCCAAATCAAAGGCTATTTCCAAATTTCACACATGAATCCCAAAACATTTCAACCCATTCAAAATAATTCCCAACATTTTCAAAAATCCCATTTAAAACAGACTTTCCCAAACCTGTTTTAACATAATTTATGCTTTCCAAACAATTGATTTCAATAAACCACATTTTTAGGTTATTAAAATCCAATATAAACAAACTAAAACCTATCCACTCCAAACCACTTTAATTTTAAAATCTAGTTTTTCACAGTTTTCAATCAAATATTTTCAAAATATTTTTCCAAAACCCAATGAGACACAAGATCATGTGAGAGGAAATTAGTGTCAGTGGGTGGCTTGGACATATGGTTGGAATCCATACTCTAGTCACTCCACTATCATATAGAGTTTTCTAAGGAAATTTCCCTAGTTCCACATGGATTTCCATGTCCTGCGAGCTCACAGAGACCATTGACCCTACTCTCTTTTCATTTACAAATACATTAACAGACCACAAAAACCAAATGACTCATATGAAGCCGGATTTCCCCTAGTGACTTGAGTCATGTCACGATGTGTGCTGGCTAGGCACTCTACTCATAACTAGAACATCAATTATAGAAAATCCTAGCTCTGGTCTACTCGGACTCTACCCTGAGGAACATGACTCAAAGAAGTTGACCTCCTCTGATACCATTTTTTCAAGAACCAATCTGGGTCTCTATCCAACCCAGTGCTTGACCTGGTAAGTGACATGACCTCAGGGGAGTTCCGGATCCCCAAGGGCTGGTAACTAGTGACTAGGTATCAATAAAATTATTTGGTAATTATTTTACCCAATTATATACATATAAAAAATTAACAATATAAAATTTTACAATAATCAAAATTACACAACCAAACAATCCCTTAAAAAATTTTAATATTGAAGTTTACAATTTAAACAAAACCCCAAAAAGGACTACAACAAAGAAAACTAAAACCTCGAACCCAAACCTTCATTACACATGAGGGACCATATCCTCAAGCTTCTTCCACCAAACCCACAGGATAAGACCACTAACAACCCACACCATGATCACCGAACATCCTGTATTTACCTAGAATAAATATACAATAAGATCTATATACACCCAAGGGTGTATATAGGGGGTGAGCCAAAGCCCAGTATGATGTCACCCAATAAATAGGTTCCACTATATAACATTAAAATAAAATCTAACATGCTCATCTAAATTCAATATTTAAAAAACACTTCTAAGAAAAGAAATTATTAGGTAAACATTAAAAAAGGAACACTTTGAAGGAAAACCATTTGACATAAAATATATTAAATGGGAGGGGGATTACATAAATAGACAGACACTCAAGTGGTCCTCTGTAAGCCGAAGGATAGAACCACATCATATATAGTAGAGCACCATGGGAAAATCCCCATAGGTTAATCTAGCTCTAGTGGGGCCCTAGAAACCTTGTACCTCAATGAAAGGTGTTATAGTAACCACACCCATAAATGTCCTTGTGCATGAGCCACTAGAGAGGAGAAACATCCAAAATTCTAGTGGTGATAAATCATCATCACAGTTTAGTTAGTGTTGTAAGCATCAATCTAGCTAAGTAAAACTCCGACAAGTCACTTCTGTATCACTTTCATACTAGTTATTGTCCTCCCACCTAGATACCTGGGATTCCCTTATGCTTGAGTTAAAGTTCAAATATCATGCATACCACCACTCTCATAACAAAGGCCAAACAGTTCGAGGGGACCACCCTTCTTCAAAAAACAAGCCATTTACCATTTTACACAGACGAAAGAAAACCCCAATTTTAATACCCTAACTATCACTTACATAATTTCCAAATTTCCCTTTCATTACATAATAAAAACACAAAATTAAAACCAACCAAGTCAATGGGTCAATCCCCTTTATAAACCCACTCATACTCTAAAACCATTTTTAAAACAAGATTTTCATCATTCAAATATTTCAAAATTTATAATCAAAATGCATAATGAGTCTAACATGTCTGAAATGATCCATTTTCCATTGAAAATCCCCATTGAAACATACACACACTTCAAGTACCTCTAAAAATGTGTTTTGTATCTTCCAAACAACCCCTAAAATCCTTTTCAGAAACATTTCATTATAACACACACAAAACATAAAAATTTCCTTTGTCAGGGTTCATTTCTAACATATAAACACACCAATAATTTCAAAAACATCGTTCTCACCATGAAATCAAACTAAATAGCACATTTATAAACTCAAAAAACATATTAAATACATCTAATAATGTTAGGGAATGGAACCACCTATCTCTCATGATGAAACTTACAGAAAATGGTTTGAAATTTCATAAGCACCTCAAATTTACCACAAGGAGGCAAGAATAAACCCTAATAAATAATATCAAACCCAAAAACCCAAGATTAAAACCCTAAATCAAACCCCATACCTGCTGGAAAAACAAAACCCACAAAAGAGAAGAGGGAAACCCTAAAAGAGAGAGAAATAAGAGAGAATATGACTTACATGAGAGATCTTGAAGGATCCACACCAAAAATGCCCAATCAATGCCCAAGGAGAGGAGGATGTGGAGGGAGGCATGCCCAGGGATGGGGAGTCCATGGGGGTCAAGCAAGGGGTATAAGGTATTAAAATTGGGGAGAGGGGGAAATAGGGAAATCATTTTTAATGAGTTTCCACAACTGCACGGTTAGTCTGCACGGTTTTCCAAACCATGAAGATATCATGAAATATCCTATTCATAAGGATACCTAGTCACATGCTTACCTTGGCCGAGATGCAAGGTTGCATGGATGTTGTGTGGTAGGTTCTGTCTCCAACCTCATGGTTTCCTAGGTTGGGCACACGGTTACTACTAACAGTGCACTAATAGTGCGCCTGGTCTGTCAAACTCAAAAACTCACATTTTTCATCAGAAACTCAAAGGAAACTCAAGGGGTAAATGTAGAACAAAGATAAAAGAAATAATACACCAAAAAGGTGAACCTGTCACACTTGGTTCCCAAGATAAATGTCCAAGAACCCAACCCGAACTGAAACAATGGTAGACTAAAAAACCCGATTGTGATTGGATACCTATGACCCTAAGTTGTATCATCCTGGATTCCCTTACTATAGACCAAGTTCTATGAATTCTCCAGAATATTTGTTTGGTGTTCAACCACCTTAAAGATCATTATTCAACCTACCCGGGAATCCATGAACAAATCATTTCCATCCACAAATAGTGTAAGAGGATTGAAATCATAGCACTCTCGGTAGCTTAGTGCCTTTGCACATATGAATATTGAAAAACACTCCAGAAAACCTACATAATGAGCCTAAATATGCTTTGAAAATTCATGGAAGAGGAATCTCAACATGTCTATATTAGAGGCTAAGGATTGTACGCTACCCTCAATTTTAGTCCTATACCACAACAACAACGGGACCATCAATATGGCCCACCCACTGACAGTGAATTTTCTGCTCTAAATACCACCATGATAAATGTTGTCACAATTGAACCTCTCAAGGATCATAGACACTGTGATTCTGACATGGGACATGATAGGGAGAACCCACCCTAAGGAGCATCACAATACCAAGAAGATCCCCCGATTGGTGCTCACACTTGTCAGTAGAGACTATTTTTGGGCCTTGGCAGCCCCCCCAAAGAAACTTTGACACATCCATGCTAATATATCAAAAACATCAAGGGGAAAATTGAGAATTTTTATCCATATGAGATCACACCAGAAACCAATTCAGACTCTAGACTAGCCACTCTTCTCCGGGAGCCTGAAGGCTATAAGAGGAAAATTGTCGATATTATCTCTAAACTGTGCCCAGGGTGTGATAATGTCAAAAGTGACCTTACTATTCCTCCACTTAGGAATCCAGTCCTTCTTAGTCAGGTAACCAAGTTTTAACTAGGTTTCCTTGTGTGTATGATCTAGGTATAAGTAATTGGATTTGGAAAATGATTGAGATATGATTCACAAACGCTATCCGAGCAGCATTCATATCCATCTTGAGCTCATGGTCCCCCCGCCTCCCAGGATGATGAGTCAGTTAGAGCACCAGTGACCATAAACCCTCATCAGGATGCTGTGATAGCTTAACTCACTGTCATAATTGAGGATATCAAAATAAGGTAGGTGTCAATCCAACCTGAATTAAATCTGTATCTAGCATGGGTAGACTAGATGCACCTACCACCAGAATTTTTCAATCCAATATTCACCGTGTTCAATAATACAGGTGATCCACTACAGCATCTTGACCACATCGCCTCAGTATGTAGGCCAATGTTGGAAAATATAAGATATAAAGAAGCATATAAGCTCTATGGTTTTATCAAGACTCTATAAGGGACCTCATTCATCTGGTACAGCAATCTAGACACTAGATCTATTGCCAGTTGGGGGGGATCTACATAGGCATTTCTTCTACCAGTTTAACTCCATTGTGTGCAAGACAAGCATCACTAACCTCCAAAAATTAAAGTAGAGGCCTAATGAGAAATTTTTTGAATTCACTTCCTAGTGTAAGGGACTCACATAATCACTCGACATGAAATTTTATCAGTAACAACTGTTGAAAATATGTGTGGAGAATATCAAAGATGAGTTTTTTTCTACCCTCATCTCCCTAAATTATCCTATAGGATTTCAATAGTTTACTGAAAAAAATTAGTGTCTGAAAAAATCCTTTCATCAAATAAATTATTACACCCATCTCCCATTCCAACTCCCTTATAAAGGCATTTGAAAGTAGAAATAGCCACTTTCGTTCATGTAGAGTCACCCGGGATAGTTCACCTATATGCTCCTTTTCCAAATGATCCTCACCAGGCACGGCATCATTAAGTGAAACCTCATCAGCCATAGTCATTCTAAGAAATAATTTACTCTTATCCCCATTAAAACTAGGCACCCAGTGCTCCTTTTATAGAAAGGGGGAACAAGACTTACACCTTCAAGGATGAACAAGTCCCAAGGTACTGTATCTGTTCCCTAGAAAAAGGAATTTTAAAATTAATGGAATGTAAGAGACACTAAGAGGATGAACATGTTGATCCTACCAATTATTTCCTATACCATAGGATCCTTGGATATACCACCAAATAATTATTTGTCTTCAAATATTGTCTCCAGAACCAAGTGGACAGTCGTTTCGTTAAATTGAGTGATTTATCAACACATGTAAAACATGTCTCTATTGACCTCAATAGTAATAGTAAAGATTTTGGTGAGTGGAAATAGGTACCTAACCATGGAATTAAAAGTAAAATTACTGGTTTTCTTGAAAAATAGTCACCGGTTCACATGTTATTATTAATTCTTTCTTGATCAGACCAAAACTTCTCGAAATTACCATGTCTTCTTTAGTTGTCACATCTGCATCTGTATCACAGGCTTCCAAGTATTGAAAAATAAGACATCGGTAGTGAAAGGGAAATCAGATTCTTCCATCAGTGCCAAATACATCCCACACTCTTGGTGAATTCAAGACTCTTGAATTAGGAGATTATCCCAGATATCATATGGCTCTAGAATATTCCACTGATGAAGAGGCACAGTATGCCTCTATGAACATTTTTGAACTGATAGATCACTATACAATACTCAATGATGCGCATCATAATGTGAACCCGAAGAAACCTCTGGCCGATTCCACCAAAGAAGAGGTGGGGTATGCAGTAGCGGATAGAATATCCAAGATAGCATAGCAGATAAGACTATTCATGCTATTGAAACCAAACAGTATCCTTGCCTAGGGATCAGTAAGCATATCCATCCTATGATAATTTGTTTGGTTTGTCTTTGAATATAACTGTATTGGTTGACCATGTGACTCATCTACAACCATGCCTTGATCAGCCACATCCAACCAAGTTCCAACATCAACCATCCAATGTTCAAACATCTAATTCCCAACTATTAGGTGTTTAGATTAGAACCACTGACCAACAACAGCTTACATCCAGTGCTTGCCAAACCCTATCTCCTCATCTAATGGAAACTGCTATTTTCCCTCCTAAATAATGAACCTATATAGGCAAAAACATGGACCTTTACTAGAAATATGATGTGATGAATATTATTATCATCATACTAGTAATGCTCTTGATCCTCTAGGTGATATGGATATCAAAGGATATGTGTGCGGCCCTTATCGAATCCTTATATATCCCCTTCATATTAAGACTGAAGTAGCTGACACTAAGTCCAATTTCACATAATAATATAAATAGGAGGAATTTTGTTCCATAAATTCATTTTCTAGAGAATATGATGGTGTTACCATTCAAAAGAACATATGTCCACTATACGTCAAAGGACAGTTCAATAGGGTGTAAATACACTCATTATTGGTGGATACAAGCTCTGGGATCAACCTTATGTCATCTCAAACACTCCAAAAAACTGGGGATTATAGAAACATATTTTAATCCCTATAACCTTAAAATTTTAGGGGTATGATAAGAGTGATAAGAAGCCACATGATAATATTCGGCTGCAGACTCAATTCAGCAGCCTAGCAGCAAGCACTGAATTTAGGGTAGTTTTGCAGGATACTACCTATAATGAATTTTTGGGAATTCCCAAGCTTAATTTTCATGTATTGGTCCCCTATTCATGCCACCAATGGTTTCAATAATACCTTGATGTTCAAATAGGGGTACTTTGGGGCGATGCATCCCACTTTAACTTCTATGCATCTCACTATCTAGATTTCAGGCACTATAAAATGGAGGGAAATGAGTCTAGAATGATGGGGTTATGTATATCAACACCCCAAATGATTTGAAAACTAATGTTATAGATCCTTGGAATGATTTGAAAGACAGCTTCATTCTCTCAATTCATCGGTTGTAACTCACAACACTATATGTGGGAAGTCGATTCATAGTATATAAGAAGAAAGGGTGATCACATATTACCGCATACTCTTACACTGGATAGGCCTTGACAATACCATAAAACCCTACCCCTTTAAAGTACTGATAGGTTCTCCCCATGGCCACTAATCTTTGGCATTCTTACATATTCAAACAATTATGTATGACTCGATGAAATTCGAACCATCGTCGTTACTTCAAGGTTAGGAGTTGACCTCATGGTTATAAAAAGAGAATGATTGACTCAAATGATTTTTTTTACCACTATTTCCATAGAACATGAACCCCTTTTCATGAATCTCATGTCTACCAGAGCAGATACCCGTGCTCCCTCTCAGCCAACCAGTCCAGAATAGTTTTTTCCTTCATCCAAACCCTCAATATTAGAGGATTAAGAAGATCTAGATGATGCCCCTCATGTATTTGAAGAGGGTTTCACAAACACTATTGATGATTTGACTTAGGTTAATCTTTGAACTGAAGAATATTCTAAGCCAGTGCTGATCAGTGAAACTATGTCACTAGAGGAACAACAACAGTATGTGTCCTTCCTAAAACATCACTATAATGTATTTTCCTAGATCTATAATGAAATTATATAGATCAATACCTATTTTATTTCATCGCCTTATCCTCCCATTAGTTTATTATGTGTTTAAATATCCTCCTAGATATACGCACCCTTCTCATGGTTTCATGGTTGAGGCCGAAGTCTACAAGCTTGTTACGGAAAAAAATTTGGAGAGGTCTAATACCCCAAATTTCTAGCCAAAATTATCCCGATTAGGAAGAATAATGGGAAAATATTAGGTTTAATTGACTTTTGAGACCTCAACCACAATTAATTGAAGGATGATTTCCACCATACGGTGATAGAGATGTTCGCTGATACTGTAACTGGTTTCCAGACCCTCTCGTTCATGGAAAAATATTCATAATTCTACTAGATTCAGATGGCCAATAAGGATAAAGAGGAAACTAACTTAAGGGAAACTTGTGGGACCTTTTCTTATCAAGTGATACCTTTTTAAAAAAAAAAATTGGATACCTACCAGCATTCTATGCACCTCTTCATCAAACCTCTCCTCAAGAACTTGGTGGAGTGTTACGTGGATCAGTTGGTGGCCAAGTCCCACTAATTCCAAGACCATCTCAAGACCATGATAAACTTCTCAGCCTCCTCTATTCTAATAAATTTAATATGAACCATTTTAAATTTTTATTTGGGGTTACCTCTAGAAAGTTTCTCATCTTTTTTATAAGAAACAGAGACATTGAGATTGTTCTAGATAAAGTTAAGGATATCAACTAAATTCCTCCTCCACAAAACCTCTAGGAGTTGTGAGGCTTCCAAGGCCACTTAGCCTATATTTTCGGATTTATTTCAAATATGACCAGAAATTGTAATCCTTTATCAAGAGTTATAAATATTGGGGACATCTACCAATAGTATGAGGACTACAAAACTTCCTTTAAGGATATTAAGAAGTACTTTTTTCAGCCTCTGTTTTTGATGTCATCTAACTTAGGAAAGTCATTATTCCTTTATATGACTTCCTCAGAATGATACCTTGGTACATTTTTAGCCTAGAAAAATAATGAGGGTGAGGATAACTAAATATATTATCTTAGATGCATGCTCATCATCATGGGTACAAGATACTCCCCTATCGAGAAGGGTATCCTCATGTTAAAATTTGTAGTGAAAATTTAAATCATTACTTACAGCACCATGAGATGAAATTATTGTTCTATATAGACCCTCTAAAGTACATTCTAAGCCACTACATACTGATAGGGAATTTATAGAAATGGTAGATAATCCTCCAGTAGTTTGACATCATCTTTTCTAAAAAAATTGTTGAAGTCCATGAACTGGAATACTTCCTGGATGCGCATATGACCCCTGAGGAACTGCCCCTAAACATCAATTTCCCAGATAAATTCATTGTATTAATAGATTTTACGACTTTGTGTTAGAATTTTCATTTCGATGGTGCCTCCTAGATTTTGATCAGTAGAAGGATCGACAACTCCAGGATTAACATAGTAGGCCTAGGGATTTTCTTCATCACCCCAGTGTAGGACATGATAGTATACACATTCCTACTTTTAGAAGGTTAGACTAATAACAAGGCAGAGTAAAATTCTATTATTACTAGTCTCGAGTTTCCCCTTGATATTGATGTCCCACATTTACCTTTGAAAGGAGACTCTAAACTAGTCATCAAGTAGATCAAGGGTGACTATGTTTTCAAAAAGAAAGAACTTGTGCCACTACAAGAATAGACTCATCAGCTAATGTACTAATTCTAGTCCTGGCCAAAGGTGACCCATGTTCCTTGTTTGAAAATTTGTTGATCTAACACTTTATAAATCCTAGATACATCCCTTCTAGACCCTTACCAAGATAAATTGATCATTAATGTGGCGCACTGTAGAATCATATATCCCACCACTTCAGATGATGGAATCTAATTGGTATTTCAACTGGATCATGTTACATCTTCACCAAGGTCCTCAAATTACCTCATAGTCCAAGAAAATCATGATTTGATAACTCCATTTATTGAGAAAGTCTATAATTGGATTTTATATCCATGTTGATATGAACATGATAAAATCCACTGGTGTGCAACACAGTTCACCCTCTAGAGCCTACCTAACCTTGAGAAAACTCTCTACAAGTGCGGTTTAAATGGAATTAATCTCTATTACATCTAAGGAGATGATATACCTTAGTTCATACAAGAGGTCCATGTCAGGTCCTATGGAGCCCATCAGGCAATATTGAAACTCTCCCACCAAATTCGAAGGTTGGGTTACTTTTGGCCCATCATGATTCATGACTACCTTGATTTCACCAAATATTTCCATGCATGCCATATCCATGCCAACTTTGTGTATCAAGCACTAAATATTCTATACACAAGTACTCCTCGACCTTTATGGTTTGAGGAATCAACGTTGTGGTTCCCTACCCACCAGTGATGAATCTAAGGGTTAGGTTCATTCTGATAGTAAAAAATTTATTCTCAATGTGGGAAGAATAATTTACTCTCAAAGAAGTTAAAACCTGATATTTGATCAAGTTTGTGAACTCTCACATTATTCATCATTTGTTGGTTCTTCACACAATTCTCATGGACAATGGTACTAACTTCCAATCTACTGATATTAATAAATTGAATGACAAGTAAAATATATGGTATAATCACACTTCTGAACACCATGTGTAGTCAAATGGGTAGATTTATGCCTTAAAACCCACTATAACATCTTGTATAATATGGTGGTCTATAAAAAAATATTTAGACAGATAAACTCCCAAATTCCCTTTATTCCTATCAGACGACAACTCGAAGTTCCACCAAGCGACCCCATACTCCCTGTAGTATGAAATAGTTGTATTTTTACCTATAGAGGTTCAATTTCCATCACTCCAAATAGATGTTTACGACTAGAAAACAATATAATAATTATAATAATTCCATCATTATAAATTATAATATCTTTAATAAATCATGCTTCGTGCATTGCATAAGTTAGAGAGGAACCATAATAGGGTAGCATGAGAAATAAAAAATATGTTCTTCCTCTACTCCTTCCTTCAATATGCCATGGTACTGGCTCTCATTATGCTAATGATAATGAGAAATAAACCATCTAAGTTATAACCCAAGTGGTAAGGATATTATGTTATCCATAAGGTATAATACAATGGTGCATACTCATTAATCACTATGGATGGGGAGCATATAACACCTCCCACCAACACCAAGTTTCTTAAGTAGTACTTTTCTTGAACTATTTAGGTCTAAAAATTGAGACCTTAAACTATTTATCCACTTAGTCTAAGCTCCGTGAACTTAAACATGAATAATCCTTAGTCTGAGATGTATGAATTTAAACTACAAATAGAAACTTCCTCAGTACATGATATAAAAATATATCCTAAAGTCGTATAGACCCAGGATGCCTCATATAATAAATATGAGATGAAAACACCAACATCCTTAGCACATGAAATTAAACTATATACTTACCCCATGTGAAAAATATGGGATGCCTCGTATGACAAATATGGGATAACTAAAACCAACTTCATTGGAACATGATGTTAAAATATGACTTTTCCCTGTGTAATGAACATATGATGCATCATTTGAAAAATAAAAGATGAATAAAACCATAATCCACAACACACAACACTCAACTATATCATTACCCTGTGTCGCAAACATAAGATGCTTCATGTGATAAATATGAGGTGATTTGATATCCTCACTAAATAGTACACCACCATTATAGTGTTGGTCTCCCACCACACCATATTCCAGAACTAAGTATGGCATGATTCCCATGCCTGATGGGATACATAGGGATGAAAGGATCCAACATATCAGGCCCAAATTCAAAACCAAACAATTTTGGGTCATCCCCCTGATCCAAGCCTCATGACCTTAAACTATGTGAAACCTGTTTCAAGATTTTCTTGTGCGGCACAGGGCCTCCTTGGATCCTTCATGTTGGGTTTCAACTCTTTTACACCACCTAAACATACTTGAAGTATCTACACCCCTTCAAGTCCAATAATTATGACATTAAACTATGTGCATCTGGTTCCATGTGGCCCCTTACTCACATATTTTTCATCACCCCTGGTATTTAAACAAACCAATTCCCCATTACCTTTTTCATCATATACTCGATCAAGCGGACCTCCACTACCAGTGTCAGTATCCCACCAAGTTTTTTTCCAGAACTATGAGTGGATTGATTCACACCTTAATGGGATATGTAGTGATGTTCAGATTTCATATCATGGGCCCATCCCCACCATCAACCCATTGTGGGTGATTTCCCCTCAGTGTCATGAATTTAACCAATGTAGATTTTTTTTCTTGGAATATTACATGGAAATGGGTCTCTATGGTCCTCCCTTCACATCGTGTTATCACTATTTAAGTCTATGCAAACCTGTTTAACACACTCACCCCCAAGGTCTAAGATTTTTTACCTTAAACTAGTAGCATATATAGTTTGAGAAGTATGGCCTTAAACTAAAAATCCCAACATCCTCAACACACAATGTTTAACTACATCCTCACACTGTATGAACCTTGGATGTTGTATATGATAAATAGGAGGTGAAAAAAATTAATATATTCAGAACATGATATTTAATTGTATCCTTACCCCATATAAACCGGGGAAGCCTCATATGATAAATATGAGATGAAGAAAAACCTACATCCTCAGCAGATTATGTAAAACTATAGCCTTATCCCATATAAACATAGGATGCCTCATATGATAAATATGATATAGACAAAAAAACATCCTCAAAACACAATGATAAACTATATCCTTACCCTATGTGATTAATGTAGTATAACCCATGATAATCATGGGATGACTTAACATCCTTACCTGAGAGGATACCTCCCTTTCATTATTGGTCTCCTACCATGACACATTCCAGAACTATGTATGGATTGATTCCCAAACCATGGTATACGTAGTGATTCTTGGATCCAACATCTTGGGACTAACCCCACCACAAACTCATTCTAGGGTATTCCCCCTCTGGGTCAAATTTAATCCTCACCTACTGGTATGTTCATCCATCATGTTTGAGCATATGGAGGGATAACTCCTAGAGCACTCAAATTCCCCTGGTACACTCCCCACATCCACTCTCACATTTCATGCTTCCTTAGTTTTATATCCTCACCATCCTCCCAAAAATTAATAAGCCCCTAATAATAATGTTTCTTAGCCACACTGGCCCACCTACCAACCTAAGAACACACCCTGAAGGATCCCTAGTAAAATATGAAGATTCCTATATTTTAAATATGTTCAACGATTGATCCCAAATTTGTATGCCCCATTATTTATTGGAATGATTGTGGAACATGCATTTTTAACATGGTCAACATTGATTTCCTTCCCATTGGTCACTCCTTTCATGATCCAGGTCTTGTAAGCCATGATTTACCTTCGTTTTCACCTCCCCTTACTATAGTGAGGATATTAGAACTCCATGTATCATATTCATGTTCACTTGAATATAATGAATAAGTAAGTAGGAATTATTGGGACTTCCGCAAGTCAGATTCTTTTTCCCCTTATTTTGATCTCCCTTGTGATAAGGATAACTTCTTGATAACTCCTTTTTTTCACATCGAGCATGAATCACATGATCTTAGGAGTCATTGATGAATTTCCATAAGAAATTTTGAGATGAAAAGATTCCCCTAAAATAGATAATCACACTTTTAAGTCAAAACTCTATGACCTTAAACTAGGATCCTAAGTCAAAAAATTGTGACTTTAAATTGTGTGCGAGTCACACTAGGGAGGTTTCATGTGGTGTTCGGCCTCATTAACCCTCAATTAATTTTGGTTTACCATTATTACATGCCACACACATTATTTTTAAGCTTTCCTCCCCTATTTGGTACAAGCATTATGACCTTAAACTACTAGAAACTTATTGGCCTGAATGGTATGACCATAAACTTCCCAAGGTAACAGGTACATATGCCTATCAGGTTGAAAACCCACAAGGGTGTCATAAGTAAAAAAACAGAGTTCCACCCACCAAGTCACCCTTGATACTTAGGAAAAAATAATGGTGTAAATAAAGAGGTTAAAATACATTCGGACCCACCATGAGTCTTCATAAAAAAACACAGGGTACGCTCACTAGACCCCATTGGTTTAGGAAAAATTTAGAGAAAAATCTTTGATCCATTTTTTCTATAGTCTCCTATTTGAGGTTATTTCCACTATGACTCTTTTTTATACATCCAAATATTATTATGCTGTCTCACATGTCCAAGTCATAATATGCTAAAATGGGCTATGAATGTCCTAATCACATTATGTAAAACAATATAATGATTCATCCTAATCTTAAGATACTAAATTATGTGTTTAATGTCCTTACCACAAGACAATAAACTACACACCCTTCATCCCCATTGTACAATGAAAAACTACAAATCATATTAGGCCCTTACCTGAAAACCCTTTTTCACACTTCAGGGTCAGTCACCTACCACACCATTTGAGTTTCTTGATAATCACATGAAATTCAAGATAATGCTTCCTTTAGGAGAAAACTCTAGACTTCAATCAAACTAATACACCCCCTCATGTGATCAGAGATATGGATTCATAATCATGATAGTGTTAAACTATAATCAAACATTTTCTTTGTTCATTCCCAGGTTTTGTGCCTTTCAGGATTTAGATCCCAAAATATTTCATGTCTAAATGTGCCACATAATGGAAATGGTTCCTGACCACACTGGCTCACCTACCATCTTGAGCACATGCTTCAAAATACTTATGATGGAATTTTGATAAGCCTCATGTTTTAAACATGGTAAATGGTCGACCCACATTTATTTTTCCCATTAATAGTGATATGATAGAGTAATCTATGTTTTGAACATGTGTAATAGTCACATCCATTGTATTGTCACTTTCTTTTCTCTATATCTTGGTTGTCTTGACTCACTCCATTCATCCTTCCCTTTTTTTCAAGTATAATTCAACTCCCATGGCATTACCCCATCCATGAAACTATGCACATTGATAAATAAAGTTGAATTTATAGAGAGTCTTACTCTCTAACCAAATATTTCTTGGTCTGGATACTCTTGGCATTTAATAAACAATTTTGACACTGGGTATTCATCCATTGTCTAATACTCTCATATAAGTGAGCAATGTCATTTATTCCCTTGTTTCCCACATCGATCATGACTCGCATGGGATCAAGTATTAGTTATTGGTTGTCTCATTAATGTGATCAAGGTGTAGAAAAGATAAATTCACTCGTCAATATAGGTAATTTAAAGAAAACAAACTTCAAATGTTTGGTAGGGTCATCCACATACTGGATCCTCTTCTTTATTTCAACTAAAATAGTACTCCTTCAGGATATACTTTAGAAATAGAGAGTTCCATCCCAACTATACTCTAATGAGTGACCTCTAGATCTTATTGAATCCTAAAATTAAATTTTTGTTCCTCCTAGAACACCCAGAAAACCTCATTAACCCTAATTCACACTCGGACCAACTCATCTTGGCACTCTTCCATCAGTGATGCACCCTACTGTCGTAGCATTGGTGTCCACCAACTAGGAACATAATTGGATGATGATCCACACTTTAGAATTGATGATGAATGCATGATCATGCACCTGGTATTCCATATGTATAAGTTTTGGTTCATTTTCTTGTATATTTTTTGTACCCTCATATTTTTCCTTGTTCTAGGAAACATCGAACTCTTGATTTTCCATGACACCCATTCAGTAAGATAATCTCAAGGAAACACATTTAGGGAATGTATTTGAACCCCTAGGGTGACCAATTTTAGTAGAAAATGATAGACATATCCCATCTAGTGCACTTTTTGTAGCTTCAGAGTGTAGATAATGAATTTTTTCATGCTTCTCTAGAACCCGTGTGGATAATACAATTATCTTTGGCAACATACAACCTAAGATATTCCAATTACTAGGTTGGATGAGGATAATACTCTAGAAAATTAAGGATAATAGTGGAATTAGGTTCTTTATAACACCCCAAGATTTTATCGTATGTATCCTTCTAAATTTAATCTCTATGATAGCTTATGTTGCATGCAACACCAAGCTTAAACAAACAAATATATACTATTAATATTATTATTTAAAATGAAATTATCTCAAAGAAGTTTAATTAGAGATTATGAATAGTATTAAATAACTTATGAAAATATAATATTGAATTCATTGGTTATAAATTAATTATAAATAAATATAAAAACTAAATTAACATAAAGAAAATGTTTTTTATAAAAACTATTTAAATGCACAAAAGTGTGTTTTATATCAATAAAATAAAAAAATCACACTTTTTGGATTATATTAATGAAATATATTCAATATAATTTTTAACATTCATCCTGTGTTTTTTTTGTATATAATATAAAAAATAATCAAATTTTACACAAAAAATGATGTATTTTTTTTAAAAGACGGTTTTACTGTCTTTTGATGGAGAACCTATTATAAATCTAATTTTTTATGCTTTTATAAATTATATTTGAAAAGATAAACTTCTTATTTGAAATTTGAGTATCAAAGTTTAAATTGGTTTAATTTTTGGTATTTTTTTGATGAGTTTCACGTTTTGATGAATAGTGATAAAATATTTCATTTTAATTGAAAAAAAAATTATCTAAATAATTTATAGTGTTACATTAAATTTGTAATTTGTTTTAAAGTATAATTAGATCATTTTTTTATCATTTAATCCAATTTATTTCATTTTAATCAATTTTACATCGAATATGGATATAAAAATATTTCAATATTTTGGACGTTTTTACTTTTAAAACACATTTTATCGTTTCGTCAACGGGATTGCTTTTAAATTAACTACTTGAACTTATATGTTTTAAATTTTGAAAAATAGATTACATATTTGAAATCAGTGGGTCCAAATTATGTAAATAGGTTCCTTTTTTGTGAAATATATGAATAATAATGTTTGGTAATTTTTATTACCATAGTTAAGGTTAAATCGAGTAAATAAGGGTAAAAATAATATTATATATTTTATAAAATTTCCCTAACACTTGTAAAATTTCATTTTATGTGTTATTGTTGACCAAAATCATCCTTGGGGTTATTTTGGAATCTTTTGGAGCTAATTGGATGAATTTAATCTATTTATAGTACTTCATTCAAAGAAACGTCATTTTTGTCATTATTTTCGTTTTAAAAAGTTAAATATTTTTAATATGAGGTTATATAGGGGATCAGATCGATTATATATATTAATTTAGAAAAATAAAATGTTTTTATTCATTAAGATAATTTATTTTTAATTTCTAGGGAAGAAATAATTAAATTAAAGGCTAGTACAATGATGATGTAGTAATTATTTAATTAATAGACATATCAAAAAATGTTATTAACAATATCAAAATAAATATAATTTGATATAATTAAGGTCATAAACGAATTTATATATGAAATAAAAATTCTAGGGATGTGTTAAAGTTTTTTTTTTTTGAATTTATCTTGTGTATTTATATTTTTTAAAAAGTCATGTAATGGATAGTGTCAAAATTTACACTAAAAATATATAAAAATAAATAATATTTTTTTAAATGATATAAAATTGATAAATAAATAAAAATCCTAAAAATAATTGGGATAAATTCTAAAATTTTATCCATGAATCATTTACGTTTCATATAGCATTTTATAGTAACTATATTAACCCTTAAATAGAAAACATGCATGTTGTCACAGTAAAAGTTAAAGGGTTTGACTAAGGGTTAAAGCTAAACAATAAGGGTAATAATGTGACCTAAACATATATAAATATTGTTGTATTATTTTATTTTTAACCATACACATATTATATTCTAAATAACTCTCTTTGGATCCATTTTTAATTAAAAATTAATTTATATTAATTTAATATTTTGAGAGTTTCCAAAAGTACCCCTCACCTCAATTATAAAAGGGAATCTCCTCCCATAATTCCTCACACCACATTGAGACTTATATATCATAAAATCCATAATAAAATAATATCCTAAAATCCCTTCAAAAATACTATAAGCCAAAATTTGGGCATAAATCAAACCATGAAATTATTTTGATATAAACCAAAAGGAGTTACCCAAATAAGAGGTTACATTCTTCAACGATCACTTCAATTTTATTTCTTTCCCAACATCTTAATTTATTATTATTCCATGATTATATAATAAAAATATTATCATAAATATACTTATAGTTTTTTATGTTAAGGTTTCAACCTAGACCTACACACACTTCCATCAAATGGGTAATGAATTTACCATTTGTGTACGGCGAACTACCGCCTTGTGAAATGATGTTGTTCATTTTTCCTTTACCATGTCTCATGGTTGGTCATTATGATGTACACACTGTTTTTATATGATATTTATGTTATATTAATGCATATTTAATTTTTATATAACACATAACTTCATGCTTTCCATTTTGTGTAAATACGATAACAACATTTGTTGAAGTGTGGACTACAGACACCTCAAGGTGATGTGATTCGTTTACACTATACATGGAGTGTCTAATGGATGGTTTAATAAACTTATATGAAATAAATATGATACTTTAATTATAATATATATATATAGAATTTAATTTTAATTATTTAATAAGATAAGGAAATGGAAGTAGCGTTCATGTGTACGTATGGTCTACCGTCTCCATGAATAGTGCATTTCATTTCATATCTCCAAATATTATGGATTATTCTAAACACATATATACTGAATATATATGATACTAAAATTAAAGTTTAAATTATTTATATTATTAAATCATAATTTATATAATAATAACAAAAATAACAATCCAAAATATACTCGAAAAACTACACAATTAACACCCGAAATAATGAAAATAATGAAAGATTGTTAACAAATAGGTAATAAGTTATTATAAAAAGATAATATATTATATTATAAATCTGAGTAAATTTATAGTATAAGCTAATTAAATTATTAAAACCATTATATAGGAGGTTAATGGATGTTCACTCAAAAGTAAATGCATGGTAAGGGTTTTTCTCATCTCACTTTTACTTCTGTGAGATATATGACTTATCCACCACTTATTTATTTTGTGTGGTGTACATAATACCCATGAATGTATTTTATGATTATTATTACGAATGTTATGGTATTTTAATCTCCATATAATTTTATTTATTTCATGGGGTATATTATTCTACTGATTATAAAGTGGAAAGGGGTTATTTCACAATATCATCGTTATTCGGGTTTGTTTTTATTTAAGTCTCCATTGGGGAATATGTTTTCCCATGTTAGTGTTTTATAAAGATTTTAAAAAAATGATTTTAATATTCTCAAATGATTTTTTAAATTCTTTTTAACCCTTTTTAAATTTTTAAAAAAGTAGTAAAAAGAATCTTGATGTAGTTTTCTAAAACATGGTACTTTTCATAAAAAAGTAAAAGGAATGTTTTTTAACTTATAAAATGTGAATGTAATTTCCCTCCATCGTGAAACCCTAATGTTTTTAATCTTACTTTAAAATTTTAAAAGGTTATTTTTAAATAAATTATTACAAAGTGGTAAGGGATTTCATCTGAATTTTCATTTCATTGAGTCATATTGTAATGTTATACACCCAGTTTCTTTTATATGGTGTAAGAACTGCCCTTTGAAATGTTATATCATGAATATCCTTATTATAATGATATTATAATATTCATTTAATATTATTACTTCATGGGGATTATGATTAAAATGTTTCAATGTGGTATGGGACACTTTGAGTGTTTAAATATTATTTTACTCAAGAATGTTTTTAATAATCTTTAAATGGTAATTCCATTCATCAACGTCAACAACTCTTGTTTTTAATTATCCTCCAGGGGGTATTATTGATAAATCTATATTATTTATTCAATACAAATATTTAATGATAAGGTGCATTTTTTATTAATTAAATCTATTAATCGATATAAGTAATGCTTTAGACTAGAAATCAGGGGTAGGGACTAGACTTTATATAGCCCCTAGATGCATCGATAGGTTCTCATTAGAAAAATTAGTTGCAAAAATTAAATAGGTTTTTACCTTTAGTTTTAAACCTACTTGTGAAAAGTCTTGATGGTATTGGTTTTCATGTGCCCCAGACAAGATGTCAAATAATTAACAATTTCCTTCATAGTTATTTTAGTTTTTATTGTTATTATCCAAGAGTCTGATAAAATATATGGACATAATTCATTATTAGTTTATTGAGTAAATGTCATGTGTTTTAGTTATTTACCTTTAGATATTAACTACTCCATATATAGTTATTTGAATAGCATGTGTTATTAGTTGTTTAACTTTCCATGTAGATTTATTCTCATAAATTCATTATTTATTCCGTTTTACTTTCCATTAGTGAATATTTTAACTCACCCATTTATTTTTTCTATTTTACCCTAGTTATAAAGATTAAATTTTTGAATGAGTTCAAGGATGAAAATTATTTTCCTTCTTTATGTTTTATGTTTTACCAATGTAATAAGGGAACCATTTATGTATACAGTTTTTAAATACTACTAAACTAATCGGTCCTTTAGGATTTAATTCCTTGTAATCATACCAATATAATAAAATAATGTACCTACTTTGGGCTTCTTTGGTTAGGGCATTGCAGTTGGTATCAAAGGAAGTTTAGTAGCAACCTTGGAAACCAGATTTAAGAAAACATGGATTATGGAACACAATCCATTGGTTTATTATGTGTGAAAAAATTATTTAAGCAATAATTCCTTTGAATTTTATGGAAATATTTTTAAAGGTAAGGATAATTGTTAGGGTTCATTTGATCATTGATAATGTTTTTAAAGGTAAGGATAACTGTTAGGGTTTATTTAATGAAATTATGGGTATTTATATAATTGGTAATACAAAATGAAATGTATCAGACAACCTTTGTAGTTAAAACATTTCTTTAATGTTGAATATATATAAGAGTATGATTATCACATTTTTATATAATACTAATATTATTTTTAGAAAAATATATAACCCACAGGTCGGGTGACAACCCATTTCATCTAGAAAGTCCATGGGGTTTGAACCCACAATCGAAGGGCGATAACGGTGCAACGCCTACCAATAGCCTATGTGAAGTCATTTTTATCATTATATTTTCTTAGTTAAACAATCTAATGTATCATGGTTATTTTTTTAGGGACATTTTTTTATCAAATAGATTACCCTGGGATTGAAGAATTATTTTTTGATTAAGTCATTAATTTCATTTCATAAGACGTTCACTATTTTGGGAACCCAATATGATCAAGGAAAATATAACACTATGGGATTTTATTTGAGAATTAAAATTTGAATTATTTTTTGAAATAATATGTTATTTTATTTTGTACTTATGGTGATTTATTTAATTTATATAAATGGTTAGGATATCTTGGATATTATGTGATTTAGGTAATTAAATTTTTGGTATAATACATTAAGAGTGGTTAATGTTATTTGGAAGAATATATGATCAAATACATCTAATTTTTTGTGTTTAAATTTTAGTCCGAAATATTTTTGAGAAAGGATAGTAATTTTTTGAATGATCTATATTGAAATTTGTGTATTACAATTTAATTTTGTAGATTAATGTTTTTTTCATCATATAAAGGTTTATTATTTTGGGTGATTATACTATATAATCCTAAACATTTTGGTTTTGTTTAATGTATAAATATAAGATTAATAGATAGTTATCCTTTTTTATATTTTTTGATCCATATGAATATATTCTAATTGTTAAATCATGAAAAATCATCTTAAATACTCATCGTTTAGAGAAAACGATGAGTTTATAGTAGAAATTGATTAAAGAATGAAACTATACTTTTCAAGTAAGTATATTTCCTTATGTTATTATAATAGGAAGTGAATTAATTTATTAACTCTATTAAATTATATTAGAATAAAAACAATTATTTTTAATTTTCTTATTGAGAAATCAATGGCCTCTTTAACCCATCAAAGATTTATAGTCTTTTGATGGTGGACTTTTTGATGACCATGTTCTCTATCATTCTCCATCAGAACATGATAGTTACATTTCTCTTCCATATCCATGTTTTCACTAATGTTATATTATTTTAAAGCATAATATTTTGGTGACCTTCTCATTTCCCTTTCCCTATTATTAAGAGTACATTTTATTAACCCTATTTCTGATTTCGGTCACCCACAAAGGAATTTTTAAGTATCAAACTTTTAATTTCAATGTGGAATTTCTAATTGAAGGGATGAAATTTATTGGTGTAGGGGAGAATTTAACACCATACGATTTTATGGTATTTATATTTTTAAATTTAATCCCTTTGATAGATTATGTTGTATGCAACACTAAGCTTAAACGAACCACGATATACTATTAATATTATTATTTAAAATGAAAATATCTCCTAGCCTTTTATTTAGTGGTTTGGAATAGGATTAACTAAATTATAAAAACATATTGTTGAATTAATTGGTTACCAATTAATTATAAATAAATATAAAAACCAATTTAATATAAAGGAAATGTTTTTAAAAAAACTATTTAAATGCGCACATGTGTGTTTTATATCAATAAAATAAACAAATCGCATTTTTTGGATCATACAAATTAAATGTATTTAATAAAATGTGTGACATTCATCCTATGTTTTTTCTATAAAAATTATAAGAACAAATTTACTTTTACACATAAATAAAGTATTTTTATAAGAAGACACTTTTACTGTCTTTTGATGGAGAACCAATTTTAAATACAATTTTTTATACTTTTCTAAATTATATTTGATAAAATAAAAAACTTAATTAAAACAAGAGTATCAAAATTTAATTTTTTTAAATTTTTTATTTTTCTGATAAGTCTTATTTTTTGATGAATAGTGATTAATATTGCATTTTAATTGAAAATATATTTTTTATCAAAATAATTTATAGTGTTAGATTATATTTTTAATTGTTTTCAAAGTATAATTAGTAAAAAAAATATCATTTAATTCAATTTAGTGTATTGCAATCAATTTTGCATTGAATATATATATAAAAACATTTCAATCGTTTGGAATTTTTTACTTTAAAAACTCGTTTTCTCGTTCCGTCAATGGAATTAATTTTAAATTAATTACTGAAAATTTTGTGTTATGTATTTTGAAAAATGAATTCCATATTTTTAATCAATGGGTTTTAATTATATAAATAAGTTCTTGTTATTTGTTTACAAAATGTGAATAATAAACTTTATTAATTTTTATTAATACGGTTAAGGGTATATCGAATAAATAAGGGTAAATATAATATTATAAATATTATAACATTATCCTAAAACTTATTCTAATTTCATTGTATGAGTTATTTTTGACCAAAATAATTCTTTGGGAAATTTTGGGAGCTCTTAGATCCACTTGTATGACCTTAATCTATTAATGGTATTTTATTCAAAGAAGAGTCAATTTTTCCATACTTTTACTTTTAACAAGTTAAATATTTGTAATATGGGATTATAGAGGGGATTTGATATACTATAAATATTAATTGAAAATATAAAATTTTTATCTTCATTGTGATAATTTTTTTTTAATTTTTAGGGTATAAATAATTAAATTAAAGACATGTACAATAATGATGAAGTAATTGTTTCATTAATGGACATATCAAATAAATATTATTAACAATATTAAAATATAATTAATTTCAACCATAATTTTTTTATATTAACTAGACATATTAGGAATTTATTAAAGATTTTTTTGGAAGTTATCTTGTGTATTTATGTTTTTAAAAAAGTCAAGTAATGAATAGTTTCAAAATGGACATTAATGATATTTTAAAATAAAAAATATTTAATTAAATGATATAAAATTCAGAAAAAATTAAACTCCAGTCAAACGATTCAAATAAAATTTAAAATTTAATTTATGGCTCATTTATGGTTTTTTCGTCATTTTATAAAAACTATATTAACCCCTAAAGAGTAAAAAGTCATTTTTCCAGGGTAAAGGTTAAAAGATTTAACTAAGGGTTAAATCCAAAAGATAAGGGTACTAATATGAACTAAACAAGTCTAAAAATAATTATACGAGTTTATTTTGACCCTTAATAATATTATATTATAAATTACTCTCTTTATATCCATTTTGAATTTAAAATTAATTCATATTAATTTAATATGTTGAGAGTTTCCAAAAGTACCCCTCGCCTCAATTATAAAAGGGAACCTCCTCCCCCACTTCCTCATGCCAATTAGTGTAACACCCCAGGTAAATAAAGAATATGAAATTTTCATATTTATCCATATTTTTGAATAAAATATTAATATGACTTTAAAGGGCACGCTATGCTCGATGGCGTACCCAACACGCAACAACGAGTTTCTTGGGAATCTTACGTTGCACTCTAATAATAAAATAATATTATTTTAAATGGTAGTTAACATGTAGTCATTGTATTGGAGGGAATGGATAGAAATAACTAAAATATGATTATATATATTTTTAAATGTTTTTACATTTATCCAATAAAAGATAAACGCTTAAAATACAGAAAGAATTCAATTTTAGACGTATATGCCCTAGTTTTCACTAAAGGTTCACTTATCGCCTTTTGATGGAGAACTCTCATTAAATATAGTTTTTTTCACTCTTATACATTCTATTGGACCAAATAAAACTCTTCTTAAGAATCGGGACATCAAAATTTATTTTGTGTAAATTTTTGGTATCTTTCTGATAAAGTTCATTTTTTTAATGAATAGTGTAAAATGTTGTATTTTAATTCAAAACCCCTTTTTAATCTAATTTATTTATATGATTAGAATATCTTTTGAATTGGTTTTAAAGTGAAATTAGAATATATTTTTACCATTAAATCCAATAGTGGTCATTGGAATTAATTTCACTTTGAAATCAGACTGAAACTAGTGTCAATCTTTTGATACTTATTGTTTCATAAAAACACGCTATTTGCTCCGATAGCGGGAATTAATTATAAAATTAATTAATGTGAATTTTATGTTTTGAATTTTTTAGAATAGACTTCATTTTTGAATTCATAATATCAAATATATATTAGGGTGAATTTTTGGGATTTTTCTGAAAAACTTCAATTTTTGATGAATAGTGAAACCACTAAGTGGTACTTATAAAAACTGATTTTTCCGTTTAAATGAAATTTTTCCATCTTTGTGTTTTGAATTTCAAAAATCCTACATAAATGGTTGTCATTAATAAGTAAAATGTGGTTAAATGGGATAAAAATAATTTTTTGGTGAATAGTTACTTATTAGGTTTTTAATCGCGATTAGAGGTAATTAGTGTAGTTTATGGTAAGAATAATGTTTTAATAAAATGAAATGACATAGAAACATGTCCTACCCTCATTGTATGTGTCATTGCCGACCAATAAAATCCATGGGTCAACTTGGGGACCCCATGGAGCCACTTTGGTTGGGAAATGACATAAATATCTTTTTATTTAATGTTAAAGTAAAAAATGACACAAACATGAGATGTTTTACTAAAACAATTTTTACATGTGGTTATACAAGTCATATTTTTTACTATAAACAGTCATTGGAAATATAATAAGATTTCCTACATCATAGTATTTTTTTTATAATTTTTAGACATTATATAAATTAAATTATTTATGACATCATGATGATGCAGCGATGACCTCATTATTTAACGATTTAAATAAAATGGAAAGATAATGTAATATCTAAGACCTAAACATGTCCAAAACCTATTGTATGAGTTTATTTCGAACTCTTATCACCTTATCCTAGAAATACAACAATGTGGGACCTTTAAAATCTGAAACGCCTTTGGAAATAAAGTAACATTTTGTAACTTTACAAGAGTGCCCCTCCTCTCCTCTTATAAAAGGCCCCCACCTCTACCTCCTTACCCACACTCCCAAAGACTTTGGCTCAGACAACCCATGCCCATTTTGTCTCTACCCTTCCCTCTATTACTCCTTGAATCCTCAATTTGGGCAGAAGTCTTCCCAAGGAAGCCTTTGAGCTCAAACCAAAGGGAGTTACCCGATTTTAAGGTAATGTCTTCACTTGTGTCCTTTTGTTTTATTTTGCTTCTCCAACCCCCTAAACTCTTTTTATTAATTTATTTTGTAACAAATACAGTATCTTCAATATACTAGGATTTTTTTATAAGAAGTATTCGAGCTACACATACACACACCTACATCTAATGGTTAAAGAACATACTGTTTCCGTGGATGGTGAATTTCTCCCTCCCGAAACGATGATTGTTCAACATTCTTCTAACACCTTCAAAGGTGGACATTAAGATGAAAATATATTTATATATGATATCTAATATGTTTATGTTTTACTTAAGCTTCTTTATTTTTCATTTATGGAGTACCTTTATGGTTTCCATTATGGGTAAACGCGATATCTTCATTTAAGGAAGTGCGGACTACCGCCCCCTCAAAGTGATTTGATTCGTTAATACCATATGTGGTACATATAAAGGATATATTTAATGATATTATATATGATACCATAATGGAATTAAAATACTATTATGTATAATTATTTTTTAATTCCATTAAATATGAAATAGAAATGGAAGTAGCATTCATGCGTACGTACGGCTTACCGTCTCCATGAACGGTACATTTCATTTCTTATATCAAAATGTTATGTAATATTATAATTACATATATATAATGGATATATATGTAATATATTACATATAAATTATGGATATCATTCTGTAATTATAACATATATATATCTCTCTCATTTTGTTTTAATTCCATTAATATGACAAAAAATAAAAGTAGCGTCCATGCGTACGTATGGCCTACCGTCTCCATGAACGGTGCTTTTCGTTTTTTATCTCCAAATGATATGTAATAGTATAAAATGAATATTTACTGGATATATATGATATTTTAATCATTAATACTATTCTGGAAATTATTTACTTATAACTACATGGGCAATCTTTTTTCAAACAAGTTCATTTTTGACTCATGTACCAAACATCGGCAAAAACGTTTGATATGAACTAACATTATTAAACAATTATTATAACATTATAATATGTGATATGAACTGAATAATAACCTCTAAAGGAGGTACTAAAGTAATTATTAATTGACCAAAGTTTATTATTCAGGAATATAAAGAAACGAACAAGACAAGTTGGACTTGAGGTAAGGGATCCTACTCCTCTCTTTCTTTTTAAGTACACTCTTTTATGTCATTCCTTCTAAGCTCAAATTTCTTGTTAATGGGATGTTATTTTATATTACTCTTACTGTAATTTTTATGTTCATATTATGAGAGACCCTATTCTCTCTCATCAATCCATTTTGGAAGTTTTGAGTGGCGCCGTTAGGCTGCCGAATTTTCATAAGAGATCTAACCTCTCTCTTTCTCTTTAAGTACTCTCCTTTATGTCACTTCTTTTAAGCTCCTATTTGTTATGATGGGGGATTTTCTTTTATATTCCTCTTGTTGTAAATTTTATTGTAATGTGATGAGATACCCTATTTGATATCATCAATCCATTTTTGGAAGTTTTAAGTGGCGCCGTTAGGCTGCTGAGTTTTCGTAAGGGATTTTTCATCTCACTTTTATTCCCGTGATATTTATACTACATTTTCCACAATTTCCTTTGAGTGGTGTATGTACTGACCATTATTTTACTCATTGTGTAAAATTATTTCATTTATGAGTATTTACATCAATGTTGTATTGTCCTTCTTTCACGGGGCGTATGTTTCGAAAGATACCCATGTCGGTAAGGGAACCTTTCACCCTCCTCTTTTTAAAAGACTTATTTTGTTATGTCTTTTAATTCACATAATATTATTTTGCGATATGTTCTTCTATATCCTTATTGATGTAAATTTTATGTCCAACTGATGAGATACCCTTTTTATCTCTCATCAACTCTTTTTCTGAATTTTGAAGTGACGCTGTTAGGATGTCTAATTTTTGCAAGGGAACTTCTTAACCCAATTTCGATTCTTTGGGATAAACTTGTACACCTTGAATATGTTGTTCTATGATTATGTGTGAATGTCCTCTGATTTTTTTACACTTAATACCCACTTATATTTCGTGTATTCTTTTGTCACACATAGTTATGTAACTGATTTATCCTTAATCCAAGGATACCGTCTTTGTATGGGACTTCGTCTCAATCTCCTTTCATTGAGGCATATTTTGTTTTATACACAACTTTCTTTTATACGGTGTATAAACCCCTTTGACTTTTACATTTATCCAAAAGGAATCTTTTTATACAAAGATTTTTACTAAACGAAAAAAGGAAATGTTTTTGTCGTACGTATGCGGCGACAATGACTTCCCCGCCGCCGTGACCATTATTTGAGTTTCGACTTCCTCTACAAGACATACCTTATTTTTAAAAGAAATATAAATACCATGTTTTACTTTTATTTTATTTTGGTATTGAAAATGGTTTTCATAATGTATTTATATCAATGTGTTGTATTGATATCTTTTTATTGAAAGGTTGAAATGTTATGTTTCCTTTATTCATGTTTTATGTCATAAGATTATGTTATGGTTCTTGGGCATTGTTATGAAGACGGGTGGTTCCGTGATAAACTAAGGGCAGGTGAGCCCGATATAGCTCTCCAATGCATTGGGTAACGCGAATGAGTGAAACGTTAAGGTTTCTCCGAAGAGATTTAGGGAATATACTGTGGTGGTTATTCCAAACGTAACCAAGAGGGTTACTCCCTACGTAAGAATGTTATGAATGCCTCAAGTTACCTTTTATGTCTTATGATTTCTATGATTTATTCATGATTTGATGAGGTATGTTAAAGTGCCTATGTTTTATGGTTAAATTATGATTTAATTATTATGTATATATGAACTCATGTTTCCTTTCCATATTTTTATAACCCTTACTGAGCTTTTTATGCTCATCCCAATTTTTTGAAATGTTTTTCACAGGTCAAGGGAAAGGTACATGATGTGATGATAGTGTCAAGGATGTGTCAAGAAATAATCCATGAATTATTTTAAATATGTTTCCGTTGATGGGAAGAAGGAATACTATCTTTTATGTAACCACTTTGTTTAAATGTGGAATGTAATGCAAGTTTCATAAACTAATTCTCTAAAACTCTAAACCTGAAAAGATCCTCAATGTGTAATCTTGTAATAACTCAAGATTAAGTAAGGTTTAAGGCTAGGGCCTTATACTTAGAGAGTTCTATATCATCCAAAACCTGATAAAATAATCTTATAACATCCCTCCAATAATCTTATAAGCATCAATTGTTTAATAAATCAATGTAAGGGAGGCTTTTGGTATAAACCAAAAGGAGTTGCCAAAATAAGAGGTAACATTTTTCAACGATAACTTTAGTTTTATTTCTTTCCCTAACCCTTAATTTATTATCATTCAATGATTATATGACAACACCATTATCCTATATATATTGATATGTTTTTATGTTAATGGTTTGTCCTACACCTACACACACTTTCATTAAATGGGTAACAAATTTACCGTTCATGTAGAGTAAACTACCGCCTCACGAAACGATGTCATTCATTTTTCTTTTACCACCTCTCATGGTTGGTAATTATTATGTACATGATATTTTGTATGATATTTATGATATTTATGTTATATTAATACTTATTTAATTTTTATATAACACATAACTTCATGCTTTCCATTTTTTTAAAATAAAAAAACGTCGTTTGTGGAAGTGTGGACTACCACCTCCTCAAAGTGATGTGATTCGTTTAGACTATACATGGAACATATAAAGGATGGATTTAATAAAAATATATGAAAAAAATATATGATATTGTAATTATAATATACATATATATATACATCATTTATTTTTCATTATTTTAATATAAAAAAGAAATGGAAGTAGCGTTCATGCATACGTACAACCTACCATCTCTATGAATGGTGAATTTCATTTCCTATCTCCAAATATTATGGATTATTATAAATACATATATGATGAATATATATGGTAATTACCTCATGGATTAAATTACGGATATGATGAAATCATTATCTCTATAATAATAACAAAAATAACAAGTCAAAACACACTAAAAAACTAGGCAATTAACACCCAAAAATAGTGAAAATAATGAAAGATTATTTATAAATAGGAAATAAGATAGTATAAGAAGATAATATATGATATTATAAATATGAATATGGTTCTGAAATAAGTTAATAAAATTATTAAAACCATTATAGAGGATATTAAAGTATGTTCACCCAAAAAGAAATGCAAGGTAATGGTGTTTCTCGTCTCACATTTACTTCTGTGAGATATATAACTTATTCACCATGTATTTATTTTGTGTGGTGTATATGCTAACTATGAATTTATTTTATGAGTATTATTCTGAATATTAAAGTATTTTAATATCCATATAATTTTCTTTCTTTCATGGGGTATATTATTCAACTGTTTATAAAGTGGTAAGGGGATATTTCACAATCTCATCATCATTCGGGATTTTTTTGTTTAAGTCTCCATTGGAGAATATTTATTTTTCATGTTAGTGTTTTTTAAAGTTGTTTTCAAAAATGTTTTTACTATTCTCCAATGATTTTTTAAATTCATTTTTAACCATTTTTGACATTTTTGCAAAATGATTTAAAATGAATCTTCCTATCAATTTTCCAAAACATAGTACTTTTCATATAAAAGTAAAAGGAATATTTTTTAACTTATACGACAAGAATAGAATTTCACACCATCATGAAACCCTAATGTTTTGAAGCTTACATTAAAATTTTACAAGGTTATTTTCAAATAAAATATGTTATTTTAAAAATTCACAACCTTTTAAATAAATGAATACAAAGTGGTAAGGGATTTCATCCCAATTTTCATTTCATTGAGGAAAATTGTAATGTTATACACCTAGTTTCTTTTATATGGTGTAAAAACCACCCTTTGAAATGTTATATCATGAATATACTAGTTCTCATTATATTATAAGCTTCATTTAATGTTATTCTTTCATAGGTATTATGATTCAAATGTTTCAAAGTGGTATGGTAAACCTTGGAATGTTTAAAGATTATTTTCCTCAAGAATATTTTTAATAATATTTTAATGGTATTTCTATTCATCATAATAAAAAACCTTTGTTGTTAATTATCATCCACTGGGGAATTATTGATAAATCCATATTATTTATTCCATACAGTTATTTTAGGATAAGGAAAAAATTACTAATTAAATCGAAAACTTGATATAAGGAATGATTTGGAGTGGAAATAACGGGTGGGGCCCAGACTTTATATATACCCTTAAGGCATAGATAGGTTCTCCTGAACCAAATTAGTTGTGAAAATTAAATAGGTTTCTACCTATAGTTTTAAACCATCTTATGAAAGGTCTTGACAGTATAGTTTTTCATGTTCCACAGACATGATATCTAATAATTAAGTATTTACTTCCTAGATATTTCAGTTTTTATTATTTTTAAAAAAGATATTTTCATATGAGGTATACTCTAACCAAAGGTTTTTACCTTATTGAGATATAAGTAGTGTCATTAACTAGTGTCCACCTAAATATGGCACCATGAATGATTTTTAAAAACATTACTCAAATATTTTAGGGAGAGCCAGACTAGGCAATGAGCTCCAAGGAGGAATCCATGGAACGAATAATCAATATCCCATCATCCCATTTTGATTAAGGATCCAATATCACCATCCCTAGTAATGGATTATGCTTGCCTTTGGAAAGTGGTAATGTGGGGAAATAAACAACATCATGTGTAGTCCTATTGGAAATCTTTGAAAACAAATATATTTTTGGACTTACAATCTTTGGGAAACTTGAAGATCTTTGTTGAGAGTGTACTATCAAGATTTTTATTTTTTTATTGGTGAAATGATAACACAAATGCATCAAAATTTTATGAATTTTTAATTGGTTTACAATATTTGGTTGAGAAAGAGTTATCATAAGATCATATTATTGGAAAGATTATTGATATAATCTCAAAATAGTGGGAGTTAAAGAGGACATTCATAGATTATAGTAAAAATTTAATGAATTTAATTATTTATGAATTAATTGGTAAATTAATTTAATATGAGACTATAATGAAGTGATATGTTTAGAAATCGATGAAAAAAATGTAGTAGTGTTTTCTTCTACTTGTAATAATCCTAATTCTGATGCTTTTACTTCTTGTTCCAATAATTATAAATCTCATGTTTTAAGGAAGGAATGTAATAATTATGACTAAAGTAGTTTATATGATAGGGAAAATGAGATTTAAAAACTTTATATAATGATGAATAATATTTTCGGTAATAATAATTTACAATATACTCCTTGGAAATACATAAGGGACAAACATGATAAAAAATGAGACTTTGTATGTTATATGTTATAAATGTAAGAATATGGGTCATATTAGACCATATTACACTAACTTGAAGATGAAATGTAAAGAAGAGATGTTCTAAGAGTAAAGGAAAAAATAAATTTAAATCTTTAGACTTCTAGAGCATGAGTGAAGGTGATACTTTTTATGATAGATCATCAGAAGATAGTAGAAATAAAAGTCAAAAAATTATTTTTTTTTCATAAAAAAAATGAAAAATGAAAATGCCTCATGAATAAGGTAACTTTTGAATCTCAAAAAAAATTAAATATTGATTCTAAATTTGCTTTTTTTCTAAAAATTATTATTCAACTTCATTGGATTATAGAAAATAAATTCTATATAAATATTTAAATTTTAGTTCATTAGAAGATGTGGAAGTTTAAGATGCTTTTATTGAAATTGATAAATATGTTTTTCTCATTAAAATATAATATAAGAAATTAAAAAACATATATGATTTCACTAAAACTTGTCTTATTAAAGATAATAAGATAATTTTAATGTTTTTGAAACTTTTATCGGAATTAGTTTCTAAATCTAATTAAAAATAAAATTCAGATGATCAGAATTACATTGTTAAACATGAGTGTAAAGTTAATAATTTGAAGAAACTTCTATATTACTTTACTTATAGTAAATAAAATTTCAATAATATTTATAGAAAAATATGATCCTTTATAAATTAAAATGGAATTGGTTTTACTATTGATAAATCCCATTTCCAATCAAATTACTTTGTACCAAAAAGTTCACTATCTTACACTAAATTTCAAAGGGGATGCCAATGGAATAAATTTTTTTCTTTAAACCAAGATTAATATTTTGGTTTTCTTAAATATTTATTTTTTAGAACTAGAAATTGTTCAATACAAAATAATTGGTGTGATGTGGGAACCTAAAATTTTGTTTGCTAAGATAATTGGACCCAAGATAGTTTGGGTACCAAGAACGTAGTTTAAAATCTTTTAGTAAATCAGGATCAGTTCCACTTCCTAAAACAAATGGTACATGAACAGTAGTTTTCCTCAGCACATGGTAGGAGATAAATACAAATTCTGAAATTTAAAATTGCTAAATGTAGGATGATTCATGTTTGAAGAAAATGTATAAATTGAAATCATTAAAATCGGTGAAGTTTATTTTCTTAGAGAAACCTTAATTTTAAATTTTTTATATGTTTTATATGTTTTAGGTCTTAAGAAACAACTTATCAGCATTATTAAACTATTTGGTGACATTTTTCTTTTAAATTTCAGGAATGATAAATAAACTATTCAATGTTCATAAGGTAATTTAATTCTCTGTGATGATAGATATGATAATGTATACACTCTTGACTTAAAATACTGAAGTCATCATAATTTAGCATGTTTAACTAAAAAAAATATTTATATTGGTTATGGCATAGAGTATTATTTTACTGCAACTTTTTCTCTTTAGGTACACTTTCTAGGAAATAACATGTTGGGGATCTAACAAAAATTAAATTTAACTCAACGAGAGCTTATGATCCTTGTTAATTTAGTGAGAAATATAATTCTATTTTAACCTAAAAGTGATGTCTCAACATCTAAAGCTTTACAATAAGTTCACATGGATTTATTTGTTCTTGTGAAAACTATAAGTATTGGGGTCAAACACTGTGCGTATGTCTTGGTTGATGATTACACTGGATTTACTTGGGTTTATTTTCTCATATAAAAATCTAAATATCTTAATAATTTTAATATTTTCATGATTATATTAAAAATGATAAAATTATACCTTTGATTACTATCTAAAGTTATCATGGTCGTGAGTTTTTAAAAAATATTTTGAAACTTTTTAAGGTAGGGTATTACTCATAATTTTTTAGAACCTATAACACCATAGTAAAATGGTGTATTTGAATGAATAAATATAATTCTTCATGAAATTACTCGAACTTTATTAATTGAGTATTTTATTATAAGTCACTTTTTGGATGAGGCTATGTGTACTATTTCCCATACTATAAATTGAGTTTTACTTAGACATTTTCTTAATAAATCTCCTAATTATTTGTGGACTAATATAAATCCAACACTTTCTTACTTTAGAATATTTATATGTAAGTTATTCTATCTGAATACTAAAGATCAACTTCATAAATTTTATCCTAAGGATAATTAAGAAATTTTAATTGATTATTCTATAATTAGTAAGTCTTATAGAGTTTTTAATAAAATAATAGATGTTATTTAAGAAAAAATTCATGTAAAATTTGTTGAATCATAGCCTTTCATTTATTTTCAAAACTTCCAGAAGTTCATTCTATGGATGAAATTTTTGAAAATACTCATATTTTTTTTACCATAAGTTTATTCATAACTACTGGTAGTAAATACTCCATAACTAAGATCATCATATTTTCAATATTCAAAAATAACTTCAATGGGATATTTATATGTAATATTTGACAATAAAATTACAACTTTACCTAAAAAATAGTCGATATTAAGGATCCATCCTACCGATAATATTATTGGTGATGTAAGATAACTAGTTAAAACTAGAAGTTACTTAAGAAGTAAATATGAGTATCAGGAATTATTATCGCAATTTTGACCTAAAATGGCTAATGATGCCTTGGGTAATGAAAGTTGGATGAGGTAAATGAAAAAATAACTCAATAAATTTAAAAGAAATCAAGTTTGTAACTTAGTTTAATAACCTAAAGATATTCCAGTAGTTTGGGTAAAATGGGTTTTTATAAAAAAAACATGATGAAAATGTAAATTTTGTTAAGAATAAATCAAGACTTATTGGTAAAATTTATTTTCAATAATAAGGTATAGAATATGGTGATAATTTTTCACCAGTAGCAATATTATAATCTATCCAAATATTACTAGGTTTTGAAACAAAATTGAATTAGAATTTATTTAAAATAGATGTTAAAAGTTATTTTCTTAATGCATATATTCAAGATGACTTTTATGTTTAAAGACCTCCTAGTTTTTAAGATACTAAATTTCTAGAAATTTATTTAAACTTACTATAGCACTTTATGGTCTTAAACAATCCCAAAGATCATAATATGATAGACATACCAAATATTTACTTAAAAGTAATTTTATTAAAGGAAGTGTTGATACAAATATTTTAATATATAAATAATTCAAATATACAATTGTTTTTCAAATATATATTAATGATATTATTATTTTCAACTCAAAAAATTATTTCTGATAGTTTTTCTGAACTTATGAATAATGATTTTGAAATTAGAATGATTGGAAAATTCATTTTTTTCCTTGGTTTTTAAATTTCTAAAAATCCAAAAGGAAAAATATTAACTCAACATAAATATATTAAATAATTACTCAAATTTTTTGGTTTTGTCAATGCATATAATATAAGTACTATGGTAGTAACTTCAGTCAAACTTGATCTTGATAAATCCAGTAAATTAATAGATCAAAAACTTTATATAAGTATAATTGGAAGTTTAATGTATCTTATATAAAGTTTAAAGTTAATTATGTTTCTGGTGTTTTTATGTGTGATTTTTTAATATAATCTAAAGGAAACACATTTAAAAGTGGTAAAATGATTTTCCAATTCCTTAAAGAAACTTCAAAACTTGGTTTAAATTATTCTTTCATAGACGATTTTGTTCTTGAAAGTTACTCAGATACTGAAATCAGAGTCTATATATGAAATATAAAAAGTACTTATGGAACATATCATTTCTTTATAGAAGTTTTAATATCACAATCTAGTAAGAAGAAACATTCTATATCACTGTTTAAGCTTGTGACATATTATACTTTATGATATTATATTTAAATGTTTAAAAGTGTGTTTTTTGGTTTTAAGGGATTAAAAGTTGTTTTTGGGAGTTAATATAGAATCTAGGCTTAGTACAACCTATAGAACCATTTTACACTGTAAGGAATATTTACTTTTTAAAGGTTTATCTAGAAACACTCTGTGAAAATGGTTTACGACATAAGAATCCTAAAATTTACAAAATAATTTTTATGGAATAAATACATTTTATGTCATAAGAACTAATTTTATGTTGTAAGATCATCAGTTAGTATTTTTATCTCGATGTGATGTGTTTTCCAGTGAACATGTTTAACGAGGATTTTATGTCAAAAAATCCTCATTTATGAAGTAAACCATTTATCCCGATAGGGTTTTATTGACTAAATGTGTAACTCCTCTATCATATGTAACATAGGTTTATCTCTAAAACCCTAGGCTCTCCTTCCAAGAAATTGTGGGTGTCTCCTCTCCCATTAGGTTTCCTCATTCGTTTATTGATCTCTTTGGTGGATATATTTCTTCTCTTTAGGTAAGAGACCTTTCTTCTTCCTCATTTTTATTAGACTCAAAAATGTCATTGTGTTGTATTTTTTGATCTATTGATCTTGTAGTGATGTTATTATTGATTATTTCCATATCCATTGTTATATATTATTCCAAGGGTTGGTCCTTTGTTAGTTTCAATGAAGAAAGTGTGTGTTCTCTAAGGTATGTTGTTATCCTCCCACTCCACTATCTATTTTTTTTTTGTAATGTGATTCTAAGATGTGGGTTCAAATTCTAGGGCCTATTTTGTTGTATTTTCATTCCTTCATGTTTTGGTGGATCTCATTACAAACACATGCGACCCAAGCTTGAGGTAGTTGGTTCAATCTCTAACCCATGTTGTATGAACCTTAAATGATATGGTTCTATAAATCGTTTTATAAATAAGTTGACATGATTTATTGATTTTCATGTGTGAAAAAGGGTTTCAAATAAAATATGGTTTTCATATTGTTTTAGTAAAAGAAAATGTACTTTCAAAGCATTATGAAATGGTTTTCAAAACACGGTTTTGATGAAATGATTTTGAAAATGTAGAACATATGAATCCTTGGGTAATTATGTGGGAGGTGTAATAATAAGCATCATCCCTTGACACTATTGTGAGTTCACTCATGGGTTGTTCCTATACACCTTCATCCAAGTATCCTATAGACTTATTAGACCTATTGTAGGGTTCACTTTCTGGGTTGTTCCTATACTCCCAAGATTCAAAGTATATGTTTAAGAACATAATGTGCACAATTATATATTTTTTGGTATGGTTGTTCTAGATATACTTACTTATAGTGATCCTTGGAGTGATTTTCCTATTCTTTGGTTTTATATTGTTTGAGATTTGATTAACTGCTTTGATATATGTGAAATTTTTTGAAACATTTTTTCCTTTATGGTTATAACTATGGAAAAAGTGGAAATATTTTACCATTATTTTGATATAAAAACTTTTTTAACTAATTATAATACCTTTTTTTCTTTAAATTTTATCATGTTTGGATTTTTATATAGATAATTTATATGGATCACCTAGGAGAGATCCTACTGATCATGTTTCGTTCACACCCTACACAACCCTTCAATGGTGTGCAGACCTCATTATGTATTTTGATGCAAGGAAATGAAAGGAACTGCAGTGAGGTGGTGAATTTTTAGTTAGCTGGTCTTGGGTAACTGGTGGTGAGATAGTGTGACATATTCTGATTATTATATGGAGTGTCTATTTCTCATTTTGGTTTCTGTCCTTTGTTGTTGGACTTGTGCCTTGGAGTTTTTTAGATACTTTTGGGTTGTATAATTTCTAGTACTTCCTTCTAGTTATGGAAAATATTTTCAATTTCTCTTCCACTGTTTTCTTCTATTATGAATATATATATATATATATATATATATATATATCTGTCATTCCATCTGTTTCAAGTTAGGTGAAATAATTCCCTCTATTTATTGTTGATTCCTGAGTTCTAGTGTCTATCCCATGGGGAGTGGGAATACCCTTCAAGTATGACTTAGATTGGTTTGGGTGCTAGTTTGTGAGGGTATCCTAGACCGGTTCATAAAAAATCTAAATATATCATATCTATAATTTTTTTCTCAAGTGTTATGGATGAAACACTCACTCACATATTTTTTTTAGTTTCACTCAAACTATAATTATTTGTGATAATATTATTATTATCTCTTTTTCTAGAAACCCAGCACATCACTCCTGAGAAAAGTACATAGATTTGAGACACCATTTTCTTAGGGATTAGAGAAAAAAATAGATATAATTATTCACTTTATCAGAACTTAAATGTATTTTTATTATATTTTTAAAAAACCTTTAAATTCATATAGCTTTGATAACATTAAATACAATTTTGAAATGATCAACCTAGGGTTATCTTTAATTCACTTCTTGTCCAACCAATCTTCTAAAATTGAAACATTCCTCAAGTGATGGGGGTACATTTTTATTTCATTGATTTTTTGTTGTACATTTTAATTTTATTATTATTTAATTTTTATTTCATTGATTATATCTTAAAAGAAAACTATCAGTTGACCTTTAAGAGAGAGAAATATTTTTATTATATTAATCGAGATAATATTCAAATAACTTGAAATTTTTGAAGATATTCATAAATATAATATTAATGGAATTAAATTCCAAGAAGTTAATATCACTTTAGTTATTACTCATTTTCTATAATTACTTTTTATAGTGGGAGTTTTATTCCTACATTTTTTATGATTAAAATTTTATTGAAAGGTAACATATATTATTATAAAATTAGTTCATCAGAAAATGTGTACGACATATGTTTTGGGTATATATTTTTATGTGAATAATTTTGGGACATCCATACAATAAAGGAATTTTTGGATGATACAAATTCCAAATAATTGTATAAGGAATGAAATATCAAGGCTTTTAGTCACTCAATGTCCTATATTGTTTACTTATCTATTAAATTTTGAAATTAGTTTCAATTGAATAATATCTGAGAGAAATTACCATAACAAGCTCAAAATTCCATATGTTAATCTCAAAGTTTCATCATCCGAAACATAGAGATCATCGAATACAGTTGAAGCTCTCTCATGGAACAATAGTGAAGAAAGTGAAGTTTAAAATTTGAAAATGTAGGATTATGTATGCTTTTATAAATAAATTCTAGATAATATCCTAGAGTCTGATGGAGAATATAAAGTTAAACATATGAACTCAACATATAATAATATCTTATTTGATATGAGATCATGGTTGTAATAGAATTTATGTTGAAAATTTTGATTAATCGACAATTTTAAAATGATTTCTTGAAGATCCAGAAGCTATAGAAGTATCTAAAGAAACCAAATCATATGATCGGATGATTCCTAAGAGAAATAAATTTCTAATTTATGATTGTATTTTTATATTGAAATTATTATTATATTTTTAATGTTATGAGTTATTTTCTTTTATTAAGAACATGATGTATCTTTATCTATTATTATTGTCATTTTATTTATTTTTGAAAATCCCAAAAGGGGATAAATTTATGGATATATATTTTTTATGAATATTTCTTGTTTTTTGACTAATGAGTCTATTCTAATGTGTCTTGAATAAATAAAGGATTAAGTTCACTCAACTTGAATTCATATGAATCCTTCTTTAAAAGTCATTTGAACTTTTTAGTTTTCCTCGTCTTCTTTTTTTTCCAAAAAGTGGGAGATTTTTAATTCAATGAATTTTTTATTTGCTTTATTTTTTAAATCATGTTTAACTTCATATGAACTTTATCTAACAGAAATTTTTATATTATTTTTGATTTTTGGGGATAAATTTTCAATAAATGAAATATCATAGAACTTAATAAAGTTTGTGAAAATATGATAGTCTAATTTTTTCTAGACATTTACATTCATCAAATTCAAGATAATTGTAGTGATGATGGATAAAATCATTGTTAGATAAAGAAAAATGATAATTTTATTTATATATGATGAATTTATTGTCAATGTTGTTACTAATTAATTCAATATTTTTATAATTCTTCCAGTGATGTTTATTAAAATTACATATATAAATAGAGACATAATTTAAATGTCATAAGTACAATAGTAACAAAGCATTCGGGAGGTTATTGTTCATTTTTAAGTAGGGTAATTTTTTATTTCCAAGAGATATTCTGATTAGTGTAATTATTTCTGTATGAGTTTTTTTACAAAGAGATGAATCTTATGTGACTTCATTATAATACTCTCAGTATTTCCCTTGTAATTGTCAATTTACTAATCCTACATGATCTAGGTACTTTAAGGTCATGAATATAGATTGTTCAGAGCTAGAGAATTTTAACTACCAATATTCTAAGTTGATAGATTCTAGGTATAGGAATATAGACCTTCCAATAAGTTTAAAATTTGGGGTGCCTAATGATAGGTTAAAAATTGGGGATACCTAAAGTCTAATCTGCAACTTTCCTAACTTCTAAGTTTAATGTGTGAGGATTTATAATATCCTTTTTAAAATGATTATTTGTTTTGTTAACCAATATTTTGTGTATTTTTTTAAACTTTTATTGTATTTATTTTTGAATTACCACTATCTTTTAATTTTTTTTATTCCTCGTATTTTTATTTCTTATGTCTTATTTTCATAAAATTATGAAAAAAAATATTTTTTTGTGGCTACTATAATTATTACAATTTAAATTTTCACTACATGAACTATTTTTACTCAGATCTTCAAATCGATTGGTATTTCACAATTTCTTTCAACATAAAATGTGAGTGTTAAAAATTATTAGTTAAAATTGTAAAACTGCAATTCACCCCCCTACCCCACCACTACCACCCTTCTAGATTTTATATATTACATCCTTGGGAAACTAATCTACACTTAACTAGGAGCCTCAAGTTACAAAAATCTAAGTCTGTGTGGGAAAAACGGATATATAAAATAAGATCAAGTAATCGAGGTATTCAAATTTATCCATTAAATGATCAAAATTGTTAAACCTTTTCCAAAAATATCTTTTGAAGGCTATATACACATATTTGATAAGAAATATATATATATATATATCATGTACATACTTCAACAAACACATTAGAAATATCAAGTAAAAGATATATAACTCCACCTTTGACTCACTTTTCTCATCAACTAACACTCCACCTTTGTAACCATTTTGATATAAACAATAAAAGGTAAGAAAGGGTGATGGGAATGCCTCATTAACAAATACACTATGTGTTTTCCAGATTTCAGGTCACTCAAAATAGGGATTATTTTGATATATTCTTCCATTTTATAAATTACCTATTGAGTAGTACACTCATTATTTCATCATTATTAATCTCCTTCAAGTTTCTTAGAACTCAAGATCCTTCCAGCAATCTAATTTACATTTCATTGAAGAACCCTAGTCGATTATCAACACACTTATCACTTGTATTTAACTCTATAAGACACTGAAATAATCTTCATTAAGGTGAGTCACTTCCATAAATGAATTTGAAGATGTTTCATGTTGAGAAAATACTAATATGGGACACTTAAATCTCTCATCAAGTCTAGAATAGTGATTCTAGTTTCCTTATTTTTATATTACCTTCTATTTTAGAAGTCACTCACATATACACGCCTCAACTATAATTCCTTGCATTAAAGATCACAAAAATACAAAATATTAAGGTGGTTCTCTTTATTATTCAATGTGAACATAAAGTATGAGAATTTTTTCTCAACCAAGTTTCACATTTCACTCTATTTTTATTCTTGCATGTTTGAAATTTATTTTTGTCTTGTCTTTGGGAAATATAGAACTCTTTAATGACTTGGATTCTTTATGTGGGATTTTCCTCTTTCCATAATCCATTAACAAACATGCATCCCCTTGTTACACATTAATCTTATTTAACATATACAATTAGGATAACAATACAGGTAATCAATTTATGGAAATATGACCAGCTATATAACACCTTCAACATAGTTTCTCTTAAACCTTTTAGTTTTCATTTGTTGAAAACTTCTCATGAAATTTGGATTCTTTATTTGGAATATCATCCTTCCATTTCTCAATTACCTTCTATTTTACATCAACAAATACAAATATCCATGGCCTTTTTGTGTGTGTCCACTGTATATCCACTTTCTCTAAAATAAAAGAAACTGAGCTTAGCACTCCTCTTATAATTATTGGATCTTTTAACCAAGTATAAATCATTATATTTGCTTTGATAATTTCTTATTAATAGTTTTTCTCAATTTTTCCTTTTGTAATTTTTCTAAGGTTTCCTCTTCTTCACGCTTGAGTTTTTATGGTATTCTCCCTTTATACATTTCAGGTGCATTATTAGTTGATAGACATAGACATTCCACTTTATAATAACCATAAAATGTGAACACTCTATTATAATTCCTTGTAGCATCAAACATATTTTCAAGATAAATATTATTTATTTTTTAGTTATGAAACATATTAGGCTTTCTCTATCTCCATGTAGGGATTATTTGAGTTTCAGGAATTGATAGGTTATTCCAACAATCCAATGATTTGCGGATAAACTTATAACAACACCAATAATTTCATATATACTTTTGTTTTCTTCATTAAATTGTTTGTTGTCCATAATTTTTAGAACATGATTCTTGATGTTTTTGGATGTTTCTCATAGTGGGTTGGGATTATTTTGGGGAACTACTTCCTATAAACACTCTTTTATCCACCCTTGACATAGTGGAGAACTTATCTTTAATTTTCCTCATATATTTTTGTATAATTTTTTCTTTAAAACCTATACTATCTGGAAAAATAGATTTAGTACAAACAATATAATTTGTCTTAGATGGTACCTTTCTCAAAATTCTAGAAGTGAATGATTCTTCATATCATTTTAGGTTCTTTTTTCCACTATTATGAGACACTTTTGGGACAAGATATTCTTCTAAATCTTATGTTGAAATATCCCTTTTCCCAATAGTTTGTGAGGTTGTAATTTGAGTTATTTATACATATTTTAGTTTTATCCCAAGATCAACACACTTCATATTGAGAGAATATTTCTCATCCTCTAATGATCTCATATTTTCTTCACGTTATCTCTTCATATTTTGAATATTATCTTCATTCATCTTGATTGATTATTGTAAATATTTTTCAATATATTTTATCCTTTTTTATTTTAACTCAATCTTATAATCTTTTATATTCATATATCTTTTATAAAAATTCATCAATACATGGATTACTTCTTCAATAAAAAAAAATTTCCTTTCCTTATCACAACCATACCTTTCTATTTTTTCTTTAATAAATAAAATATATTAATTATAAATTATAACTCATTATTCTTTAACCTATATAATATTTGTGAGAGTATTTCACCTTTTGAAATTATTACTTAGTGCATTCTATAATTTTTAAATTTATTATTGTAGTTTTGATTTTCCATTTAGAAGATCATTAACAAAACAAATTATATATGTGATTACCTCACTAGGAATATTTTTCAAATACCTTTAAAATTGAGAGTATAAGTATTAAATAGTTTTTTAAAATTAATATTCTCTTGATTATTTATATCTTGATATTCCCCCTTCAAAAGGATCACTTTCAATATATTTCATATATGAGAATATTCCACTTTGATTAGCTTTAAGTAGAGGTTGGTACTTCTTGTATCTTGAGTTTTTTCTCAATTTATTTACCTCCCTCCTCTTCTGGTTTTTCATGTTTTTAGTAGAAAACTTCATGTATTCTTCAATAGGAATGTAGACTAATTATTCCACCTAACTCTCTTTTGAATCAACTACCAATATTCACTTCATAGGGAACTTGAAAAAATAACTTGGAAAAAATTTGATCCAATCATAGGAAATACTATGCTCTAATACTAGTTCTAGGTCCTAGATGGATCCCACGAGAATACTAAGAGGGGTGAATAATTATAACCAAATTTTATTGATTTTTCCTTTATTGAATTATCCCCCCCACACATACACAAAATCAAACCTCAACCACAGTTAAGATGAATGGATCAATAGATATTTTATCCCATATTAATATAGAATGAAATGTAGAAATACAAAAAGAGAGATAGTACAAGATATTTATAAGGTATGAATTTGATCAGAGAGCCTACTCTTTACAATTTTTTACTATTTTTGAGTACATCGATTTTATTATCACTAAGAATTTTTGTGATTATAAGTGCAGTTCGAGTCACACACAAGTGTCATGAAGGTACCATCCACTTCCCTGATACGACATTATTTATACTAGAACTACCAGTTCTTCAATGGAAATATTTTTAAAGGAACCACCTAATATTCAAGACTATTCCATAATACATTGAATAGGTATTTAACATCTAGATAATGATCAACAAATACACATGTATGTTATCCTTAATCTCCCCTCAGACTCACTATGATATTTGATCACAGTGGTTCTCAATTTTCAAGATACTTGATATGGTATATAAATAATAAATGAAGCACCAATATATTCTCCTCAATATAATTATTATTCTTCAATTAGAGAAAAGAATAAGTAGTACTGTACTCACCTATTTTATTATTCTTTGTCAATTATTGTATCTCTTCCTAGTTGCAATAGTTGTAGGATATTATGCACTCCTTCTTCTTTGATAGATTTCATTTCTTAAAGATTAAATCAATCCAAGGATTCTTTATTTTCGTTACATGGTATTGTGACATTAAAGATATATGTTATGAACTTCATACATTCAAAATCATACATTCTAGGTATAATATTACATGATAACGACAACATATAGTCTTAAATGACATGAAGTGATTGTTTTTAAGTTATGAATAGTGTCTCCTTTGAACTGAGTCCCGCATCAATTTTAATAAGGGAACTCATACTTATTAGTAAACACACTCCTTAGGTCATGAAATGAAGTCTGAAAGGGTTTCAGTTTTCACCATTAACCTTCCATGCCACCCTGCACATGAGGAGCTAAACACCAATCCTTTTATACACATGTATGCATGTACACTCTCTACTACACATGTGCACCATGTTCACTACTTTTTTTATATATGTTCCTCCTTGGATCATTTGGTCTTTGCAGGGATTCCCTAAATCTTAGTCCAGTTTTATACTGGGATTCTTAGGTGGTCGATCTGAGACTTAGCTCAATTTTTTTAGACACCCAAACACAAACACTTTGAAAATAACTATGTGTGAAATTTGTGTCCTCAAAACCTATCCCATATGTAATATCATCCTAAAAACATTAATGGTATCCTCTCCAATTTTATAAGTATTTCCCAACTATTTCAAAACCCACATCTAATTTTTAAATACCCTCACCATCATCCAACCATATTCACATTAATTATTCTATTTCATATATGTATAAAACTTTTTAAATTCCTTATGAATTTTCAATTTTCTTATCATTATGATTGGGAACTTACACTTAATTCCAATCCATCCATAAATACACTTATTGACATTATCATTTACACTGAGACTTATTGACAACAAATATAAACCCTAATCAGGAGATCTTTAAGTATTAAATAAATATTCCTAAAATGATCTTTGATGGTCTCTCAATAGAGTATTAGAGTGATATTTACCTGATAAGGGGGAGTTAATCAGTGTATGAAATGTCTTACCCAATTAAAAATACTTTTTAATTAAATTATGACTTTCCCTAATAGATCATGGCCTCTTAAACTTGACCTTCACACTATTTATAGATATGCAGGTCTCTTATCTCACATCACTTACACGGAATTTATCCTCAAGTATACATAGATGCTTTGTTTAAGTCCTATTGGGCTAATCATTCACAATATTTTAACTCATCTACCTATAGTTCCTCTTCTTTCCAAAATGAAACTAAAATTCCTCTTATCTTTTATATATACACAAAAATATCCTTCCTCTTTTAATTTGGAAAGATATTAAAATGGTTTCCAAGTACTAATTTTCTCCATCTCCTCTTCTAGAAATTATTTATTCCTCTAGGAATCAAATATTTAATGTTCTCAAATCACACATTTGTTCTAATTCTAGTTTATCTATCATATTAAACTATATAGGTCATAAACCCATTCATTTGGACACTTTCCACTGTCTTTATGGGATATGGAAACCACCCATAACTCCTTATGAACTTCCTATATTAATTCAATAACCACAATACTCAATAAATTATTTGTGGTTAACATTCAATCACCTAAGCATCATGAACTAAATAACCTTTTAATTCACATGTTCAACTCTATAAAATCCTTTACGTTAGGCTATAATCATGGTCTAAAAACCAAGATATATGATTATAAAATTATTCAATAACTTCTCATGAATCTCTATAATGGTTTATCTTTAAATCTACATGTCATCCATTTAAACGCCATTCACCATGTCATGTTGAAAAACCTTTTCCCATTATGACTCTAATATGTCAGGCACTATGATGGGATCTCCTATTGTTGGCTACAGTGGCTTGAAACTCCACCTAATGACCATAACCACCATTGAACACCACTACACCGTGATTACCCATGTTCCATAGGGATCCTCTTGGATAACTATGAATTACTCTATGAAATGTTTCATACTATTTTGGTTCTTTTATATTTCAAGTCTTCAACATATTACTTCATGTTGAATATGGCCACCACCATGGTATCTTTATGCCAGTTTTTCATAGGTTCTATGGAATTCCACCTTGGGGACTACCAAAACAACGTTCCTTTCTAGTTTACCCATTTTTTGAAACTCTTCCACTATGGCCTCTGCTAACGCATGGTTCACTTGAAAATTTCCTTAGTAACCTGCACCATATCCACCACCATAGTGTGGTCTTCTTTGGTTGGTCATGTTTCAATATTGTGTAACTATCTTCCATTCCCTTATATTTTAGATTGCCTCTAAACTTTCTTCATTCCTTTATGTGCATAATATATCCAACACAACAACCTTAAAGAGTCTTTTTCAAAAACTCTAATCAAGCTCATTGTTTAAAATTCTCAATGAATCACATTAACCTTCTTATCAAGTTCATCTTCCTTATTGATAGCATCTGTATTTTTAGCATCCTTATCATTAAAAAATATAATATAATCCTTTAGGATTCCTAAAAATCCCCACCTTTAGATTTTTTTGACAATATACAATCACTTCATCCAAATCCATTTTTTAATTTTCTAAAAACACTTTTAAGATAAATTTTGAAACTTTAAAAAATTCCAAGACATCACTAAAATACCACAAAACCAAAAATAACAGTCATTGTGCGCCAAAGTAAAACAAATTTGAAATTCAAAGCACCTAAATTGAATTTATGTGCATTAAGAACTGCACCGCACTATGCCTCCTCGATTCCAGAAACACCTAAACACTAACATGAGAGTCACAGTTTTTTTACATCGTTGGCACCATCATCGCTCCACCAATGCCATCGTCGTAAACATCACAGTCATCAACACCAATCAACACATCTTTAGTCATAAGCCAGAGCGAACACCGGAAAGATCCATCACTACAACGGAGGAGATCCCACAATCTTAGAAAATAAAAACTCACCACCATCATAAAATTCAAATATCAAACCTCCATATTCACCGTTTGAGCACCATCATCGTCATTATAGAAACATCATTTCCATTCGAGCACTATCATCTCCATTGTACCATCTAATCACTTTAGATTCTAATAAATCTTATCCCTCCCATATTGGAATTGAAATAAAAAAAGGGAACTTAATCTTCCATAAAATGTGGGGATATTCCTTTGGATCTCAATTTCCCCTTTAAATGGGATCATATAATTTCATTTTCAAACCTATCTACCCCTTAATGTGTGTGAAAAACTCTAATAAATCTCAACTCTCCTTTTATCTTCAAATTCCGATAGGTATTACTCATGGGCTCCAACTCCCTAATCTATTGTTGTTTCCCCATATAATAAACATCTTTCCCCCTATTTTTAGGATAGTAAATTTATTTATTCTCGTACACTTCAATAATATATGTTTTTAATAAATGCATTGACTGAATTTACCAATTGGAATTTAGTTTTTCAATAAATCCTCTAAACCTAATGATCTTTATCTTGGTGTAAGAAATAATATTCTTTGAATATTTCCTCAAATTTTACCATCTCACTCATTAATAATAATGAAAACTTCCTAGAAACTTCATCTTTTCCACATCTCAAAACACAGCATGTGATCTACATCAAACTTTTACACCAAACCATTATAATAAAAAAAATCAGTTTGTGTGAGGATCATACCACTTGATGAATCAATTGATACCACTTATTAGAAATTTGAATAAGTGATACCACTTGTATACCATGTCTTTCAATTCTTTATAGGATTTAAAATATTCTAATAATTACTAATATCCTTTTATAACCATCACAACTCCCCATGAGACCTTATCTTTTGAAACTTATTATTCTATCTCAATTTAGGGTACCACTTGTTGGAATAAGGCTATTATCTCAGCAACATTTGGATATCAAAAAAATATAAAATGATACCAGACACCAAAAAAATTATATAAAAACAAATATCTAGATTTAATTTTCAATGATAATTTTTTTTACTATTTGATATTTATCAAGTTTACATAATCCACTTGAATTTATGGATATATTAAATCTTCTCTTCATATCCAATAGCACGTGTTTTTTTAGTGAAATCACCCCATTGATCATATCTATCTCTTAATTTTTCATCTATTCAAAAAAATATAAACAATAAAATATATAGGGATAGGGGTACCTCAAAGTTCCTAAATTTAAGGAATGGTGTTATCTATATTGGACCAAACCTTTACCTTACATATTTCTTTTTCTTTTTTTTAGATATTAGGGAAGGAATTACATCATTTATTTTAGATTATTATCATAAATATCTCTAGTATTCAGACTCCTCAACCTCTTTCCAAGGTATATTCCTTGTGTGATACCACTTTAAAAAAATATCCTTAAAGATATAATGATTATTTTTCTTATCTAGCTTGATCTTTTCCATAACTGTAGAATCAATCACACTTGAACAAATATATTTTTGATTTGCATAAGTATTGGATCTGACCTTTGGATTTATTTTCCATTGAATCTTAACAATTTTAATTTTTGTGCTTTGTGAAAGATCTCTTAGGTAAAATTCTTCCTTAACATCCAAGAGTTAAATCTTATAATTCATCTTCTTCATTACTGGATTTTTCTTTTCATGTTCTTCTACATTTATCATATATAATACAACCTATTTATTTTCTTATATATTCTCTTTATTTTTTTTCCAAGATATTGGTTTTTAGTATCCAGATCTTAGGTCTTGATACAAACTTCATTTTGGATCCTTCTCATTATCCAAATCATTAAACCTATTTTCTATCTTAACATCCTTCTCCATTGAATAAAATATTTCTTTGTATGTCATATGAGTGAAGTGTCTCCTTATGAAACTGTTACCATTAATTTTATTACTTCACTTTCAATACCTTTACATGTGACTAAGGATATAAAAAATAAAGAATTTACCATAATAATCATACCTCATGTGGTCTCTACTTGATTAAGAAATCGGAACTATTTGAGTTATTCTCGTATCATTTTCCTTTTCGCTTTGAAACATCTACTCATGATGTATTCAAATATTCCACAATAGTACCTCTTTGGCACCTCATTCATTTATGGATATATTATTTCATGGAACTTATCTTTTATTCTAGATTTCAATTATAAAATATTTATTTCTTTTGTGGCTACCCTATAATGAATTTTGATATTCTCATTTGCAGTGTTTATACTCTCCTCGAGTTCTCTGATCTTCGTATATTTTTCTTTAAATTGTGAAAAAATCACCTATATACTTGAATAAAAATCCATCCTAATTTTTCTTATTTCTTCAATTTGGGTCTTGAGATTAATTATGATTGCTTTTAAATCATTTTCCATGGTTATTTTCTTCAAAATTTATTCGTAAATATCATCAATAATTTAGATTTGTTTCTTAATATTTGTTCCCATTTTCTTAATAATGAAATTCAAGGCCAATTATTCTATATTTTTTAAACTTTTTTACCATGTATAAATATTTAGTAAATTAATAATATATTCCATGCATGAATTTCCATCATTATACCTTCTCTTGTAAAATTGGGATCTCCTCTTAGTCATTTCATGGACACCTCATTGATTAGAAATATGATGTTGTTTCCTCTTAATCTCTAGAATCACACCTTCTTATAATCTCCTTGATTGAGTATAAAATAAAATATCCATTACTTAAACCATATTTAGTATCATATAGACAAATATGTTCTGAAGCTACCTTAGGTGGAGAACAAAATTTCTAGGATGACTTCTTCTTGTTTTATCTTCTTCTTACCTTTTGACATAAGGTGATCCTCATCAAAATTTACTTGGATTTCCTCCAAATTCATCCATATATACTTAGAGAACATTACATTATAAATTTACTTGTACATATCTTCTTTGAGTTCATCCTTTAATTCCTTTTTTATTGAGGTATTAATCTCAATATTTCATTAATTTTTTTCAAATATAACTATGTGCTAGCTCAGTAGAGCAATTTCTTCCTCCAAAACTTCTTTTAGAACTCTAAGAGAAACTTCCATATAGGTAATAAAATCATTTTTCCATTATTTAAAACTCTTTACATCAAACACTATATCCTTAAATGTATATTACATTTATCTACACAAAAATTTAGATTAATTTAGTGAAATAAAAAACAAATAAAGATAAATGAACCTTCCCTTTGATACCACTTTTCAGTCCCTTGATAAGGGATTAGAGCGATTTTAACCCGGGTGTGAGGAGGGGGTGAATTAGGGTATAAAATTTATTTCCCAATTAAAAACACTTTTTCATTAAAATATCAAGTTCCCTAATATATCTTGAACTCTTGACCATGAGTGTCACTTTTTATTGTCTTTTACCATATAAAATGTAGGTTCCTTAATATGTTTTAGTGTGTATTAATAAATTAAATTGGTAAATGAGAACTTACTTATTTTACCCTCACTAGGCTATACCTAAGGATCATGAATCGGCAATGTTTCATACACCAAATTCCTATAAAACTCATTTTTATTTACAAGGGTCACTCCCCTTGAAATGGTTTAGGGATAGTTCACTACATCCCATCGGTCACTCCCTCAAAATTTCCATCCAACACTCACTATTAGTGGAAAGTATCACCTTCACACAGTTTATAGAAATGTAGGTCCCTTCTCCGACATCACTTTCATGGTATGCATCCTTAATTATGTATAGATACTTCGTTGAAGTCTTGTTGGGATACTCATTCACAAATAATAAACACCTCTTCCTACAACACCTCTTGTTTCTAGAATAACTCTGTAATTACTCTTCTATTTGTTTTTTACATGGAATTATCCTTATTATTCTACTTTGTGAAGATCTTAAATGGTTTCCAAGTACATCCTCTTCTTTCCATCCCCTCGCTTGGAAATTCTTTATTACTCTGAGAATTGGATATTCAATGTTCTCAGATATTATGTTCATTCTTCTCCAAGTTTATCTCCCATCTTAAAATAGGTAATCCATGCACACATTCATTTGGACACCTGTTATCATCATTATGGGCTATGAAAACCATCCATAACTCGTAATTAACTTCCTCTATGAATTCCATAATCATGGTCCTATATAAGTGATTTGTGGTAAAAATTCCCTCACCTTTGTATCATGAATTAAATCTCTATTTAATTCACATTTGTTACAATACAATCTCCATTGCATCTTCTTGGAATCATGGTTGAAAATTGAGACACATGGTTATTGAATAATTCAAGAACTAATTATATATATCCATAATGATTTCTCACAAAATATTTGTTTTGTCCACCATCACTCTCTTCACCACATCATGATGAAAAACATTTTACTATTTTTACTCCAATATGTTGGGAACTATTTCATGGTCTCTATCTATTGTCCATTTTGTATTATAGATCCACCTAATGACTATAACCACCATAAAACACCACCATGCCCATAATGGGATTTCCCATGTTATATAGGGATCCTCCCCGACCATTATTCATTTCTCTATGGTGTGGTTAATCCTATTTTGTCTCATTTATACTATAGGTCTTCAATAAATTTCTTCACATTAACCATGGAAACCACCATGGTCTCTTTGTTCTTGTTTTTCACAAGTGATCTATAATTCCACTATGAGGACAACCACAATGTGGTTAATCTATAGTTTTCACATTTTGATAAACTCCTCATCCACTATGGCTTGTGTTAAGTCATAGTTTATAAAGAAATATCCATTGTAACATATACCATGGTTACCACTATAGTGTGGTATTATTTGGTTGGCCATGTTGCACTCATGTGAAATTATATTCTATTCTCTTCTTTTTCCGATAGACTCCAAAATTCCTTCATTCCTTTGGGTGGATAACATATCCAACACAACAACCTTCAAGATTCTTTGTTAAAAAATCCAATCAAGGTCATTGTTAAAAATACACCAATAATCACCTTGATCCTCTTATCAAGGTTATCTTACTTATTGGAAAATTCTTAATTTTTAACAAATCTAGTAGAATAATTTAGGATTACTAACAATTTTGAATATGTTTAATGTTATTTTTAAAGAGGTTTAAGGTGCTCAATAAATATGTACAGAGTTTAAATATGAGAATGAAGAGGTTTGTAACATCCTTAATTTTAAGGTATGACTCTTTTTAATACGTTTTACATCTTATAGGGTGTAATAAAATGATTTGAGGTTTCTTGGGATTGTTTGGAGGAGGTAATGACTCAAAATATTGAAAAATGACTATAGAAGTTGGTTCACAACATGAATGTATATTCATGATGGAAATGGATTTTAGTAAAAACTAATGATTTTTTATTTAGTATGTGAAGATTCATTCAAAATGTGAGATATTATTCACAATATAAATGGGGATTTCTGGATTTTAAGATATAGTGATGTGTTTTTCAGCATATCATCCATTCTTAAAGTTCACAACATGAATCTATAAGTCATTCCACCAATGGTGTATATTCTAGAAAATTAAATGTTTTAATCACCCATATCCTTTCTCATTCACCTCCCTCCTTATTCTAGGACCCCTAGGCCTTATCCAAGTGATTTTGGGTGAATATATCTCCTCTAAACTCATTTTCTTGGAGTTTTAATTATGATTTGATTGGTTTTCATAAAATTGGTTAGTGTGATTGATTCCTTAGTAATTTATCTATTTCTCTTGGAATTGGAAATGGATATAGGATGTGCTTATGGGATCTATTAGTCATATTTTTATCCTTCTCTAATTACTTCAATATACCTTGTGTTATTTTCTCCCAAAGATTGGATATCTTGTTGATTATGATGTGGTGTGTGATATCCTTGAGGTATCCATTAATTTATCTTTTTTTATGACCTTATGATTATGGAAACTCAATTATAAGATATGATAATTTATTTTTAGGTCCTCCTCTCATTTTATCTAGCATTCACTTTCCTTTCGATGTGTGGGTCCCATTGTGGTTGGCGCATGGCCAAAGTGTGAGGTAGGTGGTTCCATCGCTAGCCTATATTATATGAAACTTTAATACTCTTTTTTATATAAATGGTTTTTTTAATGAATTAGATTGATCCATGATTTTTTTGTTATGCATGTGAAAAATAGGGTTTTGATAAAAGATGTTTTTTTACTCATTTTGGTAAAAGAATTTTTTTTTCAAATCATTGTGAAAATGGATTATAAAATTGGTTTTCAATGAATCCTTTTATTAAAATGGGTTTTCTAGAAAAATTTTTTGAAATGTGATAATCCCTTTGAAATTTATTTGATATATTTTTCACATGGGATCCTTGGATACCTAGGTAGAGGGTTTAGTATTGGCCCTTGTCCATTAAAACTATTACAGAGTTCACTTTATGGGGTGTTCCTCCATTCCTTGATGGAAAACATGTTAGATCTAGGAACTTTATATTGACATTATTGGGGTTTAACTTTCTAGGTTTTCAATCCAACCCTAGTTTATGTATGCATTGACAATGGTGACTTGAGTGTTCACTAGTCTTTATTTGTATTTTGAGTACAAGTGATCTAGCTAGCTCTACCTTTATTATCCTAGGGATTTTTACCATTGTGCTTGGATTTGTAATATTTGGATTTGATATGATATGATACATTATTTGATAAATGTAAATGGTTTATGGAAATTATGTTTTGAAATTATATTACTTTGGTTTGTGGAAGGTTTAGAAAAGGGAGGAATACCATTATTTTGATATAAAACTTTGTTACTGCTTACCATGCCATGTTTTCTATTTAATTTGATCATATTGGGATTATTTGACCAAGACTTATTATTGAACACATGGGTGGTATCATACTAATCCTGCTTAGAGCACACCTATTATACTCCCTCGGGGGTGTGTATACCTTGTTTTATCTAATGAAGTAAAGGGAAAGGTACCACAATGAAATAGTGATGTTTTTGGTCATTTGGGTATGGTATATGGTGGTGAGATGGTGGAATGTTGTCCACGTATCACATAGAGTAGAATTGTATAGTTTTGGGTTTACTTTATTTTTGTTGTCCTATGGAAATGTTCTTTTTTTATCTTTATAACTTTGGTTGTATCACTACCTTTAAAAAAAATTATGCCATATTTTTTAAATGGTTTTTTTTATTTCTATATATATATATATCATTTATCTTGTTTTGGGTTGGGAAAATCATTCCTTCTAGTTGTTGTTGGATTCTCAGGTGCTAGTCGCCAACCTATGGGGATCGGAAATTACCTTTAGGTCTTGCCATGGCTCAGTTCAGTGCCTAATTGAATGGGTTGTATGGGTCAGTTTGTGACAAGGTTCGTAGAGGAAACTCAAACCAAAATGATATATTTCAAATTGTTGTAATTTCATTGAATCGAAAACATATTTAGTGTGAGATCTCAAGTGATGAAAAATGATGAAATCAAATTAAAAATTAGGTATTAAAATCCTACAAAACATGTAGATATATAAAAAAAATCATATGGAATGATAACTAATGCATTAAAACTCAGCAAATACTGGGATAATCTGATTTTGAAATATTGATAGTTTGGGTTAAGATATAGAGTTGGGGAGGGGGCATGATATAATGTAAAATAAAAACAAAATGGATAAGGGTTGTGAACTTATGCAGTGAGTGGTGTAAGAATATACAATTTTACAATGTGAGTATGATCATCTAGTGTGAGGAGGTGATCACGTTGAAAGTTGGGAGAGGGTATCGCATGAGGGGTGGAATTAGGATGACTGAATAAGAAAGGGGGTGTAACACCCTCATTTTTATTTTAAGGTATTAAGTGGTTAATTTTATTTTTTTAATCTTTATTTTTATCATTATAAATGTTCTTAAAAGTTTAAGGAAGGTTTTAGGAGTGTGTGGGGATTGTTTGAAGCTCTTAGATCTAAATTTTTGAGAATCTTTGTGAGTTTCACGATTAGTAGTAACCATGAGGTCCATATATGAGGGATAACTCTTTGATAAACCATGTGAGGTAATTTTCATTCCCATGTGAAAAAACTATAGATATGTTGTATAGGTTATTCAAATGGGTTGTGCATGGTTTGGTAAACCATATTCCTAGCCCCCAAACTTAGTGTCACTTAAGATTTAACTGTAACAACCCAAACTTTTTAAATGATTTTTTTTCCTGATAAAATTAGTGTTATATTATATTATACAAAACAAAATCATACCTCTTTAATAATGATTAATAAATTAGTCAGCTAAAAACCTAATTAAAATGCTAAACATTACAACTAGAAAAAAAATATAAAATAGAAAAAGAAAACATGGAAAAATATTGATCGCGCCAATCCTTTAGAATCTTCACCCCCATTTCCAACACTATATAAATAAAAAAATTATAAAATGAAAATATATAACTTTGGAAGATATTTTAGTGAATATTTAATGAAATAATAAAGTGGTATTTATAGATTATAATGGGAAATGTGACAATCGATATTTGACCATTACAAGACTATTGGTCAAATATGACCGTTAGTCAATATAATCATTGGAAAATTTTATCATTTGGAACTATACCCATTGGTATTAATTATAATGTTATAATTAGAATTAATAAATATTAATTACAAAGTATGAGTAATGCATAAAGGAGAAGTGATGGCCTTAACCAGTAGATTCATGTCATATGAAGCCCATTTTTTAGAACTTAGGAGGGAGGTAGCATAACTGGGGTTATCCTTTGACCAATCTCAAGACAAGAATCAACAAGTGATGATTGAATGAAATCGTCTATGGGATAAGTTCAAGTTTGTGTAAATTACCACTCGGTCTATGTTAGTCCAGCCACCCCGTGAATTTATCACCATTGCACACCTTACCCTAAGGTTGTAGTAGGTATTACAAGGGGTTATGTGTCCAAGCATTAGTTAATTAAAGTGTAATTTTTTTATATAAATAAAATCTGTATTTCATTAATTTCATTTTAATAATAGTTTTGATTAATATATAGGTTTAATTAAGATGAAATTTCATAAATTGATTTTTCAGACACAGATTGTACTTTTCAGAAAAAAAAATAAATTTTTATAACAAAATAAGGTATTTTGATTAATATTTACTATAATGAAATAGAATGTTAAAAACTATCTTATTTAAATATAACTAAAAAAATAATTTGCTTATGTCCTAGGAAATTTTTAAGTGTCAGAAATTTAACAAGTTCTTACAATCAACTATTTTTTTAATAAATAACGATTTTTATATTTAAAAGTTAAAATTATCATATTTATAAAATTATTATAATAAAATAAACATCATTTTTTAAATCATCATGTCAAAATTTTGTTACATTGAATTTATGATAATTTTCTAAAATTCTTTATTTTTCTGTGAATAGTAAAAATATAGTTTGGGTTTTTTGGTATGTTTAATGACTTCATATTTATTTCATGATGTTGTAATAATTAATTAACTAAAATACACAACCTAAAATATCTTATTTTATTAATATAAATTAGTTTAATAGATTTTAATCAATTTCCAAACCTATAAATGACTTTCCAAAGTCTAAAATGTAAATTTTGACTTTAAAAAAAATAATTTTTAGAAAATTTAATTTTCCATACCAAAAGAAGTAATAAAAAATTATGTTCTATTCTATTAGATTAAAGTAACATAAAATGTGTCCCAAATTTCCAAAACCTTGGGAAAAACCATGGGTAATCTAATGGTTTTTTATTTCCTACAACCTAGATTTCTAAGGCCTGTATTTGGAAATGAGTAAACAAATCCTACACTTTTTATATAAATACCCACCCATTTATCCATTTTATTTCACTCCAAATACATAATCCATGGATTTATAGTAGTTTTTTCTCATAAGGATTCCCCCCAAGGTGTTCTCAAGCCCAAAAGGTTCCATTCCTCAATATTTAGGAGTAACTCATCAAGGTAAAAAAATTATCCTTCCTTTCTCTTACCTGAATGTCCGAAATGCATTCTTCTAATTAATTTTTTATAACACACCTTTCAAGGGATTAAGGGGAAACCTTACATGGAACGTATTATTTTTAACATTACATGACCTGAAGGTCTTATAGGAATTTATCTAGAATATAAATACTTGAAACTGCCCCTCCCCAGCATCTATATCGTGGTGTTATCTCTCCACCTTCGCATGGCTATTCAGCTAGGATTCCCATGCATGCATAGGCTGGTCCTGATGGAAATTTTCATACCCTCTAATTCTTCTAAATATGTTATCTCTACTCTGGTGAATTCACATACTTTGAATCACCATATGGATCATCTTTTTCTTAGAGTATACCTAGTAATTTTAATCAAAATTTTCAAGTGTCCCAAAGGCCTTGAGGAGGCTCGAAGGCCTTGAGGTGGCCTAAAGGCCTTGAGGTGGCTCGTAATCTTCCTTTCCCTTCAATTCTAGAACCACTTCTTTTATATGTCTTATAAATGTTATATTTACTCCCTTTTTTACCCTTTTGATCATACCCTTACTTAATAATTATGTTTTATCAATTGGATACCCTTGTTCCCTCTCATCTTACCCTTTTCTAAAACCACATTTTATACATGTCATGATGATGAATTTACATCTCAAAATTTCTCTCTTCTCCTTAAGAAATTTTCTTTTAATTTATTTATGTGGATACCCAAAAAAACCTTTTCCTTGGGTATTCACCTCTATTTAAGATTTAATTATTTTATTTGGGTATTTACACATAATAAACCCAAATTTAATTTTGTGGGATAAAAATGACATAATTATCATGTCTTTAAGCACTTTTTTCACCCTGATTTTGATAAGAAAAACATTATATATTATCCATTAGTTATTAATGAAATGATTTATTATGATCTATGTGGCTCACATTAATTAAGAAATATGAAGGGTGTGCACCTGATAGTGATACAATTCATTGGGTAAATAATTTAATCTCTAGATATGACATGTTTTATGATAGCTTGGTGAATAACCTTGGTAATTTTTTTTTATGAAACCTTGGGGACAAACCTTAGTGATATAATTATGAATGTATCATTTAAATGTTTTAACCACATTTCCATGTATGATTTATTTTATTTTTATTATTATATGCCTGATGTTCCCTTTATCATGCCATAATTATATTCCTCATGTTCTTGTTTATATTCCTCATGATCACATATAAACTGTTTCTCATACTTATTTCCTTATTGGGCCTCATACTCACCCCTTATCTTTGATGTATGTCCCCAGGAAATGAGATGCAGTATATATACTTAGGATGAATAATCTTTTCGAGTAGATTAGAAGAATGTTTTATGTTTTCATGTATTATGTTCATGATTTCAAAGAAACTAAAATTTAAAATAAACTTTGTTTTGTTCCATGTAATAAAAATATTATGTAATAAAAAGGCATGATACCATAGTTGGTATCAAAGGAAGGTTTAGTTATTTTTGGAAATTATTAACTGAAATCCTTATTATAAACCCTTTAGAAAATTTTAAATATAAGAAACCATCCTGGTGTTTTGGTTAAGTATTAATTAAGTGGTTTTTGAGAAAAGAATCCACTTTCTGGATACGAACAAGTAGATGTGGATCTGTAACAATTTAATCTAGGGGTAATACCCAAAAAAACTCTAGATATGAAATATTTTATGATAAATTGATGAATAACCATGGTAATTTTCATTTATGACACCTTGGTGAAAAAACTTAGTGATATTATTATGAATGTCTCAATTAAATGTTGTAGCTACATTTCCATGTATGATTCATGTTATATTTATTATTATATGCCTCATGTTCCCTTTATCATGCCATAATGATATTACTCATGTTCTTATTTATATTCCTCATGATCACATGTAAATTTTTTCCATTTCTTATTTCCTTATTGGGCCTCATGCTCACTCATTTACTTTGATTTATGTCCCTAGGATATAAGATGTAATAAATATACTTAGGATGAAGAATCTTTTCGAGTGGATTATTAGAATTTTTTATGTTTTCATGTATTATCTTCCTGATTACCAATAAAATAAATATTAAAAGATCCTCTGTTTTTTTCCATGTAATAAAAATATTATGTAACAAAAAGGAATGATACTGTAATTGGTATCAAAGGAAAAACAAGTTATTTGTGGTAATTAGTAATAGAAATCCTTATTATACCCCTAGAGAAAAAAAATTAAATATATAAAAACATCCTGGTGTTTTGGTGAAGTATTAATTAAGTGGTTTTCGAGCAAAGAAATCCTTGTATGGATACAAACAAGTGGATGTGGATCTGCCATAGATGTATCTAGGGGTAACACCCAAAAAAACACATTGAGCTAGACACAATCTGGAACTATTAAATTTCAATGGGCCTTGATTCACTTCTATTTTGACACTTCTAGGTGATATATTTGGTTAATTTCATGCTTTTTATGAACCATTATGAAGGATATATAGAAAATTTAATTATTATTAAAGAATAACATATTTAAGCATAATTATTTAAGACATAAAATTCCTTTATAATTATAAGATTATTAAAAGAAAAATGTTTCTCACTAAGGTTTTATTCTTTAATAAAATAGAGGCAAATAGGAAGAAGCATGTAAATTATGATCATAATGGATATTGTGTTGATGGCCCTCTGATGGAATCTATAATGGATAACTTCATGAGAATGATGCATCAACTATCTTGAGTTATGAATAATAACTTGAATCAAGTTGAGAAGCTAGATTCACCTCGAGGGTAAAAATTTCTTGTTGAGTCCTTCATACATCAACGACCACCTTCTTTTAGTGGATCTACTAACCCATTGATTGTGGAACAATGGTTAAGCCCTATAGAAAAGATCTTTTCTATACTACGTTGTTCAAAATAGGATAAAATCACCTAGTAAGTATACTGCTTATAAGGTTAATCTAATTAGTGGTGGGCACTAATTAAAAACATGAATCTGAGAAGGGATATAGATGTAATAATGTGGGAAGAGTTCAGGGGAATCTTTTCCAATAAATATTTCCCATGTTTGATGAGAATGAAAATGGAGAAGGAATTCCAAGAACTAAAGAAGAAGTAAAATTAATTAGTGGTGATATATGAGATGAGATTTACAATGCTTTCTTGTTACACATATATATTTTCTATGTATCCTAAGGGAAACTTTGATAGATTATTCAATATACTAAGACCCCATCTATGGAGGAATCTAGAAAATCATGGCTATGAATTCTATGATGAAATAGTATGGAGTGTTGTGAATGTATAATTAAAGTTTGGAGAAATGGAGTAGTCATATAAGTTCAATGAAAATAAGAGAGATATGGATCTAAAATAAGGGAGGAACTTTGATCATGGAAGAAGAGGAAACCAAGTGTAGTTTTCTATGTGAAACAAATGTTGGAAGAAGCATTATAAGAACTACTTTACCAAGAGAGTCACTACTACAAAAACGGCCTATATCAGCGCTAAAAAAGGGCTTTAACAGTCCTAAAAAAGCATTGTAAAGCTCAGAACTAATATAGGGGGGTCCCTTTTATCAACACTCTGAAAATTGCTGATAAAGGCACCTTTTATCAGCGCTGATAAAAGACCCCTTTATCAGCACTTCTTTTTAGCGTGATAAAGGTCGAAAAAATTAAAAAAAAAATGCGGGGAGTGCTTTTATCAGTGCTAACACCCCCTTTATCAGCGCTAGGAGGTCTCATGTGCGCTTCCCTTCCCTCGCATCCTCATATGCGCGCACCCCCTTCGCTTCCACCCGAACTCGAACCCGGGACCTCCCCCCTTTCGCCACTACACCTTTACCACTAATCCATTTCGGTTTGTTCAATATTTAAGATATATCTATATATATAGTTATATTTATTCATATATTGATATAGATTAATATTAATATAAATATATTTATTCATATATTAGTATATATATTAATTTTTATATTAATATATTTATATATATTTATATTTAGTTATAATTTTTTATACGTATATTTATTTGTATATTAATATATACTTATAAGATTAGTTTTAAATACATTTATGAAAAAATATGTTTTTATGTGTGTTTACAAATAAATAAATACATACATACATAGATAGATATATACAACACACTGACACACACAGAGACACACCCACACACAAACACATATATATTTACGAATAAATAAATATATATGTGTATTTGAAAAGCCATAGAATGTACTTATAAGATTTTTTTTAAATACATTTATGAAAAAATATGTTTTTGATATGTGTTTATAAGTAAATAAATAAATACATACATATATACATATATACAACACATAGACACACACATAGACACCCACACACACACACACATATATATTTATGAATAAATACATATATATGTGTAATTGAAAAGCCATAGAATGTTAAAACAACCATAAATTATAATATATAATTCCATTTCAATGCCACAACCAGTCAAATTGAAGAAAATGAAACAACTTTGATATGATATGTGGTACAGGCCTAACGGACATTCGGATCAAAAGTTATACTTGTTTGAATGTTAAAAAATCGGGGTATCCTGACTAAAAACTCAGTTTTGGAGGACTTCTGGGCCTTTTGGGCTCAACAAATGTGACAGAGGCTTTTTTTGGGTAACTAGAACGTAGATCTCATCACAGGCTTCGATTTGATATGTTGTAGAGCTCAAACAGACACCCGGATCAAAAGTTATGGCCGTTTGAAGTTTGAGTTACATTTTCAACTTATTTTAGATATTTTTTTAATTTTTTGGAATTTTTGTGTCCTCAAATTGTTATTAAATTATTTTTAATCGATAATAATTATAAAATTTTTAATTAATAATATTTTTTAAAAATATTTTAAATTCATTTTCACTAAATTTATTATATATTAAATGTAATAGTCTATTTATATGTATCTATAACATATTTAAAAAAATATATATTGTATTTATATCAATATAAATATACTTATATAGCAATATATTATTTTTCATGATTTTTTATTTTGAAATGTAACATTTATCAGCGCTCGGGAAAAGCGTTGATAAATCCCCCCTTTATCAGCGCTACTAAAAGAAGCGATGATATAGGGGGGGCTTTATCAGTTCTAAATAAAGCACTGATAAAGGGGGCCTTTATCAGCTCTTTTTTTAGCACTGATAAAAGCGACCCTTTATCAGTGCTTTTTTTTAGTGCTGATAAAGTCCCCCTTTATTAGCGCATTTTTTTAGCGCTGATAAAATTAAAGCACATCCCTTGCCTGTTTTTATAGTAGTGAGTAAAATGATACAATTGTGGAAGAGGTGGCCATATATATTAGAACTATCATGGTGAGGTGAAGTCTAAACTTCTAAACACTAACAAGGGAAGATGGTTCATGACCAGCCTAAAATTCAATGATTTAAGTGTGGACATCTTGGGAACTTTTCAAATAACTATTCAAATCAGAAGATAATTCAGGGAAATCACAATAAAACTCATTATAGGATAAGAGATCAAGGTTGGGAATTTTCTATAATGATGGTTGAAGTAGAGTCTCCAAATGATGTGGTGGAAGGTACTCTCATTATTCTCTCTAATATAGAAAGTACTTTGTTTGATTCTGGTTCTACACATTCCATTATTTCCTCCAAGTTTGCAAAGAATATAGAATCAATCACTAAGCTGCTAGAAGTAGAGTTATTAGTCAAGACTCCTTGGGAGATTATCCAATCATTAGAAATGTATAGAAACTCTAGTATTGAATTTGGAGAGAAAAATCTTATCTAAAATATAGTATACATTCCCATGATGTAATTCAAAATTATAGTAGGGGTAGACTGGATCACAAAGTATAATGTTAAGATCAACTACAGAAGTAGGGAAATGTAAATAGTCTTGAATAGAAAACCTACAGTTATTTTCAAAGAAGATATATCCCAACCCAATCTTTATATAGAAGCACCTCCCATATCCTTATTTATGGATATGATCAGTGAAGATGGAGAAGGAAATAAAAGTATAAATATAGATAACATACACATCATTAAGGAATATATTGACATATTTCTTGAGGAGTTACCTGGACATCCCCCATAAAGAGAGGTAGAGTTATTCATTGAACTAATACTTGTATCCAAGATGATATCAAATACCCTATATAGAATGGAAAATGTGGAGCTATAGGAATTTAATAAATGACTTAAAGATCTTTTGGATAAGGGATCTATCTGACCATGTGTGTGTCCTTGGAGATCACCTATTCTCTTTGTGAATAAAAAAGATGGATAAATCTGATTATGCATTGATTATGGAGAACTTAATGGAATTATAGTGAATAATAAATACCCTCTCCCAAGGATTAATGATTTATTTGACCAGATTCATGGACCTCAATTATTCTCCAAGATCGATCTTTGATATGGTTATCATCAATTGAGGGTCAATAAAGAATATATTCCAAAGACTGCCTTCCGGTCATGATATGGTCATTATGAGTGTTTTCTTATTTACTAAATCTTGACTAATTCTCTTGATATATTTATATATTTTATGCATATAGTCTTTAATGACTACCTTGATAAATTTTTAGTGGTTTTTATTGACGATATTCTCATATATTCCAAAATTCACAAGGAGTATGATGATTATCTAAGGGCTATATTGAAAACTATGAGAAAGGATAGGATATTTGGAAAATTCAAAAAATGTTAATTTTGGTTGCAACAAGTTTCTTTCTTGGGGAATATTTTAACCAATGAAAGAATCTCAGTTCAACCTACCAAGACAAATGTTGTGGAGGAGTGGCCTCATCATAAAATAGTAAATGAGATTCGTAGTTTCCTTGGTTTAGTAGGATATTAAAATATGTTTTTGAAAAACTTTTCATGAATTTCTAATCAAATAACAATGTTAACATGAAAAGGAGATAATTTCATCTAGATAAAGGAGTGTGAAGAAATTTTACAAGATCTGAAGAGGAGATTGGTTATTTCACTTGTGTTAACTCTACCCTCTATTAGAGAAGGATTTATTATTTTTAGTGATTTATCTTTGAAAGGAATTGGATGAGTCCTCATGAAAAATGAAAAGGTGATTGATTATTCATCTCTTTAGTTAAAGCCTCATGAGAATAATTATCCTACACATAACCTGGATCTAGCTGCGGTTATTTTTTCTCAAAAGATATGGATGCACTATCTTTATGGGTAGAAATGTTATATATACAGAAACCAACAAAGTTGGAAGTATATATCCACATAGAAAGAATTTAACCTGATACAAAGGAGATTGTTTCATCTTCTAAAAGACTATTATTTTTCAATTCATTATCACCCTAGAAGAGAAAACAAATTCGTTGATGCATTGAGTAGAAAATACCATGTTGTTATAGAAATAATGAGGATTCAAGGAGATCCATTGATCAAGGACCTAATAAGGTTGAACATGGGAATCATGAGGGAAGGGACATCATTAATCTTATCCCAAATGGTTTATCAACCATAGTTACTATATAAGATCATGAAATATCAAAGAGAAGATCCTTTGTTACAAAAGAATATATATGATGTGAAGAATGGGAAGTTTCCTAAGTTCAATATTGATCAAGAAGGTGTACTAAAATTTTATACCAGGCTAGGTGTCCCATATATTCTGGAGATAAAGAAATAACTGATGGATGAAGATCATAGATCAACATTCTCTATACATATTGGAAGCACTAAAATTCATAAGGACCTTCATGATCATTATTGGTGGGATAATATGAAAAAGGGGATTGATGACTACACTGTAAGGTGTTTGGTATGTCAACAGTTAAGGTGGAGTGGAAAATTTCTAAAGAGGTATTACAACCACTACCCAAACCAACATGGAAGTGGGACAATGTCACTATGGAATTTATCACTAGTCTCTTATGAACATCCAAAGGAAATAATGCGATATGGGTTAAAGTGGACCCACTCACCAAGACTGTCCATTTTATTGCTATTTGTAAAGATTTATCTCTTGAACAACTTTCCAAGATATATGTAAAGAAGGTGGTGAGGATACATGGGGCACCAATTTCTATCATTTCTGATCATGATCTAAGGTTCACATCTAAATTCTGTAGAAGTATTCAACATGCTCTGAATACTGAATTGAATTTATGTATTATCACCCCTAAATAGGTGTCCAACCTGAAAGAACTATTCAAACTTTCAAGGACATGCTGAGAACTTTCTTAATGAAATTTAAAGTTGGATGGGATCAACACCTCCCATTAGTTGAGTTCTCATACAACAATATCTTCCACTCAAGTATTCAAATGGAACCATATGAAGCTCTATATTGGAAGCGATATAGAGCTCCTACATGTTGGGATGAATTTGGTGATAGAAATATTATTGGTATTGATCTTATGCATGAGATGACAAAAAAGGTTCATGTCATCCAAAAACATATAAAGGTTGCTCAGATTTGGTAGAATAGCTATGCTGACAACCATCGATGGGACCTAGAGTTTGATGTTGGTGATAAATTTTTCCTTCGAATATCACAATGAACTACTACAAAACTAGGTTTATCCATTGTTACCTCTTTAAAAATTCTAGCTAAAAGCGCTATTAAATACCCCTTTTGGTGCTAGAAAAAGTGTTGTTAAAGTGGTCCCTTTATCAGTGCTAGTAAAAAAGTGTTGTTAACCCCCCTATCAGTGATATTAAATAATAATTGATAAAAGAGGGCCCTTTATTAGAATTAGTAAAAAATCATTGATAAAGGGATACCTTTATGAGATCTTGTAAAAAAGTGATGATAAGTTGGGATCTTTATCAATGCCTTTTTAGAAGAGTTGATAAATACCCCCACCCCCCTTTATCATTTATTTTTACTAGTAATGATAAAGGGTGTGTTTCAAAAAAAATTAAAAATAATATATTAATATATAAATATATTTATATTCATATTCATATAAACATAATATATATTTTTTAAATACGTTTTACATAAGGCTAAATAGGCATTTACACTTAATATATACGATATTTAGTGAAAATGACTATAAAATAATTAAAAAAATATTATTAATTAATAATTTTCTAATTATTATTGATTAATATTCATTTAATAACAATTTGAAGATAAAAAAATTAATAAATTAATAAAAGATCTTAAAAGAGTTTAAAACGTATCTCAAACTTCAAACATCCATAACTTTTGATCTAGGTTTCTGTTTGACCTCTACCACATATCAACTCGAAGAATGTGATGAGATCTACATCTTAGTGACTGAGGAACCCTAGTCATATATTCTAGGGCTAAAAAAGGCCTAGAAAGTCTCTAAAACTGATTTTTTAGTCACGAACACCAATTTTTTAACATTCAATGGATTTTCAAGCTCGTTTAAGGGGGTATTATTGTCCTTTTTTGGTAGAGACTGAATTTATTCCCAGGTATTACATTCATATTGATATTATGATTTTTAAATTTTATCATTTTTCATATTGTACTATTATTTATAATCAAATATATAAAAATATATACATATTTTTTATATATTCACACATAAAATTTTAATTTCGTAAATAAATATTTAAACATATTTACATATAAAATATATTTCCCAATATATAAAATTTATCTAAATAAAAACTAATATCCATTTTAATATTATTATGAATATATGAATATTTATATACCTATTCAATTAATTTAAATATAATATTTATATATATATATATCTATATCTATATTTGTGTGTGTGTGTTGACAAATAGATATATATTTATCTATATATTATAATATTTGAATATAAATACTAATAAACACACACACAAAACCATATTGATAAAAAAATGTAATGATATACTAATATTTTCATATACTAATATTTTTATATTTATCTATATATTCTAATATCTGTGTGTATGTGTGTATGTGTGTATGTGCGTGTGTGTGTGTGTTTATAAACACACACACAAAACCATATTTTATATATATACTTAAATATATATATATATATATTGATAAAAAATGTAATGATATATATATATATATCATAAAATGTAAAAAAACAATATAGGGAAGTGGAAAAGGCACAGGCGTATGAGTTGGTGGTCTCAGGTTCGAGACTCACTGGAGGTAGGGGCGCATGTAGGAGGGTGTGATTATCTAAAGCATTGACAAAGGGGGGTAGAACCCATGTGAGTGGGTAACAAGTGATGATAAGGAGGAGTTGGGGAGCAATGATAAAAGGTGGTTTTGAACAAAAAATTATCCCCATATATCACTAGGGCCTTTGTCAGTGCTTTTTTAGCACAGTTAAAGGTAGACTTTATCAACGCTTTTTACAAGTATTATTAAAGCCAACCCTTTAACATACCTCACATTATTAGAACTTTTAAAGCATTGATAAAACCATTTTAATAGCGCTGTTAAATACCTAATTTTCATTAGTGATGGAAGAGAGTCATGCAGTTTGGAAAGAAAGGGAAGCTTAGCCCTAGGTACATTAGCCCCAATGAAATCATTGATATTATAGAAGCAGTGGATTTTTAGATATAACTTCCAACAAATATATCCCAATTTAATGATTATTCCATATATATCTCCTGATCAATTACATGAATGATCACTCACATGTAATGAATCTGGAGGTGGTACAACTGAAACATGACCTCTTTAATGAGGAACAGTCGGTGGAGATAGTAGACCATAAAGACAAAATTCTGTGAAATAAGACTACCCAACTTGTCAAATTGTTTTGGATGAACAATAAATATTAATAAGTGACATGGGAACTAGAGGAGATAATGAGATAGAATTACCCACACTTTTTCCAAACTGAGGAGAATGAGTTGAAATTTCATAGATGAAATTTCTTAAGGGGGGGAGAATATAACAACCTAAACTTTTTAAATGATGTTTTTTTACTGAAAATTTGTACATTATATTATATTATACACAATAAAACCATGTATATTTAATAATTATTAATACATTAGTTATCTAAAAAACAATTAAAATGTCAAACATTACTACTGAACAAAAAAATATAAATATAAAAGAAAAAATAGGAAAATATGGATCTCCCCAATCAATTAGAATCATCTCCCCCATAGCCAAAACTAAATAAATAAAACAAAATGTTAGAAAATTAAAATATATAACCTTGGTAGGAATTGTATAGAATATTGAATGAAATAATGAAGTGGTATTTATAGAGTATAAGGGGAAATGTGACCATTGAGATTTGACCATTATAATATCGTTGGTCAAATATGATCGTTATTCAATATAACCATTTGTAACTACACACATTAGTAATAATTCAAATGTTACATTTAGTGTTTATAAGTAGTAATGACAAAGGATAATTAATGTAGAAAGGAAAAGTAATGACCTCAATTAGTAGAGTCATGCAGTATGAAAACCATTTGTTAGAACTTGGGAGGGAGGTATTGTCACTCGATTTCACCCTTGACTAAGCCCAAGTAGAGCTTCAATAAGTGAATCTATAATGAAATAGACTACGGTATAAGTTAAAGTTGGTGGAAATTACCAATCGGTTGATGTAAGTCAAGTCACCCCATGAATCTATCACCATCATACACCTTACCATTAGATCATATGTGGGTGTTATAAGGTGTTAGGTGTCGAGGCCTTTATAACGGCCTGAAATTTTGAATAAATCTTGTTTCCTAATTTCATGTGTTATTTTATTTTATTTTTATACTCAACAAAAATGTTTTATTTGATAAACATGATTATAATTAAAATGAGACCATTGGGTTTTGACTTTTATATGACTATCGGTCAATATGACCGTTGTGAACAAAATGTTTTGATTATTGTCTCTAAATATAAGTAATCTTGATTAATTATTATAGAAAGAAGATTCGATGGCCTCACCTAGTAGTCTTGCACCGATTGAAGCCCATCTAACAGAACTTGGGAAGGAGGTAGCACCATTGGGCTTTGCTCTGGACCGAACCCAAGCCTAACTTCATCATGTGAAGCTAGAACGAAATTGCCTTCGCGAGAAGTTCAAACTGATAGAAATTACTACTCGGGAAATGTTGACCGAGCCTCCCCAAGATTCTATCACCCTAGCACACCTTACTCTTAGGTCATATGATGGTATTATAAGGGGCTATGTAACGAGACCGTAACTGCCTTGTGTAATCCTTGTTTTAAATAAAAATTGGGATTTCTTCTTATGATGAAGTTTATGAATTTTCAAATGACCGGATAAAAATAGTATGCGTATTTTTGATGAATTTTCAAAAGGATATTTTAAAAAAATGTTTATGTAAACCTTAAATAATTTAAAATGTGTAATGATTTTAAAAAAATGGTCTTCTACAATTATGTTTATTACGAAATTTAGAGTCTAATAAGATCAACTTGATTTTTGATGAATAGTAAATTATGAATAGTGATTTTATGATTAGGATTAGTAATGTGTCCAAATGTATTAGTAATCTCACTTAAAGAAAGTATTAATATAATCTAGGCACCTTGATTAAGAAATGTGATTCAATAAAATGGTTAAATAACGGTTTCATAAATTATTATTCAAGTATTAGTTTTTTCGAGTGAATAGTGTTTTTTAATTAAAAATTAAATTAAAAATATTTAGAAAATTATTTTTATAAAATGGACTTTATTTTTGAACTCCGAGCATCGATATTATGTTAAGGTAATTTTTGGGGTTTTTCTGAAAAAAATGAATTTTCGGTGAATAGTGTATTTATTTAAAAATAAAATTAAAAATATTGAGAAAATTATTTTTATAAAATGGAGTTCATTTTAGAAATCATAGCATTGATATTTGATTAAGGTGAAATTTTGGGATCTTTCTGAGAAAGTTGAATTTTCAGTGAATAGTAAAAATACAGTTTTAGGGTTTCGGTATGTTTAATGACATCATAACTGTGTCATGATGATATCATGAGTTATTTTAAGGGATGGTCGACCAAAGGTGATGAATTATTGTATGGGGGGACCCATGTGTCCGAACTTCATGGGAAATATCATGAGAGAGCACATGGGTTTGAGAAAAGCACATGTGAGGTGTCCCTTGGCCATTAATGCCTTGTCCCCTCACTTTCCCTATAAATACCAAGCCCTCCTCTCATCCATTCGACTCCCCACTCTTCCCCAACGAATTTCTGGTCTCATTACCTCCAAGGGAGTCCTCCCAAGGTTCCCCCAAGCCCTCAAGGTCCCAACCATTGAGGTTTAAGAGTTACATTTTAAGGTAAGGGATCTGACCTCTCTTTCTTTTCAAGAAATCTCTTTTATGTAATTTCTCTTATGCTCCATGTTCTTATGTTAAAGGATGTTCTTTTATACTCCTATTACTTCCCTTTTCTTGTTCATATAATGATAGATCCCATCTTACTATCATTATTTCGTTTTATGAAGTTTTATGTGGCGTCGTTAGGCTGCCAAAATTTTTGTAACGGATTCTTTCTCCCTTCTCATTTTCAAGATCTATTTTCCATGTAAAGTAATTCAAGTTCCTTTTTATTATGTTGGGGTATGATCTCTAAATTTATCATACTTATCTTTTATGATCATATGATGAGAGACCCCATTTGATCTCTTCAATTCAGTATTTTGAAGTTTTAAGTGGTGCCGTTAGGCTGCCGAATTTTTAAGTGGTTCTTCACCGTTCTCGTTTTGAAGTTCTACTTTCATGTCAATTATTTCAAGTTCCTTTTTGTTATGTTGCTTTATGATCTCTATATCTATCATACTGATCTTTTATGACCATATGATGAGAGACCCCATTTTATCTCTTCAATTCAGTATTTTGAAGTATTAAGTGGCGCCGTTAGGCTGCCGAATTTTTAAGTGGTTCTTCACCCTTCTCATTTTGAAGTTCTACTTTCATGTCAATTATTTCAAGTTCCTTTTTGTTATGTTGGGGTATGATGTCTATATCTATCATACTGATCTTTTATGACCATATGATGAGATACCCCATTTTATCTCTTCAATTCAGTATTTTGACGTTTTAAGTGGCGCTGGTAGGCTGCTGAATGTTTAAGGGATTCTTTCACCCTTCTCATTTTCAAGATCTATTTTCATGTCAAGTCTTTCAAGTTCCTTTTTATTATGTTGGGGTATGATCTCTATATCTATCATACTGATCATTTATTTTCATATGATGAGATACCCTATTTGATCTCATCAATCCATTTTTTGAAGTTTTAAGTGACGCCGTTAGGCTGCCGAATTCTCATAAGAGAAATCTTATTTTTGTCTTCCTTTCATGTTCTTCATTTCAAATGGTATATCATTCAAATTTCATTAACATGTTCTTAAATACTTTATATTTTGTTCCCCTACTGTTTTATGTATCATTTTTGAGTGGGTGACTCATGTCCCCTCTCTTTCCAACTTTTTCTAAAACCATGTATCATAGACGTTATGTTGCATAGTCTTCGTCACAAAATGCCTCCCTCTTTATCTCAAAATTATTTTATGTTATTAAGTGAATACTCAAAGATCTTATTTATACAGGGATATTCACATATATATCAAAATGTTCTATTTTAAATTCTTGTATTTACATACATGAAACCCGCTTTCCCTTTTCTGTGGGTTTAAAGTGACATAAAGATCATGTCTTTAAAGCAGCTTTTAAAACATTATAATTATGAAATGAAACCCATTTATTTTATGCTATATGGGTTGTTTATGAAATTATTGATGATGATATATGTGTCTCACATGATAATAAAGATATTTCAAGGGTGCGCCCAGATAGCGCTCCAATGCATTGGGTAAAGGTTTAATCTCTAGAGATGACTTTTTTAGACTGATACCATGGTGAATAACCTTGGTAATTTTAATGACACCTTGGGGATGGACCTTGGTGAAACGAAATGATTGTAAATATTAAATGTTGCAGCCACATCTTAAAGTTATGAAAAATTTTATTTTTATTATGATATGCCTCATGATTTCTTTCTTATGTCTTAAAGTTCTTTTCATGACCTTATTGAAGTATCTCAAGTTCACATGTAAATTGTTTCTCTTGTTTCCCTTACTGGGCCTTCTGCTCACCCTTTCTTTTGATGTGTGTCCCCAGGTTATGAGATGCAGTAATGAACCTAGGATGAACTTAAGAAGAAGCCTTTCAAGTGTTTAAGAAGAATTATTTATGTTGTTTTCATGTATTATGTTCCTGGTTTCCAAGACACTAAACCTTAAAGATCCTCGGTTTTGTAAAATGTAATGAAAGTTTATGTTATAAAAAGACGGGATGATATAGCCTTAGTTACTTAAAGTGTAATTTATTTCTATAAATAAAATTTTTGTTCTGTCAATTCCATTTTAAGAATATTTTTTCATAATATATAGGTTTAATAGAGATGATATTTGATAAATTGATTTTTTAGACACAAATTTTACTTTTCATAAAAGATATAAATTTTTGTAATAAAATAAGGTATTAAAAATGATATTTGTTTTAATTAAATAATGCGTTAAAAATACTCTTATTTAAATATAAATGATAAAATAATTTTGTTGTGTCCTAGGAAATTTTTAAGTGTCAGAAATTTGATTGTGCCTTACAACCTACTATTTTTTTAATAAATAAGTATTTTTATATTTAAAAGTTAAAATTATCATATTTAAATAATTAAAATGATAAAATAAATATCATTTCTGAAATCAATATGTAAAAATTATTTTGGGGAAAATTTATGATAATTTTATAAAATACTTTATTTTTGTGAATAGTAAAAAATACAGTTTGAGTTTTTTCGTGATGTTTAATGACTTTATATTTATTTAATAATGATTTAATAATTAATTACCCACAATCAATGACCTAAAATATTTTACTTTACTAATATAAAGTATTTTGATAGATTTTAATCAATTTCAAAACCTATAAATGACTTCCAAATTTTAAAATGGAATCTTTGACTTTAAAAACATTAATTTGTGGAAACTTTACTTTTCCATCCCAAAAAAAATGTAATAAACAAATTATTTTCGGTTCTGGTGGATTAAAAAACAAGAAATGTGTCACAAATTTCCAAAACCTTTGGCAAAAACCATGGGTAAGCCAATGATTTTACATTTTCCACAACCTAGATTTCCAAGGCCTATATTTGGAAATTATTAAACAAATCCTCCACTTTTTTTATAAACACACATCCATTTATCCATTTCTATTCAGTCCAAATCCATAATTCATGAATTTATGGTAATTTTTCCTTCCAATAAGTCCCCAGAAGGTGTATTTAATCCCCCAAGGTTCCATTCCTCAAGATTTAGGAGTAACTCTTCAAGGTAATGGAATTATCCTACCTTTATCTTCAATTCAAGAACCTCTTTTATATATGTATTCTAAATGTTATTGTTACTCTCTTTTGATACCCTTTTTATCATAACTTTACTTCCAAATTATGTTTTATCAATTGGATACCCTTGTTCCCTCTCATTTTACCCTTTTTTAAAACTATGTTTTATACCCATCATGTTGCTTAATTTACTTATCAAATTTTCTCTCATCTGCTTAAGAAATTCTCTTTTAATTTATTTGTGCAGATACCAAAACCTTTTTATTTTACATGTTTATTCACCTAGATATAAAAATGATTTATTTTATTAAGCTATTTTCACATAATAAACCCAAATTTCCTTTTTTTGGGCTAAAAATAATGTAATGATAATGTCTTTAAGATCATTTTTTTCATGATTTTGATAGGAAATTAATTCTTTATTCTCCACAGGTTATTAATGAAATGATTGATTAGGATATTTTTTGATCATATTAATTAATACATATGAAGTGGGGTCATTTATAGTGCTCTAATTCATTGGGTAAATAATTTAATCTCTAGAGATGACATGTTTTATGATACCATTGTAAATAACATTGGTAATTTTCATTTATGATGCCTTGGTGATAAACCTTTGTGATATGATTATGAATGTATGATTTAAATATTTTAGCAACATTTCCAAGTTATGATTAATTTTCTTTTTATTATGATATTACTCATATTCCCTTTATCATTCAATCATGATATTCATCATGTTCTTATTGATATTTCTCATGATCACATGTAAACTGCTTCCCTTTCTTATTCCCTTACTGGACCTCATGATCAACCCTTTCCTTAGATGTATTTGCCTAAGATATTAGATGTAGTAAATGTACTTAGGATGAACCCATGAAAAATACTTTCAATTGGATTAGAATAATTTTTTATGTTTTCATATATTATGTTCCTAATTTCCAAGAATCTAAACATTAAAAGATCTTATATTTTGTACCATGTAATAAAAATATTATGTAATAAAAAGGTGGGATGTCATAGTAACCCTACATGGTTGTGGTATAGTTTGTCCAAACCATTCAAGATATCCATGTGAGAGGTAACCTTGGATAGTGATTGTCATGGATTTGGTGCACGGTTTGTCCTACCATGTGGCCAAATGGTGCAACCTCTTAAAGTAGGGTGAATTTATGATTTTGTTCCTTAAACCCTTATAATTTTTATCACCCTCTTCCCATATTATTTCCCATGCATAGCCCCTTATCCCATTAAAGATCCTCACACACCTAAATCTAGTGTTTTTCATTTCTTTCTCATTCAGAATTCAAATCAAGTTCCATTTATCACGTTGGATCTCCACCGGTAAGATATTCAACCCACTTCCTTCCTTTCATGGTTTATATCAACATCTTCAGCACTATTTTTTTGAGTTAATATTCCCTATTTTCAGGTTATTTGTCTATTATTCCATTTTCTTCCGATTTAGACCAAACCAAGTGTTGATGCTAGATGAGGGTTCATATAATTCCATAAGTTAAGTGTTATATGACTTTTCCCTCAACTCTCATTGATTTATAATCGTATTCATTGTGTCGTGTGACAGTTTCACCTATGTATTGACCCTAAAATCAATTTTCCTTAAATTAGATGTCTAAATTTGAATTTAAAAACCCTATTAGACCCTATATTTATAGTTTAGGTAAATCATCTCAACTTGACCCATCCCTTGGGTGTGGCATGCTTATTCATATGTTCCTGTTTATATTTTGATATCCAAAAAGCCCATTGGTATGTTTTTTTTTGAATTTTGGAAGTTTTTTGATTAATTTAAATGTATAAATTATAACTGTGTGATTTTATAAGCATGGTTATCTTGGCTCTTATTAATTTTGAATAAAATAATTAATGGTATAACACCTTCTACAGCCTTATTAATTATTGAATGAAAACGTCTGGAATTGAATTATATAGAGTGAATTAATTGGCATGGATATTGGACGGACTTGGTTATTTCATTAAATATAAGGTTTCTATGGCTAATATGGGCCTCTTCCTTATTATAGGAGTGGTCAAACTTGAGATAGCCTTTGATTCCCAAGTTAATTCCTTGAGTACTCAGAGGATGTCATCCTCATTCATTGGGCCTGTTTCCAAGGGTGATACCCACCTTGTAATTTAGTCAATGTTTTATTTGTATATGAATGCCTCATCATAATACCTATGATTCACTTGAATCAATTTAGGATATTAGAAAGTATTAGATTCACTCCTTAGATTCAACTAATGTATTCATAGAGAAGGTACCTTGGATACTCCCCTTGGGCCCCAGCCATGTTTATCAAAATATTTCATATGTACATGATCCATGGACTCATTAAGACATTATTCCAATTGAATACCTTGAGTGTACCCCATGGATTACACTTAGAGCTAAATAGTCAGGATACATGGTTTATATATTATGAGTTGGAATGAACTTATAAGGTTAAGGATTCTTTAATTCCTTTAAGATCCCACATTACTATCATTATGACATGGATGCCCAAGTTTTACCTTGGTTCCTATTTACGATTAATTGCTGGCATGAATGAAGAAGTTGTGGTCAGTTGAACATACCATGAGGATTCCAAGCATGACCTAATTATTATTTCATGCATGTTATTCCACTACTTAACTTTATATCTACACACTACTTCTTTTATACTCGTGAAGTGAACTTGTATAGACACCATTAGTGGTGGCATCCTAGGTATATCTCACAAGTTTTTCAAGTCATCATTTGGTACCTAGATAGACCTCATGGATATAGGTAAAGATGAGGTAAAACACTAGATCTTAGAGGCTAGATTGATTATTCCATGGGATATGGGTAGTAAGGGACCGAGCCTTGGCTCGTGATTCTATTGAAGAAATCCTTTTAGGTATTTTGGTCTTTTTGATATACATGTATGTATGTTTACCTGAATCTCATATAGTTCCGTGATATACTTGTCATTTTTTATATCAAAACACTTTTTTCTTGATTATTATTATTTTCTGGATGATTTACCTTTATTTATATCTCTATCATTATTATACTTTCTTCATTTATTTATTTATTATATCATTATGTTTCTCTGATCATGAGGGTATAGTATCCCCACTGTACCACCATGGACCCCTGCTGGTAATCGACAGCCTCTAGCATATGGGGGGTATGATTGAGGCCTTATGACCAATCGAATTTGGTTACTTATGAGTGAAATGGGTCCTGGATATTACAAATTTTTATCAAAGGTTACTTTATTCTATTTGTCTTACTTTTTGGGTTATGAGACAAGAGACTAGGATGAATTGAAATTTGGTAATGATCCTATGCCTGGGAGTAGTTAACCCACGTACATGGTAAAATCCAAATTACCTAAGATGGGAATTTTGTTATGCATTCTTCCTATTATGGTTTTACTAATTTCACCATTGGGTGGAGTGCATGGATTGTGGATATTATTATTATTATGGAATTGATTTTTTACCCTTGTCCTGCTATGGAAAGGAGGTAGTGTATCATACATCATTATAGGCATGTGAGGATTTATATTTCATGCATTATTACATTCCACATTAATTACTTCATTAATCATCTTTTATATATTTTGTGTGCTTTGATAGTTATATTTGAGATTGTTCTAACATATCTTGGAGGGATAAATAATTGGAATAATTAAACTGTTTGTATCAACCAAAATAGTTTTTTCCCATACAGTGTGATTATGAAACCTTAATTATCCAATTATATTATGTTTTAACCATGAAAAATTGGTCACGTGAGATGAAATGTTAGATAGGTTGAAATTAAATGTATTCTAATTTAAATTTAAAGAGCATGTTTGCCTCTATAAATTAGGAATAGTGATCCATCTAATAGAACCATCATGAAATCCTAGTTATAGTTACATGTAGTGGCATTTTCAATTTATAAATCATATTACTTTATAACTTCAGAATGATTGATTCATTTAACTAGACCTATATATATATATATGGATATACATAAGGACATATTTAAGACCTTTTGAGTTCTAAATTTAAATGGATATGGTTGTCGTCAAATAGTGATGTCAATTACAACTTAAAGGGTGTTTTCCTTTATAACATGAAATTGACACACTGTATACTAGAAACCATATTATAAAATTGAAAAATTTACCAAAACCTATCCTTGGTAGTGGGAATTTTTTAGTATCTCTAGTGATTCATATCAGTCTTATACAACGCTCGGGCATGGCTCTATGAGCAGGTAAAGGGGTGTGACTCTTATATAGGAAGTATTGTACCTATCCTATTATCGTATCATCAATCTAATCTTTTTAAAATTAAAATCTAAGGTATGTGGTTAGAATTTTTAGAGTTATACCATCATGCAATCCTCAAGTCAAATTCCAGGAACGTGGTGGTAGCCCACAGGCCGCTGAGACATGGCTAGATTCTAGGCTACCTATCTTTGATAAATTAGAGACACCTCCATATAGGAGGGTCAAGATTTCCATTTATATACTTAATGGTTCTACCAATCATTGGTGGGACATTATTACTCAAGCAAACCAGCATTGGGATATGGTCTATAGATATTTTCAGGCTTCCCTCTATGACTATTTCTTTCCGGAGACACTAAGAGCTGTCAAATATTGGGAGTTATTGAAGTGAGTTAAATTATCACCTATAAAACTTTAAAAGGATCAGTGCTCTACTAATGTGTATAATGGAACTCGGGTTGAATCCTTGGTGATGGTATAAATTTTAGAGTCAATTTTTTATGTTTGTTTATCTTTTTAATGGGGGTTTTTTCATAGATTAATTAAATTTATTGATGGATGATGTTTGATTTAACAATTTGATAAATATTGGGGTGATTTTATTATTGGGGATTTAATATTATGATATCCATGATATTTTCTTTATATTTTATTAAATTAACACCCACTTCACAAGATGATTTTGATCGGAATTCTCAAGTGTTGAGGATTTAATCCAAGCCTTAACTTAACTAGGGTTATAATATCAAAAAAATATTATTTATAGTAGTTTATTTATGTTTACAATAATCCATGGAATCCACACATTAAACAAAACATGTCATTAATTCATGACATTTTAAGTTTAATATACACAATGTTAACCTAAAGAATATTCATCGAGCAAAAGATATCAATCACTTAACATCCAAAAATTATAACTCAACCCAATGGTATATTTACTCATCCATTTGGGTGTATAATAATCTTATTTTAATTTTTACGGGGATGAGTTAAAAATATGAGAAAAATAAGGGGAAAATATAATATTAGTGCACCGAACACACACACAAATGAGGAAGAGTATTAAACATGGAATTTAAATTGAATGAGAAAGCGAATGAAGGGAATGATTTTCACCTTGATTTAAAAAAATTTAAGAAAATTAATATTACACAACTAAGGTAGGATGAGAGTTATAAATTATGATGAATAAACATGCTTTAATATTTAATTGAAATGAAAACAAACTTACACGATTACAATTAAAAACAAACACAAATGAATATAAAAATAAAAGTGTAGGAGAGGTATGTATTATTGAAACAAGATCAAGGAAATTACTCTCAATCCATTTTAAAGTCTCAATTAATTCCCAATATCCTCCTTAAGTTCTAAAATTCCACCCCATTTCAAGGATAATAGGGTTATGTATTTATATCCCAAGGTGGTGGACTGTTCGTATTCATAATCTTTCCCTCCACTTGGCTTTTGATTTTGATAATTTATAAAGATGAATATGGAGAAATATTATTCTTAAAATTTTTATATATGGATGTATAAGGTATATCCTCAAAATTTGGTGTCCATTGTACTTTTTTATCAAAATTCATGGCTATTTTACTAAACCAAGTTCTAATGTTCATTTTATTCCAGACTTTTTTGAAGTCCATAATGTGAATGGGGTTTTAAATAGGAATATTCCATCAAATAAAAACCATTTATTCAAAGAAATTGAAGATATATATTTTATTTCACACCAAAAAATTCCATCTCAATTGTATGTATATATTGGGAGAAAATTCACAGATTGTGTGATGCTTTGAAATCCCAGATGGAATGGTGGGTTGGACTTTCATGGATCAATTGGGCTCCTAATTGGTTGATTTGTGCCTTGAAATTTGTATTAAAGATTAAATTTATTGTATCTATATTTTTGGAATAGAATAAATGAATTTCTTCCTTTATATTGAGCCCAAAAAATATAGCATCCCAGCTGTTCCAGTTTCTTTGACAAATTATTTGGGTCTTCTTGTGTGGTTCGTATAACCCTTCATATGGATGAATTGATCTCATATACAGTTTAATGATTTGTAGTAAATTTAATTTTAAACCATAAAAAAATAACAATCACACAATTTTGATAATTATTGTGAGAGTTATAATTAAAATAGTAGACTAAATAGAACCTAGATTAACTCAAATAATGCTCAAAATTATATTTAGTATTAAAGCATGGGTATTACCTAAATATTATGTACTTTTAGTTTAAGATAACCAATGGGAGTATAAAAAAATTTAAAAATAAATGAATAACATAAGTTCCTACTTCTATAGAAATGATATCTATCATTTATGGATTATTCATCTCACTTGAATAAGCTTCAGTGTTTTTCACCTTCCTTCAATACTGATGAGATTTTGAGAGTGAGGATATTTGAGGATGGGCTCAGGTATGTCATCTGGTCTTAAGTAAATTTTTTTGTTTGACTATTGTGTCAATAATTTGGAACTAAAACCTTATTATTACGTTTAATCTAAGGTAATATGACAGTAGAGGGCATGGTAGTTCAATGCCAAGATAGGGTAGTAGTTCATATAGATGCAGGAAGTGTCGTCTGGAGGGTTCTTGATAGAGTGATGGAAGCCAGAGAATATACACTAGTAGTTATGTTATATTATATTAGTGTGGGAGATAAAATCATGTAAATCCTCATTATGACTAAGACCCAGTTGAGTACTGATCTTGCAGAAAAATTAGGTATCTTCAAAGATTTTGTCAGAGATTTATATATATTCCTAGTAGGACAGAATCTGTACCAGCTCCAACTTCTGAAGTAGGATCAATAGCTCCGCTCCAATATAGAATCTGGACTACCACTGGTCATACAGGATGGGAAGGTTGATGTGGTTGAAAAGGCCAGACTCAGGATACGCAGCGCTATCTGAGTAGACACACTCTCAGTAGTCATGTTGTGGCTTAGGTCCATGGGTCAATCCAAATGTATGTAGTGTGGAATTTACCTAAGGAGTAGGTTATCAGGGAATCTATAGTTAGAGGTACAATCTTAGTAGCCTCTACTTTATTATCTTCCCTTTTTAAAACAGGTGTTTTGCATTCTTTTATCTCTGTGGTTACTGTGGAGAGACTTGGGCATGATATTCGGTACTTCTATGGTGTAATAACACTAGATACTCCATTGGGAATGTAGCACCCCATGGTTTTCTAAAAATAAGTTGAAATGCATGAAACATTGTTTTAAGTAGATAATTATAACTATCCTTTAAACATAATTTTACTACTTCTATGTTTTAAATTTTAAAAAATTGTCATCTACAATCGTGATCAGTAAGTTATTTTGAGTTTATTGAAACCAACTTGTTTTTTTTTGTGAATAGTAACATACCCTTATGAATAGTAATAGGACCCTAATAAATAGTAAATTTTATTATAATTTTATTTTCTTAAGGCTTTAAGATAATGACATCCTGGTTAATTTTTTAATGTGATCTAAAAGCAGTTATAGAATTAAAATTGATAATTTTTTAATTAAGTATAATTTTATTTAAAAATTAAATTAATAATATTTAGAAATTTATTTTCAAAAAATGGATTTCATTTTTGAATTCTTCACGTCGGAAAATGGAAAGGGTAAATTTTTGGGTTTTTCTGAAACAATTGATTTTTCGGTGAATGGTGAAAATACAGTTTTGAGTTTCGGTGTGTTTGATGAAATTATTAATTATGTAATAATTATGTTTGACTTATGTACAATAAAATAAGTTATGAGGTTTCCTAGTTGTATAATTCCATGGGAAAATACCATGGGAAGGCCCGTGCTTTTGCAAATACCACTAAGGAGGTGTCCCTTGGGAATTATAAAAATATTCCCTCACTTTTGCTATAAATACCAACCCATTCCTTCATTAAATTCATTAAAAATTCTTCATAAACAAATATATGGCCTCTTTACCTCCATATCAGTCCTAAAAAGGTTTCATCAATCCCACAAGGTCCCAACCTGTAAGTTCTAGGAGTTACACTACAAGATAAGAAAATTATAAACTTTTTTTCCATTCAAGTTCTTTTTTATGTGGTACAGAATTCAAGAATCCATACCATATTCTTATTTTCATATTATTATTGATATATTCTGTATTATGATTTATTTCTGGATAGGTAAACCTTGTCCCATATCTTTTTAATTTTCAATAATACCATGTTGCATAGACGTTAGGCTGCCGAATTTTTGTAAGGGATTTCTCAACTCTTATTTTATTTTGAGTTCCTTTCTTTTCTTACTCTTTATGCATATCCTCTTACCCAAGAGGAATTAAAGATACATAAATCATGTATATTATTTATTTTCTCCTGTTAATGTAAAATTCATCATCATTCTTCTTCTCCTCTCCCACTTATTCAAGGAATAAAAACATTGACTATGATGTGACGAATAACCCGCATCGTGGATGATGTAATTTCAATTTTTTTTAATTCCTTCAAATCTGGTAATGAAACCATTTTTATTATTGAACCAGATTATAATATATTTTTTATTTCTCATCCATTGTTATGGAATTATTTTTTACACATGGTTTTAATTTATAAAACAAAATGAGGTCGTTATTATAAAAGAACCACTAAAATGATTTAAACAAACATCATTAATGTTTTAACTTATGAATCATCCTCATATAAATATTCAAAATGAAAAATGGTATAATTTATGGTACTGTAAATATTTAAATAATTTTATATTCCAATTCTGTATTTTCACTTCCAATTGACAATAACATCCATCATGAACCGATGAAGGAAATCATTTAAATAACTCTCTCAAAACAATGGAAGGAACAAAATACTAACAATTAAAGGGTGAAATGATGTTATAAAATGATCATATAAGATGTTATAAAGATTAATATGTTTCTTTAAGATAATAATAACACTCTTTTAACCATTATACATGAGGTTTAAACAAGTTTAAGTAAGACAAACCCTAGGTAAGATAATTTTTAACCCGATTTCTATTATTTGGGTTAACCTTCAAATTCATTATTTGTGTTGTATTAAAGATGTTTGTGTGATGAATTGTGTTTATATTTTGTTTATTTATATTTATTTATATTTTATATAGATAATTCATCCACTAAATTAAATCTCACTTGAATTATATGATATTTATAAGGGGTTTTCTTTTACAATCCTCTTTTAAAATTCTATTTTACAAAATTCAAAAGCAATGTTTTTATGAAATTATTCATGTAGTATAATTATGTTATGGTTCTTGGAAATTGTTTATGATTATTTTTGGGACCTATATCTCCCTATAATTCATTGGGTATGTGTAAGTTGGAGGTCGGCCATATGGTAACTCATGTGTAAAGGTGATGGTTACACAAATTTTAAGGTAGCCATGAGGGTTAAAAATTATAAGGTAGTCGTGAGGGTAAAAATATTATGTAAGTAATGCCCTGATATACCTCTATTTCTATATTTATGTTATTATTATTATTTTGTATTATGTGGAAATCTCATGTTTCACAAATTAATTTTATATGTGTGACAAGTATTTCTTTTGAAAATAATTTCACACATCACAAGTATTCATGGACTAATGTGTTCTTTCATTCTTTTTATATCCCTTAATGATCTTATTATGCTCATCCCATGTTTTTAAATGATTTTAATAGGTTATAATGATGTGTAAGACAAACAAGTAATCTAAGATAAATGTTTTAAAAAATTTCAAAGAAATCATGTTTTAAGCTTTATGGTTTTATATTTCGAAAAAAAATGAAAATTGTTTTTAGTAGTATCCTCTTGTATGAATGTGGTATGTTATGTATGTAAGGTATCCTAATTATCTAAAACTCTAAACTAAAAAAGATACTCAATGTGTAATAATGTATACTCTTGAATAAAATTCAATATTAAGTAACGTTATAATGTCGGGTCCTTATAGTTGGTTTTAGAGGATGGTTTAGATAACTTTAGGGGTTCGGATGATGTTAATATATTACCATAAATGCTTTTTTACTATATGGTAAACTTAAAATGATATATAATTTAAATATTACCATGTTGATTCAACTAAGATATGTTTGTTTATAATGGTTGTCCGTAGAAGAAATAGGGAAGCTGAAGAGGAGAGGAACCTACGGAACAACATCCTTCCGAATTTGCAGACCAGAATGGTAGGGATTGGAACTGAGTAGTTTGTGATAGTAATGGATCAGATAACGCAGGAAATAAAATGGTGGTGTAATTCATTCAAGATAACAACTACAGGTACCACAACGGAACATGACAATAGTGGAACATTTTATGATACAACACCCTCCTGCTTTCAATGGATCTTCTAACCCAGTAGCGGCAGAAGGATGGATTAAAGCCCTTGAAAATATATTTTATGTTATGGGATGTTCAGATAATCAAAAGGCATGTCTTTACATTTATCATTTTAAAGGTTAAGCTGATCAGTGGTGGTAAATTGTAAGGAATATCAGGGATAGAGAGGATATTGATGCCTTAGAGTGGGATGAATTTAAGTCTTTTCCTTGAAAAATATTTTCCTAAGGTGGTGTGACATAGGATGGAGAATAAATTCTTTGAATTGAAGCAAAAGTATGAAGATTCGATGGATTTTTATGAAGATAACTTCACTCGACTGGAGAGGTATGCTCCAAATATTATTCTAGATCTTGATACAAAAATCAACTGCTTTTACTCAGGATTGAATATAAGGTATTGAAGGGAATTGGCTACCTGTGAATTCAAAATTTATGAGAAACTTGTCTGATGTGCTGAGATGGTAGAGATGGATTTTTCTGATGATCATGTGCATTTTGGAAACAAGGAGAAGAAGAGGTCCATATGGAAAGTGATGGGTAAGAATCAACCAAATAAATATGATGGTAAGAAAATCTAGTTTCCTATTTGTGAAAATTATGGAAAGAAGCACCCTGGGGAATGTCTTACTAAAATTGGGAAGTGTTTTTGATGTGGTAAGTTTGGACATATGGCCTGAGATTGTAATGAAAATGATCCTAAGACTAATCCTGATAAGAAAATTTTTAAGTGTTTTAAATGTGGTGAGATGGATCATTATGAAAATGCCTACCCAAAGAGAGATCTGAATGATGCAAAGAAGTCAAACTATAAGTAGAAAGGTGTATTGATATCCTTTGCGACTACGTCAGTAGATGTCAGTCCATCCAATGAAGTGGTATCAGGTTCTCTATTCGTTTACTCATATTTTTCTAAAGTTTTGTTCGATATAGGGTCTACACAATCCTTCATCTCTAAGAAATTTTCTTGTAAATTGGAAATATCACCTCAAAAAATGAGACCAGAACTTGTTGTTAAAACACCAGGGGGAAATATTATAGTAAAGATGAATTATAAGAATCTTTCTATGGTGGTATGTGGAAATAATTTACCTGAAAATCATATTTTTTACCCCTAGTCGAGTTTGATGTTATTCAGGGAATGGTTTGGCTTTTTTATCATGATAAGATTTACTGTAGAGCTAAGGAATTTATTTTTCAAAAAGATTTTCAGTTCTTACACAAGAACGAACCCATACAATTGATAACATATCAGGAATCTGAGAAACTATTGAAATATAGAAATGAATTCTATCTATCTCATATTGTTGAAAACAAAGGAACTATTCAGATTAATGGTTTTCTAGTGGTAAATTAATACTTTGATGTTTTTTCTGATGAGTTACCTGGTTTCATACCTGATTAGGAAGTCGAATTCACAACTGACATAGTTCCTAATGCTAAGACAATTTTAAAACCTCCATACCATACGGATCAAATAGAACTTCTTGAATTTGAAAATCAATTGTAGTATTTTATTGATAAAGGCTTCATTCTTCCTATCACATCGCCATGGAGATATCATGTTTTTTTCATTAAAAAGAAAGATTGTTCCATGAGACATTGCGTTGATTATAGAGCTTTGAATAACATCACTGTTAAAAACAAGTATCATTTTCCTCACATTGATGAATTTTTTGACCAGCTCAAGGGAGCTCAGTACTTTTCCAAGATTGAATTGAGATCAGGATACCATCAGATAAAGGTGAAGGAGGATGAAATCCTGAAAACAGCCTTTAGTACTAGATATGAGCATTATGAATTTGTTTTTATGACATTTGGTTTAACTAATGCACCTATTGTATTCATGGAACTTATGAATAGAATATTTCATGAGTTCTTGTATAATTTTGTGGTTGTAATTTATGATGAAATTCTGGTATTTTATAAGAATAAATAAGGGAATGAAAAATATCTAAGGGTTGTTTTAAAAACCTTAAATGAAAGGAAAATGTATGGAAAATTTAGAAAGTGTGATTTTTTGTTACAACAGATTTTTTTTCTTGAGAAAATTGTAAATAAGAATGGAATAATATTTGATCCTTCCAAAACAAAAGTGGTCAATGAATAAAAAAGACCCAAAAAATTTACAAAGATTTATATCAATAATAAGATGAAAATGAGAACATGGTATAGATTCTTGAATTCTATACCACATAAAAGAGAACTTAAATGGAAAAATAAAGAAGTTGAGAATTTTCTTACCTTGTAGAGTAACTACTAGAACTTGAAGGTTGGGACCTTGGGGGCTTGAGTAAACCTTGTGAGGACTACTAGGGAGGTAAGGAGGCCATATCTTTATTTATGAGGAATTTGGAATTAATTTAATGAAGGAATGGGTTGGTATTTATAGAAAAAGTGAGGGAATATTTTAATAATTTCCAAAGGACACCACATTAGTGGTATTTTCAAAACCATGGGATTTCCCATGGTATTAACCACTTGGGAAACCTCATAACTTATTTTACTTTACATAAGTTGACTATAATTATTACATCATTAGTGATCTCATTAAAAACAACAAAACTCAAAACTCTATTTTTACTATTCACCAAAAAATCAATTATTTCAGAAAAAACCCAAAAATTTAACCTTACCATTTCTTAATGTGTATAATTAAAATATGAACTCCATTTTTTGAAAATAATTTTATAAATATTATTAATTTAAATTTTAAATAAAATCATACTTAATTCAAAAATTAACAATTTTAATTCTATAACTACTTTTATATCACATTGAAAAATTAACCAGGATGTTATTATCTTAAAGCCTTAAGAAAATAAAATAAAAATACATTTTACTATTCATTAGGGTCATATTACTATTCATATCACTATTCATAAGGGAGTGTTACTATTCACCAAAAAAAAGTTGGTTTCATCAGACTCCAAATAACTTACTGATCACAATTAAAGATGACTTTTTTTAAAAATCCAAAACATAGAAGTAGAAAAATTATGTTTAAAGGATAGTTATAATTATCTAATTAAAATAGAGTTTCATTCATTTCAATTTATTTTTAGAAAACCTTGGGGTGTTACATTCTCCCCACCTTCTAGAAATTGCGTCCTTGAAATTTTATTTACTTATTAAACAAGTGAGGGTACTTTTCCTTCATAGCATTTTCAGACTCCCAAGTTGATTCTTCTACCATGTGTTTTCTCCAAAAAAAACCATTACCTGGTGGATTACCTTATTTCGCAATACATTTTCCCTTCAATCAAGAATCTGAACTCGTTTCTCTTCATAATAAATGTTCTCTTCCTGTTGAACTCCTTCTGGGCTCAAAACATGAGTTGAATCTGGCACATAATCTCTCAACATAGAAACATGAAAAACATTGTGTACCTAAGACAAACACAAAGGCAAAGAAACTAGGTATGAAATTGGTCCAACTTCCTCCAGGATTTCAAAAGGACTTATTAACTAGTGTCTTAGCTTCCCTTTCTTATCAAAACGCATAACAATTTTCCATTGAGAGATTTTAAGGAAAACATGGTCATATACCTGGAATGAGAAGTTTTTCCTTCTGCTATCTGCATAACTTTTCTACCTACTCTAATATTTCCTCATGTGCGGATGGATCATCTTCACTTTATTTGCTACTTCCTCTACTAATTCTATTCCCATCAACTTCGGTTCACCGACTTCATCCCAAAAAGTTGGAGTTTGACACCGCTTCCCATAAAATGCCTTAAAAGTTTCCATATGAATACTGGAATGAAAATTTTTTTTATAAAAAAACTTAACTAAAGAAATATGAGGATCCCAACTTCCCTGGTAATCCATTGAATAATCTCAAAGTATATCCTCCAAAGTTTGAATCATTCATTCTGACTGCCCATCTGATTGAGGATGAAAAGTTGTACTGAAATTTAATTATGTTCCCAACAACTTCTAAAATCCCTTCAAAAAGTTATAAGTGAACGTGGGATCCTAATCAGATACAATAGAAAGAGGAATTCCATATAACCTGACAATATCTTTGAGGTATAGTTGAGAAAGCTGGTCCAAAGACATTGCATCTCGTATAGAAAGAAAATGTACAGGTTTTGTCATCTGATCAACAATAACCCAAATCGCATTGTTACCTCGAGAAGTCCTTGGTAATACCACCACGAATTCCATGGATATATTCTCTCATTTCCACTCTGGAACTATCAAAGGGTGAAGCATCCCCTTCAGTAACTACTTCTCTACTTTAATCTGTTAACAAGTCAAACATTTCACAGTAAATTCTTTAATATCCCTTTTCATTCTATCCCACCAGTAATACTCCTAAAGGTCTCTATACATCTTAGTATTTCGAGGATGAACTGAAAATGGAGAACTATGAGCTTCACACAACAATTCTTTATTCAACTGGGAATCATAAGGCACACACAACCTTTTACTAAATCTTAAAACACAATCTTTATCAAGGTTAAATTCTGGAAACTTTCCCATTTTAACCAATTCTACCTTTTTCTGTAGCTCATTGTCTTCCCTATGCGCTTGCTTAATTCTGTCTAATAATGATGACTTCACTGAAACTTAAGACAAAACAGAGGTATTTCCTACACCAACAACTTCTAATCCAAAATTCATCAAATCATTAATCAAGGGATCTTGTTCTAAACGTAGCATGGTTAATGAGACATGATGTTTTAGACTCAAGGCATCTGCAACTTTGTTTGCTATTCCAAGATGTTAATTGATAATGAAATCATAATCCTTTATCAGTTCAATCCATCTTCTCTACCCCATGTTTAATTCATTCTGAGTAAATATATACTTCAGACCTTTATGGTTAGTATATATTTTACATTTGGATCCGTATAAATGATGCCACCAAATTTTCAAACCAAAAATCACAGTTGCTAATTCCAAATCATGTGTGGGATAATTTAACTCATGGGGTTTTAGTTGTCTTGAAACATAAGCAATTACCTGATCATTCTTCATCAAAATACAACCAAGTCCCTTCAAAGAAGAATTACTGTAGATGAAAAACTCACCATTTCGGGAAGGTAAGGCCAAAACTGGAGCATTCACCAATCTCATCTTTAGTTCCTGAAAACAAACATCACATTATTCTATCCAAATAAATTTAACCCCTTTTCACATTAACTTGGTTAGCGGGATAGATAATCGTGCAAAGTTTTTAACAAATTTTCAGTAATAACCTGCTAATCTAATAAAACTATGAATCTCTATAACATTTTTGGGTCTTGGACATTCATCAACCACTCATTTTTTGGTAGGATTAAATTTCATTCCATTCTTATTTACAATGTTCCCAAGAAAAGAAATATGTTGTACTCAAAAATCACACTTGTTTAATATTCAATACAGTTCCTTTTCCTTTAAGGTTTGTAAAACAACCCTTAGATTTTTTTCATGCCCTTCTTTACTCTTATAAAATAACAGAATGTCATCAATAAACACAACTAAAAACTTGTCCAAGAACTCATGAAACACTACAGGAAATGAAAGGTATACCAACGGTTGAAAACTGTTGGTATAGGCTATAAAACCGTTGGTATAAATTATACCAACAATTTTACAAATCGTAGCCAAGTAAGCCGTGACAATAGACATATACCAATGGTTTTAAATAAACCATTGGTATATGTGAATAAATATATACTATACCAACGATTTTATGTAAACCATTGGTATAGATATGAGATATCCCAACGGTAATAAACCGTTGGGATAAACTTTAACTAGACTTTTACTAACGGTTCCTAAGAATTTTTGGTAAAAGTATCAACTATTCACACATATACCAACGGTTTAAACCGTTGTTAAAATGTTTTTTCCAATGGTTCCAAGAGAACCATTGGTAAAAAGTGAACACAGAACCTATACCAACAGTTTAAAATCGTTGGCATAGGCTTAGCTGTACAATTCACACAGTAGCCTGCTGCTCTGTGTGCTGCTATGTGAATTGTACAGCAGGAAATTATATAATCAATTATTAATACAATAAGGATACTTAATTTAATAATCAATTATGAATACAATACAATAATAAATTATGAATACAATACATTAAAAACTGAATACGTAATTATATGTGATATAGAATTAAGAATACATAAAAAATTGCATTTTGTATAACACATACATGATTGAGTTTAGAAATTAGAAGCTAATAACCCAAAATAATTAAATGAATAAATGAATTCAACCAAACACAAATATAATGTCCCATAGTTTGGGGCGGGTGTCTTTGAACTTAGTGATGATGATAATGGGTGTGTATCAATGAGCTTGTGTGACTTAGAGAATATAGTTGTCCTTGGCATATTAAATGTCATGTGTTTTAGAATATGATTAGGAGTTCCTCGCATGAGAAGTGGATTGTGTGAGGCTGGACCATGTATTGTTGTGCTAAAGTATCAACACAAACCAAAAAGGTTTGGTCGATTTTCCATATGCCAGTTGTTTTTACTTAAAATGATGCCCATTTTAAACAAAAGAGAGATAGTTAGAGTGATACTGCCCACAACGTGCCTCAGATTGAGGTGGGGTTGACTCATACACATCACATATAACCAATGGATTGTTTTCCTAAAGTATCAACACAATCCGAATGCGTTTGGTTGGTTTTCTGTATGCCAGTTGTTGTTTTCACTTAAAATGTTGTCCATTTCAAATAAAAGTGAGACACTTTGAGTGGTACCGGACACACTGGTCCTTGGATTGAGGCTCGGTTGACTCTTACACATCATAAATGACCCACAGATCATTGTGCTAAAGTATCAACACGATCCAAATACGTTTGGTCGATTTTCCTTATGTCAGTTGTTTTTACTTAAAACAGTGTCCATTTTAAATAAAAGAGAGACACTTAGAGTGATACCGGCCACATCGTGCCTCCGATTGAGGCGGCGTTGACTCGTACACATCAAAAATGACCCATGGATCATTTTCCTAATGTATCAATACAATCCGAATGCGATTGGTCGGTTTTCCATATGTCAGTTGTTGTTTTCATTTAAAATTTTGATCATTTAAAATAAAGGTGAGACACTTTGAGAGGTACCGGGCACATCGCATCTCATATAGAGGAGAGATTGACTCATACACATCACAAATGACCCATGGATTGTTTTCCTAGAGTATCAACAGAATCCAAATGTGTTTGGTCGGTTTTCCGTATGCCAGTTGTTGTTTTCATTTAAAATATTGATCATTTCAAATAAAGGTGCGACACTTTGAGTGGTATCGGGCACACCATGCCTCGGACTAAGTCGGGGTTGACTCATAAACATCAAAAATTACTCATGGATCGTTGTCCTAAAGTATCTACAGAATCCAAATACGTTTGGTCAGTTTTCCTTATACTAGTTGTTTTTACTTAAAATGATGTCCATTGTAAACAAAAGAGAGACACTTAGAGTGATATCGGTCGCACCGTGCCTCAGATTGAGGCGGGGTTGACTCATACACGTCACATATGACTCATAGATCTTTTTTATAAATTATCAACACAATCTGAATTCGTTTGGTCGGTTTTCCATATGCCAGTTGTTGTTTTCACTTAAAATGATGTCCATTTTAAACAAAAGAGAGACATTTAGAGTGGTATCGGCCACACCGTTCCTCGAATTGATGCAGGGTTGACTTTTACACATCACAAATGTCCCATGGATAATTTTACTAAATTATCAACACAATCTGAATGCGTTTGGTCGGTTTTTCATATGCCAGTTATTGTTTACACTTAAAATGTTGTTCATTTCAAATAAAGGTGAGACACTTTGAGTGGTACCGGCCACACCGCGCCTCGGATTGATGCGGGGTTGACTCCTACACGTCACAAATTTCCCATGGATATTTTTGCTAAAGTATCAACACAATCAGAATATTTTTGGTTGGTTTTCTATATTCCAGTTGTTTTTACTTAAAAGGGTGTCCATTTTAAACAAAAGAGAGATACTTTGAGCGATATCGGCCACACCGTGCCTCGGATTGAGGCAGGGTTGACTCGTACACGTCACATATGACTCATGGATAATTTTTCTAAAGTATAAACACAATAAGAATGTGTTTGGTCTGTTGTCTGTATGCTAGTTTTTGTTTTTACTTAAAATGATGTCTATTTTAAACAAAAGAGCGACACTTAGAGTGGTATCGGCCGCACCGTGACTTGTATTGAGGAGGGGTTGACTCGTATATGTCACAAATGACCCATGAGTCATTGTCCTAAATTATCAACATAATCAGAATGTTTTTTCTCAAAGTATACCAATGGTTTAAAACCATTGGTATTGTGTATTTCTAGAACTATTGCACAGCAGCCCCTCCAGTATACACCTGCATAAAAAATAGCACAAAAAACACATAAAAACAGACTCAAAACAGCATAAAAAACACCTAAAATAGCACAAAAAAACACATAAAACCATCAAACTCTTCAAACCATGTCATGTACTACAATTCCATATTTCAATCTTCATATGAAAACAATATTCCAGTAGAGTTGAATAAAAGTTTCAATAACTCAAACATTATTTACACCCATTTCAATCTTCATATGACAACCACTCTTCTAGTACTAATTCACCTCACCCCTGCACAACCCCCCCAACCAGCACAGCCCCCCACCACCCCATCAAATTCTAATAGAAAGAATAGTCTGAGAAATAATTATTAGATTTGAATAAGAGTTTGAAATTGGCTCAAATCCCTTTTTTTTCTGATCCTAGATTTGGGTATGTAATGATTTGTGATGCATTTTTCATTGAACTTGTATTTTTTATAATATATGGTGAAAAGGTATTTTCTTAGGAGTCTCGTCACTTATGACCCCATGAGTGAAACTACCCAACTCATGAAAAAATGTTTGCGACTATCATTGATGAGTGTAAATTTCAGAGACACCACTTCTTTGATTAGAGACATGTTATATATAAAACTGAATGTCATAGTAATATAATTTATTCTAATGTGAACTAAATCATTTTCAAATGTGTTGGATAAAATACATGTAGATGTTCAAATTTTTAATGGAATGTGTTCTTTGTAAAGTAAATGTCAGTATTGATGCACTAAGAAGGAAGATGCAGGAGGTAGGGGTGTTAATGTCAGATATTCGGTGAATGATAATGGATTTGTTGGTAGACTCTATAGTGGTAATAACATAATATACTTGGGTATTGGTTTTTATACGCATAATGATCATGTCCAAATTGGTTGAATAAGTGGATGCTGAACATGTGTCTAATCTATAGTGTGTCGTGATGCATATGAGGTTGACAAAAAACAATCCCCTTCCAGTATGGGTTATAGTCATACATGGTGTACTACTAGTTAATGTAAGGGTGACACTTCTTTATTCCATGATAAAAATAATGGATGAGAACCTCTCATGATTAATAGTGAGAATAAAAGTGACGACACATAATAACCTCAAAAAAATTGGATCCAAATGAATCATGCCCCAAATACCCTCTTTAACCCAACTATCCTACCATAGGACTTTGACAAGTTAAAGCATATTCCCTCTCTACACTTTCTTGATGTTGTGAAATAAAACCCCTTAATTTTTGAAATTGTTAGGTTTTTTAGGATCATAATAAGATCTTTTGAAAATGAAAGAACACCCAATTATGATCTATCATCAAATAAAAGAAAATTTTATAGAAAATTAAAAACGTCTAAAAATGGATTTTATCTGGGAGTGGTTTTTTTCTTCCTAAATCTAAAGAGAAAGTTTGATGATGCATGCTATGAAACTAAATTTGAAAATGGGGTATGGAAACTGACCCATGGTTCCATGTTTTTTAAAAAATGAGTAAAGTATGGAACTCTTTACTTGATTTAAAATTCAGGAAGAACTGAAATGATCAGAATTTCAACTTGTGATGGTTTAGAAGAATGGAACAGTAAGTTTATTGACCTTAGTGAGAATAATATTAATGTTCTTAAGGCAATGAACAATAAATGGTACAAGTATGGGGTGATCTATTGATTAGAGTATGATTCCACTACATCGTGGCTCAGATTGAGGTGGGGTTGAATCGTACACGTAAAAAATGACCAATGTATCGTTGTCCTAAAGTATCAACACAATCCAAATACATTTGGTCAGTTTTCCGTATGTCAGTTGTTGTTTTCACTTAAAATGTTGTTCATTTCACTGAATTGTGTGACAACCATGAACCATATATTATTCGGTAAAAATACTATATTTTCTCTAAAAACACTAAAGTATATACAAGGGAAAAATAAAATACCAAAAAAATATAAAAATTACCTCATAATTAAATAATCATTGTGACACTTGGCCAACCATGAACCCACATGGATAGCCCAGCCCCCCCCCCCACCCCACCTGGACACCCCCCCCCACCCCACCCCATCCCCCACCCCACCTGCACAATCCCCCTCCCCACCCTGAAAACATGAAATTGAAATTAAAAATACCTTAAATATGATTTTTTTTCTTCTTCAAACAAATGAAAATATTATGCCTCTACTCCAAATTCTAAAAACGATGACATGTTTTTTGCAATTCTGATGTTGTTCATGACCTTCAAGGATGTAGAATATCAAGTTTTCCTTTGTAATAAGACTCTTTGGAGTGTTCTAAAATTAAATATGTGGGTTTAGAAATGAAAATTAAAGTGTTAGAAGTAGGATTTTTATGGAGGGTTTTGAAATTTCTAATTAAATAGCTCCAACTCATAGAAGATAAAGATTTCAGAATATCCTATAACCAACACATAATTGTAAATGAAGATATTCCTCAAAGTGGTGGTAAATGAGGATAATTGAATTTGAAATCCAACAAGGGTGGTATCAGGAGAACACCCTAATGGATTAATAATTCCTAAGGAAATATATTAATGGTACTAATATGAATCACCATTTAAATATTTACATTGGTTTTATAGATGGATAATGATCTTCTATTTCATGTGTGGAGTTGGGTTGACCTCAAAACACCAAATGGGGTTCCACTCTATAGTTCTGAGAATATATTATCCAAAGCTATGAAGCTTCCACCTATAAACATGATAACTTTATATCAGTGCCTACTAGAATTTCATGAAATTTAAGGGATATGTGTTTTGTGAAAAGCCTATGCATTATAGGGATGTTCATGAATGATGGTTTTTTGTCCATATGTGTATGGAATTCAGTAACGAGGATGGTTTATTCCATTTAACCAATGTTATAGTGTATGTTTAGGATGAGTTCTTGCCTTTAACCAGTGTTCTAGTTTATGTTTAGGTGAGGTGAGTTAGAAACCAGGTTAATCATGTCATTAGAACATGGTTTATTCCATTTAACCATGTAGTCTTGTATTTCAGGGATGAAAGTGTTTTGGGTGAGCTAATTACTACCCACTCTATAGTATGGCCAATACATCAAATGGGAATACCCATGAAACAAAGTCATGTTTAAATGGGACATTTTCAGCACCCCATTTGGCCAAACATGCTTTTCACCATAAGGGATTGGCCATGTATATTTACATGGCTATCCAAGTCATGTACTCTGTGTACATTCCCCAAACACTAGATTATCTTAGAAACCATGTGAACCCTTATACAAACCATGTGAACCCTTATACCATATAGCCATTATTACAAACATTAAAAAAAACTTATTAAGCAACATAATTTGTCAAAGATAATCAAATTGAACATAAATCAATAATACTATTGGATATATCAAGTAAAATGAAGTCATGCTATCTTACATCATAAATGACCACCCAAACCATGATTAATGTCCATAGATCTCTCCTTTCTTCCAAATCAAAAGAGAAAAAAATAGTTGCAGAACAACAAAACCAAGGTATAAAAAATAGTTGCAGAACTAAAAAACCAAGGTATCACTTACAGATTTGAATTGTAGAAGAAACATTTTCCTTGGTTGAAGATGGATCAATCAGTGGAAGAAGTTTGGTAGGCTGGGGAAGAGGGAGATTCGATTTAGGGCACCAATCGAGCAGAGGGGGACCTGCAATCGAGCGAGGGGAAACTGGATGCCCGATCTGCATTTAGGGGAAAACTTTACCGAAAGTTTTTAAAAACCATTGGGAATGTATGTATAGTAAGGCCTATACCAGCGGTTTGTATAAACCGTTGGTAAAAGGAGGAAAAATGTGAGGCCTATACCAATTGTTCACACAAACCATTGGTAAAAAACCAATATATACCAACGGTTATCAATAACCATTGGTAAAAGTGCCTATACTAAGGCCTATAACAACGGTTTTACTAACCATTGGTAAAAAACTTTACAAAATCTTCTATGCCAATGGTTTTAAGAAAACCTTTGGTATACATAGCCATTCCCAATGGTTTTTATAAACTGTTAGGATATAAGCATTGGTAAAAGTGGGATTTCCAATAGTGAAATATTCTATTCATAAGATCCATGAATATAGTAGGTGAATTAGTTAACCCAAACGGCATAAAAACAAATTCATAATTCCCATATCTAGTACAAAAGTCTATTTTCGTGATGTCATCTACCTTCACCTTCAGCTAATGGTATCCAGATCTCAAGTCAATCATGGAAAAGTACTGAGCTCAATGGAGATGATCAAACAAGTCATTGATGTGAGGAAAAGGATACTTGTTTTTAAGAGTGATGTTATTCAAATCTCTATAATCAACGAAAAGTCTCATGGAACCATATTTCTTTTTAATGAACAAAATAAGAGCTCCCCATGGTGATGTGCTAGGATAAATGAATCCTTTATCAAGAAAATACTACAACTGATTTTTCAATTCAAGAAGTTCTATTTGAGACATACAATATGGGGGTTTTGAAATTGGATTAGCATTAGGAACTAAGTCAATTATGAATTCTACATCCCGATCAGGTATGACATTAGGTAACTCATTAGAAAAAACATCAAGGTATTCATTTACCACTAGGACATTATTAATCTGAACAGTTCCCTTGTTTTCAACAATATGAGAAAGATAAATTTCATTTCCATATTTCAATAGTTTCTCAGCTTCCTGATATGTTTTCAATTATATAGGTTTGTTCTTGTATACAAATTGAAAATCTTTTTTAAAAACAACTTCTTTATCTCTATAATCAATATTATCATGATAAAAAAAATCAATCTATTCCCAGAATAACATCAAACTCTACTAAGGTTAAAACGACAAGGTTTATAGGTAAATTCTTTCCACATATCACAATAGAAAGATTCTTATAATTCTTTTTTGTTATAATATTTCCCCCTGGTGTCTTAACAACAATTTCCGATCTCATTTGTCGAAATGATATTTCAAATTTACTTGAATCTTTCTTAGAGATGAAGGAATGTGTAGACCCCCTATCGAAAAAAACATTAGAAAAATCTAAGTAAATGAATAGAGTACATGATACCACTTCATTGGATGGACCAACATATACTGACGTAGTCGTAAAGTATATCACTACACATTTTTACTTATAGTCTGGCTTCTTTGTATCATTCTAATCTCTCTTTGGGAAGGCATTTTCATAATGACCCATCTCACCACATTTAAAACACTTAACAGTTTTCTTATTGGGATTAGTCTTAGGATCATTTTCATTACAATCTCAGACTATATGTCCAAATTTACCACATCAAAAACACTTCCTAGTTTTATTAAGACGTTCCTTAGGGTGCTTCTTTCCACACTTTTCACGGACAGGAAACTGGATTTTCTTACCATTAGATTTCTTTGGTAGATTCTTACCCATCACTTTCCATCTGGACCTCTTCTTCTCCTTGTTTCCAAAATGCACATTATCATCAGCGAACTAAATCTCTACACTCTCATCAAATCAAAAAAGTTTCTCATAAATTTTGAATTAACGGGAGGCCAACGCCCTTCGATACCTTGGCTTAAATCCTAAGTAAAAATAGTTGATTTTTGGTATCAAGATCCAGAATAATATTTGGAGCATACCTCACCAGTCGGGTGAAGTTCTCTTCACACACAGCCACTATGTATTCCTCCTTTTTCTTTAATTAAAGGAATTTATTCTCCATCCTAATTCATACCACCGTAGGAAAATATTTTTCAAGGAAATGACTTTTAAATTAATCTCACTCTAAGTCATCAATATCCTCTCTATCCCTAATATTATTTACCATTGACCACCACTAATCAATTTCACATTCAGAACGATAAATGGAAAGACTTACCTTTTGATTATATGAACATATCATAACATCGAATATCTTTTCAAAGGATTTAATCCATCTTTATACCACTACTGGGTTAGAAGAACCATTGAAAGTAGAAGGGTGTTGTCTCATTAATTGTTCCATTGTTGTCATGTTTCGTTGTGGTACCTCTAGTTGTTCTCTTTCATGGATTCCACCACCATTTATTTCCCATGTTAGCTGAGCCATTATAGTCACAAACTACTTGGTTCTAATCCCTACCATTCTGGGATGCAGATTTGGAAGGATGTTTTTTTGTCGGTGCATCTCCTCTTCAGCTTCCTTATTTCTTCTACGGATAACCATTCTGAACAAACATATCTTAGTCAAAGTAACATGGTAATCTTTAAATTCTATATCATTTCAAATTGACCATAGAGTAAAAAAACATTTATGGTAATATATTAACATCATCCTAACCCCTAAAGTTATCTAAAACATCCTTTGATACTAACTATATGGACCCTGCCATATAACGTTACTTAATATTGAATTTTAGTCAAGAATATAAATTATTACACATTAAGGATCTTTTGATTTTAGAGTTTTAGATAATTAGGATGCCTTATATACATGACATACCACATTCATACTAGAGGATACTACTAAAAACATTTTTCATTTTTTTCAAAATATAAAACATTAAATCTTATAACATTATTTCTTTGAAAAATATTCAAAAATTTAACTTGTCTTCCTTATTTTTCTTACACATTGTAGACACCATAAAATGTGTTTCGTGCACTTATCCACAAAATTGAAGATATGGTTCTCACATTGACAAAAAAAATCAAGTATGAGTAAATATTTTTTCACCTTGGAGGAAGAATATGAAGTCTGTATTTCTACGTGCCAAAATACAACTCCATACCGATGGACAAGTGGAATGATTCCCCCATCTAGGATTAGGTAGTGGATTTCAAAGATTGATGATGAAAAGGTGTTGATTGATTAAATTTAAATTTAGGAGTTTATTCTGATAATACATGGTGTATTTACTATATCAATAAGTGTACATATCTTCAAGACCTTCGATTTGACTAGTCACAGAGCCCAAACAAACTTACGGATCAAAAGTTATGGCACTCGGAAGATGGATAAATTTCACAAAGGGACCTACATGGAGGACCTATGAGGAGGACCTACGTGGAGGACCTACGCGACAATATAATTTCTACACCCATACATGAAATACCTACATGAAGGACCTATGCGGAGGACCTTCATGGAAAATTTCCCTTTGACCAAGTCCCCTTCATGCCTATAAATAGGTGCCTTGGGCTCCCCATTTTATGGAAGGAAAAAGTTAGAAGAAATCATGAAGCTCTCGTTGCATATCTCTTTTGCCAAGATCCCCCAAATTTTCTCAAGTGGATCTCTAAAACATGAGATAATAGAGAATTAAATGGGGAAATGTGGTTTAAAGTCCCATCAAGGTCTAGAACACATGGAGATGCACGACGCACATACGCGGCGCACCTGCGCGCCATACCTGTGTGGAGTACTTGCGCGCCGCACCTGCACGGAGTACCTATGTGGGGGAGCTACATGGATCACCTACTTGACACACCTTGATAGAGCACTTGCATGACCCTACTGTTCCGTACCATAGGTACTATGCCCCCGTACCCCTGTTCGGGCTCACTGTAGAGCTATAGTCTCGACCCTTTGGGTCGGTCCCTTCGCTTCTGTCACTGACCCCCATGAAAAATGGAGAGTCGCCCGTGAATTTTTCGGGTCCAGTCGACAACATTTTTCATTGCGCCCTTTATGTGGCCCAACTTACAACCTTGTAATACTATGATTTGAGACACTCCATCAAACTCAATGAAGTTCCTTGAGTTGACTTTGTCCTATTGGTTCCTTTCACATGTTACGAGTGTGGACTCTCCTTGTGGATTCCTCAAGTACCTTGAGTCGATACACTCCTCAAGAAACTCCTCAAACCTCATCTCCTAACTCCGATGCTAGGTTAAATCTCAAATGGGCATCCTCATTAATATTAAGCCCCATGAAACCACAATTGGGCATCCTCCTTAGGAGTTATCCCTAACCAAACCACAAATGGAAATCCTCCTTAGGAATAAGCCACATCCAATTCCCAAATGGGCATCCTCCTTAGGAGTAAGCTCCATCCAATCTCAAATGGGAATCCTCCTTAGGAGTAAGCCCCAACCAATCTCAAAAGGGAATCCTCCTTAGGAGTAAGCCCCAAAAAATCTCTAATGGGAACCCTCCTTAGGAGTAAGACCCAACCAATCTTTTAATGGGAATCCTACTTAAGAGTAAGCCCCAACCAAACCTCATAGGGAATCCATCCTGGTGTAATCCCCTAAACTTCATCCCTTATTCCTTTCATTGGACCCCTGTCTAATGTGAATCGAACAGAGGGAGGGATTGTCGCCCCATCCTCTTCCCAGGTTGCTTCAACCTCATCCATCCTAGCCATCGTAGGTTCTCCCTCCTCCACCAAAAGAGGAGGAAAAGTGAGATTCATTGTTGAATCTTTCACATCCTCTAGTTTCTCACACTGAGAATGAGTCACGTGGACTTAGATATTCGTGATTATTACAACATTTTCACAAAACCCCGTGGTGAAGGAACTACAAGAACTCTGATTCATGTTCAAACCAGGATACGTAGGAAGACCTTTCAGGACCCGAGCTCACTGTATATCCTCTTTAGGAATCCAACCCTAATTACCTTAATCTGGGAATCCTCCTTAGGAATAAGCCCCAAATTAAACTCCTAAGTCATCAAGGAATCCTTTTCAGGAACTAAGCCCAAACTCATTTCTCTCAAAGGACTATAATCTCCTGTGAGACTTATCGAACTAAGTGGGATTTGATTCCCATCCACATGGGATATGTAGAAAGCATCCTTGAGGTTCAAACCCAACATTTCAAATTCAACATGTTATCCTTGCACAATATTTCCAACAGGGTCTATTCTTACTTAGAAACCCATATCCTTTCCAAGTTCCTTGGGCAGCTTAGGTATAAGTCCCACACCAAAATTTGACTAAGAACCTTTAGATTAGATTTTCATACCACATGACATTAAAATATATGGCTAGGTTCTTATCAAATGACCTTAAAAGGTATGATGTGTCCCATTAAGCGGCACCGAACTATGATGGTTCTGATTCCTTTATCAAGGATACATAGTTAGCCCATTTTTTGGGAACGATCTCAACATCAAAATAAACCTTCATCTCCTTGGATGACAATAAATTCTAGAGTGCCCTACTGAGTGGATTAAAAACTATTATCATCATAAATATGATTAAAAGAATCTCTAAATAGTAAATGAGAGGATACCATTGATGGATAATCTCAAATACATACAGATATCTCTATTAATGAAGAACCTTGAATACATACTGATGATTCTAAATTTTACACATGTTAATAAATGATTTAAAATTCCAAGGGAAACTTATGTTATACTTGCTGAATTGCTAAGGATTCATGAAAATATCTTAAATTTACAAAGAGAGTCCCGAAGTATAAAATAATTTCCCCCAAAAATGGTGTGATGATTCCACCCTCCCATAATCTAGACTAATGTATGTTCCTAAGTATTGTAAAGTTAAAACTTAAATAACATCTTCCTTTGGAAATCAAGTCACCCTTGGATAAATAATTGTTTGAAGTTTTTGGTTCCACGAATAAATCCAATGGAAATTAACTGGAAGCAGAGATTCTTAAAACTAGAACACATGTTTCAAGGATCCACAAAACACACATCCTTATAACATATGAAAATCATTTAAAAACATAATATGATCACAAAAATCTCAGTAAGGGATATAAAAAGAAGTAAATAACACATTAGTCCATGAATACTTGTTAAATTTGAAATCATTTTCAAAAGACATACTTGTCACCCATATAAACTTACTTTGTGAAAAATGAGATTTCCAAAAGATCCACACAAAACATAATAACATAAATATAACTATAAAGGTATATTGGGGAATTACTTACATTATATTGTAACCCTCATGGCTACCTTTTAATTTGTAACCCTCGTGGCTACCTTGAAATTTGTGTAACCATTGTAGTTACACATGGAGTAACCATACGGATGACCTCCAACTTACACATAACCAATGAATTTGAGGTAGATATAGGTCAAAACCTTCATCATAAACAATTCCTAAGAACTAGAACATAATCATACAAGATGAATAATTTCATAAACACATTGATTTTGAATTTCGTAAAACATAATTTTTAAAAGAGGTTTTAAAAGGAAAGTCCCTTATAAATATCATATAATTGTAGGGGTATTTAATAGAGTTGATGGAATATGTATATAATCTATAAATACATATAATTAAACATAATTTAATCAAAATTAATCACACAAAAAATTTAAGCACCACATAAAAAATGAAGTAGAAGGCTAACCCAAAGAATGGAAATTGGGTTAATAATTCCCTTACCTCGGGTTTGTCTTACTTAAAATTGTTTAAAACTAATGTATAATGGTTAAAAGAGTATTATTATTATCTTAAATAAACATATTAATCTTTATAACATCCTATATGGTCATTTTATAACATCATTTCACCCTTTAAATGTAAGTATTTTGTTCCTTCCACTGTTTTGGGAGCATTCTTTACATGATTTCCATGGTCGGTTCATGGTGGATCTTCTTGTTGACCGGAAGTGAAAATACATAATTGTAATGGAAAGGTATTTACATATTTACATTACCATAAATTATACCATTTATCATTTTGAATTTTGATATGATGATGATTCATAAGTTAAAACATTAATGATGTTCGTTTAGATCATTTTATTGGTTCTTTGATAATAACGACCTCGTTTTGTTTTATAAATTAAAACCATGTGAAAAAAATAATTACAGAACCATGTATAAGAAATAATAAATATATTATAACCTGGTTCAACCAACAAAATTGTTTCATGACCATACTTGAATGAATTAAAGCAAATTGAAATTACATCTTCCATGATGTCGATTATTCGACACATCAGAGACAATGTTTTTATTCCTTGAATAAGTGGGAGAGGAGAATAATAATGATGATGAATTTTACATGAAAATGAGAAGATACATAATATACATAATTTTTGGAGCTTTAATTCCTCTTGGGTAAGAGTATATGCGGAAATAATAAGAAAAGAAATAAACTCAAAATAAAAGAATATTTGAGAAATCCATTACAAAAATTTGGCAGCATAACGGCTATGCAACATGGTTTTAGACAACATTAAAAAGAGATGGGATAGGGGTCACCCATCCAAAAATGAATAATAATACAGAATAGATCAATAATAATATTAAAATAAGAACATGGTATGGATTCTTGAATTCTATACCACATAAAAGAGAACTTGAATGGAAAAATGAAATAAGTTGATAATTTTCTTACCTTGTAGAGTAACTCCTAGAACACGAAGGTTGGGACATTGGAGGATTGAGGAAAACTTGGGAGGACTACTAGGGAGGTAATGAGGTCAGATCTTCATTTACGAGGAATTTGTAATGAATTTAATGAAGTAATGGGTTAGTATTTATAGAAAAAGTGAGGGAATATTTTAATAATTTCCCAGGGACAACTGATTAGTGGTATTTGAAAAATTATGGGCTTTCCCATGGTATTAGCCACTTGGGACACCTCATAAATTAATTTAATGTACATAAGTCAACCAGAATTATTACATCATTATTACATCATTAATGATGTCATTAAATACATTGAGACTCAAAACTGTATTTTTATTATTCACCGAAAAATCAGCAGTTTCAGAAAAAACCCAAAAATTTACCCTTACCATTTCTTGACGTGTAGAATTAAAAAATTAAATTCATTTTTTTAAAATAATTTTCTAAATATTTTTAATTTAATTTTTAAATAAAATCATACTTAATTGAAAAATTAACAATTTTAATTCAATAATTTCTTTTATATCACATTGAAAAATTAACCAGGATGCCATTATCTTAAAACCTTAAGAAAATAAAATAAAAAAAAAAATTAATATTCATTAGGGTCATATTAATATTCATATTACTATACATAAGGGGTATGTTACTGTTCATCAAAAAACAAGTTGGTTTCATCAGACTTTAAATAACTTACTGATCACAATTATAGATTACTGTTTTTTTCAAAATTCAAAAAATAGTAGTTAAATTATGTTTAAAGGATAGTTATAATTATCTACTTAAAACAGAGTTTCATGCATTTCAATTTATTTTTAGAAAACCCTAGGGTGTTACATTCTCCCCACCTTATGGAAATTCCGTCCTCAAAATTTCATTTACTTATTAAACAAGGGAGGGTACTTTTCCCTCATAGCATTTTTAGACTCCCAAGTTGATTCTTCTACCATGTGGTTTCTCCAAAAAACATTTACCTAGTGGATTACCTTATTCTGCAATACTTGTTCCCTTCGATCAAGAATCTGAACTAGTTTCTCTTCATAAGAAAGGTTCTCTTCCAGTTGAACTCCTTCTGGGCTCAAAACATGAGTTGAATATGGCACATACTTTCTCAAGATTGAAACATGAAAAACATTGTGTACCTAGGAAAAAATAGGAGGAAAAGCTACTCAGTATGCAACTGGTCCAACTTCCTCCAGGATTTCAAAAGGATCGATGAACTATGGGTTTATCTTCCGTTTCTTAACAAAACGCATCATAATTTTCCATAGAGAGATTTTATGGAAAACATGGTCACCTACCTTGAATGATAAGTTTTTATTTCTGATATTTGCATAACTTTTATGCCTTCTATGAGATGTTATCATGTGTTGTTGGATCATATTCACTTTATCAACCACTTACTCTACTAATTATGGTCCCATAAACTTCCTTCCCCAAACTTCATCCCAAAAATATGGAGTTGGACACTGCTTCCCATACAATGCCTCAAAAGGTGCTATCTGAATACTGGAATGAAAACTATTTTTATAAGAAAACTAAACTAAAGAAATATGATGATCCCAACTTCCCTGGTAGTCCATGGAACAATCTCAAAGCATATCCTCCAAAGTCTGAATCGTTCGTTCAGACTTCCCATCTAATTGAGGATGTAAATTTGTACTGAATTTTAATTCTGTTCCCAATGACTTCTGAAGACCCTTCCAAAAGTTATAAGTGAACCTGTGATCCTGATAAGATACAATGGAAATTTTAACTCCATGTAACCGGACAATCTCGTTGAGGTACAGTCAAGAAAGATAGTCTAAAGACATTGTATCTCGAATAGAAAGAAAATGTACAGATTTTGTTAGCCGATCAATAATAACCCAAATCATATTGTTACCTCAAGAATTCCTTTGTGGTACCACCATGAAGTCCATGGATATATTATCCTTTTTACACTTTGGAACTAGAAAAGGATGAAGCGTCACCTTCGGTAACTACTGCTCTGCTTTAACCTATTTAAAATTCAAACATTTCATAGTAAATTCTACAATATCCCTTTTCATTCTATTCCACCAGTAAAACTCCTGAAGGTCTTTTTACATCATAGTAATTCCAAGATGAACTGAAAATAGAGAACTATGAGATTCACATAACAATTCTTTCTTCAACTGGTAATCACACTTGTTGAATTTTCCATACAGTTTATTTTCCTTTAAGGTTTGTAAAACAACCCTTATATGTTTTTCATTATCTTCTTTACTCTTATAAAATACCATAATTTCATCAATAAACACAACCATAGAAATATCCAAGAACACATGAAATATTCTATTCATAAGATCCATGAAGACAGCAGGTGAATTAGTTAACCTAAACAGCATAAAAAAAATTCATAATGACCATATCTAGAATGAAAGGCTGTTTTTGGGATATCATCTTCCTTCACCTTCAGCTGATGGTATCCTAATCTCAAGTCAATCTTGGAAAAGTACTGAGCTCCCTGGAGCTGATCAAACAAGTCATCGATGTGAGGAAAAGGATACTTGTTTTTAATAGTGATGTTATTCAAAGATCTATAATCAACACAAAGTATCATGGAACCATATTTATTTTTAACGAACAAAATAAGATCTCCTCATGGTGATGTTCTAGGATGAATGAAGCCTTTATCAAGAAAATCCTGCAACTGATTTTTCAATTCAAGAAGTTCAATTTGAGCCATATAATATGGGGGTTTTTAAATTGTCTTAGAATCAGGAACTAAGTCAATTATGAATTGGACTTCCCGATCAGGTATGACACCCGGTAACTCATTAGGAAAAACATCAAGGTATTAATTTACCACTGGGTAATCATTAACCTGAACAGTTCCCTTGTTTTCAAAAATATGAGAAACATAAGTTTAATTTCCATCTTTCAAAAGTTTCTCATCTTCCTGATTTTTTATCAATTGTATGGGTTATTTCTTGTATACAAACTAAAAATATTTTTGAAAAACAAATTCTTTATCTCTAAATTCAATATTAGCATGATAAATAGAAATCCGATCTATTACCAAAATAAAATAAAACTTGACTAAGAGTAAAACAACCAGTTTTGTAGGTAAAGTCTTTCCACATACCATAATATAAATATTCTTATAATTCCTTTTTTCTCTAATATTTCCCCCTAGTGTTTTAACAACAAGTTCTGATCTCATTTGTTGAGGTGATATTTCCAATTTACCAGAAAATTTCTTACATATGAAGGAATGTGTAGACCCTATATCGAAGAAAACTTTAGAAAAATCTGAGTAAACAGATTGAGTACCTTATACCACTTCATTGGACAGACCGACATCTACTAACGTAGTCGCAAAGTATCTTACTACACCTTTATACTTAAAGTTTGGATTCTTTGCATCATTCAAATCTCTCATTGGAAAGGCATTTTCATAATGACCCATCTCACCACATTTAAAACACTTAACAGTTTTCTTATCATGATTAGTCTTAGGATCATTTTCATTACAATCTCAGACCATATTTTCAAACTTACCACATCGAAAACACTTCCCAGTTTTAGTAAGACGTTCCCCATGGTGCTTCTTTCCACACTTTTCACAAACAAGAAATTGTATTTTCTTACCATCAGATTTCTTTGGTTGATTCTTACCCATCACTTTCCATCTGGACCTCTTCTTCTCCTTATTTCCAAAATGGACATGATCATCAGAAAACTCCATATCTACCCTCTCATCACATCATACAAGTTTCTCATAACTTTTGAATTCACAGGAGTCCAATGTCCTTCGATACATTAGATTCAAACCTAAGTAAAAGCAGTTGATTTTTCTATCAAGATCTAGAATAAGATAGGGAGCATACCTCTCCAGTCGGGTGAAGTTCGCTTCATACACATCCACTGAATCTTCCTCCTTTTGATTCAATTCAATGAATTGCTTCTCCATCCTAAATCGCACCACCTTAGGAAAATATTTTTCATGGAAAATACTTTTAAATTCATCCCACTATAAGGCATAAATATCCTCTATGTCCCTGATATTATTTACCATTGACCACCACTGATCAGCTTCACCTTAAAAATGATAAATGTAAAGACTTACCTTTTGATTATCTGAACATCTCATAAGGTCTAATATCTTTTCAATGGATTTAATCCATATTTATGTCGCTAGTGGCTCAAAAGATCCATTGAAAGTAGGAGGGTGTTGTCTCATAAAATTTTCCCCTATTGTCATGTTCTGTTGTGATACTTATGGTTGTTCTCTTGAATGGATGCCACCACCATTTATTTCCTGCATTAGCTAATACATTACTGTCACAAACTGCTCGTTTTCAATCCCTACCATTCTGGGTAGTAGATTTGGAAGGATGTCATTCCATCGGTGCCTCTCCTCTTCAACTTCCCCGTTTCTTCTACGGAAAACCATTCAGAACAAACATATATTAGTTGAAGAAACATGGTAATATTTAAATTCTATATCATTTAAAATTGACCATAGAGTAAAAACATTTATGGTAATATATTAACATCATCCTAACCCCTATAGTTATCTAAACCATCCTCTGATACCAACTATAAGGACTCGGCCTTATAATGTTACTTAATCTTGAATTTTAGTCAAGAATATATATTAATACACATTAATTATATTTTTGAGTTTATATTTTTAGATAATTATGATACCTTACATACATAACATACCAAATTCATACAAGATGATACTACTAAAAATAGTTTCCATTTTTTTCAAAATATAAAACATTAATGCTTAAAACATGATTTCTTTGAAAAATCTTCAAACATTTAACTTGGCTTATTTATTTGTATTACACAACCTTAAAATATGTGAAAATAATTTAAAAACGTGTTATGAGAACAAAAATATCAGTAAGGGATATAAAAATAAGTAAATAACACATTAGTCCATGAATACTTGTGACGTGTGAAATCATTTTCAAAAGACATACTTGTCACCAATATAAAATTACATTGTGAAACATGAGATTTACAAAAGATCCAAAAAAACATAATAAGATAAATACAACCATAAATTTATATTGGGTAATTAATTACATAATATTCTAACCCTCAAGTCTACCTTATAATTTGTAACCCTCACGCCTGCCTTACAATTTGTGTAACCATCGCAGTTACACATGGAGTGACCAATCGGCTGACCTACAACATACACATACCCAATGTATTGGAAGGAGATATAGGTCCCACACTTCAACATAAACAATTCCCAATAACCGTAACATAATCATACAAGATTAATAATTCCATAAAGACATTGCTTTTGAATTTCGTAAAACAGAATTTTTAAAAGTGGTTTTAAAAGGAAATTCCCTTGTAAATATCATATAATTGAAGGGGTATTTAATAGAGTGGATAGAATATGTATATACTCTTTAAATACACATAAATAAAAATAATTTAATCATAATTAATCACATAAAAATTTTAAACACCACAAAAATAATGAAGTAGAAGGATAACCCAAAGAATGGAAATTGGGTTAAGAATTCCCTTACCTCGGGTTTGTCTTACTTAAACTTGTTTAAAAATCCTATATAATTGTTAAAATACTATTATTATTATATTAAATAAAAATATTTATCTTTATAACATCTTATATGATCATTTTATAACATCACTTCACCCTTTAAATCTTAGTATTTTGTTCCTTCCATTGTTGTGGGAGCGTACCTTACATGATTTCCATGATCGGTTTATGATGGATGTTCTTATTGATTGGAAGTAAAAATACATAATTGGAATGGAAAGGTATTTAAATATTTACATTACCATAAATTATACCAATTATCATTTTGAATCTTGATATAAGGATGATTCATAAGTTAAAACATTAAGGTTGTTCGTTTAGATCATTTTAGTGGTTCTTTGATAACAATGACCTCATTTTGTTTTATAAATTAAAACCATTTGTAAAAAAAATTCAGAACCATGGATGAGATATAATACATATATTATAACCTTTTTCAACCATAAAAATGGTTTCATGACCAGACTTTAAGTAATTAAAGCAAATTGAAATTACATCATCCATGATGTCAGTTATTCGACATATCACAGACAGTATTTTTATTTCTTGAATAAGTGGGAGAGGAGAAGAATAATGATGATGAATTTTACATTAACATTAGAAAATAAAGAATATACATTATTTATGGATCTTTCATTCCTCTTGGGTAAGAGGATATTCAGAAAGAATAAGAAAAGAAAGGAACTCAAAATAAAAGAATAGTTGAGAAATCCCTTATAAAAATTTGGTATCCTAACGGCTATGCAACATGGTTTTAGAAAATATTAAAAAGAGATGGGACACAGGACACCCATACATAAATGAATCATAATAAATAATAGATCAATTTTAATATGAAAATAATAACATGGTATGGATTCTTGAATTCTATACCACATAAAATAGAACTTGAATGGAAAAATAAAGAAGTTGAGAATTTTCTTACCTTTTAGAGTAACTCCAAGAACTTGAAGGTTGTGACCTTGGGGGCATGTGGAAACCTTGGGAGGACTAAAATAGAGGTAAGGAGTCCAGATATTATTTTATGTGGAATTTGGAATGAATTTAATGAATGAATGGGTTGGTATTTATAGAAAAAGTGAGGAAATATTTTAATAATTTCAAAGGGACACCTCATTAGTGGTATTTGCAAAACCATGGGCTTGCCCATGGTATTATACACTTGGTACACCTAATAATTTATTTTACTGAAAATAAGTCTATCAGAATTATTAAATCATTATTACATCATTAGTTATGTCATTAAACACACTGAAACTCAAAACTATATTTTTACTATTCACCAAAAAATCCACTGTTTCAGAAAAAACCCAAAAATTTGCCCTTACCATTTTTCAACGTGTAGAATTCAAAAATGAACTCCATTTTTTGAAAAAAATTTCTTAAATATTATTAATTTAATTTTTAAATAAAATCATACTTAATTCAAAAATTAACAATTTTAATTCTATAACTACTTTTATATCACATTCAAGAATAACCCGGATGTCATTATCTTAAAGCCTTAAGAAAATAAAATAATAATAAAATTTACAATTCATTAGTTTAATATTACTATTCTTATTAATATTCATAAGGGTATATTACTATTCACCAAAAAAACAAGTTGGATTCATCATACTCCAAATAAATTACTGATCACAGTTTTAGATGACCCTTTTTCAAAATTAAAAACATAGAAGTAGTAAAATTATGTTTAAAGGATAGTTATAATTATCTACTTAAAAAAAAGTTTCATGAATTTAAATTTATTTTTAGAAAACCTTGGGGTGTTACATGGTGTCCTAAGTGTCTAATACCATGGGAAAATACCATGGACAAGCCCATTGTTTTGCAAATATCACTAATGAGGTGTCCCTTGGAAATTATTAAAATATTCCCTCACTTTTGCTATAAATACCAACTCATTCCTTCATTAAATCCATTAAAAATTTCTCATAAACGAATTTATGGCCTCTTTACCTCCCTATTAGTCCTCCCAAGGTTTCCTCAAACCCCCAAGGTCCCAACCTTCAAGTTATAGGAGTTACTCTACAAGGTTATAAAATTATCAACTTCTTTCTTTTTCCATTCAAGTTCTCTTTTATGTGGTATAGAATTCAAGAATCCATACAATGATATCATTTTCATATTATTATTGATATATTATATATTATGATTCATTTCTTGATGGGTGAACCATGTCCCATCTCTTTTTAATGTTTTCTAAAACCATGTTGCATAGCCGTTAGGCTGCCGAATTTTTGTAAAGGATTTCTCAACTATTCTTTTATTTTGAGTCCCTTTATTTTCTTATTATTTCTGAATATCCTCTTACCCAAGAGGAATGAAAGCTCCATAAATCATGTATATTCTGGATTTTCTCATTTTCATAGAAATTTTATTAGTATTATTCTTCTCCTCTCCCACTTATTTAAGGAATAAAAACATTGTTTGTGATGTGTCAAATAACCGACATCATGGATGATGTAGTTTAAATTTTCATTAATTCATTCAACTATGGTCATGAAACTATTTTTATGGTTTAAAAGGTTATAATATATGTATTATGTCTCATATATGGTTCTGGAATTATTTTTTACACCTGTTTTTAATTTATAAAACAAAATGAGGTCGTTATTATCAAAGAACCACTAAAATGATCTAAACGAACATCATTAATGTTTTAACATATGAATCATCTTCATATAAAAATTCAAAATGATAAATGGTATAATTTATGGTACTGTAAAAATTTAAATACAATTACATTTCAATTCTGGATTTTCACTTCCAATCAAAAAGAACATCCATCATGAACTGATCATGGAAATCATATAAAGAACGCTCCCAAAACAATAGACGAAACAAAATACTAACAATTAAAGGGTGAAATGATGTTATAAAATGATAATATAAGATGTTATAAAGATTAATATGTTTCTTTAAGATAATAATAACACTTTTTTAACCACAATACTAGAGTTTTAAACAATTTTAATTAAGAAAAACCTGAGGTAAGGGAATTCTTAACCCGATTTCCATTCTTTGGGTTAACCTTCTACTTCGTTATTTGTGTTGTATTAAAATTGTTTGTGTGATTAATTATGTTTATATTATGTTTATTTATATTTATTTATATTGTATATACATAATATATCCACTCAATCCATTCTCACTTGAATTTTATGATATTTATAAGGGGGTTTTCTTTTACAATCCTCTTTTAAAATTCTATTTTACAAAATTCAAAAGCAATGTTTTTATTCAATTATTCATGTTGTATGATTATGTTATAGTTCTTGGGAATTTTTTATGATGAAGTTTGGGACCTATATCTCTCTCTAATTCATTGGTTATGTGTAAGTTTGAGGTCGTTCGTTTGGTTACTCCATGTGTAACCGCGATGGTTACACAAATTGTAAGGTAGTCATGAGGGTTACAAATTATAAGGTAGTCATGAGGGTTACAATATTATGTAATTAATTTCCCAAAATACCTTTATGGTTATATTTATTTTATTATTTTTTGTGTGTATCTTGTGGAAATATCATGTTTCACAAAGTAAGTTTATATGGGTGACAAGTATATTTTTTGAAAATTATTTCACACGTCACAAGTATTCATGGACTAATGTGTTCTTTCCTTCTTTTTATATCCCTTACTAATATTTTTGTGCTCATACTGTTTTTTTAAATGATTTTCACAGGTTATAATGACATGTAATACAAATAAGTAATCCAAGTTAAATGTTTGAATATTTCTCAAATAAATCATGTTTTAAGATTTAATGTTTAATATTTTGAAAAAAATGGAAACTGTTTTTAGTAGTATCCTCTTGTATGAATGTCGTATGTTATGTATGTAAGGTATCCTAATTCTCTAAAACTCTAAACTAAAAAAGATCTTCAATGTGTAATAATGTATATTCTTGACTAAAAATCAAGATTAAGTAATGTTATAAGGTCGGGTCCTTATAGGGAATTAGCTCGTAGAGTGTATGCTGATGCAAGGAATTGCCCTTGAGGTAGGTTGTTATCATTTCTTATGGTACCTATTCATCCTAGAGATTGAAGGCTTCAATTTCATTCTTGGGATGGACTATTTAGTTATCTATCATGCTTATTTGGATTTATATCATCAAAGGATATAGTTTACATCACCATAGGGTATTAGATATGTTTACAATGGTGAATTGTATGTCTATGAAAGTATATTTAGACCAAAGAATTGTGGGATGGGTAGAGTGATAGCATAGATTGATAGAATTTATATGGATGATCAGGGAATGTAATAGGCTGATTTTCCTCTTCTAATAGATCATATTTTGGATTTATTCCCTAAATACTTTTCTCGATTACCTCCTGAGAGATAGGTTGAGTTATTTATGTAGTTGGGGTTTGGCTTAGTGGTAAGTACCCCGTAATCCTACATGAAAAATGGGGTTTCAAAACCCATTGGGCGTAGGGTACTATAGCAGTAATATAGTAGTACTGTAGTAGTGGTGGTACTGTAGATCGGTGGGTGTTGTAGTGGTGGTAGGGCACTATAGCAGCGGCGGTACTGTGCAAGTACTGTAGCACCCGGCTTACTATTCATAGAATGGCAATTAGGCCAAAAAAATTGGGCCTATGGGCTATGTATTGGGATATAAGCCCACTGGGCCTCCAGGCTATGTAATGGGTCTCCCTCTACCCAGTTAAAAGATGTCTTTGATTTTTTTTTAATAATAAAAATGAGGCTTCGGCCCCAACCTTTTAAAAAAAATAGGTTGAATTATTTATAGATCTAGTTCCAGGAGCAGCATCAGTATCCATTCCTCCTTAAAGGATGGATATTATTCAGTTGCAGGATCTCAAGAGGTAGATATATGACTTGGAAGATGAGGGTTTTATACATCCCAATACTTTACTTGGGAGTTCACCTATCCTTTTTGCCAAGAAGTCAGATAGTTCCCTTAGGCTTCATGTCGATTACCATCGGTTGAACTAGCTTACAGTTAAGAACCAATATCCACTGACTCGTATAGATGATATATTTGACCAGCTCCAATGAGTAAGGGTTTTCACCAAGATTTATTTGAGGTTAGGTTATCATTAGGTATGAGTGATACCTTCTTACATGCATCGTACAACATTTTAGAGAAGGTTCTTTATGAGTATTTTTTTATGTCATTTACTCTCACAAATGTGCCAGCTTTTTTTATGGATTTGATGAATCGGGTTTTTCACCCATATCTGGATTCATTTGTGATGGTATTCATGGGTGAAATCTTTTTGTATTCTCTTACTTGAAATTACCATGCCAAATATATTGAGATCATGTTGAATTCACAAAGAGATCACTATTCGTATATTAAGCTCACTAAATACCACTTTTGGATCAACAAAGTTCACTTCCTAGGTCACATTAGTTGAGAGTAAAGAGTGTCTATTGACCCATAGAACGTTAGATCTATAATTACCTAGGAGTGTCCTAAGAACGTCTTTGATATATGGATTTTTTGGGGGTTGTCCAGCTATTATAGGTGCTTTATTTAGGGATTTTCATGCCTATAAACACTGCACACATTCTTAAAGAAAAAGGTTGTTAACTTTTTATGGTCATAAGACTATGATATGGCCATTTAGGAGATGAAAGGAAGACTAAATTTAGTACCAATATTGGTTATTCCAAATCTATGAAGAAGCTATATAGTTTATTGTGATGCATCAGGAATTGGTCTTGGAGCAGTTCTAATGCAAGAAGATCAAATCGTGGTATATGGGTATCGTCATTTGAGACCGCATGAGATTAATTACCTGACACGTGATCTTGAGTTGGTAATTTTAGTTCACTCTTTGTGTTGTTTGAGGCATTATTTTCTTAGAGAGTAGTTTTTGGTGTTCACGGACCAAAAAAATCCTCAATTATATCCTTACATAGTCCGAAATAAATCTCATATAGATGAGGTGGGTTTAATACCTAAAATCCTTAAATTTATATATTTATCGTATTATTGGGAAGGGTAATACTATAGCAGATGATTTGAGTTGGAGGAATTAAAAAGATGAAGATTAGGAGTCCAATAGTGAGTGGCAGTTGGTGGAAATATTTTCTGAGATGCACATATAGGTCCAATAGAATAATGGGAACTCCATCCTTACAGCTTTAGTAGTAACCTATTCACTTCTGGAGAGATTGAAGATGAGGCAGTTATCATATCCTGAGGTATAACTCCTAGGGGGGTAATTTTAGGTCAGAAACCACTTCTAGGTTAGATTATTGATGAGGATGAGGTCTTGAGTGTCCATAGATGCATTTAGGTTCCTACAGACATCCAGGAGAAATTTATGTGAGAGTCTCATTCTTCTATTTGGGCAATACACCATGGGATTACAAATATGTATTGTGATCTATATCTCTAACACTAGTGGTCATGAATGAAAATGAAAATAGTTGTGTTTTTTACTAGGTGTTACACCTATTAGAAGGTAAAGTAAGAACATTAACGACTAGTAAGGTTTCCACAGTTGTTACCCATTCCTAAGAGGAAATGGGATGATGTCACCATAGAATTTGTGATCGGTTTATCTAGATCCCCTCAAGCCAATGATGAATTATGGGTAATATTTGATAGGATTATGAAGGTATCGCACTTTTTACCTATCAAGGAGACATTTCTGATGTATGATCTTAGTAGGAACTATGTCTAGGAGATTATAAAACTTCATGGAGTCCCATGGAATATTTAATTGGACAGGGATGCTCGTTTCACTTAATGGTTATAGAAAGGGTTGAAAAGGGAATTAGGTACACATGTACTTTTGAGTACATCAACCACCCTCAAACCAATGGGTAGTCCAAGAGAACAATGCAGGTATTGGAGGACATGCTTAGAGCATGCCTCCTTAATTTTTGAGGATCATCATAGAAACATATACCTATAGAATAATTAACCAAAAATAATAGATTTTAAGAGATGATTTAAATGGATTATTATAAATACTTATATAGTAGGATATAATGATCACCTCTATGTAGTTTAGAGGTAGGGGAGGCATCACTACTTGGACCTCATCTTGTTTAGGAGACTTCAAACCAAGTTCAGCTAATCAGGAAATGAATAGTTATAGCCCGATCTAGGCAGAAGTCCTATATTAATTGTTGTTGACGACCTCTAGAGTTAGAGGTTGAGGATAGATTATTCTTATGAGTATATAATAGACTGAGGCATCGATGGTTTAGGTGGAAAGGTAAGTTTTCACCTTGTTTCATTGGACCTTTTTTGGTTTTGTAGATGGTTGGATCAGTATCATATCAGATAGCACTCCCTAAGAGATACAGAGTTATGCACAACGTGTTTCATGTTTCTCAATTACAAAATTACTATCTATACTCTTCTCAAATAATTCATCCAGATGAGGTTGAGTTAGAGGTAGATGTGTCCTTTGAGGATCATCCTATACGCATCGTGGACCGGAGAATGATGGCTCTCTAAGGCAGGTAAATTCCTTTATTCTGAGTGTTATGGAAGCACGACCACATACAGGATGAGACCTGGGGAAGAGAGGCCAAAATATATTCCCAGTGGTCTGATCTTTTCTTAGATGGTGTTTTCTTACCCTCATAAGAGAAACTATGGGATAATTTGTCTTAAGTGGGGGATGTTGTAGCACATCAGATTTTCTATTGAGGTATGAATCGGTTAATTTTATAATTTAATCTTTATTTTTATTCTTATAAATGTTCCTAAAAGTTTAAGGAAGGTTTTAGAAGCATCTAGGTCATGTTTGGAGCCTGGAACTCTGAATTTTGGAGAATCTATATAAGTCATATAGTTTGTAGTAACTGTGAGGCTCAGTCTGCAGCCCATATATAAGAGAGTATAGTTTGACAAACCATGCAAGGGAAACCATGTGGCCATGAAAAAAACTACAAACATGTTCCATAGGGGATTTGAATGAGCTTTAAATGGTTTGGAAAACCATGCGCCTAGTATGCACCCTCAGTGCCACTTAGGGAGTGACCCTAAATGGTTGGATCATGGTTTGTCAAAACCATGTGGGGTATCCATGCGAGGGGTTCCCTTGGATAGTGACTGTTGCATGATTGGGGTACAGTTTTTCCAACTGTACATCCAAACCTTACAGGCTCTTAAAATAGGGTTAATTTATGGTTTTCCCTTAAACCCTTATAATTTTTATCATCCGCTTCCCCTCTCATTTCTCATGCATATCCCCTGCCCTCATTGAATCTCCTCCCACACTTAAAGTTATGATTTTTGGTTTTTTAATTATCTATAATTTTAATAAATTTACTTATATCACATCGCATCACCACCGGTAAGAGATTCAATCCACTTCATTCCTTTCATGGTTTATCTCTCCATCTTCAGTGATATTTTGATATGAGCTAATATGCCCTATTTTCAAGGTATTTGTTTATTCTTCCATTTTCTTTTGATTCAGACAAAACCAAGGGCTGATACAAGATGAGTGTTTATCCAACGTCATAAGGTAGGTTCTCTATGACTTTCCCTAAATTCTCATTGATTTATAATTGTCACTATTGTTCTGCATGGTGTTTTCACCTATGCTTTAACCCTAAAATAAACTTCCCTTAAATTATATTTTTAAATTGGAATTGAAATGCTCTATTAGACCCTATTATTATAATTGGAGGTCAATTTCTTCAACTTGAGCCACTCCTTGGGTGTTACATGTTTATGCTTATGTGCCCCTTTATATTTTAATAGTTGAAACACCCATTAGTGTGTTGGGTTTAATTTTATCAAGTGTTTTTATTAATTTAAATTAATTAATTGACACTTTATTATTGGGAAATAATGTTTATATTTGATATTATTAATTTGGAATCAAATAATTAATGGCATGACACCTTCTATATCCTTTTTTATTATTTAATAAAAAGGTATGGACTTGAATTATATAAGTAAATGAAGTGGAATGGTTATTACATGATCATGGTTTTTTCATTAAACATAAGGTTCATATTTATAATATGGAATTTTTCTTGTTATAAGAGTGGTTAGACTTGAGCCATCCATGGATTCCCAAGGGAATAACTTTAGCACTCAAAGGGCACCATCCCAATTCATTGGGTCGATTTCCAAGAGAGATACCCATCTTGGAATTTGGCCAATATATTATTTATACATGAATTCCTCATCAAAGTACCGATGATTCACTTGAATCAATTTCAAATATTAGAATTCCTTGGATACAATCCTTGGATTCAGGTAATGTCTTCAGACACGAGGCACCTTGGATACTCCCCTTAGGCCCCGATTTCCGATGCATTCACCGGGGCGTGCATCGTATGTGAGGACACGCTAATTGTTTCCCCGCAATCCCAATTTCCAAAGGTGGGCAACATTCATCACTTATTTAGATGTGTTTGATCCTTTATTGAAATAGGATGATGGGATGTCGGTCTATCCTTCCATGGATTCTTCCTCGGGATTCGTCACATAGCTTGGGTCTCCCTTAAAGATTAAGACATTTTGAAACTCTTACTAGTGACATATCTTTATGGAATCCTGTTAATTACATTGCTTCTTCTAGGACATTCCAATGGGTCAAGGCAAGGAAGAAACCTTTTGTTCAATAGAGTAGTCATATTGGGGCATCACTAGCGTGTATGGACACTGAAACACTGGTAACCTATATTTTTCCTTATCAGAGGGCTTCTCGAGGGTGCGGAAGCCCGAGGAATCCCACATCTAATACGGGGAATTATATGCCAAAGACATGTATTCTAGGTTTTCCTAATCTTCCCATGTTTAACACATGGTATGCCACGATTTTAGCATCTAGCGGAGACAGATCGAACTGATCGGAACACTGACAGGAGTGGATCAGATGGGTACATCCTTGTGAGGGAGAAGCTAGAAAGTTTACCAGGTGGATGGGTCAGAACGCCCAATATGGACGGACCCTAGAAGTTTCACACCATGAAGACTAATTTGGACACCACAAAGGGAGGATCAGATATGTGGGTGGATCCATGCAAAGGGGACACTAAGGTTTACCATTGGATGGGATTGGACCTCGAAGAGGCTTCCTATGTACTCTATTTAGATGACATAGATCAAAACCCACAAATTTTGAATGGATAGGGCATGAAATCGGTGTGTACATAAAGGAAAAAAACTTGAAGATATGTTGGTGATTACACATGGTTAGAAGCACGTATGGATGGAATGATTTCACAGGGAGGTGCTAGCCTGGGTAAAGTTAGAATGGACATGAATGAAGTGTAGAAGGATGAAATGAAGAGGGATGGGACTGAAAACTGGTGTGAAGGTGATTGTACTAGGATTTAACCACAAATAGGGTTCCTATGAATCCCTATGGTGGGGAATAAAAGTCAACATAGTTCTGGGATGAGGTGATAAGTCACCTGAGGAGGCAACTCATGAGAATTGACACGTGCATGGGGACCTGAAGGAAATTGAACCAACGGGTTAGGGAATTATCTTCCTAAGAAAAAAAGACTTGAGGGAGAGACCAGGAATGGACATGGTAGATGGTCTTGAACCTTAGGGAGGCTTCCTACGTACATTTCTCAAAAAGTGGGAAACATCAAAGTCCACATAGCTCAGTACTGGGGAACAGAATCGGAGTGTACACAAAGGACAACAACCTGAAGAAATTTTGTGGCTTACGCATGGTTAGTATCCCATCGAAAGATGGACACTCTTGGTTGGAAGATTATGGGTTTATTGTGGGGCTTACACATGGTTATCTACCCAATAACTGGTATGACACCAAAAAATGGGCAGACCAAGGATGTGGGTCCCAACAAAGGGGGCACCAAAGTTTATTAGTGTTTGGGATTGAACCTCAGAGAGGCTTCCTATTTACCCTATATAATCCCACTTGAGTCATTCTCAGTGTAAGAAATAAGAGGTTACAAAAGACCTGGTGATCACGTCAGGAAAGGTGCGTCCGTGTGGTGAGGAGTGGGGCTTATGCCTAGTTAGTGGACCATGAAAAGAATATTGGGATTTACAACAAGAGGGAAGACCGAGGAGGATATCTAGATGTATGAGGAGGATATGGCCATCATACAAGGAGAAACCTATCAAGTTGGGTCAGGTCTTACATAGAGGTTTCCTAAAGTTCGTATGGAAACAAAGCGTAGAGGGGGGGAGTGAGAGGGCACTAGTGCCCATCCCCTTCTTGTCCCTCTCAGATCTATAACTCATGTGGTGTTTACAATTTAATGACATGTGTTGAGGATGTGGTCTATTGGTAGTTTAATGTCCTACAACTCAGATGATGAGGATTCACTCCTCACCCCCAGGACTTACATAATTGGTGTACTTTAACCCTCGGTGAAGAGAAGGCACCAACAATGTTATTGGTTAGTGGGTACTTGGAGTGATCCATTGGGGGTTTCACATTAGCATGGCTATGAGAATAATCAATATCCATTTGTGTACCTATGAAAATAAGCACAAGGCAGGGAAATTCCACATGAAACACTCCTCGGGGAACTTTGAAATTACTGTGTAAAATCCTGGAGGGCTGCATGGGAGAAGTTTTCACAAGACAAGGGTGTTGCGTATAATAGCGGCTCAGACATGGTGCCTTCGGGTAGGGATGACACATGGGGCACATAAGGAGGGGCACACGCAAGACTAAAGGATTGCGTTCAAGATGAGGGTCTACACGCAAGAGGGAACCCTACGTGTAATATTGGCACGACACAGGGAAAAAATTATGTGAAAGAATAATATTTTGTGCATAGTTGCCTTAGAGTAAAAGGAAATGGGTGAGGGTCAAGCCCTAGTGGGACCACCTGAAGGAGGACCCCTGGGAGATCTATTGCGTGAAATAAAGTACCTTGAGTCCATGTCTTTAGAGTGGTCAAGAAAGGGGTTTTATTTCATGCATGGGAGATATAGTTTATCTTCTAGAATGGTCCCCCAGAATGAGGGAGTATGTTTCTACTTATAGACAAAAACTTCCACAGCATCACGTAAGGTGGCCTGCGTGCAAGTCACATTTGACGTTACATTGGGCGTGCAAGATCTTGTGCATGGTAGCTCTTCTGTCACGCCAGCCTAACTTCTTTATCACTTCTGACTTGGATATTTTTTAGAATTTTGACATGGAATAGTCAATTTAAAGTCACATTGGGCATGAAAAATCTTGCTCTCAATTTTCAATCTTTCAAGCAGACCTTAAATCTTGTGCGCACCTCCCTTAGGTGTCTTAGGATTGTCCACTGATCCAAAATATACCTTTGGTTTTCTCAAAAAATGCCAATTCTTGGCCTTAATCAAAATTCAGTGCCAAAAAATGACCCCCCTCAAAATCTAAGCTAAAGAGATACCTGAAGTTTGGATTCCAAGGGAAACACCGAAGAGTATAATGCTTGATGGTTGGTGCTTGAAAAAATGATCATCCGGCTCGTAAAACACTTCTGCATGCGTGAAAGGGTAGGTTCGCACCTATAAATATTTGGGGGCCCAAGTCTCCATACTTTGACTTTCCTGTGTGACAGGAAACTTTTCTCTCGTGTGAAAAAAGATCTATCTTTTTGCACGAAAGATCTTGGATTCGGTCAGCATCTTGCACACAATCACAAGCTCTTTTTCACCGCTAATAATTATTACACGCACTCGACTTAGCCGGAGTTGTGCATGGCCTAAACCCATATCATGCACAATAGACTGTCTTGCGCTACGAAACCCCATTCTTCCATGAAAAACCCTTTGTGATTTTTTGGACCAGATAGAAATGTCTGCTAAATAGACCAGTGTTGAGAGGGAAGATACTACTACTGTATGAAGGAAAGATATGATCATAAACCCACAAATGCTTCGTACGAGAAGGGTCATATCCGATAATAATATGATTTTCAGTATGTTGATGCAAGCTCAAAATGATTATGTTCTGATTAATAGTCTATCGATATAGAACATTGATATCTTGGAGGAGGTGCTAATGCCAGGTTTCAAAACTGATGCACTGCGGTCATGGGTGACATGCGAGGATAGCCTTATGTGGTACAACATCACGAACAATGGTCGCCCTACTCGGTAAACTCGGAACGTGGTTGTTTATGTCCCAAATCCGAAAACCAGAACTGTTGTGGGGAGTGATCCGGCTCCCGATGAATCTCCATATCACTATGCGGTCACTTTCAGAAGTAGCATTACTGATGAGACCAAATGTTGGAAGGAATGGGACTTCAGGTACTGAGGAAACTATAGGAGTGAGTGGGAATGGGAATACTGGGTACTCCAGACATGTGAGGAGTTTGGGGCGAATTTGTGGTCTATCAGGTTGTTTGAAGTTGTGTTTACATCACAGTTACATTTCTACTATCAGCAAGACCTGGTACCAGAGTTGTTCAATCGGTGGTCCCCTAACACAAATATTGTACACCTCCATTATAGAGAGGTGGGAATCATCCTTTGGGACATCCATTGTATTGGGGGAATTCCTATGAAAGGGTACTGGTATGACAAGTTTCTTTCAATGGAGAACGTTTGGGGGGGGACAGGACGTGCACCCCCATTTTAACATGTCATCCGTTGGAGCTGACTAAGGAGAAGATGAAAATCAAGTACATCATAAAGGATATAGAATATCCAGGATGGTTCAGCCTGTTTCTGAGACAGAACAATGTAGTGAAAATTACAGGCAGAGGGAAGCACTACCCGAACAAATCATAGAGGGGGAAGGAATTATCATACTAGATGGTCCTACAAGCAGGCAAGTACCAATCATAGGGATTCAGCATAAAAGAAATTTGGGACCTGAATGTGCGATATGCTGGGTTATTTTTTGCATTTCTGAGTGGGTGGATGCTTCCAGTAAGGGACACGAGGATGGGGGTCTATCCAAGGACATTGGTGATGGATGGAATCATGGAATCCAAGAACAAGGTCAATATGGGAGTGCCTATATTGTCCAGACTATACAGCATTCTGGGGCGTATTTTAAGAGGAAGTACGCCCAGGAGAATATGAAAACCATTCCAGATTCTTCATGGTTGGGTTACAGCTCATGGAAGTGGGTATGACTTCCTAAATGCCATCCTCCCTCTAGGTGACGATCTATGGCCATCCCTATTGAATATTGCTGGAATTTTCTTATTGATGGTTAAAGAGGAAGAGATCAAACTCAAGATCGGAAACTATGAAAACTTCAACTTTCATCTACTTCATATCCCAGCTATCCAGATGGTAGATGATGGGAGAGTCCCATTTGAGTAGAGGGAATAGTTGAAAAGCATCAGGGGTGGTGTGATAGTAGCTCAGATCGACAAGAAAATATTTTGTGAATGCTATGTGCCATCGAGGTTTTCTCAGAAGTTCAGTTGTATGCAGCCGATGCCAGAATGAGTATATACAGAGTTTTAGGAAAAGTGGAATCCCTACATAATTTTTCAGTTGTTTTGTATGTTCATGACTGTTAGTTTTAGTGCAGTTATTATCTTTCCCCTGACTAATGTTAATGTTGGCCTATCAATAGGGTATACCGACCATTGGGTATCCGTGTATCCGGAAACAATCCTACAGCAACGTGTTTGAAAAATAAAGGCATCCAATGTGGATTCCATAGAATGAGGAAGTATATGAGGTACTAGTGGGTAATTGAGACCAATAAAAAGCTAGTTATTTGGAAAGGTGCGGACTGGAACTTTGGCGGAAGGATAATCGCAAGGTGAGAATGCGCCTCCACCTTATGAAGAGAGGTGGTCCCGTGGGTAGCATTGTGGGCTAGATAGGGAACTCCCTGGGAAGCAACTAATACATCTTATAAATCCAACTACTGATTCCATTTTCCCATCTCTATGGTATTCCTGGAGGACTCTGTGATAATCGATGTCTAATAAAGAGCTATGGTGGAGACTGGTACGCACTGGGCTTGATATACCAGACATAAGGCGTATTCAAGTGGTGTAGAAGGTGGAATTTCATCATTGACATGCGTACCTGACATCCTTGGATATTTATTCATTCCAAAGTGGGTGGTATGAAGAACCACATATTCTCATGAAAGTGATTCTTGGACAAGAGCATGACCCAGAAAAACTGACGTTCGTGGATGACGACGATGAGGAAGAAGGAGAATAGGAAGAAGAGGGAGAAGAGGAAGAAGAGGAAGAAGAGGAGGCTATAGGTGAAGAAAATGGAGGTGAAATACCTTAGATAACAGAATCCCACCATGGAATCCCATGTGAGAGTGATGAAATCATAGGCTCTAACATAGAACTGGTCAAACAACTAGAGGTGAGTCTCAACTCTTACATCTAGTGGTTTTCCTCTTTCATAATTCAAATCCACTAACCAAACTCTACCTTATTCAAGAACACATCAATGATGATATCTAGTAAGTTTCGCTAAAGGGTATGAGAATGTATCAATGGATGTGGAAGGATGTCCCCAGGAATCTATATCTGGAATCAAGCAGGGTGGAGGACCAACCATAGCTGGAGTGGGCGAAGGGCCAACCACAATTGAAGTGGTTAGCGGTGGACCAGTAGGAGGGGATGAAATGGAAACCTTATAATATTAGGTTATCCCTAACACTTAGATGGAGCTAGTGACAATCATTGAATTAACAATCATAGAGGGATATCCCGTGGTGGTAGCTCCTACTGTGACTCAGGCACTGGATAACACCACGCTTGGCCCTTGTAAGTTTTACCTTTGTAGGATCAAATCTTTATTGGGGAAGTAGACTGACTAAGGTGTCCATTCCCAATGAATTGGTCTCAATATTGGAGGCTCGACAAAATGTTGAGTCTGAAACATCTATGGGAGCTCTACCGGTGATTTCACCAGTCCGCGCATAGCCAACCATTCAAACTAGTCCAGCCCTAGCACCCAGTGTGTAAGAAGCTGAAATCATGGGTGAAGCTACCTCCAGGGTGAAGCTACCTCCAGGGTTGAGCTCCAGGATAGTGGGGGTGAGTTCACTAAATAAGTAAGCATGATAGAAGAGGACCCTACCAAAGAACTCCTGGCTATTTTTCCTGAGTATCAGCCTACAGATCTCAAGGATATGGATGACTCTGATCTTGAAGCATCCTAGGAGATTCATATGATGTGATGAAAGGCATGTAAGTGCATCAAATGCTTCCTCAATAAATCAGAGGTATAATGGATGAGTCAGATGGGGTTACTTCTCACATGGATATGCTTTCTCTATGTTGTAGGGGTGAATTCTCACTATCTTCATATAATAATCTTCAATTATATGGATGAGAAGATACGAGAGAGTGTCCAATGCTCTGGTATTGCCTATTGTCGGAAGGAATCAGAAAATTTCTAAAATATTCTTGGTGATGAGAAATAAGTTTGGTGCCTTGAATATTAGGAAAATGAACAAGCTTCATTTATCGCAAGCTCATCTGAGCTCATTTAACAGCTGAAGGCCCAGCTGGCAGATGCCCAGGAGCAATAAATGCATGCAAACCTTCAAATGATTGAACTCCAAGCTGAGAGGTAGTGAATTCAGGATAGATACAATGATCTCCACTCCACATCTTCTGATTAATAAAGAGAGATCAGGGAGCATGAGACAATCCTAGAGGCCACATGTCATAGGGTGGCAGTACTGGAGCATTCCATTTAAGGGGTTGATCCATAAGGGTTGTGTTTTGGCCAAACTTATGAAACATGTTTTCTCCCTTATTTACTTATACTAAATTGCGTATATGGACTTATTGATTTCTTTTTATTACTTATTTTATTTTTTTCTTTCTTTTCTCCATCTTGATCATAATTGTGAAGTAACTGGAGATCGATCCCTAAGCTCACATGGGTCATACCTAGTGTGAGAAACAGGGAATGGCCACATAATCCTTCACTTTGTGTATGATATTTCCATCTATTCGTCGAATATTCAGGGGTCTTCCATTGTAGACTGACTGCCCAAAATATTCGAGTTGACGAAGAGACCGCAACTGAAGGATAGGTTTCTTGGAACAACCAACTTGCCTTTCCCAACATTCTCTAATGCACGAATAGGGTAACACCAAAGGCGTTATGGGAAATATGAACAAGTGGAAATAAGAAATGTGAATCATGATACACCAAAATTAGGAACACAATGATGATGGTGGGATAATAAAAGGTAACTTCTAACCTTATTCAAAAAACAATACCTATATCACTATCCTGTAATGGGTACAAATAAACGAGGGCCAAGCGCTGACTGTATTAGAAAACTCGATGCCAAACTTGAAATGTCATCTGATGCCTTAGGAAATGTTTTACCAAGATGGTACATGATCCAAATGGCATGGGACCATACCGTTAGGGGGTTCCCTCAAATGTAAAATAGGATGAGGATCCAAATAAAGGTGACACAAATCATGGGGATGGTGTCACGGGTTGTTCGCATGAAGTCCAAAACTCTTGAAACTACACCGCCATGCCAAAAGCGCATTGTGTGTATGCATCGGTCTAAATTAAGATCAAACCTTCTCTAGAAAGGACTTCTACGGTGAGGTCCAAGAATGCCTTGCAATTTTATGTCATGAAAATGAGGATGATAAACACGTAGTTTATCATTGTACAGTGAGAACCGTATACATAATAGTTTGACATCATATGACCAGGATTTTACACATTGTTTAAGGTCATACTTCCTAGACCCTAGTTAATAGTTTAAAGTAATGTTACATAGACAAGGGATTCCCGATTTAGGGTTATATAATTTGGAATATAATTAGGGGTGAATATCTGGAAGGGTTAATGAACTTATGTTTAAGCCTAAGGTGAGGTTCCCAGGAATCTCTACGTATCCTACGAGGGAAGTAATTAAGATGCGTATAGTTCTTGAGGACGGTATGGTAGATGGAGAATACAAAAAAAATATCCTCTCAGGTGAGGAAAATTATAGCTATTACTCAGTTTAATGTCATGAAAACAAGGACACTGAAAGTATTAGTTTAAATGTTGTATAGTTCAGACCAAAAAGGGAAAATTTCCTGAAGTGAAAATATGTGATGTGGTGCCGTAAAGAAACCCGACATGAATGAGGAAAAATTATTCTCCACCAAATTACAAATTTCCAATAGAATTAACACAATTTTGAGTCATGATTCCTGGACTAGGGGACCTGAGCTCCTAGTTAAAGTTCATAGAGTTCGGACCAAAAGGCAGTGTGACTCTTCCATGCAGGCACAAACCTTACCCTAAATTCGTAATCCCACATGATCCATAATCAGTGTTTTAAACAAGGGATGAGAATATCTTTATAATGCATGGAAGAACATGGTAAGGGACGAAGGTGTGGAGTCAAAGAAGATCTCATGACACTGGTTCGTCCTCTCAGCATGCAAAGGTTTACGAAGGGATAACACCGAGGGTGTCTAAGTTATATCTAGACATGATGAAATATATGGGTATTTGAATCATGAAACCATTATTCAGGGTGTAATAGGTTTGGCATAATGATGGAGGAAAACGGTTGACCGTATTTGAATCACACTATCCATATCATGTGGCCTAGAATGGTAAAAAACATGTAAGGGTCGAACGCTGACCACATTCGCGATGCAGGACCTGTTTCAAATGTCCTCTGAGATCCTATGGGACATTGATCCTAAAATGGTAGGCTTTTCATAAGTCCAAGAATTCATACCTCCTTGGGGTCCCTTCGGATATAAGAAATTATGGACACTCAAATGAAGGGATGTGTGAAGCAAAGATATGGAATGAAATCATGTTCATGTAGGACCCAACACTCTATGCCCTAAACCACAGTGCATCTGAGCACACTGATGATTCATAATAGAGGTTGAGGGGCCTAGTGAAGGGTGGAAAACATGATAAGGTGAGTGGGGGAAAGGGGCAACCTAGGGTTGGTCCCGATGAAGAAATGTCTAGGCATTCCTACATATCCCATAAGGGAGGGAATCAAGTCACATATTGTTCTGGAATGTTGTGTAGTTTAACATCATGCGGTAAAGACATAGTACAAAAGGAATATCTCAAAAAGGGAATGATTATGGTTTGTAAAAAATAGTCTGATGTGAATGAGGACAAAGAAGCCTCATACCACACCACGCACTCCCAAGAGGATACATGAGCCAAGGGGACGAGGTAAGGGAATTTTGGCTATATGTCGTGCATGTTAATGTCATGTTGGACGGGTGATATCTTAGTTTAAGGTCATAGAACTCAGACCATAGGAATAAGGTTGAAAGGGTCGAAAAGGTTAAGGAATTTGGGGTTTGATCCAAAGAAGAAATGTTTGGGCATTCCTACGTATCCTACAAGGGCAGGAATCAATCCACACATAGTTCTAGAATCCCATGCAGTTTAACATCATATAGTAAGGACGTATAGGGAGGGAAGATATTCCTAAGGGAAGAACATTGTGTGGCTATTGTAAACCTAATTTGAATGAGGAAAAAGTACATACCTTACCACATGCTTATAAAAGGAATCTCAGACCGTAAGGATGAAAATGGGGAACTTGGAGCTGGGCCTGAGGCAAAATGTCGGGGTGTTCCTATGTATCCTGTGAGGGAAGAAATAAAGCCATGCATAGTTCTTAAGATGTTTTTCAGTTTAATTTCATGTGGTAAGGACAAGAAAATGATTTATTGAACACAGGGCTAGACCCAAGGTGAAATGTCAGGGAGTTCCTACGTATCTTGCAAGTAAGAATCAAGCCACACATAGTTCTAGAATACCATGCATTTTAACATCATATGGTAAGGATTTGTGGAAATGAGGATGTTCTGGAGGGAGGTTCACATGAGGAAGCTGTTGTAACCTGACATAAATAGGGATAGGAGAGTTCGTACCTCATCGCATGAATCCCTCGAAGAGAACTAAAACCAAAGGTGGAAACCAAGAAGATGGAAAGATTTGTTTGGATGGACCTGAAGAGAAAATGTATGGGCATTCCTGCGTATCTTACAAGGGAAGGAATCAAGCCACATGTAGTTCTTGAATGTTGTGTAGTTTAACATCATGTGATAAGGACATAGAAAAAATGGTGTCTCAAGGGGATGTGTGTGGCATGGAAAAAATATCATGTTGTCAACAAGGACAAAGTCCACACCACAACACACAATCCCAAGAGAGAACTTGGGAAAAGAGGCCGGAAAGGTCGAGGGACCTGAGGCTGGGCCACGGACGAATGGTCCAGGTGTCTCTATGTATCCCATAAGGATGGGAATCAATCCATACGTAGTTCTTGAAATTCCATGCAGTTTAACGTCATGTAACTTGGACACAAAATATCTTAGTTTAAGGTTTTAGATATCAGACTGTAGATGCCTAGTTTAATTTCATGTGTGCGGGGCAGACGGGTAGAAAAAAGGTGAATCACCACACTTGATATTTGGGGCACCATGGGGACAGATATAAAGATAGAGGATAACTACTAACCATGTTTACAACATAGTATCCATATCGTGTGACCTGGAATGGGAACAAAAAATTGATCATCGACCCCTAACCATATTCGCAATGCGAGACTTGTATCAAATTTTCATTCAATATCCTCTGGGATGTTGGACCATAATGGTAAGTGATACAAGGTGGCATGAGACCATGCCTCTAGGGGTCCTTTAGGATGTGAAAGATGATGAAGACCTAAAAAAAGGGAGGCATGAAGGGTGTAGGTACCTGTATAGTTTAACGTCTTGCATCAAGGATGAGATAGACCTTAGTTTAAGGTCGTAGAGCTCGGACCATTAGGTAAGTTTACTTCTTATAGTTTATTGTCATGCAGGATGAAAGGGATCTTAGTTTAATTTCAGAGATCTTGGACCATTTTCATTTTATCATCATGCAGGATGATAGGGACCACTAATGCAAAAACTAATTGAGGAATTTGGCATTGGTGGGAGGAGTGATACGCTCATCATCCATGGTGAATAGTGAGTATGCACCATTGGGGTAAACCTTATGAATGATGTAAGATCCTTCCCATTTGGGATCCATCTTTAGTGGATTCCTGTCGGGTATCATTGGAATTCTCAGGGCCAATACCATGTCACCTTGAAGGAAAGAATAGAGATAAACTTTCTTATTGAAATCTCTAGCTATCTTGTTCTGATGCCTCTCCAGATTGTGCAAGGCATGAAGACTTCTCTCATCAGGGGCTTCCAGTTCATCCAAATGGACTTCTGCTACCTTGAATTATGTTTTCTGATCATAAATGACTATGTGAAGTGATGAAAATTGAATCTAAATGGGAAAGAATTCCTTTGTTCTATACACCAGTGAATATGGGGTCACTTGGGTGGAATTATGAGTTGTAGTCTGGTAATCCCAGAGAGTGTTGGGGAACTTTTCTGGACAAATCTTATTGTTTTGACCAACCATCTTCTACAATATTTTATAGATGGTTTTTTTACACCGAAATCTTACCATTTTCTTGCGCATGGTATCAAGAGGTATGATTATAATGGATATTATACTTGGTGTACAACTTTTTCAGCTCAGCTACCCAGAAGCTGGTGTCATTATCGGTGAGGATGGCATGAGGGACCCCAAATTGGTGGATGATATTGGAGCTCATTAAGTCAATGTTTGAATGGTTCTTAACTTTCTTGAGAAGAATTACCTCTTCCCACTTGGAAAAGAAATCTGTAGTTGTCAGGATGAACCAATACTGGTGGGCTATTGCCGGTGGATATTGTCCCACGACATCGAGTCCCCAGACTTCAAAGGGCCAAGATTATTTGGTAGTATAAAGAGGATCTGGCAACTTATGAACAAAATTATGATGGATCTAGAACATGTGGAACATTTTAGTGAACTCGATACAGTCATGTACCATGGTGGTCCAAAAGTATCCCAGTCTTAAGATATAATGAGAGAGTGTCAGCCTTGTCTGATGAGATCCACAAGAATAGACATGAAATTCCTACATAACCTAGGTAATCTCATCTCCTTCAATGCAACGAAAGAGAACGCCATCAAACCCGCATCTATATAGGATCTTCTTTACACTAGGACTGATCTGGAGGGTGAAATGCACTACACACTAATAGATTCTCTCACGTTTGGCTCGGTCTGTTGGGAGGTTACCATGCTGGAGATACTCAATAAATGGAGTTGTCCAACCAGGGATCCCTTCCAATACTACAACAGGGGGAGTCGGGGGTCCTAATGTGGATGCGCCGGTGGTGATATGACTTATCTACATACTATCATCATCATATGGGGTGGTGAGAGAAATGAATCTTCGATGTGCCACATGGATAATCAAATCATCCTAGTTAGGATCTAAAAGATATGTGGTAAGTCTGGATAAGGCATTGACTCAGTTTTTATGTGATCGAGGGACATGAGTAAATTCTGGCCGAGAATGGAACCAGGCCATTAGTTGGAGATTGTGCTCTATCAAGGGTATGAGATATGGTTTCCTGATGATTTAGTCACCATTGATCTGCTTGATGCCCAGTTCGGAGTCCCATTTCACATGTAGGTGGGGAACATCATTCTCAAGGTCCATATCGACACTAGTGATGAGGGCTTGATACTTGGCCTCATTGTTGGTGTAGCCTTCTGGTAATAAGAACGAATATGGAAGGACAACATACGCAAGTTTGATGAGGATGACACCCATTCCTGCTCTGTTGAGTCAGGGATCATTGAGTCTCCTACCAGTAGGGCTTTACGAAGCACCGTCAAAGCACATCTACCAACATGGCACGGCTTGATCCACCAAGAGGATTTCCTCATTTGGGAAATCATAATCTAGGATCTACTCTATTGGGTATGGATGGGTGTCAAGGAATTCTTCTAGTACCTAACCCTTGACAGCTTTCTGTGGAATAAACCTGATGTCAAACTACTAAAAAATCACTGCACACTAAGCTAGATGGCCTATCAACATGGGGAGGTTTAGAATGTACTTCAGCAGATCCACATGGGAAACTAGTTGTATCTCACAGTGTTTCAAGTAATGTCACAATTTCTAGAGTATGAATACCAGCACAAGGAAACTCTTCTCAATAGAGGAATATCTAGTCTCTGTATTGAGGAGCATGTGGATGAGATAGTATAAACTATTCTCTATTCCCTCATTATTCTTTTGGGTGAGAAGGAAACTGAGGGATCATTCTAGGATAGTCACATAAAGGACCAACAGCTTTACAAAAACAAGTGGCATCAGAACTGGAGGTTGTAGTAGGTAATGATTGATCTCCTAAAAAGTGTCCGGACACTCTTCATCTTAATAGTAGTCATCACCTTTTTTCATGAGCTGGAAAAAGGGATTACACATGCTGGCTAGATTTTTAATGAATTGGTGTATATAGGCTAAGTGGACTTGAAACCCTTGGAGTGATTTGAGGTTTCTTAGAGGAGGCATCTGGCTGATATCCTTGATCTTATCTGAATCTATCTTAATTATTATATATCCGACAAAAAATCCAATAAACTTTCTAAAGGTAACCCTAAAGTCACACTTCAAGGGGTTCATCCTCATATGTCGGGAGTAGATGAAGCTGAACAATTTCTAAAGATCTCTGAGATGGTTCTGACGCTGGTGTTATTTAGCCAAAAAATCATCTACATCGCATTCCACCAATTTTTCATGGATTGGCTTGAATATGCAGTGCATGGAACACTAATAGGTGGCACCTGTATTCTTCAGACCGAAAGGCATCACCTGATAAAAAAAAGTACTTTGTGGTGATTTGAATGCGGAATACTCTTCTTCCTATGGGACTATTCAGATTTGATTATATCCAGAATACCAATCCTTTAAGGAGAGAGTTTGGAATCCAGTGGTAGCGTCAATCAAAATCTCTATCATAGGAAGGAGAAAATCATCCTTTGGACAGTGACAGTTGATATCCTTAAAGTCGATGTAGACTATAATATATTTGTTCTTATTTATGATGGGCACAATTTTGGTCAACCATCTTGGGTACTAGTCTTCCTTGATGAAGTTATCTTTAATGAGCCTATAAACCTTGACCTCAACCATAGAACTGTGAGAAGATAGCATCTTTCTGGGAGGCTGTTTGAACCCATGATGGTTTGTTGGGAGAGAAAGGTGGTGGATGGTAACCTAAGGATCTAGTCCTTGAATCTTATCATAGCTCCATAAAAATACATCTCGATGTTACTTCATGAAATCTACATACTGTTGTTGTTCCTCTATATGCATAGTTTCACTGATCAGTGTTGGTTTTGGATCTGTCTATGTACCGAGGTTCACCTATACCAACTCATCAATAGTGTTGGATACACCTTCTTCAAATGCAGGAGGGGTGTCCTCCAAATCCTATTCATCGTCCATGATGAGAGGATCGTAAGCAGGGTTCCATTCTTCTGAGTCAACTGATCCTTATGGAATGTCGGTGTTGACCTGAGTAGTGGTGGAATCCTTATTGGGGGACCCCTATGCTACTGAAACCATGGATAAAATAGCTATCGTTCCAATCCCATCAGGCCTTCAACCCAATGGGACACGCTTGATAATATCGAAGAAGTAGTGGTGCATCGGCTTGAGCTGGTTCAACCCAACCCGGTGAAATAAGCAAGTATGATGTATTACTGTTTCCATGGGGTGAACATCTTGATACCTCATAGGGGTAAGGGGATCTGGGATTACTTGATCCTGATTCATGTAGGTGTACTAAGTGATCTTCTTATGCTACTTACGTCAAATAATGAGCTTTCCCCTTTTCCTAGAGATGAAAAAGTAGTGTCCCATGTCGGGGTTCATGGCCTCTAATCGGTGAATTAGGAAAATGTATCCATCATCTAGGTCTTCCCATGAGTCATACATAAAGGTAGTAAGCTCAAACACATTGGCCTGAATCTGCTTGTCCTTTATATTATAGTAGTCGGCATCCAATTAGTTGTCTTAAAAATAGAAAAGGGAGATGCATCACCTTGGAGTACTCTCACTCGAACATTAAGAGAGTACTTGAGACATTGGTGATATGATAAGAGCACCACCGTTTAAAGTTGGATCCAGGGTCTACCCATTAGCACATTGTAGGTAGTGTCCTGTGAGACAACCATGAACTCTTTGCTAGCAATCAGGCCACTGAATTGGGTATTCAGGCGGATCTTTCCAACCAGTGTCTGATCCATCTTGTCATAACCTTGAACCTTTAGGTCAGAAGGACTTAGGTTTGTTTTAGATAGTCCGAGCTTATAGAACATCTGGGTTGGGATGAGATTGATCCCAGATCCTATGTCAATGATACAACGGTGGTCTTCCACACCGTTGAATTGACCAATGATATATGGTTGGTGGATGTGCCCCCGTACAGGGGAACCTTAATCTTCTCTAGAGAAAGAAATGATGTCCTATCATTATATATGCTCGTCTTCCTCACCATGGAAGGATTCTTCAGTCACTACCTCTATTTCAATATGGAGGGGGATTCTTAAAGACTCTGCAAGGGCTTCATGCGTATCTGAAGATAGGAAGAGATCCTTGAGGATTGAGATCCTTGTGGGAATGATGGAAAGGTACCTAAGTACATAATACTTGCATGTGATATGAACACTTCTGCTGATAGTAGATTGCTCTGCGGTAGGAGGTATAGCATACATTGCAGGTTGAACTGGAGGATTTGGGCTTGTGCTTGGGATATCCTGCTACTTATCTATCGGTTCATGCAGAGTGATTATAGGCTGATGACCAGATGATTGAGGAATGTCCGCTACTAAACGTGGATGATCATAGCGCAGTCATTGTGTCACTTCCTGATCAAGAAATATGAATGGTGGTGGGGGGAAATCTAACAAAATAGGATGAGAAGGTTGTGTGTGTAGAGCTCTGCGCTGCGCCTACTGTGTGCTCTCGGTGGAATGCATGGATTGGTTGGGAGCACTGGCCTAAACATTTTATTGATTCACATACCCATTGATCCTTCGATGCTAGCATATGATGGGTACATTAGGAGGGTATTCCTAGAATTCCTATTCTTTGGGAACCATTTATGGGTCCACCAGTTTGACAGTATTCACCGAGGAGTACTCCTGATCATCACTTGAAGAGTCTTACATTGTTAGAAGAACTATGGAGGAAACCCCCATCTATAAGGACATGAATTATCCAAGATTATGGGATGGATTTGGTATTAGTGGAGGTATTTTATTTCCCTTGAATCGTCGATACTTTCTCTCCTGAGAGGGTGAAGGCGGAGATGTTGATACAGAGGTAGTATCTAAAGGCAACACAGTGGCTTCGGAAGGCTCAGAATGATTTAAATGTGCATAGATAATACCATAGGCATGGGTGACTGCCCTGTGAGCTATCCAGTCTCTATACTTTTGAGACCCATGGCTAGAAACCTGCTATCATTCACCCTCACTTTCACTATCAACCTCTCCAAACACACATTCCACTTGTTCTAGGACTAAACCCAATATAACTATGTTATTATCAACTTGAAACTGAATCTAGTCTTTAAACACATAAAAATTATTGAGAGTGTTACCAAGGAACTAGTGATAGGTGCGGTAATTAGGGAGATTAGTGATATTTGTCTCATTGGGCCTCCTGGATTCCAGAAACCACAGGATTCCTTGATCCAAGGCACTCTGGAAGTAGCCAAGGACCTAAGCCTCATTGAATGGGTAAGTTTGGTTTCTTTAATCCAGGAAAAGGGCTTTGGGATCCTGGACCTGATGAGGGGCTAGAAGGTCCTGATGAGTAGGTGGTACCTGGTTGTCCCACCTAGGTGGTGGAGGTGCATTACATGGTAGCGCCTGCCGATTCTGAGTTGGGTGACTCTGATCTGGAAGATGATCCTGAGGCGGTGGCCCTCAATGAGGTTTTGGAGGTGGATCTTCTGGTAACAGTTAAAACTATCTAGGGGCCTCTATTTGTCCAACAGTAGTGGTCTAGGCCTTGAAGAATCTTATTACGGTAGCTTTGGGAGGCAACGAACATGCCTAGTTGGCTCACTATAAGGCTTCCTCAAAACATTGATATTTATCAAAGAAATCCTAGAACCCACTTGGGAAGTTCTAATTTATAAGATAAGAAATAAATTCGGTATTCACATTCCCTATGCACATCGTTAGTAGTTGTTCCTAAGTTAGTGTAATATCAAGTGAATACGTGAGGCCCTTCCACCTAGTGAAAAAGTCTTTGACTTGCTCATTTGGCTTTTTCTTACACTTGAAGAGGTCGAAAATACTATTCTTCTGAGTGGTGGAACTGAACTGGTATAGAAACTGCTTGCATAGATCCTCCCAACAAGCTATGGACCCAATGGGTAACTAGCTGTACCAGAAAAATGCGGGACCTTCCAGTGTCCGTACGAAACACCAGAGCTTAGCGGCCTCCTACTGTGATGGAGTTCCCAGCATGGGCCCACACCTTGAAATAAAGTGGGCTAGATGCTGCAGCAGATCGCCCATCTCATTGAAAGGGGAGAAAGTAGGATTTCCAAAACCTGGGGGTGATGAAATATCATCCACCCATGCTCGATACGTTTTACCATCAAGAAGGATTTCCACCTGTCGAGTTTCAAGAGTCTTGAGTTGACCAATAAGAGCATCCATCGGATCATCTTGATGAGAATTTCTATCTTGGTGAGGGTCCCTAACCACCAATGCATTGGCAGGTTCTTCAATATGGTAATATGGTTGATTGGCTCATGGAGCGGCTGGTGGGACGACCTGAGGGACCGCTGGAGGAACCTGTAAAGCGATCGTTAGAGCTTGAGGAGTGGCTGGTAGAACCTGATCTGGGTCCTGAGGAAGGTTTCCACATAGTTAAAGTGGTCTTGGCGATGCATATTATTCTTGTTTTCCATAAAATCTGGCCTCTACCTGATCTAGATGCGCAGGGTTATCAAGATCGTCGGGGGGTACCTCATCGAGGGGGAGTTGTGCCTTCCCCTGTTGCCTCGGTTCATGGTTTCCATAATCTAGTCTTCATTCTGCCATGCATCCAGTGAGGAGATCATCAATAATCTTATTATTTTCAGTGAGTTGTTGATGTAACGTATCCTTTTTAGGATCATCATATATCTTATGCACTAATCCATATGGTTCGGGGGGTTTGATGGTCCCAACATTCTCTTTTCCATTGTTGGGGTCTCGACCGAGAGGCAATGACTCGTTGGGTTCTCCGAGGCCAAGTGTCAACCTTTGTTGGTGAGTGTGGACACCTGCAGGGTGTATTGGGTGTAGTGTTTCCCCAATGAGTTATTCATATTCTTCAGGCCTTGTGTTTATTCTACCTTTCGAGTATATCTCAAGGACGACCATGTTTACCGTGACGACGCCCCAAGGCATATCCTCGATATCACCAGGTGAACCAGGTTGGCGCAGGATAGGACTAAAATGAAGGGTAGCATACTGCCCCCAACCATGGATCCTTACATGTGGGGAATCCTCCTTAATAACTCTATGGAGCACTATAAAGCTCTGAATGCATCGTTTCTAGAGGTTCTGATGATAACTAGGCGACGCGGGGTACTGAGAAATAGGGAGTGCGGTCAACTCAACTAGGTGTCACTGCTGGCCAACATCGTCGAATTGTTCCCATATTATTGGTTAAGCTAACCATCAATGACAGATATGGAAATTCATCATCCCTAAGGTTCGGTGGAATAATATAACCTCATCCTGGGTTAGGGAATCTGGAATACTGAAGCTTACAGTTTCAATTAACCAAAACATCTCAGGTAAATGGTATTTTGTGAGAATCTCCCACAAACTTATCAGCTCTAACTTAGGGTCTAGCCCTTGGTTGCCTCATTCATCAACTAGGGGTGACTGAGGAAATAGTAGTGGCACTAACATGGACTGTTGCAGCAGTAGACTAGCTGGTGGAGAGTACGGTGTACGATCTGAAAAACCATTGCATCTTGGGTTATCATTTGGAGAATTCACCGGTTATATCACCAAATACTTGTAGGAAGGGGTTCTGACCACTACTTTCTGCATAGGAGGGGAGATCATTGGAGGTGAATCAGGCTTCCAATCATCATCGACCGATCCCCAGAACAATTATCCATGATCTATTGTCAAGGTATAGAATTATCCTCATGATGATAAGGATCATTTCACGGCAAGACCCTAGAAAGGATCCAAATCCTCCTCCTCCTATATGTATCTAAAAAGGGATTCTGGGATCTAAATCATCTCTCTTTTCAAGAGGAAAAATATGATATGCCTAGTTCCTACCCCAGAACCCAATACATAAGATTGGGGTGAGGGTTCCATCATCATCCCATGTTTCTTCTTTCTTGTTGATCTCTCTAGGGTTTCATCCCCTCTGCTTCTTTGCCTCCTTTTGGGTTCCATTCCCATTTCTTCCTCCTTTTTTCATGTTGAATTTTTCCTGCCTTTTGGATTTGTTGGGGGTTTTTTTGGTGTTATGGTTTTGATGAGATGGTTCTTTCTCAATGGATTGTTGTGTGAGTCTCTCTTCTCACCCCTCTCTGGCCTCCAAGACTACTAACCCTTCCAGGTCAGTCAGGTGTGATGTTTTGTAGGAGGTTTTGGGTGTGTGGTGTGTTATGGTGGTGGGTTCCCGATGATTCAGGCAAGGAGCATCTAGTTTGTGTGGAAATGTGGTGATGGAAAATGGTTGAGTTAGTGGTTTGGCAAGGTTGAGCACGGTGAAGGTGGTGTGACGACAGGATGTCCATCTGGTCATGATCTTCTTCAATGCAGGTTTCCTCGATTGTTCACTAGTCATTGTGGATTGTTTCATTCCTATTTCAGGAGTTCCATTTCATGGATTCTTGGAGGGTTCCGGTGGATGGTCACTGGCATTTTGTTACTCAGGGATGATGTTGAAGGGTGTGTCAGCGTGGCTACTTGAGGAGGCTCACTTTCTGAGTTCATATTTGTTCAGTTCCTTCCTATTTTCTCTTTCCTTGAGTTTGAGGTCTTCATGTTTGGTGTTTCTATTCTCTTGCGACATGAATGGAGATGATGATGTTACTATGATTTTGATGACGGTTTTTAGATATGTGAATTGATCAGGACTAGTGATGATGTTTTTTGATTGCTGAAATTCTAATTTTGGTATCTAGTGGTTGTTAGGACTTTGGAATGGGTGGGATTTGGTTTTTTATTTTATGTTGGACTATCTCTACTTGTAGTTTTTTTGGGTTCACACTTACCCCTTAAAAGTTTCATTTTAAAATAAAAAAATAGATGAATTTTTGTGGTGTATGGTTCTTCCTATGGTGGCATTGACCATCCCTTCTACCCTGAGATAGTTCTTCAGGGAAGGTTGGATCTTTTACATGGGTAGGACCTCTGCTTTGATGATCTGGGGTGTGAGGAGGACCTAGGAAGATGTCGAATGGAACATGTGAAGGACCTCCGTTGTTGGGAATGCTGAAGCAAAGAGGGCCTCCACTTGTTTTGGTGACTATGCGAGGAGGACCTTTGCATTGATAGCCTAAAATATGGGGAGAACCTCCATACTTGAGATAATGGTCATGAGGAGGACCTTCATGTCAAGGGTCAACAAGATGGAGAGGATCTCCACCTAGACTGATGATGGTAGTATAGGGAGGACCTCCATACTGAACATGTGAGTGGGGAGGACCTCCACTCTGGTTGGTGGTGGTATGGGGAGGGCCTCCATACTGAATTTACTCACCATAGATTGGTCCAAAATGACTTATGCTCGCACCGGTGACCAGATAAGTCAACCCATCCTGCCTAAGGGGCAGCTGGGATCTCAATTCTGATCGGGCGTAGCAGTGCCCTTGCTCTGTAGTGATAGGGAGATGATAAAACGTGTCATTTGTGGCTCGGGCCACTCATAGAAGATGATTCCCTCTGGAGGACATCCTTCTCATCCTGAACCAAGCATTTACGTTGAGTCAAACAAGCTAGTTCCAGCTATACAGGGGTATGAACCACTTAATCTTCGGTCTTCAGGACCGGCTGGTGGTGTTTTTGTGTCTTGGTGGGATCCCTCCTTGGGATTCCCATGGATGGAGTCACGGCCATGTAGACTCAGACACCTGTCAATTCATTGGCATAAGGTAATGAGTCATAATATCATTCTGGGGAGAGGCTCCCAAAAGGATTTAAGGTCAGAGTAGGGAGAAGCGGCTCCCTATTTGGCCCTTGGGGGTGGCGGTGGAGGTGGGGCACAGAAGCCTCCAAATCTTGATGGGCCATATCCCTCTTTGGGATGATCCCATCCTATTCGTATCATTGGACAAGAGTATCAATCACCCTACTTTGAATAAATTTGGAGGGTGAGATGGGGCATGGGTTCCCAGTAGCTGTAGTCGTCGGGGTTGTCGTAGAAGAGGTGAAGCCATGCGAGATTTCCGCACTTGTATTTCCCCTTCCCCAATGTCTGTGGGTGGGAGGTGATAGGTTTCCTACAGCTTTAGCTTGGGTCCTGTAAAACAAGAAGATTCATCTATCAGTACAGGTAACATTAAATCGATTCCCAATGTCCCAATGTCGTTAAGTCTTCCATGGATGGATATAAAGATCCACACTGACAATGCCACAGACCGAGATTCCCAATGATTAACTACCCCAAATCCTGGTGAGTTTAATGCTAGGCCCACTATTTTCTTGGTGGGACCCAGCACTGGATAGCTGGATATGGAGACACATTTATTTGTTGATGTCCTAAACACTACTAATCCTCATATTGAGGAGAATAATTTCACATTGGGTTCACCATTTTTATTTCCAACACTTTCTCTAGGGCATGCATCGTTTGTGAGGACGCACTGATCGTTGCCCTGCATTCCCACTTTCCAAAGGAGTGCGACATTCATTACTTATTTACAGATATTTTCTCCTTGATCTAAATGGTATGATGGGATGTATATATCTCCTTCCTTTTATTCCTCCCTGGAATTCATCTCCTAGTCTGGGTCTCCCTTAAATATTAAGACATTGTTTGTGAAACTATTCCTGGGGCCATATCTCTGTGGGTGTCGGTTAATTACACTACTTCTGTCAGGACCTTCTAAGGGGTCAAGTTAGGGAAGCAACTTTTGGTCATGAGAGTAGTCGTTTTGGGGCATCGCTGGTGTGTCTAGACACTAAAACACTAGTACACCTGGATTTTTCCTTATCATAGGGCTTCTCAAGGGAATGGAAGCCCGAGGAATCCCACATCAAATATGAAGAATTTTATATCAGAGTCATGTCTCCAAGGTTTTCCTAAGCTTCCCATGTTTAACATGGGGTATTCCGCAAGTTTTTTATATAGAGGAGATGGATTGGAATGATTGGAACACTGATGGGAGTGGATCAGATGAGTACATCCCTAATAGGGATCACCTAGAAAGTTTACCAGGTGGATGGGTCAAAACGCCCAATAAGGACGAACCCCATATGGTGTGTCCCACAAAAGGGGAAGTTTCACACCATGAAGACTAATTTGGATGGCATAAAGGGCATATCAGAGAGGATGTTGGATCCACACAAAGGAGACATAATGTTTTACCATTGGCTGAGATTGGACCATGAAAAAGGCTTCCTACGTACCATGTTTAGAAGATAGGGATCAAAACCCACAAAGTTAGAATGGGTGGGGCATGAAATTGGGGTGTACATAAAGGAAAATGACCCTGATATATGTTGGATCTTACACGTGGTTATCATCCCATATGAATGGAATGATTTTACTAGGAGGTGGCAGCCCGAGTAAAGTCAGGATGGACATGGATGAAGTGTCGAAGGATGGAATGAATGGGGATGGGACCGAAAACTAGTTTGAAGGTGACTGTATTGGGATTTAACCTCAAATGGGTTTCCTAAGTATCCCTGTGGTAGGGAATCAAAATCCACATAGTTCTGGGATGGGGTGATAAGTCACCTGAGGATACAACTCATGAGAATGGACACATGGATGGGGACCCAAAGGAAATGGAACCAACGGGTTAAGGCATGATCTTCCTGAGGCATAAAGACTAAAGGGAGATACCAAGATGGGATATGGGAGATGGGATTGAACCTCAGGGAGGATTCCTACATACCTTTATCAAAAGGGGGTAAAGATCAAAGTCCACGTAGCTCATGAATGGGGCAAAAAATCAGAGTGTACACAAAGGAGAGGAACCTAAAGATGTACTGAGGCTTACGAATGGTTAGAATCCCATCACAAGACGGACATTATTGGTTAGAATAGTATGGGTTTATTGTAAGGATTACGCATGGTTAGCTATCTGGTAACTGTTCTGACACCACAAAAGGGGCAGACCAAGGATGTGGGTCCCAAAAAAGGGGACACCGAAGTTTACCAATGTTTGGTGTTGAACCTTAAGGAAGATTCCTACCTACCCTATCTAAGACATAGGTATCAAAACCCACATAGTTCTAAAGTATAAAGTTTAATGTCATGTGGCATGAGGGTGAACTAACGTGAAGTGGTCGGGACTGATAGGTGATGATCTTGAACCTCGGGGAGGCTTCTTACATACCTTGCTCGAAAAGGGAAAAGATCAAAGTCCACTTAGTTAGATCAAGAGGTTCATGGGTATTACATATTGAGGTGTCCCATAGAGGATTCCATGGTCGATGATTACTCTAATATCATGTGATTCATGCTCGGTGTGAGAAACAAGAGGCAACAAAAGACCTGACAATCACGTTGCAAAAGTTGCGTCTATGAGGAGTGGAGCGGGGCTTATTCCAGGTTAGCATCCCACGAAAAGAAGATTGGTACTTACTCCAAGAGGGAAGCCCAAGGAGGATTTCCATATGTATGAGGAGGATATGTAAATCATACAAGTATAACCCTATTAAGTTGGGTAGGGGCTTACACAGAGGCTACCCAAGGTGAGTATGGAGACAAAGTGTAGAGGGAGAGGATTGAGAGGGAGTTGGTGCTCATCTCCTTCTTGGTCCTCTCGGGACTATCACTCATGTGGTGGTTATAGTTAAACATCATGTGTTGAGGACTTGGGTGATTGGAAGTTTAACGTCATGTATCTTTGATGATGAGGATTCACTCCTCACCCCTAGGACTTACATAAATGGTGTACTTTAACCCTCAGTGAAGGGAAGGCACCAACAATGCCATTGGTTAATGGGGTTGTGGAGTGATCCATTAGGGGTTCCACGTTAGCGTGGATATAAAAAGAATCAATATCTATTAGTGTGCCTATGAGAAGAATCACAATTCAGGGAAACTCCACATGAATCAATCCTCGAGGAACTTTGAAATTACTTTGTACAAGCCTAGAGGGCCGCACGAGGGAAGTATGTGCAAGATAGGGGTGTTGCGCATAAGAGGGGATCATATATAGTGTCTTAGGGTAAGGATGACACATGAAGAACATAAGTATGGGTGCGTGAAATACTGAAGGATTGCGTACAATATGAGGGGCTATGCAAAATATTGAAGGATTGCGTGCAAGATGAGGGGATGCATGCAAGAGGGAACATTGTGCGTAAGATTGGCATGACATAAGGAAAAACTTACGTACAAGAAGAATATTTTTCATGTATTTTCCTTGGAGTAAAAAAAAATTGGTGAGGTTCAAGACCCAGTGGTCCCACCCAAAGGAGGACCCCTGGGAGACCTGTCATGCAAGATCTAGTACCTTGAGGCCATGTATTTCACACAGTTTCAGAAGGGGTTATTGTTTTTAAACAGGAGCGACGGTTTGTCTTCCGGAATGGTCCCCGGGAATGAGGGGGTACATTTCTATTTATAAACAAAAACTTCAATAGTGGTGCGCAAGGCGGCCTATGCACAAGGGGAATTTGATGTCGCATTGGGAACGTAAGATCTTACACACAGTAGCTCTTCTTGCACGCCAGCCAAATTTATTTAGTGATTCTAACTTGGATATTTTTTGGAAGTTCGATGTGGAAGAATCCATTTGATGTCACATTAGGCATGCAAGATCTTGTGCGTAATTTTCAATCTTGTGCGAATACCTTAAATATTGCACGCACCTCAATTAGGTGTCTCGATATTGTCTGCTGATCCAAAGTATACCTTTGGTTTTCTCAAAAAATGTCAATTCATGGCCTTAACTGAAATTCAGCACCAGCATCCCCAGTCATGCTTAGCCTAAGATTTACTGTGGACATGATCCATGGACTCTATTATACATTATTCCAGTGGAATTATTCAAGATTAACCCTTGTATTACACTTATACCCACATAGATGGGCTGTATGGTTTATGTAATGTGAGCTGGATTGACCTTCTAAGGTCAAGAATTCCTTGATTCCTCTTGGATCCTGAATTACTATCTTTATGACTTGGACACTCTGATTTCACATTTGATCCTATTTATGATTACTTAGATAGGTACATTTTGGTTATACATGCTAGACCCTAACCTCTTGGAGGTTCCTTATTCAAATATTACCGACATGAGTCAGAGCAGGTATGGTTAGATAGGAATACCATGAGGAGTCTAATTCTGACATAATTATTATTTCATGAAAATTATTTGACTACTTATCTTTATATATGCACAATATCTCTTTTATACTCATGGACTATACTTGTATAGACGTTTTTGGTGGTGGCCTACTGATTATATCTCACACCTTGTTCAGGCCACCACTTGGTACCCAAACATACCTCATAGATATAGGTGGGGACAAGGTAAAGTGCTCGGTCTTGGAGGATTGATTGATTATTTCATGGGAGGGATCATGGGACTGAGCCTTGGATCATGATTCTATTGGAGATATCCTTTTTGGTATTTTTTCTTATTGATATACATGTATGTATGTATGTCAGAATTTCATATAGTTCTATTAATTAATCCTCATTTAATATATGATGGTGCTTTTATATTGATTATTATTATTGTTTATATGATTTACCTTCATTTCACTATGTGAAATTATTACTCTTCCACTATTTTTTCATTTATTATACTATTGTGCTTCTCTGATCATAAGGGTATAGTCTTCCCATTGTACTACATTGCACTGTCACTGCTAGTCGGTAAGCTTTGGAATACGGAGAGGCTCGCTTGAGGCCTTGTAACTAACCAAGTTTGGATACTTATGAGTGAACCTGGTATGGGATGTTATAGAGGGGTTTTCAGTGTTTTTTTTTTAAAAAAATTAACTCTGGTTTTTAAAAATTCCCACTAATGGATAATTGTTATTTTTATATTTTATTGGTGGTTTAACAAAACCACTAATAATAAGTATGATTTTTTTTCCTTATATATTTATTAGTGGTTCATAATATCACTACTAATAAACCACCTCTAACACTGTATATTCTTGTAGTGTTTTTTGTTTCATCTTATTAATATTTTTTGTATAAAAACAATTCTAAATCACATGATCCTTTAATTTCATTTGGAATCAAATATATATATATATATAACATTAAATAAACATTGTGTTAGATTAGGGTCTCTCAAAGAGACATCACGTGATATGCACTGCACTGTATTCTTATTATATAAATATTGTTTTTTGATGAGCCCGTGATTTCTTCCATCAACATAAAAAGGAATTAAATAATGATTGAAGTGTTGATGAAATTTACAGATCCCTTTGATGCCTGAAATATAGAAAACATTTATCAAATGTGATTAATTTTATTGATCCATGTCTCATAGTTTGATATATTAAAAACATATTATTGGTGGAATTACTTTGAGACTTTATATGTAGTAATGCGTTGAGTTTCCTGGGATATTTGGGGATGTGAGTATATATTTTTATATTTTTTTTATTTGTGAAATGGATGATGTTGTATTAATTATTCACTATGTGAAAACCACCTAATTTGGATCAATAATATTCTAACATCCACATTGTATTTAATTTTAGGTCCTTTCCCTAGTACGAGAGGACCGGGAAGGACACACCTCTGGTGTACCAGTTATCATGCCCACGGTAAACGCTGGGTAGCCAAGTGCGGAGCGGATAACTGCTGAAAGCATCTAAGTAGTAAGCCCACTCCAAGATGAGTGCTCTCCTATTCCTACTTCCCCAATTTTTTCCCATTCCTACACCTGGTGGTATCAAAATGCCGTTGTGGTAGCATATCTATCTTTCTCTCCAGGAAAATGGATCTCTCCAGAAAATATTTGAAGTTCAATCCTTTTTTTTCTATCCACTCGGACCCATCCACCTGACCAGCTTCTTGTATTCAAAGCGATTCGTGTATCGACTCCAATGATACTATTGTTCCCCCAGAAGATAGATTATTACGAGCGATACTAGGTATTCAAGAATCCACTTCAAAAGAAACTTGTCTAAAACTACCTATTGGTAGTAGAGGTCGAGTTATTGATGTGAGATAGATCCGGAAAATGAGGGCTTATAGTGACAATCCAGTAAAAATTTGTGTATATATTTCACATAAACGAAAAATAAAAGTTAGTGATAAAGTGGTTAGAAGACATGGAAATAAAGGTATCATTTCAAAAAATTTGTCTAGACAAGATATGACTTATTTTCAAGATGGAATAATGGCAAGTGCTTTTCCTTGTGTGGATCCTATTTCAATGGGAACTTGATTCATCGATCCTCCTACACGTTTTGTTTTTATTGCAATATCGGGACTCACTCCACTTATTGCTTGACGTAAAACAGAATTTCTTAGTCTCCCATTCATAAAGTAAAGTAAAAAGTATATAATTTTTTTTTTTAAATAAAACGAATATAAAAAAGAATTAAATGAATTATATTTGAATATTGATTAAGTTCAAAGATAGTTTCATTTTTTTTTAAAGTTACACATTACGAATTGCTTAGTCTCCCATTCATAAAGTAAAGTAAAATGTATAGAATTTTTTTTTTAATAAAATGAATAAAAAAAGAATTAAATGAATTATATTTGAATATTTATTCAATTCAAAGAGAGTTTCATTTTTTTTAAAGTTATAAAATACAGTTATTCTTTTAGTTATTCTTTTAGTTTATTCAAGAATTTTTAATTTACAGTTATATTATATTAATATATATTGTGTTTCCAAGGAGTGATATTGTGGTGAGTCATTAATACATGAAAACATACCATAGAAACAAACTTTATTATCTTATTTTTCTATTTAATTTACAAAAGGAATTAGCATATTTCATCCACAATTTCATATGAGAGTTCTAAAGGAGGAACCAATTATGCATATTATATACTCACCATTTCTTTTATTTATCATTTTCAGCTTTATAGGACCATGTTGGAGGTGGTGTTGGACCTTACTGGTTTGGTGTACATGGTGTTGGAGTTGGAGGATTTTTTATTTTCATTTTATTTTCAAATTGATTATGTTGGTATTATTTCCATGAAGTTTTTTTTGTTTGTGATTGTTTCATTTTTTTTTTGTGTGACACTTCTTAGATTTTTTTGGTGGGTGATATTTTCATATAGTTATGTTAAGGTATTGAGAACTATTGTTTTGTGATGTAGATAGATTTTTATATTAAAAATAAAATTGACTTCCATAAAGTGATTTTATATCCTTATTTTTAGTCTCCACCTGTAACCTTTTTGGGGTTGGATCATGAAAAAAAACTATTATTCATACTCTAACACCCTATTTTATACATACGAACTGGAGAGTAGGAAATGGAAATGAAAAAAGGAAACCAATGTTTTAACCATTTGGTAAACAATAAATTCAACTTGTTCTTTCATCAAATGATGGAATCAGGGTTCCTCCCAAAACATGAGAAACTACAATTCCATCATGATTTCATCACCCACTAGACATATATGCCCCTATCATCTACAACTGTCACACCTTCCCCTCTATTCTCTCACCACTATCGTCCTTCCCCATTTCCACCACCGCCACTCCCCTCTACACCTCCCACTCCATGCACAACCACCACTATTATGCCATGGTGCCATCGCACCCTACAACCACCATCGTGCCCCTACCACTTTGTCATTACACACCCCTCACTATCTCCCATGTCATCATACCTTCTATCTTCATTATCAATGTTACCCCATCACCATTTACCTCATCATTATCATGCACCCGTCCCCATAAACATCATCACCATCGGACCCACCGCCAAAATCCCCCCCCCCCCATAATCATCATCATTATCACCTCTATCACTCTCAATACACCATCACCATTTTCCACCCACTGTCATCATCACTATGTGCCACCACCATCGCTGCTATCATTTACCATCAATGTTACTCATGATCCTTCTAGTGTTGTCCATTTCCTGACTCAATGTTGGTGTTGTGATGCACAATTTTTGCCACAATCATCTATTTTCATAAGGGAAAACATGGAAAAATATAATTTTAATTTTTTATTCATATTTCAACATTTTTTTCAACAGGTTCACTTTCCTTTTCTTTTTGTACCATATTTTTTTAATTCTTTTTCCTTTTCCATTTTCCCTTTCCCTTTAATTGTAATTAACTTATATATACCAAATATATCCTAAACGTCTTCCAAACCTTCCATTAAACTAATTTCTTAGATTTTTAGTTTCATGGGTAATTCATTTTCCTTGAAGTAAAACTATTTTTGGAAATAAATAGAACACCTTGATTTTATGGCCATTTCATAAACTATCAATTGATCATGTAAGAAGACTATGTATGATGGGTAAGACATAGAAAGAGTTTAGAGTCATATTGTCCCTTTAAGTTATGATTTTCACTCATCAACTATATATAGTATTCACTCGTAAAAAAAGTCATATAGCGACCATAAAAAGTCGTCACTAAAGGCCTATAGTGGTCGCCCAATGACCGCCAAACGGTACAAACTTTTGGCTTGTCACTATTTCCAATAACATCTGTCATTTGGAGGATTCTATAGACCAAGTATGGGTCACCTATAGTGACTACCATTGGGAAATTTCTATAGCATGGATCAAGGTCACCTTTAGTAACTGCCATTTGGTGGTAGTTATAGTCTAAATCGGTCATCCCTATAGTGACTTCCATATGGTAGGTTCTATAATTTTTTTATTTTTTTAAAAAAATCACAATATAATTACAAAAAATACCATATTTAAAAAATAAAATAAATATTTCTGAAATATGTAAAATCATAGAACCATAAATCTCTTTGCCTAGTTATTTTTCATGCTCTACACCCATCATCAAATAAAACTTTATATGAGAAAATTTAATAAAATAATTAGTCCAGTAAAAAATATCACAAAAAACTAATTATTTAAATGAAATAAAAATATTTTAATTAACAATTAGTAAAACAGACCAAATTTATTTGATTTTGAAAATATATTAATAATTTCTAATCATTTTTTAAAATTTTAAACCATTTATTTGGTCTTTCCAAGGAGACTGCACATCTGATTAACATTTTTTTTACTCATACACACTAAAAATAATAAAAAGATAGTTTTTTATTTGATTTAAAGTCATTTAGAGGTTTTTTTATATTTATGTGAATGATAAATCCACATTTTGGTTTTTTATGACACAAAAAGTGTGTTTTTCATCATCCCAAACAAACAACACCTTTGATCGATGTATCATCTACTCGACCATTTCAAAATTTACTCTACGGTTTTTGTTGTATAATGTCACATCATTTGGAGGTTTTTTGGAAGTTTTTGACCCCCTGTGTGTTTTTAAAGGGCGTCAAACCTTTAAAAGATACATATTCAGTTGTTCTAGGTGGACCGCATGTCCGATTGACATGTCAAATCCTCGTACATATAAAAAATAATAATTAGATGGTTTTACTATGATTTAAAATCATTATGAGGTTGTTTTCTATGGATCTGATCGTTAAACATGCATTTTGGTGTTTTATGATAGTAAAATATGATTTCAGTACTCCTGGGAAAACTTCACCTCATTTTTACATTCAGTATTGTAACATCCCAAACTATTATGAGTAAAATTCCACTTTTGATTTAATTAAATGTCTTATTATATAATATGGTTATAAAAAACACATTCACTTATTTTTTTTTATATACAATTGGATTTTAATGACTATTAAGTATTTTTACTATTGATAATATAGTCATTGAACAATGATCACGTGATTAGTAGAAATCTAGAGTTCTAACAAATCCAATTGACACAGAAAAAGGAAGTGATGGCCTCAAACAGTAGTTTCGTACCCTATGAATCCCATTTATCAGAGCTTCTAAGGGAGATAGAATTTCTAGTATTTACCCTTGTCCAAGTCCAATATGGTATCCAACAACTTAATCATGAGTGAAACTATTTACAGTATAATTTCAAGCTCATCAAGATCACGACCCAAACCATGTTCACCAAACCACCCCATAAAAGTCCCACCATCACACACCTTACACTAAGGGAGTTTTATGGTGTATTAAAGGGATATGTATCAATACACTAATAATATGATTATATACATTATTTTATATAGAATAACTAATATATTTTCATCCTATTATTTTTACTTTGTAAATGATTTTTATTTTGATACAATAAAGCAAAAAATTGTATTTTTGGATAATATTCAAATTAAATTAATGGATTTATAAATTAATGGATTTATAAATTAATGGATTTTTAAAATAAATAATATTTTAATTAAATAATATTATTAAATAATTTTTATCAAATATAAATTATTATATAATTTTTATGAAGTCAAGTGTATTTTTTATTAAGGTTCGAACATTGTTATTATCAAAAACCCATCATTTTAAATAAATGTAGATCATTATTTTAAAATTTAAAATTCACAAATTTATAAAATCATTTAGATAAAATGAATATTATTTGTGGAATTATAATTTTAAAATTATCCAATGGTTAATTTTTCATAATTTTCTGAGATAGTTGATTTTTCGGGTAAAAATTAAATATCATATAAATATAATTTGTGTTTTATGACATCATAATGACCCAAATGTGATGTAATAAGTAATTTAAATGATATCCAAGACCAAATATATGTTTTAAAATTAAAATAATTTGATTTTAATTTGATTTTATTTATTTTATAAAGCCTTTATGAATCCTCCAAAATTTATGGTATATTTTAAGGTTTTAAAATAATTTCTTTAATACTGTGACTCATCTCTACATCACCAATGGTGATATTTTAATCATTTAAGCACTTGGAATTATAAAATAATGTAAATAAATCCCATTTGGAAGAAACCATGGGCAAAAACCATGTTATGGTTTGTGGTTTTCAATATTTTATTATGTATAGTCCAAAACCTAAATAATAAAGAAATCCCCCCCCCCTTTTACTATATAAACCCAACCAATATATAATTTATCTTCACTAAAATTAATTGGATGATGTAAATACTCTACCATACACTCTCTGTAGTCCTCTCAAAACACCCCCAAACTCTCAATAAGTCCTTCCCAGTCCTTTGGAGTCACACATTCTTGTAAGGGATCTTCCACTCTCCTATTTTATCAAGAACTCCTTTTAAGTTATGTCATTTTAATTTCCATTTTCTTATATTGTTATATGTTCTTATATATCCCCCTTAATTTCCATTTTATTTATAAATTATTATATACCCTTTTACTCTCATTTATCTCCCATATGAGCCTTTATATACACCCGTTTCCATGCCAAAATTTTGTAAGGGACCTTTCTCTCCTACTTTCAAATTCAAGAAACTTCTTTGAAATTAGTTATTTTAATTTCAAATGGTTATATTTTAATTCATTTATAATCATTATATTACTTTACATTTGATTTTATTTCAATTTTATATCATTTATCCTCCCACATTTGGACCCTTACCTAAGTCGTTACTATACTGAAATTCTGTAAGGGATCCTCACCTTCTCTTATTTATTCAAGTTTATTTATGAACTTATACAATATATTTCCATTTATTAATGTTGTTACACTTCCATTCATGTCCCTATTACTACCCATTTTATTTTTAAATGATTATGGATCCTTTTTTCTCTCATCAATAATTTTTATGAATTTTTATGTAACGTTGTTATGCTGCCGAAATTTCACCATGATTTTCCATGCCAAAAATATTATGTAGTGAATATCATACCCATTTTTCTATCAATGGTATTCACCTTTATGCACATATAATTATTGATTTTGGACTTAATTATATGTATTCTACACTCTTTAATTCTGTAATAAATTATGATGATGAATGAACCCATGTTGTATGATATATCTGACACACTTAAGCATGAGAATGAAATGAATATGATGGGTGCACCCAGATAGTGCTCCAATGAATTGGGTAATGTTTAGTATCATTATAAGTCATGTTGGGATAGGGAGTTAACCTGATTCATTTATGTGACTTTTTCTACCATGAGTTCTTGGTGGATTTAGTCATGACCTAAGTTTATGATGTAATGTTTTAAGTTGTTGCCACATTTCCCATGTTGCCTTTATGATTATAATGTTCATGTCTCATTGTTCATGTTTATGATTCCTATGCTTTTTGTGACCCATTGATATGTATATTGTCTAACATGTATCATATTCTTTATTTTATGCCTTTTTTCATTCCTTTGTTGTTCTTTATATCTCACCCCTTTCTTATGTTTATCCCCAGGTTATCCCATGTAGTTTTGTGTTTGTTGGAATATTATGATCATGTCAAGGAAGTATTTAATAATATTTTGTATCCCATGTTATAAGTTGTTATTTAATGTACCTAATTTCAAAATACAATATAATTCTAAATATTTTGGGTTGTATGAAGTGTACTTTTATCTAATAAAACATTTATTGATGTGAAATAAAGAGCAGGGTTGTTATAGTTAGTATCAGAGAAAAAGTTCCATTATGTTTTGGATTAGGATTAGAAAACTCGAGAGAAATCATTAGGGATAAGACTAAGTATAAGAAAAAATACCTAAATTTTGGTTATTATAGAGTAATTGGTTTATATATAAAATAAATCTCTATCAGGATATAACAAGTGGATGTGGTTCTGGTATATATGTATCTAGGAGTAACAACTCTGACAAGGTGTTTTAGGCCTAACTCAGGGTAACCCGGTACATGAAAACAGACCTTACTGGACACCTGGTATGACACTCTTGGGGGATATGCTTTGGTAAATTCATAATATCATTACAAACCATTATTAAGGGAATAAAAACAATACACATAAGAATATGTATTAGGAAATAGATCATGGATAACATAGATTGAATACTGGAAATTCATAAGTTAAGGAAATAAATGTAATTTATAATTTATACCTTTATTGTCATTGTATTATCCTTTATGTGTTTAATAGTTTAATATACTCATCCATAGTTTTCATTTTATTTTATCCAATGGCCATAAATAGGAGGAATCGGGTTAACAACTAATGTGAAGGGAAATGTGATGATTGTCACAATGAAATTTCCAACCCGATGGGAGCGGGAATTGCAAACTTTGTTACGATACTCTCTCAGATAACTCAAGTTATCAATAGAAACTTGGATCAAGAGGAGCGTACAAACCCCTATAAGAGAGAACAAGCTGCAATTGAGAGCTTCATGAGACAAAGGCCTCCTACTTTCAATGGATGATATGATCCCTTAATCACGAAACAATGGATTAACTACATTGAGAAGATCTTATCCATCCTTCACTATTCCGAACAAGAGAAGGTTGTACTAGTTGTTTATCATATGGAGGGAGAAGATGGTAAGTGGTGTACATTGATCAAAAATATGAATCCAGAGTAAGAGATCAAAGAGATGGAGTGGAAGGAATTCCAAAAAAAATCAGTAACTATTTTCCTTGCACCCTCCAACTTTAAATGGAAAAGGATTCCCTTTCCCTCAAGCAAAAGGATGATGAATTTATCAGGTCATACGAATCAAACTTCACAAGACTTTCATGATATGTGTAATGACCCAATGTTTTATCAATAGAAATTCCTTTCTTATAAAAATGTCATATATTCACATGAAATCACAACACAATGAACTACTAAGTACTATGTGACCTTTAAACATAAGTTTGTCACTTATGTGATTTGAATTTTGAAAAACAGTCATCTGTAACTATGATCAGAAAGTTATGTGGAGTCTCATATGACAAAATTAATTTTTGATGAATAGTAACATATACTTATGAATAGTAACATACCTTTATGAATAGTAATGAATATTAATTAATATAAAATCGGCCAAAAAATAGAAACTTCACCCATTAATGTATAAATACAATTTATACATCTTAAAATTGAAAAAAATGATCATAGTATAAGAATTGGTATTTTTGTATGTCAAAAATATTTTATTTACAATTTTATGATTAATTTAATAATTTAAAATAGAAATATATTTAGATAAAATGTGATCATAAATTGGTAATTTATTTTCTTATGGTTATAAGATAATTTTATGGGACCTTGATTAATTTTTCAAGGTGTTATAAGACAAGTTATAGTTCTAATGTTGTTTTTATTGAATAAATTATGATTTTATTTAAAATTAAATTAAAAATATTTAGAAAATTATTTTCAAAAAATGGAGTTCATTTTTTAATTCTACACATCGAAAAATGGTTAGGGTGAATTTTTAGGATTTTTCTAAAATACTTGAATTTTTTGTGAATAGTAAAAATACAGTTTTGAGTTTTCAATATGTTTAGTGACATCATAATGATGTATTAATTAATAAATAAAATCTAATTTTTTATAGTAAAATATGATATTATGTATCCCAAGTGGATAATAACATGGTCAAATACCATGGGAAAGACCATGGTATTTCAAAAAACACTAATGAGGTGTCCTTTGAAATTAATAAAAAACTCTCCCTCTTTTACTATAAATACCCACTCATTCCTTTATTTTCATTCATTCCATATCCATCATCCTAGAATATCTGGTGGTTTTACCTCCCTAGTAGTTCTTAAAAGGTGTAATCAAGCCCCAAAGGTATCAACCTTCATGTTTTAGGAGTTACTCCACAAGGTAATGGAATCTACCACCCTTCCCTTTTTCAAGATTTCATTTTTTTGTTATTCTTTTAATTTAAATTGGTTTATGTTGGGATATATCCTTTTATATCCCCCTTACTGTACATATTATGTAAGAATTATGTGAGACCCATTTTTTTCTCTCATCAAAATATTTTATTAAATTTCTAGCGACACTGTTAGGCTGTCGAATTTTCATAAGGGATCTCTAAACTTTTCATTTATTTTTAAGGTCATCTCTTTTCTTTTTCTTTCCTCATCTAATTTCATCCAAATGCTGTCATGAAACCAATACCTTACATATAATGGAATTTTTTCAGGATAAATGAATAATTCTCCATCATCTCTCCTTTCCCTTTCTTTTATAATAAAAGTGTAAACACCATCTGAGATGTGCTAATTTACCACATTCAAGGACAATGGGTTTTCAATTTCCATTATCGTATTCAATTATGGTCATTAAACCATTTTAATGGTTGAAACAGACCGTAATATATGTATTATTTCTCATCTATGATTATGGAATCTTTTTTTACTCATGGTTTTGATTTATAAAGCAAAATGAGTTCGTTGTGTTAAAAACCCACCAATTAACCCAAATGGTTATCATTAAATAATTTATATAACAATTCATCTTCATGCCAAGTAACCAAAGGGAATTTACAATCATGTAACCCCCTGTATTTTCACTAATAACATATAACTACAGTTCTTTACAACCATCCCCATTTTACATGATTCTCCAAACATGAATATAAGTGAACTGATCATTAAAACCAAGGAAACAAATGGACCCGAACAATGAAATTGAACCTCATAACCAATCAAAAATGTTATGAATGAACTCAAAAAGTTTTTAATAAATAATTTAAATATAGAAAAGGTTATGTAATTATTAATTAATGAACCTAATTTTATTATTCAGGTTGTTAATATCAAGTGGAGAATACCATCGGACTTAAGGTAATGAATCCTCTCTATTTCACTTTTATTCAAGAATGTTCTATATATTATTCCCTTTTTCATATAATTTATAATGTGGGGTATGATATATCACGTTAACCATACTTCCCTCATGATTTATAAAATATGATAAATCCCTTTATCTCTCATTAATAGCTCCTAATTACAACTGATACCATGCTAATATTCTGTAAGGGATTTTACCTGAACCGCCTTTATTCCTTCAAGTTTCTCCATCTTTCTTTTTATCCAAACTAATTTGTCCTTTATTTTTATGTAAAACTTATAAATACTGTTTATATACTCCAAAATCATGTTTCAAGATCCATCCCTCATTCTATTTCTGGGATATACATGTTTTTAAGTGATTCCTTCCTTAATTCTTCCCGATAAGCAAACATATTTTGAGGGAACATCCGGAATTCTTACCTGATTTCAAGTGCACTATATCTTCTATTTTAAGACACAATTTTGTTTATAAAATCATTCCTTTTATTGTTAAAACCTTCCTAGTTCACTTCTATTTTTTTATAAAGGATTTTTGCTTTTTTTATTTTAAAGACTCCATAGTATTTTCCTTAAAACTGATCAAAAATGTGTTAATGATAAAGTTTCATAAATACATTTATTACATGTTGTCACTTATACGTGAAATCACTCGCCAGGATACATTCCTACATTCCCTTATGAATTTCAATTTATATTTTATTTCCTTTATTTCATGGACACTTTTATGATATTCCCCTTTTGTTATGCTTTATGACATGATTATGTTACACAAGTCTTTCCATGGGTAACCCTTATGTTATGTAAGATTTATTATGTATGATTCTTTATGTGGAAAATATAATAATGAAAAGTAATATGGGTACTCCCAGATAGCACTCCAATGCATTGGGTAAAGTTAAGTCTCATGAGATGTTATGTGTGATGGTATTTGCGGTTAGCCTTGGCTTGTGATGCTATGTGAAATGATCTTGGTGGTTATCCTTGACTCATACTAAATTCATGATTTATGATGCTACCACATTATAATTATTCCATGTTTATATGATCCCATATTTATATTTTATGATTCCATATGTTCCATGCTTTTGTTATCATTATGTCATGTCTTCTAACCCATTTGTTAAAGCATTATTCTTATGTATACTCCCTTACTGGTATTTTTAGCTCATCCCTTTGTTCATGTGTTACCTAAGGTATCCTATGAATATGTATGGTCACAATGGAATATAGGAGGTCATTTTGGAGATTATATAAAAAGTTGATTTTATAATGTTTGATTATGTACCTAGTTTTCCAAGACACTAGACTTTACGATCCTTGGCTTGTACTCTAATGTATAATTATGATTAAAATCATGTAATGTTATATGTAAAAGTATAGGGTCACTATAGTTGGTATCAAAGGATGGTCTAGTTATTTTTTGAGATTAGTAATAGAGAACTTTAGTAAAAACATTAAGGATAAGACTATGTATAAGAAAACACCCCTCAATTCTGATAAGTATAGAGTAAGTGGTTCATCAAGAAAATACATCCTTGTTTCAATACAAATAGGTATATGCGGATTTGTCACAAATGTACCTCGGAGTGAAAACTCCAACAAGGAGTTTTGGGCTTGACCCGGGGTATCCTGGTACACGACAACGAGTCTTGCTGCACTCTTGGTTCGACACTCTCGGGGGATATGCCTTGGTAAATTCATTATATTGGTACAAAAAATTATTAATGGAATGAAAAATAATAATAAACCATATGAATATAAGTTAAGAAATAGATCAACGATAACCTGGATTGAAATATAGGGAATGATAAGTTAGGATATACTTCTCCTTCAAAAGTTTATCCCCTTATGTTCAAATTTTCTTTTTTTATGCTCAATAGATAAGTATTAAATCCCTCTAATTGTATATTATTTTTATTAGCTAATGGTGGGAAATAGAAGAACACGTTCCAACAATCAATGTGAAAGGGAATGTGAAGAATTCCCAAATGATATGCCATATATGATGGGAATGGGTGCTCAAAACTTTATGATAGTACTTGCTCAGTTGGATCAATTTATGAATAATAACTTGAATCATGTGGAATGCCCTCATCTTCTAAGGAATGAGAAAGTTTTCGTAGAATCCTTCATGCAGAAAAGGCCTCCCATGTTTAGCGGATCTTCTGATACCCTCCTCGCAGAACAGTGGATTAACTCCATTGAAAATATTTTCTCCATCCTCTAGTGCTTGTAAGAAGAGAAAATTGTACTTGTAGTTTATCGTTTTGATGGGTAAGTTGATCAGTAGTGGACACTGATCAATAATTAAAAGTCCCAAGAGGAAATTGATTCCATGGATTGGGAGGAATTCAAGAGGATGTTTTTCAATAAATATTTTCCTTGAACCCACTGTCTGAAGATGGAAAAAGAGTTCATGGGTCTCAAGAAGAAGGAAGATGATTCCATTAGGGGGTATAAAGCAAAATTTACAAGGCTTGGAAGGTATGCCTCTAGATTTTTCATGAACACCGAAAGTAAGGTGGATTGATTATTTAATAGACTAAAGCCAAGTCTACAAAAAATATTGAAGATTAGAGACTTCAACGGTTATGAGGAGATTATTCATTGTTCCCCTAAGGTTGAAATGGAAATTGGAGACTCTCAGTGGTCTCGTGGGCCCAATGAAAAGAAGAAAAAAATGGATAACAACATGGGTGGTTCAACAAACAAATCTCATGATGGAAAGAAACACAAATATAATTCTTGTAAAAGTTGTGGGAAGAAGTATCCTAAGAACTATCTAAAGGGAGCCAGGAATTGCTTCAAATGTAGAAAGCTGGGACATCTGGACAAGAACTGCCAAAGGGATATAAAAAATCCTGCTAATGTGGAAGAATAAAGGAAGGTTTAGATCAACTCTCAACCAGTGGTGCAGTGTTACAACTGCAAGGAGCATAGACATTATGAAAACAATTTCCATAATCTAAGGATTGTCAGAGGAAATCAACAAAAATCTCCAAGGAAACAAGGAAGGGCTTATTCTATCACAACGGCTGAGGTGGATCCGGACAACGATGTGGTGATAGGTATGCTAGTTATTCATTCAATAATATAGAATGTACTATTTGATTTTGGTTCTATGCATTCTTTCATATCTTGAAAGTTTAGTAGAACTATTCAAAAACCACCTAAAAATTTGGAAGATAAGTTATCTATGAGAAGAGAGAATGGGGAAATTATTACGTCCATGGTTTATAACTCCTCCCCAATTAATGTTTGTGGACTGAACCTCCCAAAAAATCTTATCATACTTTCTTTAGTGGAGTTTGATGATATCTTGGGCATGGATTGGCTAACTTTTTACAAAGCCAGCATCAACTATCAGGAAAGGGAGATCACTCTTCACATCCTGAAGCATCCTCCAATTATTTACAAGTGTAAGGAGGAAGATGAATCTTTTTTATAATCAGTGTATCAAGTGTGGATATTGCTTCCTTATTAGAAAGTATATCTATCCCAAATGATTGAGACAAATGAGATAATCATACTTGAATACATTCTCATTGTGAGGGATTACACTGATGTATTCCTTGAAGAGTTGTCTGGTCTTCCTCCTGACCAAGAGGTTGAGTTCTCAATTGAACTTATTCATGGATCTATTCCTTTATCAAAGACACCTTATATAATGGACACTATAGAGTTGTAATAGCTAAAGAATCGGTTATAGGAGAATCTAGAGAAGGGTTTTATATATCCAAGTGATTCACCATGGGGTATGCCAGTCCTCTTCATCAAGAAGAAGGATGGATCGGTGTGCCTTTGCGTTGATTATTGTGAGATCAATAAAATCATGATAAAGAACAAGTATCCCCTGCCACGGATATATGAATTGTTTGATCAGCTTCGTGGGGCTAGTTATTTTTCCAAGGTGGACCTTCGGTTGGGATATCACCAATTAATAGTGAGGAAGGAATATATTACCAAGACATCCTTTCAAACGAGGTATGGACACTATGAGTTCATAGTGATGCCCTTAGAACTCACTAATGCTCCATAAATTTTCATGGATTTAATGGATAGAGTCTTTAGAGATTACCTTGACAAATTTGTGTTAGTCTTTATTGGTGATATTTTGATATACTCCAAGAGAAACGAGGAACATGAGGAGCATTTGAATACTGTGTTAAAAACTTTACGAAGGGAGAAGTTGTATGCAAAGTAAAGTAAATGTGAGTTTTTGATGGAGGAAGTATCATTCTTGGGGCATGTTATCACCAGTAAAGGGATATTTGTGGATCCATCTAAAACAAATGTGATTGAAGAGTGGCCCAGGCCAACATCTATAACGGAGATCTGAAAGATTTTGGATCTAGATGGGTATTATTGATGATTTGTGAAGAACTTTTCATGATTTTCAAACCCAATGACCAATCTAACATAGAAGGGAGTAAAGTTTTTCTAGAACTAGGAATCTGAAGACTGTTTCAGGGAGTTGAAAAAGAGTCGAATCACTGCGCTAATACTCACACTTGCAGAAAGTGGATAACTCTTTGAGGTATACAGTGATGATTTAAAGAAGTTATTAGGTTGTGCTCTAATGAAAAATGATAAAGTGATAGCATATGCCTTAAAGGAATCTGAAAATCCATGAGTAAAACTATCCCATGCATGATCTGGAGTTGGTAGTTGTGATCTTTACATTGAAAGTCTGGCGGTATTATCTCTATGGGGAGAAGTGTGAGATATATACTAATCACAAGAGTCTCAAATATACATTCACACAAAAATAGATTAATATGTGCTAGAAAAGATGGATATAGCACATCAAGGATTATGACTACTCAATCCACTACCATCCCGATAAGTCAAATAAGGTGGTGGATGCTCTAAGTAGAATGGACCTTGTATCTTTATCAATGATGATAATTGAAAAGGATCTGATCTTCTTAGATTTGCTAAGGATGGACATGGGAATCATTAAGGGAGGAATATCATCAATACTTTCTCAAATTATTGCTCAACTATCTCTCATGGATAAAATAAAGGATGCTCAAAGAAAGGATGTGGAAATTACAAAAAGGGTGGAAGCTATAAAAAATGGGAAATACTCAGAGTTCATGGTTGATAAGGAAAGAGTTGTAAGATTTGGATCACGATTATGTGTACCATCCGATCCAGAGATAAAGAAGGATCTTTTGAATGATGCACATAGCTCGATATTCTCTATTCATCCAGGGAACACAAAGATGTATCGAGATCTCTGAGAGAACTTTTTTGTGGGACAATATGAAAAGGTAGATTTCTGAATATACATAAAAGTACCTATTATGTCAACAAGTGAAGGCTGAAAGACATAAGTTTGAGGGGATGATGTAGCAACTACCTATACCAACATGTAAGTGGGAGAACATCACCATGGACTTTGTCACAGGGCTTCCAAGGACATCCAGAGGAAACAATGTTGTATGGGTCATTGTGGATCATCTTACAAAGACAACTCACTTTATTGCAATTTGAGAGGACTTCTCATTGGATCATCTTGAACAGATTTACATCAAATAATTGGTAATGCTGAATGGAGTACCACTATCTATTTTATCTGATCATGATCCAAGATTCACCTAGAAGTTATGGAAAAATCTCCAACATGCTCTAAGCACTGAACTGAATTTCAGCACGACCTATCATCCTGAAACTGATGGCCAATATGAGTGAACTATTCATAAACTAGAAGATATGTTGAGAGAATGTTCTATGGACTTTAAAGGATTATGGGACCAACATATTCCACTGGTTGAATTATCCTACAATAGTAGTTTCCACTCAATCATACAAATGGAACCATATGAAGCCATTTATGGGAAAACATGTAGAACACCGTTGTATTGGGATGAAGTCAGTGAACGTAAGTTTTTAGGACCTGAAATGGTTGAATAAATGGTGGAGAAGTTTAAAACCATTCAGTAGCACATCAAGGCATCCCAAAGTCAACAAAATATTTATGAAAAAAACCGTCGATGAGACCTTCAGTTCAAAGTTAGAGACAAGGTATTTATACCCATATCTTCATGGAATAAGGTCATGAGGTTTGGTAAGAAATAAAAGTTAAGTCCCTGGTATATCGTCCCCTTTGAGATTCTTGATTGTATTGGGGTTGGTGCCTATTGACTGGTACTTCCACCTACCATGTCAAAAGTACATGATGTCTTTCATGTATCCCTCTTAAGGAAGTACATAACAAACTCTTCACATGTACTCTCTTCAGAGGTGGTACAGTTGGAGGATGATTTTTCTTACGAGGAGCAGCCATTGAAGATCTTGGATCGTAAAGATAAAGTTCTATGTAACAAGACTACTCACCTGGTCAAGGTACTATAGCGGAACCATAAGTACCAAGAGGAAACATGGGAATTGGAGGAATCAATGAAGGAAAACTACCCACACCTGTTTATTGCCTAGATTTTAAAATGAAATTTGGATGAAAAAATTTCTTAAGGGGGGAAAATATAATGACACAATGTTTTATCAATGGAAATTCCTTTCTTATAAAAATTTCATATAATCATATGAAATCACAACACAATAAACTACTAAGTACTATGTGACCTTTAAACATAATTTTTTCACTTATGTGATTTGAATTTCAAAAAACGGTCATCAAAAAATGGGATCAGTAAGTTATTTAGATTCTGATAAGAAAAACTTAATTTTTGATGAATAGTTACATACCCTTATGAATAGTAACATACCTTCATGAATAGTAATTAATAGAAAATTGGACAAAAAATAGAAACTTCACTCATGAATGTATAAATACAATTTATACATTATAAAAGTGAAAAAATGATCATAGTATAAGAATTGGTATTTTGTATGTAAAAAATATTTTATTTACAATTTTATGATTAATTTAATAATTTAAAATAGAAATTTATTTTCATAAAATGTAATCATAAATTGTTACTTTATTTTATTATGGTTATAATATAATTTTATGGGACCTTGATTAATTTTTCAAGGTGTTATAAAATGAGTTATAGTTTTAATGTTGTTTTTGTTGAATAAATTATTATTTTATTTAAAAATTAAATTAAAATTATTTAGAAAATTATTTTCAAAAAATTTAGTTCATTTTTGAATTATACACGTCGAAATATGTTTGGGTTTAATTTTTCGTATTTTTCTAAAATACTTGAATTTTTTGTGAATAGTAAAAATACAGTTTTGAGTTTTCGATATGTTTAATGACATCATAATGATATAATAATTAATAAAAAATGATGGTCGAAATATGTACAGTAAAATATGGTATGAGGTTTCCAAATTGGATAATACCATGGGAAAATACCATGGGAAAGCTCATGGTTTTGAAAAAACCACTAATGAGGTGTCCTTTGAAATTAATAAAAAAAACTCTCCCAATTTTACTATAAATACCCACTCTTTCATTAGTTTTATTTCATTACATATACATAATCCAAGAATATTTTGTGTTTTTACCTCCCTATGAGTCCTACCAAGGTTTCCTCAAGCCCCCAAGGTCCCAACCTTCAAGTTTTAGGAGTTACTCCACAAGGTAAGGGAATCTACCTCCCTTCTCTTTTTCAAGCTTTCATTTTTTTGTAATTCTTTTAATTTCAATTAGTTTATGTTGGGATATATCATTTCATATCACCCTTAATGTCCATATTATGTAATAATTATTAGATAACCTTTTTTTCTATCATCAAAATATTTTATGAAATTTTAAGCAACGTCGTTAGGCTGCTGAATTTTCATAAGGGATCTCTCAACTTTTCTTTTGTTTTTAAGATCATCTATTTTATTTTTATTTTCTCACCTCATTTCATCCAAATGTTGTGATGAATACAGTACCTTACATATAATTTAATTTTTTCATGATAAAGGAATAATTCTTCATCATCTCTTCATTCCCTTTCTTTTATACTAAAAGTAAAAACACCATCTTAGATGTGCTAATTTACCACATTCAAGGATAATGGGTTTTCAATTTTTGTTACCGTCTTCAATTATAGTCATGAAACCATTTTCATGGTTCAACCAGACCATAATACATGTATTATGTCTCATCTATGGTTATTTAATCTTTTTGTACTCATGGTTTTGATTTATAAAGCAAAATGAGTTCGTTGTGTTCAAAAAACCGCCAATTAACCCAAGCGGTTATCATTAAATAATTTATATAATGATTCATATTCACACCAAGTAACCAAATGGAATTTACGATCATGTAACCTCCTATATTTTCACTAATAACATATAACTAAAATTCTGGACAACCATCCCCATTTTACATGATTCTCCAAACATGAATATAAGTGAACGGATCATTAAAACCAAGGAAACAAATGGACCTGAACAATGAAATTGAACCTCATAAACAATCAAAAAGGTTATGAATGAACTCAAAAAGGTTTTAATAAATTATTTACATATATAAAATGGTATATAATTATTAATTAATTAACCTAATTTGATTATTCATGTCGTTAATATCAAGTGGAGAATACCATCGGACTTAAGTAAGGGATCGTCTCTATTTCACTTTTATTCAAGAATATTCTCTATGTTATTCCTTTTTTCGTATTATTACTAATGTTGGGTTATGATTTATCACCTTACCCATACTTACCTCTTGGTGTTTAAAAGATTATAAATCCATTTATCTCTCATTAATAACTCCTAATTACAACCGATACCATGCTGATATTCTGTAAGGGATTCTACCCAAACCGCCTTTATTCCTTCGAGTTGCTCCATATTTCTTTTTACCCAAATGAAGTTGTCCTTTATTTTTATGTAAAACTTCTACATACTTCATATATGATCCAAAATCATGTTTTTTGATCCATTCCTCATTATGTTTTTGGGATATACATTTTTTTAATTTATTCCCTCTTTAATTCTTCCCAATAAGCAAACCTATATTGAGGGAACATCCTAAATTTTTACCTGATTTCAAGTGAACTCTATATTATATTTTAATCCACCATTGTATTTATAAAATCATTCCTTTTATTTTGAAAACCTTCTTAGTTCACTCATGGTTTTTTATAAAGGATTTTTACTTTTTTTTATTTTAAAGGATCTATAGTATTTTTCTTAAAACTGCTCAAAAATGTTTTAATGATAAAGTTTTATAAATACATTTCTTACATGTTGTCAATTCTACTTGATATCACTCACCATGATACAAGGCAACGTTCCCTTATTAATGTCCATGTATATTTTAGTTCCTTTATTTCATGGAAACTTTTATGATATTCCCCTTTTGTTATGCTTTATGACATGATTATGTTACCCAATTCTTTCCATGGGTAACCCTTATGTTATGTAAGATTGATTATGTATGATTATTTATATGGAAAAAATATCCATGAAAATTTAGATGGGTGTGCCTATATAGAAATCCAATGCATTGGGTAAAATTAAGTCTCATGATATTTTATGTGTGACGGTCTTGGCAGTTAGCCTTGACTTGTTCTACTATGTGAAACAATCTTGGAGGTTAGCCTTGACTCATACTAAAGTCATGTTTTATGTTGCTTCTGCATTACTATGATTCCATGTTTATATGACACCATGTTTAAATGTTATTATTCCATATGTTCCATGCTTTTTTTATCATTATTTCATGTCTTCTAACCCATGTGCTAAAGCCTTATTCTTATGTATACTCCCTTACTGGGATTTTTAGCTCATCTCTTTGTTCATGTGTTCCCCAAGGTATCCTATGAATATGTATGAGCACAATGGAAGATAGGATCTCAATTTTTATTTTAAATAAAAAAAAATATAATGTTTGATTATGTACCTAGTCTTCCAAGTCACTAGACTTTACGATCCTTGGCTTGTACTCTAATGTATAATTATGCTTAAAATCATGTAATGTTATATGTAAAAGGATAGGGTCGCTATAATATGCCTTTAACTTTCTCATTACCCCAAAATGTAAGTTTTTCCACTTCTTTGGTAGGATAAAACCTAGTATATGAAAATACCTGGTGATCCATGACTTTTATAGCTATGAATAAATTGTTCAATGTTCCCTAAAAGTTAAAATAGAGATCAGTGAATATCAAGGGTATCATGGGGATAAGAATTCACAGTGGAGTTTAATTCTGGTGGTCTGATAGAGAGATCTAATAGTGTCAAGATATTTTAACATCCCACTTGTCAAAGGTATGGGAATAATCACCCTATAAATTGCCTAAAGGGAACAAAGAAATGTTTTAGGTGTGGGAAGGAAGGACACCTATATACAAATTACTGATAGGAGAAACCCATGAATGCAAAGGAGTAAATAAATGCTTCGTTCAACCCTTAACACATTTTCCATTGCTTCAACTGAAAGTAACCATGGAACTTTTCAAACCAATTCCCTAATCCAAGGGTTTTTTGGAGACAAACAACATCCTCCAAGGCATCAAGGGTGATATTTTTTCATCACTACTACCAAAGTGAATCTCGACAACGAAGTGGTGATAGGTACGCTAGTTATTCATTCAAGAATAGTGAATGTACTTTTTGATTTTGGTTCTATTCATTCCTTAATATAATGAAAGTTTAGTATAACTATCCAAACACCACCACAAATCATGGAAGTAGAAATTTTAGTGAAAATGTAAAATGGGTCAATTATTGAATCCCAAGTATATATTCCTCCCCTGCCAATGTTTGTGGGATGAACTTCCTAGTGAACCTTTTCATACTCCCTTTGGTGGAATTTGATGCAATTATGGGCATGGATTGACTTTCCCTATATAGAGCCAATATAAATTGATGTGAGGATGAAATCACTCTTCGTATGGCGAATCAACCACTGATTCTATACAAGTGTGAGGAAGAGGATGAGTCTTCTTTAGCATCATCATCTCAATCATGGATATTACTGACCTATGAGAAATATTATCTTTCTTAAATGATTGAGTATAAGGAAGGAACCATCCTTGAATACATTCCTATTTTGAGGGAATACGCTGATGTTTTTCCCAAGGAATTTCCTGGTCTTCCTCCTAGCCAAGAGGTCAAATTTTCAATCGAACTTATACCTAGGGTGTTTCCAATATCCAAGACTCCATATAGGATAGTTTTTTAATAACTTGATGAGATAAAGAAACAACTATAGTAGATTCTGGAAAAATATTTTATATTCCCAAGTGCTTCACCATGGGGTGCACCAGTCCTCTTCATCGAGAATAATGATGGGTCAATACTCCTTTTCATTGATTATCGTGAGCTCAACAAGATAACGATAATGAAAAAGTATACTTTTCCTCAGATATATGATTTTTTTGATCAACTACGTGGATAAAAATACTTCTCCAAGGTTGATCTGTAGTCTGGATATTACTAAGTTAGGGTGAAGAAGGAGGATATCCCCTAGACTGCTTTTTGTACAAGGTATGGGCACTATGAGTTCATAGTGATTCCATTCGGACTCACTAATTATCTAATAATCTTCATGGAATTGATGGATAGTGTCTTTAGAGATTACCTCAAAAAAATCAGTAGTCTTTATATTTGATATTCTAATATACTCCAAAAGTAAGGAGGATCATAAGGACCATTTGGACAATATGCTAAAGACCTTACGAAAGGAGAATCTTTATTCCAATTACAAAAAATGTGAGTTATGGTTGGAGGAAATATCTTTCTTGGGACACATCATCATAAGAAATGTGATATCTATATAACCTTCAAATATGGAAACAATTTAAGGATGGTCAAGGACAAAATATGTGATAGATATACATAGTTTACTTGGGTTAACGAGGTATTATCACCTATTTATGAGAAATTTCTCACAATTATCGAACCCTCTTACTAAGATAACTCGAATGGGAGTGAAATTTTCTTGGAATGGTGAATGTGAAGAAATCTTCAAGGAACTAAAAAGGAGTCTTATCACTGCCCTTATGAACACAATACCCAAAAGTGGAGAACTTTTCATAATATTCAATGATTTTTCAAGAAGGGATTTTGTTGTGTGCTAATGTAAAATGAAAAACTCAAAGCCTATGCTTCAAGGTAGCCAAAAGTTCACGAATAGAACTATCCAATGCATGATATAGAGTTGGATGCAGTGATATTTTCTTGGAAAATATGGTGGCATTATCTCTTTGGGGAGAAGTGTGAAATATATATAGATAATAAAATTATCAAATATATATTCACATAGAAAGAGATGAATATACGCCAACAACGATGGTTAGATCTAATCAAGGACTATGACTGATCAATTCATTACCATCATGGTAAATAGAATAAATTGGAGGATTATCTAAGTATAAAGTATCCAGTAATTTTATCATTGATGATAATTGAGAAGGATCCAATCTTCTTAAAATTTAAGATGGTGGACATGGGAATCATAAAGTAAGGAACGTCATTAATCCTTTCAAAATTGATTTCTCAAATTTATCTTCTTGAAAAGTTAAAGGATGCTCAAAAATATGATGTGGGAATTCAAAAGAAAGTAGAAAATATAAGAAATGGTAAATCCTTATAGTTAAATGTTAAAGAAGAAGTAATTGTGAGATTTGGGTCAAGAATATGTGTTCCATAAAATCCTGAGTTAAAGAAGGAACTATTGGAGGATGCACATAGTTTTAATTTCTCCATTTACCTAGGAAACATAAAGATGTATCAAGATCTCTAATATCTTTATTGGTGGGACAAAATGAAGAAGGAGATCTTTGAATATACATAAAAGTGTCTAGTATGCCAACAAGTGAAGGATAAAAGGTATAAGTCTAAGTGGATGATGAAACCATTACCTATACCAATATGTAAATAGGAAAACATCTTCATGGACTTTTTCACCCAAATTTTGAAAACATCCAAAGAAAATAATGATATATGGGTTTTTTTGGATCGTCTTACAAATACTTCACACTTCATTATGATTCGAGATAATTTCTCACATGATCAACTTTCACTGATATACATTAGAGAAGTCATGAGGCTTCATGGAGTACCATTATTGATTGTGTTCGATATAGATCCAATATTCACTAATCCTTTTTAGAAAAGGCTCCAGTATTCTCTAAACACTGAGTTGAACTTCATTATAGCTTATAACCCTCAAAATGATGGCCAATATAAGTGTGATATCCAAACACTTGATGACATGTTGAGATCATGCTCAATTGACTTCAAAGGAGGATGGGACCAACATCTTCCTCTGGTCGAGTTCTATTACAACAATAGTTTTCACTCAAGCATCCAAATAGCTCCCTATAAATCCCTTTATGGGAAGAGTTGTAGAACAATGGCATGTTGGGGTGAATTTGGGGAAAGAAAACTTCTAATTATTTAAATGGTTGAAGAAATGGTGGATAATGTTACGGAAATTCAGTAGCACGTCAAGGCTAATCAGATTCTACAGAAGAGCTATGATGATAATCATTGATGAGACATAGAGTTTGACTTTAGAGACATGGTATTCCTCCACATATCTCTATGGAATAAATTGGTGAGATTTGTGAATAAGGTAAATCTTAGTTCAAGATACATCAAACCATTTGAGATCCTTGATCACATAGAAGTAGTATCCTATCGACTAGAACTCTCACCAAACCAATATCAAATACATGATATATTCCATGTATCACTCTTAAGGAAGTAAATACCAAACCCCTCGCATGTACTCAATATATAGGTAGTACCATTTGAGAATGACCTTTCCTATGAGGAGTAGTAAGTTAAGATCTTAGATCATAGAGAAAACGTTTTATGAAATAAGACAATGAACTTCATCAAATGGTTGTGGAGAAACCAAAAGTTTTAAGAATAAATGTGGGAAACAGAGGAGGTGATGAAGCAGATCTAACCTCTTCTGTTTTAGTTTGGGAAAAGAAAATTTTGAGGGTGAAATTTCTAAAGGGGGGGAGATTGTAACGACCCAAACTATTGTGAATAAAACACCCATTTTATTTAATTAAATGTCTTATTATATAATATGGTTATAGAAAAAACATGAACTTATTTTGTTTTATTATATCCAATTGGATTTAAATGAACATTAAGGATCATTACTTTTGATAATATAGTCATTTAATAGTTATAACATGATTAATATAAATCTAGGGTTTTAACAAATCCAATTGACATAAACAAAAGAAGTGATGGCCTCAACCAAAAAAATCGTACCCTCTAAATCCCATTTATCAGAAATTTCAAGGGAGATGAAATTTATGTGATTTTCTATTGACCAATCCTAATCTGATATCCAACAACTTAATCATGAGAGAAACTATTTATGGGAGAATTTTAAGCTCATTGAGATCATAACTCAAACCACGTTCTCTGAACCACCCCCTGAAAGTTCCACCATTCCACACATTAATCTTAGGGTGTTTGATGGTGTATTAAAGGGATATGTATCAAGACTCTATAAAATATGATTATGTGTATTATTTTTTATATAATAATGAATATATTTTCATCATATGATTTTTACTTTATAAATGTTTTTTATTTTGATACAATAAAGCACAAATTGTATTTATTGTTAATATTCAAATTCAATTAATGAATTTATGAATTGAAGGATTTTTTAAATAAATAATATTTTAATTAAATAATTTTATTAAATAATTTGTATCAAATATAAATGATCATATAATTTTTATGAAGTTATATGTAATTTTTATAAGGGTTTGAAAACTGTTATTGTCAAAAACCCATCATTTTCAATAAATGTCAGCTATTATTTTAAAAGAAAAAATTAAAATATTTAGAAAATTATTTAGATAAAATTAATATTATTTTTGGAAGCATAATTTTTAAATTATCCAATAGTGAATTTTTCATAATTTTCTGAGACAGTCAAATTTTTGGGTAAAAATTAAATACCGTATAAATATACTTTGTGTTTTATGACATCATAATGACCCAAATATGATGTAATAATTAATATAAATGGTTTATATGAACAAATATATTTTTTTAATTTAAAATAATGTTATTTTAAGTTTATTTTATTTGTTTTATAAAGCCTTTGTGAATCCTACAAAACCTTTGATATATTTTAAGGTTTTAAAATCATTTCCTTAAGAGTGTGACTCACCACCACATCAACAATGGTAATATTTTAATAATTTAGGTCCTTATACTTATAAAATAATGTAAACAGCTCTAATTTGGAATAAACCATGGTAAAAAACCATGGTATGGTTTGTGGTTTTGGATATTTTATTATGTAGAGTACAAAACCTAAATAATAAATAAATCCTCCTCCTTTCCTATATAAACCCACCAAATCTCCCATTTATCTTCACTAAAACTCCTTAAAGTATGTACGTAATCTTACCTCCATTCTCTATAGTCCTCCTAAGTCATCCCCAAACTCTCAAGAATTCCTTCCCAAGCCTATGGAGTCACACATTCCAGTAAGGGATCTTCCACTCTCCTCTTTTATCAAGCACTCCTTTTATGTTAAGTTTTTTAATTCCTATTTTATTGTGTTTTGATATGTTATTACATAACCCAATTACTATAAATGTTATTTATAAATTATTAGATCCCCTTTCACTCTTATTTATCTCTCCTATGAGTCTTTATATACACCTGTTACTATGCCAAAATTTTATAAGGGGTCTTCCTCTCCTCCTTTCAAATTCAAGAAACTTATTTGAAATTATTTCTTGTAATTTAAAATGGTTATATTTTCATTTATTTATAATAATTAACTTACTATCCATTTTATGTTATTTTAATTATGTATCATTTATCCTCCCCCATTTGGACCCTCACCTAAGTCGTTATTATTCCGAAATTCCATATGGGGTCCTCATCTTCTCTTTTTTATTCAAGTTTCTTTATGAACTTATGCATTCTATTTACATTTACTAATGTTGAGTCTATAGGTTCCAGGCGCAGGGGAAGCATAGGATGGGTGTGTAACCAACTTTCTAAATTTCCATAATCGATGATTAATCCGGGATCAATACAAAGATGAATGCCAGTATCAACATAATTGAATCAAAGATAAAGACAAAGGAGAGAACCCAGAACTAAGAAGACAGGATCGACATATTTTGTTTATAATTAATTTAATTAAATTATAGAATTACCTCCAAGGTGATTCTTTCTTCTTTGATGCATCCGACCACAGGTTTGAGGTGAGGATTCGTTGCGATGTAGAATATAAGGATAGGAATCCTCTAACAGTGATCCACACATGCTCCATGTATCTTTGGACGTCCCTGTAGGAGTCTCTAGGTGCTGGCATGAAAGATCCCTATGTTTGTGATGTCCTCCTTCAATAACCTTGTGAATTGCTTCCAAATAGTTCTTCTTGATTTGGTGGATGAGGATCTCTCTCGTTCTTGATATCTTTCTTGGAGAGGTAAGAGTTCTCTAGGCTCAAGAGCTTTTCTCCAAGGATTTTGTTCACACAACGATTGGTTAACCGGTGGAATGACCCCTTTGCTTATATATATAATAATAACATAACTATGAATTTAATTCACTAGGTGATAATAAATAATTATCACATGTTTCATTACTTAATTTATTATTCCATGTGAAAACACCATGTCAAATAATAGTAGCAATCCTATTATTTCCATGACATGTGCTTAACAAATTTAATTCACCGGGTAATAATAAATAATTAGCACAGGTGTCCTTAATTAATTTATTATTCCATGTGAAATCCTCATGTCAAATAATAATATCAATGCTATTATTTTCATGACATGTTCTTAACTTGCATGTTATATTTAAATATTATTTAACAAAATAATATTTAACACTATATCGCATCGGACCTATAACATGGTCCACCAATCCTCCTCAATATTTAAGGGGCCTTAAATAATGACTATTTATTTATTAAATAAATATAACTGCATTATTATCTGATAAATAAATAAATATACCATCTGTAATATATTCTCTCAAATAATTAGCAAATAAATAAATGCGATCAGGCATACTTGAATAATTATGAAACCAAAACCGGGAATAATAATTATTCAACTTGTTAAATAAATAAATTATTTAACTGAGATACTGGCTACACTTAGTGTGTGACCCTCTAGGTCTCTTTCTCATTAGTATTTTGCGGGATTACCTAAAGTCCAAGATTATTGTCTAGTAATGGTTCAAGGAACTCAAGAGAAATAATTTGATGTCGAAATGACATGTCACCTCATATGAATGATTACCGTGTAATATAATCGCTTTGTACCGATATCTCCAATCAAGCGGGTTGCATTCAAGTGACACCTACCCATGTGCTTGATTTCTCATTCTTTGAAATCCTATAATTAAACTTGCCTAGAGAACACTATGGAAATGGATTTAGTTAGGCTATATCATTTCCATCAAAGGTCCTGAGATATATACTTTCGTAGAAGTGACAAATCCTTTCTCCCATTATTCATTAATGTAGTATTACTCGTGACACACACAACATATCCTACCTCATTGTGAATATCTATCATCACGGTTTTCATCAATACATATAAGTGAATGATTCATAATACCCATTAATAATAATCTTAATGTCTAAGGACCAATACACACACCCATATATAGGAACATAAAATGACACTTATGAATGTGGATTTTCTACTGGCGGGTCTTGTTATCATAATATCCTTATATATATTACCAAGGGTGCACACCATGAGAAGGTGCCTCAAAGTTTCATGAGTCCCTACCCTTGATAGACAATATCATTTGTGTCCCTTAAAATGATATCTTTCAGCCATATAACATATATTAAATAATAGTGTCATGGAACTTCCGGGTGCTCATCATAGCAGGGATCCACTATGACCTCTTAGTGCGACATCTATTCTTAGGATATTATTACATACTATGTTACATAGAAAAATAATAATTATGTGATAAGTATTTTATTAATATTAATCCAATGAATATTGGTTTATCATAAAGTACACAGAATTTGGTTTCTAGGGAACCAACTCCAACAGACTCCCACTTGAACTAGAGCCAATTTCTAACAACCTTCATTCTGCTAGCTCTCACATGATATTTATGAATCTGTTGAGATAGGATTTTAGTCAAGGTGTCTACCACGTTCTCTTTTGTGGACACTCTATTCACTAAAACTTCACCCCTTTGATAGAAATCCCTCAAGAGGTGATACTTTAGGATTATGTTCTTTTTTTTATGTGACCTTGGATCCTTTGAAAGAGCCACCGTTGTGGTATTATCTCAATAAAATGTAATGGGATCCTTACTAATATGTTCCACATCAAGATCCTGGAAAAAAAATTTAATGCAAGCAACTTCTTTGGCTACATTATAAGCCTCTATATATTCATACTCCACTGTAGAATTAGCAAAAATTGGATGCTTTGAACTCTTCCAGCTCACAGCTCCTCCATTGAGTTAGAAAATGTATCCTGATTGCAACTTAAGATCATTATGATCTATCTGAAAACTAGCATCATCATACCCTCTGATGACAAGCTCCTCATCTCCTCCATACACCAGGAACATATCCTTAGTTCTTCTCAGATACTTTAGGATAGTCTTGACAGTAGTCCAATATTGTTCTCTTGTATCTGCTTTATATCTTCCTACCATACTCAGTTCATAGGAAACATCAAGTTTGGTACATAACATGGAATACATGATAGATCATATTGTTAAATAATATAGAATCTTAATCATCCTATCTTTCTCATGTTGTTTCTGGGGACACATTTTCTTGGAAATATGTATACCATGTGACACTGGAACCAAACCCCTTTTGGATTTTTCCATACTAAATATCTTTAGTATCTAGTCAATGTATGTACTTTGACTTAGTCCAAGTATCTTCTTGGATCTATCATGAATGATCTTGATCCCTAGAATGTAGGATGCTTCACCTAAATCCTTCATGGGGAAGCAATTGTTCAACCAGTCCTTGACTAATTGCAATACTAGTATGTTGTTTCTAAAAAGAAATATGTCATCAACGTACACTACTAGGAGAAAGACTGCATTCCCATTAAACCGCTTGTAAACACATGGCTCACATTCATTCTTAATGAAACCAAATTATCTTATGGCTTCATCGAATCGAATGTTACATGACCTGGATGATTTCTTTAATCCATTAATGAATCTATACAACTTGCATACCCTTTTAACATCATCTGGTATCACAAAACCTTCTGGTTGTGTCACATAGACATCTTCCTGAAGGTTCCCACTAAGGAATGAAGTTTTGACATCCATCTGCCCAATCTTATTGTCATGGAAATCTATTATGGAAAGTATGATTCTTATGGATTTAAACATGGAAACTGGAAAAAAGGTTTCAGCATAGTCAAGTCATTAACACTGTTTAAAAACCTTATCCACTAGCCTTTATTTATAAGTACTAACTTGACCTTCTATTTCCAATTTCTTTTTGAATACCCATTTACACCCAAAATGATTTAAATCAATAGGCCCAACGACCAGAACCTAGACTTGGTTCTGATACATAGAATCCATCTCATAATTCATATCTTCTAGCCATCTTTCATCTTCTGATCTTTCTAATACTTCTCTATAGGAGATAGGTTCATCATTGTCCAACAATAATGAGTCACCATCCTCAGTTACAAGGAAACCATATCTCTCTTGTACTCTTATGCAGTACTTGTGTTTCAGGAACTACCTCTTCTATAGGGACCTGTGGAAATTGTTCCTGTACCAACTTCGGTGTATCTTGAGCATCAACTTCATCGAAGTCAATCTTTCTCCCACTATCCTTTTTGAGGATGTTATCCCTCTCAAGAGAGATGGTCTGTCTAGAAATAGTCACTTTCTTGTCTAAGGGGTTGTATAAGTAGTATCCCTTTGTTTCCTTTAGATACCCTATAAAGATACACTTTTTGCACTGGGGTGATAGTTTGTTACCTAAGAAAGCCTTAAAAAACACTTCACATCCCCATACACATGTGTTTGAGAAAGTGGGTTTCTTTCCACTCCATAGCTCAAAGGGAATCCCATTTTCCGCCTTAGTTGGTACATGGTTTAATATGTATGTCATAGTTTTCAATGCATATCCCCAAAAGGATCATGGAAGATCTGAATAAATCATCATTGACCTTACCATGTCCAACAAGGTACAGTTCCGCCTTTCACTAACACCATTCCATTGTGGTGTATAAGGTGGAGTAAGTTGAGATAGAATCCTAGACTCCTGTAAAAGGTTGGTGAATTCTTGGTTAAGATATTCACCACCTCGATCTGATCAAAGATTCTTTATCTTCTTACCAAGATGATTCTCTACTTCGTTCTTGAACTCCTTGAATTTATCAAAGGACTCAGACTTATACTTCATTAAGTAGACATAGCCATATCTACTCAAGTCATTAGTAAAAATAATAAAGTAAGAATATCCGCCACTTACTTCTACTCGAAATGGTCCACAAACATTAGTGTGTACCAATCCTATAACCTCCTTGGACCTTTCACCCAATCCACAAAATATTGGTTTAGTCATTTTCCCTTGTAAACAAGTGTGACATCTATCAAGTGGTTTTAGCTCGGAAGAGTCTAAATAACCATCTTGACAGAGCTTTGTCAAGATCTTCTCACTTACATAACCAAGGCGGTGATTCCACAATTGGGTGTTGTATGATTCATGCGAACTTGTTTTGTTATCAATTGCCAACACTTGGTTCTTGTAATTTAATACATACAGGCTGTTATTTAAATGTTCCATACCATAACATATGTTGTCCTTATAAAAGTAACAAAATTTATTTCTAAACTTGAAAATAAATCCATTTGTATCTAAAATCGATACAGAAATTATGTTCTTGGTAACACTAGGTACATAATAAAAACCATGTAAAACCAAAATCATTCTCATCGGAAATGTGAGGTGGTAGTCACCAATGGAAAGAGTATCCAGCCTCATACCATTGGCAGCTCATAGATCCACCTATCCTCTAGAAATTTTCCGAAATCTACTTGGTTTCTGCATTTGAATATAGGCGTGATCCCCACAAGATATATCTAATACCCAATGTGTATAAATGGAAAGATTTCACTCAATAACGAACACACCTTTGGATTTCCTTTTCCTCTGGGTGAAATTACTCTTCTAGTGGCCTGACTTGCCACATGAAAATCATACTGCCTCCTTTTCCTTTCCCTACTTCTGGATCTTCTTCTTCTTGGTCGGATGGCACTCAGAGGCTTTAAATTGTTTATAAATCTTAGGCCCCTTTTCCTTGTCCTTCCTATTCCTATTCACCATAAGAACTGTGGGTTTTTTATGCCCCATGTCCTTATCCACTTGGAAAATAAGGGTAAGAAGATCTGATAGACTCTTATCATTATTTCTCATATTATAATTCACAATAAAACTAGAGAAGGTCTTAGGAAATGATGGTAGTATGAGATCTGTACAAAAATCATCTAGGAATTTAATCCCTAAGATGTAAAGATTCTCAATGTTGCCAATAATCTTGACTACATGTGGTTTAACTGGCATAGAATCTCTATGCTTAATAGTGAAAAAAGTGTTAGAGATATCATACCTCTCATATCTTGCCTTCTTTTGATATAGATCCCAAAGGTGGGACATCATGCTATAAGTATCCATTTCCTCATATTGCTTCAAGATCTCATTGGTCATGGATGATAGCATGAGTCACTGAACATCTATAGCATCATTCAAATTTTTCTCATACATAGAGAGTTCCTCATTACTTGCCTCATTTCCAGGTGCAACTGGAAAAGGATCTTCCAGCATATAAAGTTTCCTCTCATGGAGAAGGATAACCCAAAGGCACCTTTTCCACTCTTGGAAATTAGTGTCGGTGAGAAGGTTTTTCTTATTGATTATGGATCTCAATTATATGTTTGATGTTATTTTGATTTTTGTTTCTACGAATTAATATGAATAGAGTTTTAGTAATTTATCTTGATAAATATAGAAAAATAAAGTAATTAACATCTATTAGTCTCCCATTATTTTTTCAAAACCCAATAGCCCTCACCATTGGCTTAGGAATATCCTATTTATTGGAAATTATAACATAAAGGATCCATATTTCCCTTATCATTTCCCCAACTAGGGTTGGTCAATCAATTTGAAAGGTTTTAGGTAGGCATTTAAAATTCCAACTACATTAACTCACAGCTCCTTGATCTATTGAGTGGACTCCCCAATCTTGAAATCCTTAATTTTGGATTTCCTTAACCTTTTCCTCTCAGTTACACCATGTCCTGCTAGGTCATTCAACCCTTGATGTAAACTAAGTTAAGTCAATCCAAAATATCAAATTATAATTCCCTGATAATTGAAAGCACCCCAACTAGGGTTGGTCAAGCACTTTGAACTATGGTTTTATTCAAACCAAAGTAATGGAAGTCTATACCGACTTAATATTTAATTGATGGATTTTATCCTTTATGCATAAATTACCAATTTATTATATTTTCACATGATTTTTAATGTTAAGTGGGATATAATTAAGTGATTAACCATGTATAGATAATATTTACTCATAATCTATTTTTATTTTAGTTCCATCTTGTGTGCTTGGTAGTTCATTAATTATGTGATCACGTCAAACTTCCATAATGAATAAACATTCAAATGAAAGAAATAAAATAAAGGTTGTGATCGTGAGCTTTATTATTGGTTAGTTTATCTAGAGGTTGATAAACTGACCCTAGCCTAGTGGAGAAACACCTTGAACCATTTTAAGATTCATGTTTACAGATTTCCTCCTATCCACCTTTGTATCTCCTTGGATTGGTTTTTCCTCAGCTCCTAACTTGAACCGCCTCCACTAGCTTGGGAGATCCATCAATTACATATGCTTTTAACTCACATGTAGGTGATGGGTAAAACGGGGTTTACATAAAATAAATTATGGGCACGCAGGCCCTACATATTAATGAGGAGAAGGCATGCAGTAAAACAATTTTAATTTAATAAATAAATTAAAAGGGAACCGATCACATACAAAGGTCTGGTCTAGCTCATGATCATTCACATACATGAAACGAATTACACATTTAATAAAAATAGAATTAAATTATTTAATTGTTATTATTAAGATAAATTATGCTCAAATCGATTAGTCATTATCTTTAATTAATAAATACTTTTTATCTTAATCCTTTTATGAATTTCCTTGAGATTGTCATCTATAACCTTATACATAACTTTTACCTTGAAAGAAACCCGGTGAATGCCTATCCAAAACTACCCATCATGTATTTATACTTGTATACACTTTATTCTTTGTGACATGTAGCATGCTCGCAGAATTATAATTGCAATACAACTCATACATGATGTGAAGATTTTTGAACATTACGCAGATGTTAATTAAACATTTATATATATATATATATATATCAAACACCTATCACATGTTGTGTCATAGCTTTATACCCACATGAAGGTACATGTCTCAAGGTTTACATAATATAATAATAAATTTTTAAATCTACGTAATATAGAAATAGTACACGATGTGTAGATATGACTACACGGTGTGTACCCTCCTCGTCGTTTATCTGAAGTACACACCTGGGGAAATGGCATGTGAGGTGTACTTCGTAAATCTTTAGAGTACACGGCATGTCCAGTGGGCAAAACACCATATAGACTCTGCCTTATATGGTCACCAACCAATCAAGCCATGTATGGGATACACGACTTGACCTTGACCCGAAGGGACTACACGTCGTTTCCATTGGGCCACATGGTGTGTAGTTTGGCTGACTGTGTGCTAGTCTTTCCTGGTCAACACATGATGTAAGGATTAACTATACTGCATGTCATTAATGCACATGGCTTGAGTAATTTACAAATTACTCCTGATGCATTGAATAAAAATACATGGCATGTGGATCAGACTACACGACATGTATTCCTGTGTTATCTAGAAAAAACTGGCAGTGCCTCCTAATGAGATCCTTGATTTAATTTTAATAATAAAATTAATCATTTCTGTTAAATCTGTGAGAAATGATAAGGGAGGAATAGATCTCTAAATTCATATTATAATAATGATTAAACATGAATTGAAAAAATAAATTATTAAATCATAAATTATCAAGGAATTATTTAAATAATTATAAATAAATATATGCTCCCTTGATACCACTTTTAGGTTCCGGGCGCAGCAGAAGCACAGGATGGGCGTATACCCAACTTTTCAAATTTCCATAATCAATGATTAATCTGGGATCAATACAAATATGAATGCTAGTATCCAAAAAATTGAATCAAAGATAAAGACAAATAAGAGAACCCAGAACCAAGAAGAGAGTATTGACATATTTTTTTTATAATTAATTAAATTAAATTATAGAATTACCTCCAAGGTGATTCTTTCTTCAATGATGTGTCTGACCACGGGTCTGAGGTGCGACTTCATTGCGATGTAGAATCCAAGGATAGGAATCCTTTAGTGGTGATTCACATGTGATCCATGTATCTCCAGACATCGCCGAAGGAGTCTATGGGTGCTAGCATGGAAGATCCTTGCACTTGCGATGCCCGCCTTCGATCGTCTTGAGAATCACTTCCAAAGCGTTCTCCTTGATCCAATGCAGGAGTATCTCTCTCATTCTTGAGAGCGTTCTTGGAGAGGGAAGAGTTCTCTAGGCTTGAGATCTTTTCTCCAAGGATGTTGTGCACACAACTATTGGTTATCCAATGAAATGACCCCTGCATTATACAGAGAATAATAACATAACGAGAAATTTCATTTACTAGGTAATAAAAAATAATTAGCATAGGTGTTTTTACTTAATTTATTATTCCATGTAAAAACCCCATGTAAAATAATAATAATAATGCTATTATTTCCATGACATGTACTTAATAAATCTAATTCACCTGATAATAATAAATAATTATCACAGGTTCTGTTACTTAATTTATTATTCCATGTGAAATCCCCATGTCAAATAATAATAGTAATGCTATTATTTCCAGGACATGTGCTTAACTTGTACATTATATTTAAATATTATTTAACCAAATAATATTTAATATTATTTCTCACCGAACATATAGCTTGGTCCTCCAATCCTCCTCAATATTTACTGAACCTTTAATAATGACTATTTATTTATTAAATAAATATAACTGCATTATTCACTAATAAATAAATAAATATTCCATCCAAAATATATTCTCCAGAATAACTAGCGACAAAATAAATTCAATCAGGTATACTTGAATAATTATTAAACCAAAACTGGGAATAATATTTATTAAACTTGTTAAATAAATAAATTATTTAACTGAGATACTTTCTACACTTAGTGTGTGACTCTCTAGGCCTCTTTCTTGTTGGCATTAGGCTGGTTTTCCTAAAGTCCAAGATTACTGTCTAGAAACGGGTCAAGATACCCAAGAGAATGAAGTTGATATCATAATGAAAATGCCACCTCATATTAATTCTTACCATATAATATAATCCCTTTGTACCGATATCTCCATTCAAGTGGGTTGCATTCAAGTGTCATCAACCCATGTGCTCTATTTCTCATTCTTTGACTTCTCATAATTGATCTTTTCTAGAGAACACCATGGCCATGGATTTAGTTAGGCTATATCATTTCCATCAAAAGGGCTGAGATATCTACATCAATAGAAGTGACAAATCCTTTCTCGCATTATTCATTAATTCAATATTACTCGTGATTCACCCAATATATCCTACCTCACCGCGAACATCTGTCATCACAGTTTTCATCAATACATCTAAGTGTGTGTGTCATAATACCCATTAATAATAATCTTAAAGTATAAGGACCAATACACACATCTGTGGATAGGAACATCCAATGACACTTAAGAATGTGTATTTTCTGCTAGCAGGTCTTGTTCTCATGATATCTTCCTAGATATTACCAAGGGCATACACCATGAGAAGGTGCCTCAAAGTTTCATGAGTCCCCACCCTTGATAGCCTATATCATTTGTGTCCCTTAAAATTATATCATCCAGCCATAAAATATATATTCAAGAATAGTGTCATGGCACTTTTGAGTTCTTTTCATAGCAGAGATCATCTATGACCTTTTAGTGTGACAGTTATTCTTAGGACATTATCATATACTATGTTACGCAGAAGAAAAATCATGATGTGATAAGGAGTTTATTAATATTCATCCAATAAATATAGGTTTTTCACAAAGTACAAAGAAGTTGGTTTCTAGGGAACAAACTCCAACATGGACATGTCCTCCCATGTCCCTATTACTTCCCATTTTATGTTTAAAAGATTAGAGACCCCTTTCTCTCTCATCAACCATTTTAATTAATTTTTATGTAACAGTCGTTATGCTGCCAAAATTTCACCATGATTTTACATGCCAAAACAATTTTGTAGTGAATAACATACCCATTTTTCTATCAAGGTTATTCACCTTTATAAACATATACTTATTGATTGGGTACTTACTTATATGTATTCCACACTCCTTAATTATGGAATAAATTATGATGAAGAATGAACCCATGTTGTGTGATCTATGTGGCACACTTAAGCATGATAATGAAATGAATATGTTGGGTGCACCCAAATAGCACTCCAATGCATTGGGTAATGTTTCGTATCATGATATGTCATGTTGGGATAGGAAGTGAACCTGATTCATTTATGGAAATTTTTCCACCATGAGGTCTTTTCATATTTATTCATGACCTAATTTTATGATGTAATGTTTAAATTTTTTGCCACATTTCTCATGTTTCCTCTATGATTATCATGTTATACTATGTCTCATTATTCATGTTTATGATTCCGACTATTTTTATGCCTCGTTGATATTCCTATTGTCTAACATGTGTCATATTATTCATGTTATGCCTTATTTATTCCTTTTCCAAGATTTATAGCTCACCCATTTCTTATTTCTGTCCTTAGGTTATCCCATGCAGTTTTAAGTTTTTTGGAATATTATGATCATTTCAAGGAAGTGTTCAATAATTTTTTTTATCCCATATTATAAGTTTTTATATAACGTACCTAATTCCCAAAGATGCTAGACTTCTCAATCTTTTAGGTTGTATTAAGTGTACTTTTATATAATAAAACATGTATTTTTGTGAAATAAAGAGAATGTTTATTATACATCTACTAAAACATTTTACAATTCACTCTATGGTTGTTTTTGTCTCATTTCACAGTATTCAAATGTCGTTTGGCTGGTATTGACCCTCGAACACACCTTTTTAAAGGGTTTCAAACCTTTAAAACCTACATATTCGATTGTTCCAGGCATACCGAACATCTGATTGACATTTCCTCTACTCGTAAATGTTATGAAAAATAATAATATGGTTTATTTTTTATTTCAAGTAATTTAAAGGTCATTTTCTATTGATTTGGCCATTAAACGCATGTTTTGGTGTTTTAGGACACTAAAAGTGCATTTTTTGTCATCCTGAGAAAAGAAAACATACAATTTATGTATCGTCTGCTCGAACATTTTACAATTAACTCTATGGTTATTTTCATCTGATTTCATTTCATTCTTAGTTCTTTCGGTTTGTTTTGACACCCCCCTCCCCCCCGCATGTTTTTAAAGGGCATTAAACCTTTAAAAACCACATATTCAGTCGTTCCAGGTAATTCGCACATCCGATTGGAATTTCAAATCCTCATAAACATAAAAAATAATAATAATATGGTTTACCTATGATTTAAAGTCATTACATGATTGTTTTCTATGGATATAACCATTAAACGAGCATTTTGGTGTTTTATGGCGACACTAAAATTGTGTTTTTGGCCCTCCTAGGAAAAAAATACCTTAGATTGATGTTCCATCTACTTTAACATTTCTCAATTAAATCTATGGTTGTTTTTATCTCATTTAATGGCATTCGGATGTCGTTCAGTTGGTTTTGACCCACTTGTGCATTTTTTGAAAGGGTGCCAAACATTTAAAAACTGCATATTTGGTCGTTTCATGAAGACCATACATATGATTGACATGAAGTCTATTAATACACATCAAAAATAATAATAAGACGTTTTTTCTATGATTTCAAGAAATTTCAAGGTTTTTTTCTATATATTTGATTGTAAAACTCATGTTTTGGTGTTTTATGACACTAAAAATGTATTTTTCATCATCTCGAGAAAATGGAACCTCGGATTGACACACCATCTACTTGACCATTTAAAAATTCACTCTATGGTTATTATTTTCTGATTTCACATCATTCAGAGTTCATTAGGTTGGTTTTTTCCCATGCGTGTTTTTAAAGGGCGTCAAACCTTTAAAAACTGCATATTCGATTGTTCTGAGAAAACTACATGTCTGATTGATGTTTTGTCTCCTCATACACAAAAAATATAATAATAATACATTTTTCCTATGATTTCACATAATTTTGATGTTTTTTCTATAGATCTGGCCATTAAACGTGTGTTTTGGTGTTTTTGACACTAAAAGTGTGTTTGCGGTCCTCTCGGGCAAACACCACCTCGGACTGACATTCTGTATGCTCAAACATTTCACAATTCACTATATGATTTTTTTTAAACTAATTTCACAACATTTTGATTCCATTTGGTTGGTTTTTACCCCTAGACGCACCTTTTTAAAGGACATCAAGCCTTTAAAAACTACATATTCAGTCATTCCGCGCAGACCACATGTTCGATTGACATTTCGTCTACTCATACGCATCATGAATAATAATAATATAGTTTTACTATGATTTCAATTCATTATAAGGTCATATTTTTAATGTCCCAAAAATTCAATTCAATTTTTTTTAATAATATGGGATTATTTCGAGACCAGATGTTCAGACGGAACCTAATTCTGAGGCCTGGTGAGCTTGGAATAGAATTTTGAAATTTTTTAAGTTCATTTAACTAAATGTACCAGTGGGTTTTTCTAACTTTTAAACCAGTTCTCAGATCAAAAATATGAGGGCACCGTTGAACTCATAGCGTCGGGATTTTCCTAGAAAGGACCTAACTTCGACTAGCGAGGTCCGACCAAAAAAGTTAGTTTTCGGACTTTCGGGGGAAAAATAAAAATAACTTAAAAAGTTATTTTTTTTGTTTCCTTCACTATTGAGCAGTGACACATCTGCACTACAGCATGATGATGAGGCGATGAAGAGTTGCATTAAATGGATCCCTTTTATGGATCTTAATGTACAGTGTAATGACCCATTAAATGAAGCATAATAGATACGTTGTTTCATAAATGAAACAGCGTAACGACGTGACGATGCAGCATAACCAAAACACTACAACATGTTTTTCTTTTAATGGGTTAACACATTGGAGAGATGGGGATAAAAACTTGGAAACTCCTCTAACGAATTTACGATGATAATTCTCTCTAACGGCGAATTCCGAAGAATTAGGAAAAGCGACGATGACACCTTGAAGAACGGATCTGGGGCTGACAAACGACGAATGCCAATGGCTTCAAATAGATCATGAACCCCCTAAGATGGATTGCCATCAGTGAAAATCCTTTCCTCTGATCAAATATTCTCCAGGTAGGGGTTGATTTGACTTGAATTTCTTTTCCCATTCTTCATTCTAAAAGGATGAATGCAGATCAACCCACGAATAGGTTGATCCACTGATCACTTTTTCTTGTGGGAGGGTGCCTTTTTATTGGGATTATTTTATCGGAATTAATTATTTTCTTGATAGAACTTCAATCACAAATCTCCCCATGTTTAAACTCTAATGTGGAGGGTGTGGGCCGACATGAACAAGGTCTGAGCCCCTCTGTCTTGTGCGTTCTTCATGGTCAAACCTTTGAAACGACGTCAAGAATGTTTTAAGGCCTTAGTAGGGAAGGAGGCACTCCATAGAGGCCGAAAGCGCATACGGAACGAAGAACGGACCACCGGAGCAGACCTGGTGGTCCGCATAAGGCGCCACCGGCACCCCGATGGCTGCGAGCGAGTGGCGGCACGCTACAACAGCATGCTGGGGGCGGCAGCCGCAATGAAGCAGCTAGAAGATAAGAGACACGGCCCCTCGGTCGCATCGGTGGGCTACCCGCGCCACGCGGGCCACGATTCTTCACCGACACGCAGTCCAGCGAACACATGTGGGGAATGAAAAACGGCTGGCTTAGCTGGCTGCGACACTCCGAACCGGATGCCATTAGGCGTTTGGGCTGATGGAGGTCGGCCCACCGGTTCTATGGCGGGACAGATGATATTGGGTCGACAGATGAAACCGAGTTTCCAGGTGACCCAGTGGGCTGGACCCCCGGCCGTACTATGTAGGGACCAGCAAGGCCCAGTGAGCTTGGCCTGTTGGCTGGGCCGCCGAGCGGCCTGAGATGGGAACAAATCGGACCACCAGTTGCAGGTCGGGCTGGATGAGACCGGGTCATCGGGCGACCTGGCGGGTTGGACCCCTGGTCAAACCGGGCCGGGTCCAGCAAGGCCCAGTGGGACTGGCCCGTTGGTCGGGCCGGACCGAGCCATCCCAGACCCGAACTGGGTCAGTTCGGGTCAGTCGAACCAAATTGGGGCATGTGGGGCCCCTATTCCAGGTTGTTCGAGTCAGTCAGATTGGGTTAGACTAGGCCTGGATGCAACAGGCCCCTGTTTACTAAAAAGTCAATATCTCTCAAACTGGGTGTCCGATTGATGAGTCGTTTATGGCGTTGGAACCCTCGCAGCGAGGAAGATATTTTAGAATAATATAATAAGGCTTTAATGGAACTTGTAATGCAACAAATGGATTGAGGATTGGTTTCTCCCTGAATCAAGCGCACTACGTGCAGAGATCTTATGGATGACTAAGACCCAAAGACTGCTGACAAGAAACCCTCTGTGAATCAACTACGATGGTCCAGTGGGAAGAATATTTGTGTGACTCGGAAGGCCCACGATGGGGAGTGGCTCTATGTGACCTGGTAGACCCGTGGTACTCATCGGGGAGAAGTACCTCAATACGATGGCCAAATTGGGGAGCAGTTCTGTGTGACCCGGCAGGCCCACAGTGGGGAGAAGCTCTGTGTGACCCAGCATACCCACGGTACTCATTAGGGATGAGTACCACAGCAGTCCAAGACTAGTGGGAAGCAACTGTATGTAACCTGACAGACCCATGGTGGGGAGCGAATCTGTGTGACCCAGCATACCCAGGGTACTCATCAGGGAGGAGTACCCCAGCAGCTCAAGGTGTTCGGTGATATGACTAATGGTCTTACTTTCCTACTTTAGATTATACCTGTGTGAGTTTTCTTACTTCATGATCATGCTTTTTGGTTTGCTTTGAGGATTTATTTGTGGTATTTCCATTGTGGTTTGGTGTCCCTAGTGAGTATTTTGTTACTCACCCCTACACGGGCTTCACCAGCACATGTTTTTTCTGGTGCAGACGATTGCCGCCTTGAAGGAGGACTTAGTGGCCTAGGACCAGGAGGGGCATACTTCTACAGCTTCTAGCAGTTAGTCTACATTTACCCATCATGTGGGGTTTTCAGAGGATGGATTTTTAGAGATATTCTGTCCTTTCCTGTTTTCTATTTTTCTTTTTTTGGGTTTATATTCTGTCCCATTTGACCTAAAACTTGTACTTTTACTCAGTGGTTGTTTAGTGGCATGCATGTTTAACCTTTCTATTTTTGGGACGTGGTTGTGTGTGTGTGCATACAGTTACTCTTTAAAATGTCTCCCATTTGTTGGTTGACACCTTCGATGCTAGTCGCCAACCCCTAGACTTTGGGAGGCGGTCTTGGGGGAGTCATGGCATGGGCCTAGGGGGATGTGTCATGACAAAGTGGTATCATAGGTAGTTGATTGTACCTCAAATACTAGGAGTCTATTGTTTTTCTTTTAAGCAACAGTGTTAAATGTTTCAAGTTTGAATTTCAGATTCGAGGAGTCCAGTTTTGGTGCGGTGGCTGATGTATCCATACACCAGGACCTTGAATTATGATTTTTGGCTCTATATATAAAAACACTTATTGCATGAATCATATAGGAATTGAGTGTTTTCTCATGTTCTTCTTTCCTGAATGGCCTGAAGGCCTTCTTTTTTATTGATTTTTGATAACCCCCCTTTCAAGGTAACCTCGTGTTCTTCTTGAATTAGAGTCATCTCACCATGTATAACCTATTGACTATGGTACATATTGATCTATATCAGGATGCCTCCACAGAGACAGCCATCTAGGATTCTGATATGTGGTCATGAGGACAGACCGCCTAGTGACGAGGTGTCAGTTCAGGGACCTGTACTATATATGGCCCCGTCAGGTGGTGCACTAGTGTTACCACCACCTGTTGATTAGCGGTTACTACCAACGTTACCAGTGGAGGATACACGTAGGATCAGTTCCTTGCACGAGTTCCATAGACAGATAACTCCCAGGTTCAGGGGAGAGATATATCCTCAGGCTGATAAGGATCGGATGGAGGCAGTTACGTGGGTCTTCCACTTAGTGAGGATGCCACTTGACCATATGACGATCTTAGCCACGATCCTTCTTTAGGGATCAGTATAGAGATGGTGTATTTTGACCATTCAGACTCATGATGAGGCGACCCTCTCCTATTCTGCCTTCGAGCTACTCTTCTGGGAGTAGTTCTTCCCCCACGACCTTGTTCTCAGTGTGCATACAGGAGCTTCTTCACCTACAGCAGGGTAGCATGTCAGTGGCTAAGTATTCTGCGAGGTTTACAGACCTCTCCTTTTACTCTACGGACATGGTGTGGGACCCTTTCTTTAGGGCCTGGACCTTTGAGAAGAGACTCTGATGGGAGATCAGGGAATCTATGATTTCCCTCAGCATCCCCACTTAGGATGGAGTGATATAGTGAGCTCTTCTAGTAGAGAGCTTCCTCACAGAGTGGGCATCGATGGTGGGAGCCACCACCGGGCGACAGGTGGCTGAGTCATCCATGGAGGGAAGGCGATAGATTACACAAAGGTCCAAGTGGGCAAGATCATTTAAAGGGTGACCCCAAGACACCGGATCAGTGGTGCGAGGCCACCAGGGCAGTGGGGGTTAGTAGAGGAATAGGTCGTGCTTATCATATGGCGGGAAGGGACACATTGCTCGCAACTGCCCGACCCAATGCACAGAAAATCAACATACGATAGAGAGACCACCAAAGTAGAGGAAGAGGTTTGAGAGAGGAGGTCTTCAGGGTGGAGAACGTGATGGGGGAGTAGGTCGAGCAACAGGTGGTGGGTGACAGTTTGAGGTACTACCCCCACCACCCCTAGGTGGTCAACCACAGCCTCAGGGAGTAGATGGGCAAGGGTGAGCTCAGCTTCAGGAAGTGGAGGCCTATGACCATGGTGCTCTGAAGATGATTATAGGTATGATCTATTTATTCTATACCTTAGTTTCAGTTATTATAAACACAGTTTTTAGTCACTCTTTCCTTTCCACAGACCTCATTCGAGGCATGAAGATTCCGGTGGAGCTGTTGGCTCAATCCTTATGATTAGATACCCCTACGGGAGGGGATTTAATGATTACACACTGGTTTCGGTAGTGTGAACTTACTCTTGGAGGAGAGATCTTCAGCTGGGATTTCCTAGTAGCAGCATTGAGTCCCTACGACGTCATATTGGGTATGGACTGTTTATCCACAGTTCATGCTCAGATCAAATGTATTAGTCATAGAGTGTGGTGTGTCCATGAAGATAGGACTAGGTTTTCCTTCACCAGCGATAAGGGAACTCCTGCAGCGCAGGACGTATTTTCTCGAAGGAGAGTGCATCTGATCAATCATCGGTTGGGTAGCCTCACTCTTGGTGCAGTGGATAAGAGTATTCTAATATTTCCTATAGTGTTGGATGAGTACGAAGACGTATTTCCTGAGGACTTTCCAAGACTACCTCCTCATAGGGAGGTAGACTTATACATTGACCTGTACCCTAGGAGAACACTGATATCCACACCGGCATATCGGATGGCTCATGTGGAGCTTCGTGAGTTGAGGGTCCAGTTGGGGGACTTGCAGGAGAAGGGGTTTGTAAGGCCCATCGTTTCACCATGGTTATGCCTAGTGTTGTTTTCCAAGAAGGTAGATGGAAGCTTGAGGTTATGCGTGGACTATCGGTGCCTAAACTAGGTGATGAAGCTCACATTTTCATATATCTTATACTGTAAATCATTGTTTATAATCCCAAAAAAGTGTTATTGGATGGGTAATTGTCATTTTTTTAGGTTTTAGTGTTATTTTGAGCCCAAATGTGAAAAACGCCTAATTCTGGATTTTAGACAGATTTTTACATCAAGGGTATTTTGTTCATTTTCGTAAAATTATATTTCCAAATTTTCTGATTCAAATTTTTTTATAATCTTTATTTTATTTTATTCATTTTTTTCTTCTGGACCAGGAGATTATTCGGCCATCTAAAGGGTCTAAAAATTCATTGAAGTTGGACATTTTTTCGGGCGGACAGCGTGGAACCACCCACCATAACAGAACTTCAATTTGTCATAAACATATCTAAATGATGTGTTTCTACCTGGTATTACACTATGACATATAGGTACAGCTCTAAAATAAATTTGTGGGATATTGGAGGTCATTAAGGAGTCCATTGAATGACATACTTTTGGAGGAACCTTCTTGGAAGCTTCGTCCAGAAACAGAAACCGAGAATGAAAAATTCATAACTCCTCCATCCGGTTTCCAATTTAGCTGAAATTTTGAGGAGAGACGAACAAGATATTTATGAACAATATTAATGAATGGTGGAACGCGTGAAGAGGTAATTAAAGAGTACTACCATGCATTGACATTTGAGGGACGAATTCTGCCTATAAAAGGAGGCCCTCACATCCTTCCCAAAGCAATCTCATTCTCCATCCATTCCTTCAAGGCACCAAGGATGAGATCTCCACCGAGGGAGGCCAGCCGCAAATCTTCCCCCTTTATTTTTATTTTATTTCTTTTCTTTATTTTTAGTTTTCAATTTTAATTTATATTTCTAATAAATTCATGCATTGTTTTTATTTTTGTGTCCACTGATTCACCCTCTTTTCTTCCTCTCATCTTACCATCGTGAACTATAATACTCATGATCATGAGTAACTAATAAGAGGAATATCCCAAGGGAGTAATCAGGTTCTTGAACCCAAGACCATCTTTTTAATATTCTTTGAGTTAATTCTAAGGATAATTTATATTTGGTGTAATCCTCACTGTGGTTGTCTAAAGGTTAACTTCTTAATCTACAACCATTTTCCCTCGATTGAGGAGGTGGATGGAAGGTGTGCTTGGTGATCACTAAGTAGACTTTTCATTCACAACCGGGGTTGAATAAGGTGTGCACACATATGATGGAGTGTGTACACTAAGAATATTTGAAGCTGGTCAATGAAGGTGTGCCCTGAATATTCTCTCGGGAGAACTTCCTTTCTTCCCTAATTACATTCTGTTTAGCATTGCATGGAAATTTAGAATTAAATTTTAGTTTCTTCTAATTTATGAATTTCATTTATTTTATTAAATTACATTTATTTCATAAAATATTAAACAAAAAAAATAATTAGATTAGGTGGACTAGAAGTAGTGATTTATTAACCACAAAAGCTCCTCAAGAGAACGACCTAGGTCAGCCACTGTGCTATATTTAGTATAAATATTTTTGAGAGTGCACACGACAACGCTTCATCAAATTGGCATAATTTCTGGGGATCCAAGTGGTTTTAATTCACTATTTTTAATTCACATTGAGTAAATAATTTTTCTTTCATTAAAAAAAATAAAAAAAAATCATAAATTTCAAAAACTAAAAAAAACTTCTTTGTTCGTGATGTCTTTCAATTCAAATTTTTATTCATGGACTGAACAATCTCATGTGCCGGAAAATGTTTGTAATGAACTTGATGCTCAATTTCATAGGATTAGTGATAAAGTTCAAAAACTGGAGAGCCAAATAGAATGGATTGGTGAATATGTACGCACATCCCAAGAGAAATCCGAACCTGAGCCAGAACCTAAACCATAACAAGTGGTGTAATTGATTTCACCAATAAATTTTTATGTTAAAGAACCTGAGGCGGGTGAGAAATATCTACTAAAAGAAATAATCACATCATCTCTCACTCAACCATTGCTCGAGGAGGTCCCAGAAGTATACATTCCAACTGATTCACTGATGGGAGGTCAACATTTTTTGGAAGAATCTTGGAATAAATTTGTTGAATATAACTTGAAACATGATCTTACCATACTTAATAATGAAACATCAGACACTTTCTACCTCTCTCTTACTTTGGAAGATAAGGAAGAAGATTCACCTGCTGAGATTGAGTTTCCAATGGTCATGCCTGAAGAGATCAATTACCAAGCTGAATTACTTGAAAGGAAAGATTTCTTTATTAATTCTTCATGTTTTAATCTTATTCAAGCTAAATTGTTTTCTGACATCTCTTCTTTTGGAATTTTTGATACAGCACAAATAGAGAAGACCATGGATGATATGAAAGATACCATTGAAGTGGTGATCATGGAAGAAGATCTGGAGAAGGTGGTGGTGGTGTGACTACCTCCTCAACAAAAATTTGCATACCATATGGAGGAGGACACCACCGAAGTTAACAGGGAGCACCGTTATCTTTTATTCCCTCCCACTTCGAACCTCAAGTTTTTTCTTTATTCTTTCTCAGGGGTTGGGAACATTCTAATCTTATTTGGGGTTATCTACTTTCAGGTTTTACTCATGGATATCGGTAAAACTCACATGTGGTGGTTCATCTCAAAGAAACCACACCCACCTTCTGATTGGGGATAATCTACTGAAACTACCTGACTAGGGGCAGTAAAAACCTAGCACCCGCTTGGGGGTCTAAACCAAGAATTATCTCTTTTCTATTCCTTTTATAATTCTTTTTATTTATTTTTCTTATTTATTTTCATTACTTTCTTGTAGTCTTAAAGTAGCTGATTCTAGGATCTTAACTCAAGGAATCCACTTCTAAAATAATGTCAGGTTGTATCTTTCCTTCCCTTTTATTTTCTACCTTTATATTTATATTTTGTTGAGTTGAAATAAGGGGTAGTTAAATTTAAGTGTGGGGGAGTGTCAACCTGCTTATTTCTTCTTGTGAGATTTTCATTTTGGTTTATTAAATTTTTAGGATTTTTGAGCTTTAATGAATATTCTTATCACTTTTCACACATTAATTGATTTTGAAAGAGTTGAAATGATTTTTTAAATAATGGATTTTAAATGATTGTTGATGTGAAAAAAAATTCTTGAATTGGATTATCAATCATTTTTATGAGTTTGACTGATTTTTGAAATCCATGCCCATGAAACACTGACTCAAAATAATTTTCCAATCCTGTGAGGTATTCTAAACCACTTTTATATATTCTTCCTAATACCCACACTTTCTTGAGGGAAACTTGAATTTTGTGTGAGAACCAGAATTTGTGAATATTCTCTTTTGAAGCTTTGGATTTCATGGAATGTATTTAAAATGATTGAGGCATCTCTTTGGCTAGCCAAATTTTATCTTGAGACCCACCTTAACATTTATCCTTCGTAAGCCCTTAGATTCCATGAATTTCCTTATAGGTTTAAGCCACATTACAAGCCAATTTTTCCTTACCTACCCGCACTTTTAGTATTTTTTACATGGTTATTTCGAGTTTGAGTGTGGGGGAAGGGCCTTTCGTGTGCATTCATTGGGATTTGTATCATTTATGGGTAGTGTGAAGTGTGTGTCAATATTTTGGGTAGTAGACAATAAGATAATTGGGCATGTGTCATCATTTCATTGTGCTTTATTTGTTTCATCCATTTCTCCTTCAAAAAAAAGAGAAGAAAAAAATGGAGATAAGTTTGAATTCCACATTATACATTATGTTATGACTCGTTTCCCTCTAAAAATAAAGGGCATGAATTTTCATTCATTCATTGTATTCAATTTTCAGCTCATACTCCATGAAGAAAAAGAAAACGAAAATAAAGTTGTGCCTTTCTGGAGCTTTGAACAAAAAAAGGAGAAATTAGATGATATCATTTATTATAATCACTTATTGGCTCATGTACCATGTCATAATAAGGGTTTGGTGTTGTTTTTCACATTTTAAAGTGGTATTGAGAGAGGAATTTCCTGTGTTTTCCCTTTATTTAATCATGCATTGTACTTAAAAGTCCAACCTCCACTTTCTAGCCTGAAACTTTTTCAATCATTTTCCCACCAACCCTAAGCCACAGAATAATTTGAACCATTAATTAAATCCCTCATGATTAAATTCATTTTCATGTTTCACGCTGTGGAGAAATGATAATTTTCACAAACCTATGGTGATACATGCGATTTTCAAGTATGAGTATAACTCTAGATTCAATTTCTCTTGAGTGAAGAGTGGCATAAAATTCAATGTGAGGTAGGTTGTGATTGGGTCGTGGATTGATTTATGAGGTTGAACAAATTTTAGTGATTGAAATGAAAATAATAGAGAATTATTATTCATATATGAGACATGATGGAATTCTATTTTGGATAAAATCATTGATATTTTCTCATTTTTGATTGTTGTATGGATTTTGATTTTGATGTAAGATGATTGCCCAGGAGTGCAATGTTTAAGTGTGGGGGAGTGATGAAGCTCACATTTTCATATATTTTATACTGTAAATCACTATTTATAATCCCACAAAATTGTTATTGGATGGGTAATTTTCATGTTTTTAGGTTTTAGTGTTATTTTGATCCCAAATGTGAAAAATGACTAATTCTGGATTTTTGACAGATTTTTACGTCAGGCGTATTTTGGTCATTTACGGAAAAATAAAATTCCAAATTTTCTGATTCAAATTTTTTTATAATCCTTATTTTATTTACTTCATTTTTGTATTCTGGACCAGGAGCTTATTTGGCCATCTAAGGGGTCTAAAAATTCATTTAAGTTGGACATTTTTTCAGGCGGACAGCGTGGAACCACCCACCGTAACGGAACTTCAATTTGGCCTAAACATATCTAAATGATGTGTTTATACCTGTGATACCACTATGACATATATTTACGGCTCTAAAATAAATTTTGGGGATGTTGGAGGTTATTAAGGAGGCCATTGAATGACATAATTTTGGAGGAACCTTCCTGGAAGCTTCATCCAGAAATAGAAACCGAGAATGAAAAAATCATAACTCCTCCATCCAGTTTTCAATTTAGCTGAAATTTTGAGGAGAGAAGACCAAGATATTTATGAACAACATTAATGAAGGGTGGAATGCGTGAAGATATAATTAAATAGGTCTACCACACGTTGACATTTGAGGGATGAATTCTGCCTATAAAAGGAGGCCCTCACATCCTTCCCAAAGCAATCCCATTCTCCATCCATTCCTTCAGGGCACCAAGGAGGAGATCTCCACCGAGGGAGGCCGGTCTAAAATCTTCCCCCTTTCTTTTTATTTTATTTCTTTTATTTATTTTTAGTTTTCAATTGTAATTTAGATTTCTAATAAATTCATGCATTGTTTTTATTTTTGTGTCCACCAATTCACTATCTTTTCTTCCTCTCATCTTACCATCGTGAACTATAATAATCATGATCATGAGTAACTAATAAGAGGAATATCCCAAGGGAGTAATCAGTTTCTTTAACTCAAGACCATATTTTTAATATTCTTTGAGTTAATTCTAAGGATAATTTATAGTTGGTGTAATCCTCATTGCGGTTGTCTAAAGGTTAACTTCTTAATCTACAACCATTTTCCCTCGATTGAGGAGGTGGATGGAGGGTGTGCTTGGCGACTGCTAAGTAGACTTTTCATTTACAACCGGGGTATAATAAGGTGTGCACACATACGATGGAGTGTGTACACTAAGAATATTTGAAGCTGGCCAATGAAGGTGCTCCCTGAATATTCTCTCGGGAGAAATTCCTTTCTTCCCTAATTACATTCTGTTTAGCATTGCATGGTAATTTAGAATTAAATTTTAGTTTCTTATGATTTATGAATTTCATTTATTTTATTAAATTACATTTATTTCATAAAATATTAAACAACAAAAAGAATTAGATTATGTGGACTAGAAGTAGTGATTTATTAACCACAAAATCTCCTCAAGAGAACGACCTAGGTCAGCCACTGTACTGCATTTAGTATAAATATTTTTGAGAGCACACACGAGAATGCTTCACTAGGTGACCATAAATAACAAATATCCACTGCTAAGAATTGATGACCTCTTTGACCAACTGAAGGGAGTGAGGTGGTTCTCAAAGATAGAAATCAGATCAGGATATCACCAGATTCAGGTATGGGATGAGGATGTATCAAAGACAGCCGTCATATTTTGGTATGGCCACTATGAGTTCTTAGTGATGCCCTTCGGCATAACCAATTCCCCAGTAGTGTTCATGGGACTCATGAACAGGATCTTCCATCCTTAACTCAATCATTTTGTGGTGTTCTTTATTGATAACATTTTGGTGTACTTAGCGTAAGAGGGGGAGCATGCTACACACCTATGGATAGTCCTGAATACACTCCGAGAGCACCAGCTTTATGGAAAGCTCTTGAAGTTCTGGTTCTGGATTCGGGAGGTCCACTTTCTGGGAAACGTCATCTCAGAGGCTGGAGTTACGGTGGATCCAACGAAGATAGAGGTAGTTCTCTCTTGGAATCCACCCAGGAGTGTGACTGAGGTGCGGAGTTTCTTGGGTTTTTCTAGATAATATTGTAGGTTCATGCCCGAATTTTACAGAGTAGCAGAACCCTTATCATCTTTGACATGGAAAGGATATCCCTTCATCTGTACAGAGAAGTGCTAGAAAAGTTTCCATCAGCTGAGGTAGAGACTGACGAGTGCCCCCATCTTGAGACTACCATAGGAGGGCATTGAGTATGTAGTTTTCTACGATTCATCAGGGACCAAACTGGGTTGTGTCCTAATGTAGGAGTGAGGACTGATCACCTACGGTTCACAGAAGTTGAGGAATCATGATTAGAACTATGTGGCCCATGACTTAGAGTTTTTAGCAGTGGTCTTTGATATGAAGATGTGGCGGCACTACTTGATGGGTGAATGGTTTACCGTCTACTCTGACCATAATAGACTTAGGTATATCTTCTCCCAAAATGACCTGAACTTGAGAATTGGTGATGTCTAGAGTTCCTACAGGACTATGACTTCGAGATAGTCTATACTCCTGATAAGGGTAATGTGATGGCAGATGCGCTCAGTAGGAGATCTGGTTTGCAGCTGCTGAGTGAGGCGATAGAGCAGCTAGCTGTGATGTAGATATCCTTTGTGGATAATGATGGAGCAGCTTACCTTTAGTTGATTACTATCACTCCCCCACTCTTATAGTGATTCAGGAAGGCACAAATTGTGGATGTTGACTGTGAGGACCGACATGCTCAGTTATCCTCAGGATATCCTCCTGATGGATTTTTGATAGGTGGTGATCACATCATCTTTTTTAGAGAGTGTACAGTAGTACCAGTGAAGTTTCGAGGGGATATTTTGAAGGAGTTCCATACCTCCCCCTTGGTAGTACATCCTAGAGTGGTGAAGATGTACCAGGATATCTGACGTTAGTACTGGTGGCCAAGAATGAAGAAAGCGGTGGCCAAGTTCGTTTCATGGTGCCTCACTTGTCAGCAAGTGAAGGCTGAGCATCAGGTTCCATCAGGCTTGGAACAACCACTTGAGGTACCATAGTGGAAGTGGGATGGTATCTAAATGGAATTCATGATAGGATTACCATGCATGTCCAAGGTCCATGATTCTATCTATGTGATTTTCGACCGACTCACCAAGTCGGATCACTTCCTACCCATCTGGGAGAAGGGATTGGTAGAGGGATTGGGACGCCTCTATATCCAGGAGATAATGCGGATTCATAGGGTTCCATCGACAATAGTCTCAAACTGTGATGCTCGCTTCACATCCTAGTTGTGGAAGGGATTAGAGGAGGTGTTCGGGACTCAGCTGCACTTGAGCACAGCTTTTCACCCACAGACTGATGGTTAGACGGAACGGACCATACATACCTTGTAGGACATGCTTCATGATTTCATCCTTGATTTTGGTCATAGTTGGGAGGACCACCTACCACTGGTATAGTTTTTATAAAGCAACATATATCACTCCAAAATTGGCATGGCATCGTTCAATTCTTTTTACGGGTGGCCTTACAGATCACCTCTATACTAGACAGACCCATTGGAGTCAGCACTCATGGGTCCAGAGTTGGTATGAACTACCACTGAGAAGGTGCATATCATCCAGTAGTAGATTAGGACTACACATAGCAGGTAGAAATATTATAATGACAGTAGGTGGAGGCCCTTGGAGTTCGAGGAGGGAGACCATGTGTTTTTTCAAATCTCACCCGGATGGGGATTGCGAAGATTTTCCCAGGGTAGAAATTTATCTCCAGGGTTTATCAGGCCTTTATATATTCTGAGCAGAGTTGGTGAGGTGGCGTACTGCCTAGCTCTTCCCCCACAGATGCACTGGGTGCATGATGTTTTCCACATGTCGCAGCTGAGGAGGTACATGCATGATCTATTGCACATCATCGACTTGGGTGAGATGGACATTGACGATGGGGTGACTTTTATGGAGTTCTCAGTGGAGATAGTGGATCGATATGATAAGGTCCTTCATGGATGGTTGATTAATCTAGTGTGCATTTGGTGGCATCATGGGAACCTTGAGAAGATCACATGAGATTCGGAGGCTCAGATTCATGCTTAGTACCTCCATTTGTTTCTTTAGCCCTTGTTTTGGATTTCGGAGACGTAAAGCACTAAGGTGGGGAGAATGTAATGTCTCAGAAATTCCATGTAATTTTTTTTATTGTATGGGATTACTTTGAGACCAAATGCTCAGATGGAACCTAATTATGAGGCCCAGTGATCCTAATATAATTTTGAACTTTTTTTAAGTTTATTTAAATAAATGTGTGAGGGAGTTTTTCTAACTTTTAAACCAATGCCCTGATCAAAAATACATGGGAACCGTTAAACTCAGACAGTCGGGATTCACCTAGAAAGGACCTTACTTCGACCAGTGAGGTATGACTAGGAAAGTTAGTTTTCAGAATTTTGGGAGAAAAATAAAAATAACTTAAAAAGTTATTTTTTTGTTTCCTTTCCCATTTAGCAGTGACACATCTGCACTGCAACGTAGTGAAGAGGTGATGAAGAGTCACTTTAAATGGATTGCATTTTATGGCTCTTAATGCGTAGCATAACGACCCATTAAATGAAGTGTAACTGATATGTTGTTTCATAAATGAAACAGCCTAATGATGTGATGACGCAACGTAACAGAAACATTGCGACGTGTTTTTATTTTAATAAGTTAATGCATTGGAGAAATGGGTATCAAAACATGGAATCTATTATGATGAATATATGATGATAATTCTTACCAACAACGAATGTTAGAAAAATCGAGAAAAGTGGCAATGACACCTTGGAGAACGGATCTGGGGACAACGAACGATGAACGCCAATAGGTTTGAATGGATCGTGAACCCCCGCAGATGGATCACCATCAGCGACGAGCCTTCTCTCTGATCAAAGCTTCTCCAGGTAGGGGTTTCTTTGACTTGAATTTATTTTCCCATTCTTAATTATAAAACAATAAACGTGGATCAACCAACGAACAGGTTGATGCACAGATCACTTGTTCTTGTGGGAGGGTGCCTTTTTCTTGGGATTCTTGTATTAGGATTAATTATTTGGTTGATAGAACTTCAATACCAAACTTCTCCATGTTTAAACTCTAATGCGGAGGGTGCGGGCCGACACGAAAAAGGCTTGAGACCCTCCTCTTTGTGCGTTATTCATAGTCGAACCTTTGAAACAATTCCAAGAAGTTTTTAAGGCCTTATTAGGGAAGACGACACCCCACGGAGGCTGGAGGTGCATACGACATAAAGAACAGACCACCGATGTGGACCCAGTGGTCCGCGGAAGGCGCCACCGATGCGCCGGCATCGGCGGCCGTGGGAGGGTGGCGGAGCGTCGGGGGTGGAGGTCGTGTCCATATCGGGCTTTGGTGAAGCATCAGGAGCTGTCGGCAAGGGTCGGCGGCTGGCGGACATGGGACGTGGCCCCTCAACCGCGTTGGTGGGTGTCCTGTGTCTCATGGGCTTTAGTTATCTACTAGTATGCGATCCAACGATTGTGTGCGAGGAATGAAATGCGGACAGCTTATCTGGCCACGGTGTGCCGAACCAGACGCCATTAGGCATCTAGGCTGAGGGAGGTCGTCCCATCGGTTTCGGGCTGGACTGGGGCACACAATCCGGGCCGCTACGGGACCTAGGGTGGAATCAAATTTGGCCCGTTTCTGTGGGAAAGGTCTGAGAAATAACATAGGCCCACTAGTTGTGGGTAGGGCCGGATAAGACCGGGTCACCAGATGAGACCGGATTGCCTTATGAGACCGGGTTGCTGGATGAGACCGGGTCACCGGATGAGACCGGGTCACCGGGCGACAAGGCAGGCTGGACCCCCGGCTGGACCGAGATGGTTCCAGCAAGGCCTAGTGGACCTCTCCCACTGGGTGAGCTGAACCGGATCAGGTCAGGTCAGTCGAACCAAATCGGGGAATGTGGGGCTCCCAGGCTAGGTTTGTCGGGTCGGTCCGACCAGGCCAGGACACAAGTGGCCCCTGTTTACTAAAACACCAATATCTCTCAAACTGTGTATCCAATTGACGATCCATTTGTGGCGTTGGAACCATCACAGTGAGATGGATATTTTTACATACTATAATAAGGCTTTAATAGAAGTTGGAATGCAGCTAATGGCTTGAGGAGAGATTTCTCCCAAAATCAAGCGCACTACGTGCGGAGATCCTACGGATGACTGAGACCCGAAGATTGCTGAAAAATGACCTTTTTTGGATCAGCTATGATGACCTAGTGGGAATCATATATTTGTGACTCAGAAGTCTTGTGGTGGGGAGTGGATATGTGTGACCTGGCAGACCCATGGTACTCATCGGGAAGGAGTACCTCAATACGATGGCCAAATTGGGAAGCAGATCTGTGTGACCTGGAAGGCCCATAGTGGGGAGTAGCTCTGTGTGACCCAACATACCCATGGTACTCATTAGGGATGAGTACCACAGTAGTCCAAGGCTAGTGGAAAGTGGCTCTGTGTAACCCGGTAGGCCCACGGTGGGGAGCGACTATGTGTGACCAAGCACACCCACGGTACTAATCAGGGAGGAGTACCCCAACATCCCAAGGTGTTCAGTGATATGATTGATGTTTTTACTTTTTTACTTTAGATTATACTTGTATGAGTTGTATTGCTTCATGATCATGCTTCGTGGTTTGATTTGTGGATTTATTTGTGGTCTTTTCTTTATGGTTTGGGGTCCCTTCTAAGTATTTTGTTACTCATCCCTGAACAGGCTTCAACCACACGTGTTGTGTCTGGTGCAGATGATCACTACCTTAATAGAGGACTTGGTGGCCTAGGACCAGGCGGGGCCTAGCGAGATCAGGCAGACAGGGCATACTTCTACCGTTTCTAGCAGCTACTCGACATTTACCCATCATGTGGTGTGTTCAGCAAATGGTTTTTCATAGATCTTCTATATTTTCCTGTTTTCTAGTTTGTCTTTTGTTGGGTTTGTATTCTGTCCCATTTGACCTACAGTTTGTACTTTTACTCAGTGGTTTTTTAGTGGCATATAGTTTTTTACCTTTCCATTTTTGGGATGTTGTTGTATGTGTGTGCATACAGGTACTCAGGAAAATGCCTCCCATTTGCTGGTATGATATGTGTCTTCTCCACAGATTCCAGTTCTTATAGACATAGGTTCCAATCACTCTTTCCTTTCCACAAACCTAGTTCAAGGCTTAAAGGTTATAGTGGAGCTACTGGCTCAATCATTACGATTAGAGACTCCCACGGGAGGGGATTCAATGATTACACACTGGTGTAGGCAATGTGAGCTTACTCTTGGAGGTGAGAGATTCGGCTAGGATCTTATAGTATCAGGATCGAGGCCCTATAACGTCATATTGGGTATGGAATAGTTATCCACAGTTCATGATTAGATCGGTTGTATTAGGCGTAGAGTGAAGTGTGTCTGTGAAGATGGGACTAGGTTTTTATTCACTGAAAAGAAGGGAACTCTTGTAGTGTAGGACGGATTTTCTCAGAGGAGGGTACAGCTGATCACTCATCAGTTAGCTAGCCTCACTCTTACTGTGGTGGATGAGAGGAGTCCAAGATTTCCTATAGTGGTGGAAGATTATGAAGATATATTTCTTGTGGATGTTTTGGGTCTACCTTATTACAGGGAGGTAGACTTATACATTGACATGTACCCCAGGACAGCACCGATATCCACATTGGCATATCGGATGGCTCCTGCAAATCATTTCGAGTTGAGGTTCTAGCTGGGGGACTTGCAGGAGAAGGTGTTTGTAAGGCCCAGCGTTTCCACATGGGTATCCCCAGTGTTTTTTTCCAAGAAGACAGATGAAATCTTGAGGTTATGCATAGACTATCATCACCTGAACTAGGTGACTTTAAAGAAAAAATATCCACTTCTAAGAATTGATGACCTCTTCGACCAACCGAAGGGAGCGAGGTGGTTCTCAAAGATCGACCTCAGATCAGGCTATCACTATCTTCAGGTATGGGATGAGGACGTACCGAAGACAGCCTTCAGATGCCAGTATGGACACTACAAGTTCTTAGTGATTCCCTTCGGTGTGACTAATTCCCCAATAGTGTTCATGGGACTCATGAATAGGATCTTCCATCCTTACCTCGATCGTTTTGTGGTGTTCTTTATTGATGAAATTTTTGTGTACTCAGCATCAGAGGAGGAGAATGCTACACACCTGCGGATAGTCTTGAATACACTTCAAGAGAACTATATTTATGGAAAGCTCTCGAAGTGCCAGTTTTGGACTCAGGAGGTCCACTTTCTGGGACACGTCATCTTGGAGGCTAGAGTTACGATGGATCTAGTGAAGATAGAGGTAGGGCTTGCTTGGGATCCACCCAGTAGCGTGACTAAGGTGCGGAGTTTCTTGGGTTTGGATGGATAATACTGGAGGTTCGTGTCTGAATTTTCCAGAGTAGTAGAACCCTTATCAGCTTTGACATGGAAGGGAGAGCCCTTCGTGTGGACAGAGAAGTTCTAGTAGAGTTTCCAGAATTTAAGGTGGAGACTGATGAGTGCCCCCATCTTAAGACTACCATAGGAGGGAATTGGGTATTTAGTTTTCTACAATGCATCAGGGACCTGACTGGGTTGTTTCCTTATGCAGTATCAAGTAGTGATCGTCTACGGTTCACGGAAGTTGATGCATCATGAGTAGAACTACGTGACCCATGACTTGGAGTTATTAGTAGTGGTCTTTGATCTGAAGATGTGGTGGCACTACTTGATGGGTGAATGGTTTACCATCTGCTCTAAATATAAGAGTCTCAGGTATATCTTCTTACAGAAGGACCTGAACTTGAGACAGTGAAGATGGATAGAGTTCCTACAAGACTATGAATTTGAGATAGTCTATACTCCTGATAAGGGGAACATGGTGGCAGATACGCTCAGCAGGAGATCGGGTTTTCAGCTGCTGAGTGAGGTGAAAGAGAAGTTATTCGCGATGTAGATATCCTTAGTGGATGATGATGGAGAAGCTTAACTTCAGTCGATTACTATCACTCCTCCACTCTTACAGTGATTCAGTGAGGCACAGCTTGTGGATGTTGACTGTGAGGCTCGACGTGCTCAATTATCCTCAGGACAGGCTCCTGGTGGATTTTCGATAGGTTGGTAGCACGTCATCCTTTTTAGAGAGCGCACAGTAGTACCAATGGTGTTGTGAGAGGATATTTTGAGGGAGTTCCATACCTACCCCTTGGAGGTACATCCTAGAGTGGAAAAGATGTACCAGGTTCTCCGACATCAGTACTGGTGGCCAAGAATGAAGAAAGAGGTGGCTGAGTTCATTTCACAGTGCCTCACTTGTCAGCAAGTGAAGGCTAAGCTTCAGGTTCCAGTAGGCTTGGCACAGCCACTTGAGGTACCAGAGTGGAAGTGGGATGGTATCTTGATGTACTTTATTATGGGATTACCATGCACGTCAAAGGTCCATGATTCTACCTGGGTGATTGTCGACCGACTCACCAAGTCGGCTCACTTCCTACCCATATGGGTGTAGGGATCTGTAGAGGGATTTGGATGCCTCTATATCCAGGAGATAGTGCATCTTCATGGGGTTTCATCGACGATAGTCTCAGAATGTGATGGTCACTTCACATCCCGGTTGTGGAAGGTATTACAGGAGGCGTTCGGGACTTCGATGCGCTTGAGCACAGCGTTTCACACACAGACTGATGGTCAGACAGAGTGGACCATACAGACATTGGAGGACATGCTTTGTGTTTGCGTCCTTGATTTTTGTCATAGTTGGGAGGAACACCAACAACTGGTGGAGTTCGCATAAAAAAATAGATATCACTCCAGCATTGGAATTCCACCATCCGAGTCTTTGTATGGGAGACCTTACAGGTCACCTCTATATTGGGCAGACCTAGGGGAGTCAGCACTCATGGGTCCAGAGTTGGTACGGGCTACCACTGAGAAGGTGCATATCATCCAGGAGCGGATGAGGACTGCACATAGAAGGTATAAATCTTATGCTGAAAGGAGGTGGAGTCCCTTTGAGTTAGACGAGGGAGATCATGTGTTCCTTAGGGTCTCACCCCGATGGGGATTACGAAGATTTGGATGGGGTGGGAAGTTATCTCTGAGGTTCATAGAACCTTTCCAGATTCTGAACAGAGTTGGAGAGGTGGTGTATTGCCTATCTATTCCCCCATAGATGCATTGGGTGCACAATGTTTTCCACATGTCGTAGCTGAGGAGGTACATACATGATCCATTGCACGTCGTCAACTAGGGAGAGCTGGAAATTGATGATGGGGTGATGTTTGTGGAGTTCCCGGTGGAGATAGAGGATCAATAAGTTTGGGTCCTTCATGTATGGTTGATTCATCTGGTGCGCATTAGGTGGTATCATGGGAACCTTCAAGAGAGCACATGGGAGCGGGAGGCTTAGATTCGTTCTTAGTACCCCATTTGTTTCTTTATCCCTTGTTTTGGCTTTTGGAGACGTAAATCCCTAAGGTGGGGAGAATGTAATGTCCCAGAAATTCTAGGTAATTTTTTTTAATTATATGGTATTATTTAGAGACCAAATGCTCAGAAGGAACCTGATTCTGAGGCCCAGTGATCCTAATAGAATTTTGAACTTTTTAAGTTCATTTAAATAAACATATGGACGGGTTTTATAACTTTTAAACCAGTTTCTGAATCAAAATATGATGGCATCTTTGAACTCCTATGATGAATCTATGACAATAATTATCTCTAATTATGAACACCGATGAATTGGGAAAAGCGGCGACGACACCTTGGAGAACGGATCTGGGGCTGACGAACGCCAACGGATTTGAACAGATCATGAACCCCAAAAGACGGATCATCATCAGCGATAAGCCTTCCCTATGATTGAAGATTATCTAGGTAGGTTTTTCTTTTACTTGAATTTATTTTCCCATTCTTCATTCTAAAACGATGAACATGGATCAACCCAAGAACAGGTTGATCCACAAATTGCTCGTTTTGTAGGAGGGTATCTTTTTCTTGGGATTCTTGTATCAGGATTAATTATTTGGTTGATAGAACTTCAATCCCAAACCTCTCCATGTTTAAACTCTAATGTGGAGGGTGTGGGCTGACACGAATAAGGCCCGAGCCCCTTTTCCTTGTGTATTCTTTGTGGACGAACCTTTGAAATGGAAATAAGAATGTTTTGAGGCCTTAACTAGAAAGGTGGCACCCCACGGAGGCCGGAGGTGCAGATGGCACAAAGAGAGGACCATCATAGCATACCTAGTGGTCCGTGGAAGGCGAAACTGACGTGCTGGCGCCGGCAGCCGTGGGAGGATGGTGGCGCACCAGGGGTAGCAGCCACGGCCGGCTCGAGTCATGGGGAAGCGGCAGGAGCCACCAGCAAGGACCGACGACTGGCAGATAGGGGATATGGCCCTTTTTCCACGTCGGTGGGTGTCCCACGCCTCATGGTCTATGGTTCTCCGTGGGCACACGGTCTAGCAACTGTGCGCGGGGAACGAAATGTGACCGTATTAGCCATCCACAGTGTGCCGAACCGGACACCATTATGCGTCCAGGATAAGGGAAGTTGGCCCATCGGTTGCGGACTGGACTGGAGCACACAAGCTGGGCCGCTACATGACCCTGGGTAGAATCAAAGTTAGACTACTTATTTAGGTCAGGTCGATAAAATAACATAGTCCCGCTGGTTGTGGGCAGGGCCGGATGAGACCGGGTCTCCAGGCGACCCGGCGGGCTGGACCCCCGGTCGAACCGGGCCGGTTCCAGCAAGGCCCAGTGAGCCTCACCTGCTGGACGGGCTGGACCGGGTCATGTTGGGTTAGTAGAACCAAACTGGGGCATGTGGGGGGCCCGGGACAGGTTGGTCGGGTCGGTCTGATCGGGTTGGTCTGGGCCCGGATGCAACTGGCCCCTAAATACTAAAACGCCAATATCTCTTAAACCGGGCATCTGGTTGACGATCCGTTTGCAGACTTGGAACCTTCATGGTGAGGTGGATCTTTTGACATACTATAATAAGGCTTTCATGGAATTTTTAATGTGATGAGTGGCTTAAGGAACGGTTTCTCCCAAAATCAAGCGCACTACGTGCGGAGATCCTATGACTAACTGAGACCCGAAGACTGCTGAAAAGCGACCCTATGTGGATCAGCTACGATGGCCCAGTGGGAAGCAGATTTGTGTGTCCCGGCAGGCCCATGGTGGGTAGCAGCTCTGTGTGACCCAGCTGACCCATAGTAATCATCAAGAAGGATTACCTCAGCACGATGGCCAAAGTGGGAAGCAGCTCTGTGTGACCCGACAGGCCCACGGTGGGGAGTAGCTCTCTGTGACCTAGCATACTCATGGTACTCATTAGGGATGAGTACCACAGTAGTCCAAGGCTAGTGGGAAGCATCTTTGTGTGACCTGGAAGGCCCATGGTGTGGAGTGGCTCTGTGTGACCCAACATACCCATGGTACAAATCAGGAAGGAGTACCCCAGTAGCCCAAGGTGTTCGGCGATACAAATGATGGTATTAATTTCCTACTTTAGATTATAATTGTGTGAGTTTTGTTGATTAATGATAATGCTTCGTGGTTTGATTTGTGGATTGCTTTGTGGTATTTTATTTGTGCCATTTTCTTTGTGGTTTGGGGTCTCTACTGAGTATTTTGTTACTCACCCCTACATGGGATTCACCAGCACATTTTTTGCCCGGTGTAGATGACCGTTGTCTTAATGGAGGACTTTGTGTCCTAGGACCAGCCAGGGTATAGTGAGATCAGGCAGGCGGGGCATAATTTTACTACTTCTAATAGCTACTCTACATTTACCCATCAGGTGGGGTTTTCAGCGGATGGTTGTTCAGAGATCTTCTATATTTTCCTATTTTCTAATTTGTCTTTTTTTGGGTTTGTATTATATCCCATCTGACCTACATCTTTTAATTTTACTCAGTGGTTGTTTAGTGGCATGCATGTTTTACCTTTCTAGTTTTGGGATGTGGTTGTGTGTGTGTGCGTACAGGTACTCAGGAAAATGACTCCCATTTGTAGGTTGACGCCTTCAGCGCTAGTCACCAACCCCTGGCCTTTAAGAGGAGGACTTGGGGGAGTCACGGTACAGGCCCTAGGAGACGATTCATGATAGTATTCTATAGATCTGACCATTAAATGCATGTTTTAGTGTTTTATGATAATAAAAGTGAAATTTAGGTCATCCTAAGCAAATGGAACTGTCGATTGATGTATTTTCTACTCGATCATTTAAAAATTCACTATATGGTTATTTTCATCTGATTCAATGGCATTCAGAGGTCATTATGTTGGTCCCCCCACCCACGCATGTTTTTAAAGGGTGTCAAACCTTTAAAAATTGTATATTTGGTCATTCCGAGCAGACTGCACATCTGATTGGAATTTATTCTTCTAATACACATCATAAATAATAAATATATGGTTTTCCTATGATTTCACATCATTATGAGGTCATTTTCTATAGATCGGATCGTTAAACGTGTGTTTTGGTGTTTTATGACAGTAAAAGTGTGTTTTCGATCCTTCTGGGAAAATTCCACCTTGGATTGTTGTTCCATAAACCAAAATTAACAATTCACTCTACATTTTTCTCATCTAATTTTATAGAATTTGAATAACGTTCGGTTTATTTTGACTGTAAAGACCCGTAAATTTCAAGGAAATTTTTTTTTCTTAATTTTCTTTGGAATTTTACAAGAACGCAGTTTCTGACGGCACCTGATTCCGAGGCCCGGTGTGCCCGGAATCATTTTGCGAAGTTTGGCTCGGGTACGTTCAGTGAACGGACGAGCGGATTTTTCTAACTTTTGAACCGGTGCCCGGAATCGAATTCTGAGGGCACCGATGAAATCGCAGCGACGGTATTCGCTTAGAAACGCCTCTTCCAGAGTTGCGTTTGCTCGGGTGTGGTTTTTAATTTTCAGGCTTAAAGTTAAGAAATAAAATAATTTTTGCGACAACTTTATTTTATTTCACTTAAGCCACTTGGAAGCCACTTGAAGCCACTTAAAAGCGGCTTAAACTGGGTTAAACCAGATAGGGTGCTATCCAGAAATATCCTACCCCCTTGGTAGGATATTTGTGAGGTGGGGCCCGCACGAGCCCCGCCGTTTCTTTCTGCTAAGTAACGCACCCACGAAAACCCGTCATTATGAAAGTCAACTGACGTGTTTTCTTAAATTCTTAACAGACCATTTAATTAGGCGGTTTTCTTCGTGAATTAAATGATCTGTTACTTTCGTTGAATTAATACAACGAATTGATGGGTCGTTACTTACCTTTTCGTTTCTTGGCATTATAATAAAATAAGACCAACAAGGTCTTTTGAAGGATTACTCGTTGAGAGGCTTGACAGAATCCTTGAGCCTTCATCCTCCTTCGCGAAGAACGCAAAGAACGCGAAGAACGCCGTCCTCCGACGAAGAACGCTGAACCCGTGGAAGTCGACGACGCAACGTCGTGTTCCGCGACGCCGACGTTCCCTTCCTGCAACGTTCTTCTGCGACGTCTCTTCCTCTGCAACGAATCTTCGATCAGCCGTTTGAGGTAAGAGACTTCTGGTTTCTCTTAAATCTTCCTTGTGTCTTTTTTTTAACAAAACGCAGATCTAATTTTATATAACTAAATTAAATATGTTGTTTCTTGGTCCGTTGAGTTCGCCGACTCAACGCTGGTTTCCGCGACGACGCGACGCCCTTCCGAGACGACGCGATGATCTCCTCCTTCCACGACGAGCAATTCCGCGAAGGACGTACGTACGACGACGACCAACGAGGTAGGGGTTGTTGTGAACTTTTCTTTTTTCCCGTGTTGTTTCCATTCAAGAATGAAGAACCCGATTCATAAACAATTTTTATTTCATTAAAAATTGTTTTTGGATATGTATTCATATGTTGAATATTGTTCCTCCCGTTGTTTATCACTAACGCGGAGGGTGCGGGCCAAACGAACACGGCCCGACAACCCTCCGTCGTTCTTCGTTATTGTGCGGATTTGACGGGCGATGATGGAAGGTGCCGCAATGGAAGTGTGATGGTTCCGCAGTGAAGAGCAAGTCCCGGGAGGAGCAGCGGCGCAGACGGGAACAGAAGCGGACCACCGGAGCAACTTCGGGGGCCCGCGGAAGCCGCCAGTGGCGCGGGTCGCCGGCGCGGCGGCGCCGGCAGCCGGGAGCGGCGGCGCCCCGGCGCGCCGCCGGACAAGGCCGCCGCGGCAGAAGCCGCGGCGGCGGCAGTCGCGGAAACGCGGTCGCGCGGGTCCGGCGCGCGCGGGTCCGGCGCGCGCGGGACGCGGCTGAAGCCGCGTCCGGTTGTCACGCGGGGGCGGCGGCTCCCCCCCGCGTCGCTCGGCTGCCCAGGGCGACACCCCGCGGGTGCCGCGGGGGTGTCACGCGGGGGTGGTGGCTCCCCCCCGCGTCGCTCGGCTGCCCAGGGCGACACCCCACGGGTGCCGCGGGGGTGTCACGCGGGGGTGGCGGCTCCCCCCACCCCCCCCCCCCCCCCCGCGTCGCTTGGCCGGTCCGACCAGCCGGGCCGCGCCCTGGCCGGGCTGGACCGGTTCGACCCGGTTCGGCCGACCCAGGGGGGGGTCGGGCCGGCTCGGCCCAGGCCCGGACCCCCCGTCTTCGGACCGTTTTTGGTCAAATGTCTGTAACTTGATATACGAGCCTCCAAACGACGCGCCGTCAGTGGTAACGCGATCCTTGGATCGAGACGGTCGTTTTGGTATATCGCACTCAAGGTTTCGGAATACTTTGAGTTCGGCCGGGTTGGTTCGTACACGAAACCAACCGGGCCCTCGGAGCGGAAACGCTCATAACTTGAGCTACGGACGTCCAATTGATGTGCCGTCAGCTATGGTGGATTCCTCTAAATGAGACGGATCTTTTGGCTCACTCCACCCGAGGTTTGGACGCAGGTGGAGTATGGTCGGGTTGGTTTTTCCTTAAAAACCAACCGGGCCCCTGGGACGAAACAGCCAATAACTCTCAGACCGGGCGTCCGATTGACGCGCCGTCTGCGATGTTGAGTTCCTGTTGGCGATACGGAACTTTTGGATACATCAACTTCGGACTTTGTGTCAGTTGATGTATCATCCTCTCGGCTCATGGAGCGGACCCTCCCGAATGAGCTTGCTGTGTGCGGGAACCCTAGTGCTGGCTGTGACTTCGACGACGATGACTGTACAGAGATCCTCGGTGGATTCGACTGCGACGATGATGAGAACAGTACGGGAATCCTCCGTGTTTTCGGCAGTGACCACTACGGTACACCTTGGGATACATCAACTCCGGACTGCATGTCAGTTGATGCATCGACCTTTTAGCTCATGGAGTGGACCCTCCCGGAACGAGCTTGCCGTGGGCGGAAACCCTAGAGACGGTTGAGACTTGACGACTGCTGATCGAACGACTCGGTGTGTTACGGATAACACGACAGAGGTGCACTTGGTTGTAGCGGCACAGGGGAGTGATTGGTTGTAGCGGAAGACCCACGACAGAGGTGCGCTTGGTTGTAGCGGCATAGGGGAGCGCTTGGTTGTAGCGGCAGACCCACGACAGAGGTGCGCTTGGTTGTAGCGGCACAGGGGAGCGCTTGGTTGTAGCGGCAGACCCACGACGGAGGAGCGCTTGGTTGTAGCGGCACGTGGGAGCACTTGGTTGTAGCAGCAGGTCCACAGTACCCGATAGGTGGAGAACTACAGCAGTCTAAGGTAAGAGGGAAGCGCTTGGTTGTAGCGGCATAACCACTATACTTGATGGAGGAGGAGTTTCCCAATAGCTTGGGGTTCAACTTCATGATCGATCCTATGTGGGTCATTGCGGGGGGGTTAGTACCTTCCGATCCTTTATGGTTCCGACGGATTATATGAATCAGTGGTTGCATCTGATCATCTCTATCGTCATTTGAAGAAGTATACCTGTGTGAGCTGAATCTTGTGTTACTCTCCTTTGTGGATTGTGTTGAACTATCCTGTGTGGATTTACTGTTTACTCTCCTTTGTGGATTGTGTTGTGCTATCCTGTGTGGGTTTACGTTTTGCTTTCCTGTATGGATTGGGCTATGCTTGGGCTCGGGTGTTGGAGCCGAACGGGAATTGGTGACTTAGGTATATGTATGGGCATATACCTAAGCAGTGTCGGATGTTACTTCGTGATTGTATATTTCTTTTGTGGTTTATCCTTTGTGGATTTCGGGAGACCTTCGGGGGTCTCGGGGTCCCTACTGAGTATCTTATACTCACCCCTGCCCGGGCTTTGCCCGCACTTTGTTGTGTTGGTTGCAGACGACGGACAGTGCTGATCGTGGTAGAGGCTTGCAGAGCAGGACGGTACCTGGAGTTGGACCACTGGGCGGGACGTACTCGGAGAGGACGACTGGACCGAGGAGTTGTGGAGGCTATCTGTGCTCACCCTTCAGGTGGGACTTCCATAGGACGGCTCGACGCTGCGGCTTTTCTTTTCAGTTGTTGTTTTTCCCCTTTCAGTTGTACTTTACAGTTGGGCTTGTATTTCCGGCCCCTTTTACTTTCAGCACAGCTTGTTACAGTTTTTACTTAGTGTTTACTTTTCTGCTTGCTTACTCTGTGGTGCTTGTTTAATTTTCAAAGGCAATGCCTTCCCTTTTGTTGGGATTTACGCCTTGGTGCTAGTCGCCAGCCCCTGGCCTATGGAAGGTGGGCTTGGGGTAGTCACGGCACGGGCCCCGAGGACGGGTCGTGACAATTAGTATCAGAGGTGGTCGGTTCTACCGCAGACTCTGATCTTTATTCTATGTGAAGCAATAGTGTTTAGCATATTGAGTGTGGTTATCAGTCCAGGGAGTCCATTGTTGGTGTGGCGGCCGACGTATCCGTACACCAGGACCCTGACTTCTGATTTCCGACTTAATGCACGAAAACATTGATTGCATGTGTGTTTCAAGTTTTCTTTGTGATTACTTGTGTCAGCTCACCAGGTATACTGTTCTGACCGTGGCGCACTTGTTTCCTTTCAGGATGGCCCGACGACAGCAGCCAGCTAGGGTTCCGAGAGTAGAGCGCGACGACAACCCGCCGAGCGACGAGGCCTCGGTACAGGGCTCGTTGACAGCGGAGGCACCAGCGGTACCTTTACCCGCCGAGCCACCGATGCTTTACGCCATGACTGCTGACGATTCACGTCGCCTTAGAGCTCTGCATGAGTTCCAGCGCCAGTGACCACCCAGGTTTCGTGGGGAAACGGACCCCCAGGCAACCGAGGACTGGCTGGAGGCGGTCGTACGAGTTTTCAGATTAGTGAGGACACTAGCAGATCTTATGGTGGTCCTTGCAGTGAGCCTCCTGCACGCAGCAGCGGGCCGATGGTGGAGCTTGATGCTCCAGGTGCACGACGAGGCATCTCTTCTCTGGACGGACTTCGAGAGCCTCTTCCGCTCAGAGTTCATCCCGGCCACCCTCCGTGCGGTGCGCATTCAGGAGCTACTACAGCTGCGGCAGGGCAGCATGACAGTGGCTCAGTACTCGGCGAGATTTACTGATCTCTCGCGCTACTCCACAGATATGGTACGGGACCCGTTCTTCCGGGCCCGGACCTTCGAGCAGGGACTGAGGCACGAGATCATGGCTTTGATGATCTCCCTCAACATTCTGACACAGGCGGAGGTGTTGGAGAGAGCCCTCTTAGTGGAGAGTTTCCTTGTTGAGCAGTCTCTAGCAGCAGGACCCACCACTTGCCGGTATGCGGCAGAGTCTTCTGCAGTGGGCAGTAGACAGATGACGCAGGGGTCCAAGGGGACTAGACCTGTAGGTGGTCAACAGCATGACTCTGGATCATTTGTGCGAGGCACTCGGGGTGGACAACGACTTGCCATGAGAGGGCAGTGTTACTCATGCGGTGAGATTGGTCACATGGCTCGTGACTGTCCGACCCGCCATACGGATGACCAGCAAATGAACGGAGAACCCCCCAAGCAGAGGCAGAGGTTCGATCAGGGCGGGCCGCAAGGAGCAGGCGGCCATGGCAGGGGAGATGGCCGTGCACCTGGAGGTGGACGACGCGTCGGGGTGTTGCCACCACCACCACCAGGAGGTCCACCCCGACCGTAGGGGATAGGAGGACATGGGAGAGCTCAGCTTCAGGCAGCTGAGGCCTACGACCATGGAGCTCTGGGAGCAGAGGGACAGGAGCGGGACTAGCTCCAGACCTGGAGACTTTTGTTCATGTTGCTTCTAGTTATGTTGATGAATGTTTGTAGATGCTTTGTGTCTTTGTACTTGAGCTGTAGTAATAAAAGACACCTTTTTTTGTGGCATTTTCTTTCCTGTCCTCTTTTGTGTTGTTACTAAGAGGTTCCCGTTTAGACTGTTGACTTGACCCTCACTTGTGAGACATCTACTGGAGGAGACCCATTTACCACACACTGATGCTGACAGTGTGAATCAACCCTTGGAGGCGAGAGTAACGGTTGGATCTCTTGGTATTAGCGTCGAGGCCTTACGACGTCATCCTTGGTATGGATTAGTAACATCCATGTCGGAATTGACTGTATTAGGCCAAGGAAGTGGTTCATCCCGGGGATGAAACCAGATTTCTCTTATCAGTAAAGAAGAAATCTTAGTAGCTCTTGTGGGACCGGAGATGGTCCAGGCCACGACAGAGAAGGTCCAGGTCATCCAGGAGCGGATGAGGACAACTTAGAGCCGGCAGAAGTCTTATGCTGACAGGAGGCGAAGGCCACTAGAGTTCGAGGATGGCGACCACGTCTTCTTGCGTGTCTCACCTCGACGTGGATTACGAAGATTTGGCTGAGGTGGCAAGTTGTCTCCACGCTTCATCGGACCCTTCCAGGTCCTCAGCAGGATTGTCAAGGTGGCTTATCGCCTGGCTCTACCACCACAGTTGCGCCGGGTGCACGACGTTTTCCACGTATCTCAGCAGAGCAGACACGTGCACGACCCGACGCAGATCTTTGACCATGGAGAGATGGTCTTTGATGACGGGACGACTTTTGCGGAGGTCCCAGTGGAGATCGAGGATCGACAGGAGCAGGTCCTACGTGGACGATAGATTCCTCTAGTGTGCATCAGATGGAAGCACGGGAACCTTCAGGAGAGCACTTGGGAGCGGGAGGCTCAGATGCGTGCTCAGTACCCACATTTGTTTCCCTAGTTTATGATGTATCTTTACGGGGACGTAAGCCCTGAGGTGGGAGTAATGCAAAGACCCGTAAATTTCAAGGAAATTTTTTTTTCTTAATTTTCTTTGGAATTTTACAAGAATGCAGTTTCTGACGGCACCTGATTCCGAGGCCCGGTGTGCCCGGAATCATTTTCCAAAGTTTGGCTCGGGTACATTCAATGAACGGACGAGCGGGTTTTTCTAACTTTTGAACCGGTGCCCGGAATCAAATTCTGAGGGCACCGATGAAATCGCAGCGCCGGTATTCTCTTAGAAACGCCTCTTCCGAAGTTGCGTTTGCTCGGGTGTGGTTTTTAATTTTCGGGCTTAAAGTTAAGAAATAAAATAATTTTTGCGACTACTTTATTTTATTTCACTTAAGCCACTTGGAAGCCACTTAAAAGCGGCTTAAACTGGGTTAAACCGGATAGGGTGCTATCCAGAAATATCCTACACCCTTGGTAGGATATTTGTGAGGTGGGGCCCGCACGAGCCCCGCCGTTTCTTTCTGCTAAGTAACGCACCCGCAAAAACCCGTCATTATCAAAGTCAACTGACGCATTTTCTTAAATTCTTAACAGACCATTTAATTGGGCGGTTTTCTTCGTGAATTAAATGAGCTGTTACTTTCGTTGAATTAATACAACGAATTGATGGGTTGTTACTTCCCTTTTTGTTTGTTGGCGTTATAATAAAATAAGACCAACAAGGTCTTTTGAAGGATTACTCATTGAGAGGCTTGAAAGAATCCATGAGCCTTCATCCTCCTTCGCGAAGAACGCGAAGAACGCGAAGAACGCCGGCCTCCGACGAAGAACGCCGAACCCGTGGAAGTCGACGACGCGATGCCGTGTTCCGCGACGCCGACGTTCCCTTCCTGCAACGTTCTTCTGCGACGTCTCTTCCTCCGCAACGAATCTTCGATCAGGCGTTTGAGGTAAGAGACTTCTGGTTTCTCTTAAATCTTCCTTGTGTCTTTTTTTTAACAAAACACAGATCTAATTTTATATAACTAAATTAAATCTGTTGTTTCTTGGTCCGTTGAGTTCGCCGACTCAACGCCGGTTTCCGCGACGATGCGACGCCCTTCCGAGACGACGCGACGATCTCCTCCTTCCGCGACGAGCAATTATGCGAAGGACGTGCGTACGACGACGACCAACGAGGTAGGGGTTGTTGTGAACTTTTCCTTTTTCCCGTGTTGTTTCCGTTCAAGAATGAAGAACCCGATTCATAAACAATTTTTATTTCATTAAAAATTGTTTTCGGATATGTATTCATATGTTGAATATTGTTCCTCCCGTTGTTTATCACTAACGCGGAGGGTGCGGGCCAAATGAACACGGCCCGACAACCCTCCGCCGTTCTTCGTTATTGTGCGGATTTGACGGGCGACGACGGAACATGCCGCAACGGAAGTGTGATGGTTCCGCAGTGAAGAGAAAGTCCCGGGAGGAGCAGCGGCGCAGACGGGAACAGAAGCGGACCACCGGAGCGACCCTGGTGGCCCGCGGAAGCCGCCGGCGGCGCGGGTCGCCGGCAAGGCGGCGCCGGCAGCCGGGAGCGGCGGCGCCCCGGCGCGCCGCCGGACAAGGCCGCCGTGGCAGAATCCACGGCGGCGGCACTCGCGAACCCGAAGCCGCGCGGGTCCGGCGCGCGTGGGACACGGCTGAAGCCACATACGGTTTTCCGAGCGACACCCCGCGGGTGCCGCGGGGTTGTCACGCGGGGGCGGCGGCTCCCCCCCGCGTCGCTCGGCTGCCCAGGGCGACACCCCGCGGGTGCCGCGGGGGTGTCACGCGGGGGTGGCGCCCCCCCCCCCCCCCCCCCCCCGCGTCGCTCGGCCGGTCCGACCGGCTGCACCGCGCCCTAGCCGGGCCGGACCGGGTCCGACCGGGTCGACCCGGTTCGGCCGACCCATGGGGGGGGGGTCGGGCCGGCTCGGCCCAGGCCCGGACCCCCCGTCTTCAGACCGTTTTCGGTCAAATACTCGTAACTTGAGCTACGGGCCTCCAAACGACACGCTGTCAGCGGCAACGCGATCCTTGTATCGAGACGGTCGTTTCGGTATATCGCACTCAAGGTTTCGGAATACTTTGAGTTCAGCCGGGTTGGTTCGTACACGAAACCAACCGGGCCCTCGGAGCGGAAACGCTCATAACTTGAGCTACGGACGTCTGATTTACGTGCCGTCAGCTATGGTGGATTCCTCTAAGTGAGACGGATCTTTTGGCTCACTCCGCCCGAGGTTTGGACGCAGGTGGAGTACGGTCGGGTTGGTTTTGTCTTAAAAACCAACCGGGCCCCTGGGACGAAAAAGCCAATAACTCTCAGACCGGGCGTCTGATTGACGCGCCGTCTGCGACGTTGAGTTCCTGTTGGCGATACGGAACTTTTTGATACATCAACTTCGGACTTTGTGTCATTTGATGTATCAGCCTCTCGGCTCGTGGAGCGGACCTTCCCGAATGAGCTTGCTGTGTGCGGAAACCCTAGTGCTGGCTGCGACTTCGACGACGATGACTGTACAGAGATCCTCGGTAGATTCGACTGCGACGATGATGAGAACAGTACGGGAATCCTCCGTGTTTTCGGCAGTGACCACTACAGTACACCTTGGGATACATCAACTCCGGACTGCATGTCAGTTGATGCATCGACCTTTTAGCTCGTGGAGTGGACCCTCCCGGAACGAGCATTCCGTGGGCGGAAACCCTAGAGACGGTTGAGACTTGACGACTGTTGATCGAACGACTCGGTGTGTTACGGATAACACGACAAAGTTGCGCTTGGTTGTAGCGGCACAGGGGAGCGCTTGGTTGTAGCGGCAGACCCACGATAGAGGTGCGCTTGGTTGTAGCGGCACATGGGAGCGCTTGGTTGTAGCGGCAGACCCATGACGGAGGAGCGCTTGGTTGTAGCGGCACGTGGGAGCGCTTGGTTGTAGCAGCAGGCCTACAGTACCCGATAGGTGGAGAACTACAGCAGTCTAAGGTAAGAGGGAAGTGCTTGGTTGTAGCGGCATAACCACTGTACTTGATGGAGGAGGAGTTTCCCAATAGCTTGGGGTTCAACTTCATGATCGATCCTATTTGGGTCATTGCGGGGGGGTTAGTACCTTCTGATCCTTTATGGGTCCGATGGATTAGATGAATCAGTGGCTGCATCTGATCATCTCTATCGTCATTTGAAGAAGTATACCTGTGTGAGTTGAATCTTGTGTTACTCTCCTTTGTGGATTGTGTTGAACTATCCCGTGTGGATTTACTGTTTACTCTCCTTTGTGGATTGTGTTGTGCTATCCTGTGTGGGTTTACGTTTTGCTTTCCTGTATGGATTGGGTTGTGCTTGGGCTCGGGTGTTGGAGTCGAACGGGAATTGGTGACTTAGGTATATGTATGGGCATATACCTAAGCAATGTCAGATGTTACTTCGTGATTGTATCTTTCCTTTGTGGTTTATCCTTTGTGGATTTCGGGAGACCTTCGGGGGTCTCAGGGTCCCTACTGAGTAGCTTATACTCACCCCTGCACGGGCATTGCCCGCACTTCGTTGTGTTGGTTGCAGACGACGGACAGCGCTGATCGTGGTGGAGGCTTGCGGAGCAGGATGGTACCTGGAGGTGGACCACTGGGCGGGACGTACTCGGAGAGGACGACTGGACCGAGGAGCTGTGGAGGCTATCTGTGCTCACCCTTCAGGTGGGACTTCCAAAGGACGGCTCGATGCTGCGTCTTTTCTTTTCAGTTGCTGTTTTTCCCCTTTCAGTTGTACTTTATAGTTGGGCTTGTATTTCTGGCCCCTTTTACTTTCAGCACAGGTTGTTACAGTTTTTACTTAGTGTTTACTTTTCTGCTTGCTTACTCTGTGGTGCTTGTTTACTTTTCAAAGGCAATGCCTTCCCTTTTGTTGGGATTTATGCCTTGGTGTTAGTCGCCAGCCCCTGGCCTATGGAAGGCGGGCTTGGGGTAGTCACGGCACGGGCCCCGAGGACGGGTCGTGACATTGACCCTCAGACGCAGCTTTTTAAAGGGTGTGAAACCTTTAAAAACTTCATATTTGATCGTTTCAAGCAGATCGCACGCCTGGTTGATGTTTTGTCTACTCTTACATAGCATGAATAATAATAATATATTTTTCCAATGATTTCAATTCATTTTGATGTTGTTTTTTATATATCTGAACATTGAATGCATGTTTTGGTGTTTTATGACACTAAAAGTGTGTTTTCCATCATCTCTGGAAAACAACACCTTCGATTGATGTACCTTCTACCTGAACATTTCAAAATTCACTCTATAGTTGTTCTCATCAGATTTCATGGAATTTAGAGTTCATTCAATTAGTTTTCACCCCCCCCCCCCATGTTTTTAAAGGGCGTCAAAAACCTTTAAAAACTGCATATTTTGTTGTTATAAGCATATCCCACATCCAATTGATGTGAAATATCCTCTTACAAATCAAAAATAATAATTAGAAATTTTTTCTATGATTTCATGTCATCCTGGGGTTATTTTATATAGATATGACCATTAAACATGCATTTTGTTATTTTATAACCCTAAAAGTGTGTTTTCGGTCCTCCCAATAAAACTTCACCTTGAATTGATGTTATTTTTACTCAAAAATTTCAAAATTTACTATATTGTTGTTATTTTATGATTTCATGGATTTTGGATGTCATTTGGTTGGTTTTGAGCTCTGGACACACCTTTTTAAAGGGTGTCAAACCTTCAAAAACCGCATATTCAGTCGTTCCAGGAAGACTGCACGTCTGATTGATGTGTCTTATACTCATACACATAAATAATAATAATAATAATAATAATATGTTTTTCCTATGATTTCAAGTCATTTCGAGGTCATTTTCTATAGATCTGATAGTTAAATACACGTTTTGGTGTTTTATGACACTAAAAGTGCATTTTCCATCATACTAGGAAAACAAAATCTTCAATTTACGTACTATATATTTGACCATTTCAAAATTCACTCTATGGTTATTTTTATTTGATTCCATGGTATTCTAAGGTCGTACGGTTGGTTTGGACACCCCATGTGTTTTTAAAGGGTGTCAAACCTTTAAACCCGCATATTTGGTCATTCCAGGTAAACCGCACATCCGATTAATGTTTTATCTCCTCATACACATTAAAAATAATAATAAGATAGTTTTTCTATAATTTCACATCATTCCAGGGTCATTTTCTATGGATCTGACCGTTAAACGCATGTTTTGGTGTTTTATGACATTAAAAGCGTGTTTTCAGTATTTTCAGTAAAATGATACCTTGGATTAACATTCTGTCTAATAGGCCATTTCTAAATTAACTATATGATTTTTATCGTATAATATCACGGCATTTGGAAGCTGTTCAATTGGTTTTGACCCCATACGCACCTTTTTAAAGGGTGTCAAACATTTAAAAACTGCATATTCGGTCATTTCGGGCAGACCGCACGTCTGATTGATGTGTCATCTACTCATTCACATCAAGAATAATAATAAGACGATTTTACTATGATTTCAATTAATTATGAGGTTTTTTGCTATAGATCTAACTATTAAACATTCATTTTGGTGTTTTATGGTACGTAAAGTGTGTTTTATGTTATCTTGAGAAAACAACACATATGTTTGACATACCATCTTCTCAACCATTTCAAAATTCACTATATGGTTGTTTTCATCTTATTTCATAGAATTTAGAGGTTTTTTAGTTGGTTTTGACCCCTAGAATAAGGTTGTATGTGGGTCGGGTCGGGTCGAGGGTGGTTTTGGACCCGACCCAACCAAAAGAGAATGAGTAGGGTCACATGTTTCATGAGTAGAAAACCCAACCCAACCTAACCTATGGGGATCAAGTTACACGATTCATGGCCAAATGACCCGACCTAACTCCACCCATTACGGTTCAAGTTGTATTAATTGGGTTATTGATGCATTACTGATCTAAAGGCCACCAAGAAAGACTGAGACAGGCCACCATTGGTGGGATTTAACACCCCTAACATTTTCTATCTAATATATTCATTACTTTAAAATAAAACAATAACCACTTGGCACTTATTTTCTAGAATAAATCCACTTATATAAGTGATAAAAAAGAACTTCTACACTAAGAAATATGGAAGAACTTACACAGAAGCACTAATTAAAATAAATTTTTCAGAAACAAAACAAATATGATTTATTCAAATAGTTTATCAACAGGCCCTAAGTAGCTCTTAAAAGTATCTTTTAATAGTTACAAATAGTATAATGGAAATATATGACAACATAAACAAACATTATTCAAATATCTCATCATAAGTTAGTGATAAGTGATATAAGCAACTTCCAAAAAGTGTAATCAAATAAACAGAGCTGTATAAAGGTAGCCATTGGTAATTGAAAAAATCAAAAAGCTATTTATATGGTGCCCTGTTGCTTCAACAAAATCCATGAGACCTAGAATCAGGTCATTATTGGGTTCCAAATATCAATTTGGATTAGTAATGAATATTGATAATCAATAATATTCCGATCCAAGAAATTTGTGGAGAAAAATATTCAATCTATATTCCTATCACATAGCAGTAGCATGAATTAATTGAAAAAGTGATAACATGAGGTATAAGAAAAAAGAAGTAAAATCATCTCAAAATGGGATTATATTCATTGAAAAAGTAGCAACACAACTTGGGGTAATTTTTTAGGACCTTAATAATGCTGAAACACCTCACATTTTTAGGAATCATTCTACCCATATTTGAGACATTAATTTGACACACCTTGAAGGGATGAAGAGTGCTTAAGTGATGCTGGAATTTCTGGAATAAATTGGAATTTTCAATCAATGTAGTGGAGTTTATACAACCCATCTTGAAGAATTAGTCCAACTATCCCATAAACCTTTGATAAGTGAAGAGAACTTATTCCAGCCTAAAAATTTAGAATATCAAAATCACTTCGCTGAGCTATAATAAGGGTTTATACAGGAAGGACTTCCACTAAACAATGATTGAATGGTTTTTTTTAATAGACCCTATCCTCTATGACCATTCCCTAACTTGGAAATTTGTCTAACACACCCATAAACACCTACAGTGATCTCACAAAAAACTTACAATGATCTATACACCAACCATGAAACCTACAGTGAGCTTGTCACGACCCGCCCCCCAGGTCTTGTGTCGTAACTACCCCACGCCCACCTCCCAAACGCCAGGGGCTAGCGACTAGAATCGAAGTCATTATTCTACAAGTGGGAGGAATTTTCCTGAGTACCTATACACGCACACACAACTCCTAGCCAAAATTACTAGAAAGGAAAATCCAAGGAAACCATTAATGAAATCCACTAAGTAAAACACAACCAGAGTGCCACAGAAAGAAAAGAACAGGGTGAAAACCTGGGCCAGTATAAAAGACCATCAAAATAAAAGTAAAACTCCAAGTACCTGAAGCTAGTCCTCCAGTAATCCAACCTAAAGGGTAGGTGAAGGGTAGCCGCCTAAAGTTGTAGAAGTTCACCTCGTATGTCTGATCTCACTGAACACCACCAGGCCCCGATCCTCCCTAGACTCCATAAAAGTGTCAAACATCTACACAAGACACGACATGTGTGGGAAAATCCCGTGTAGGGGTGATTAAAACAATACTCAGTAGGGGGCCCCGAAACCACGAAGGTAAAGCACAAGAGAAAAACCACAAAGGAATGCACAATCAGATATACTCGGGTATATGCTCACACATATACCATGAATATCCAAATATATTCATCTCAGCCACTAATAAAACATGTGGTACTAACCACACATCCAGGTTTAGGATTATCATTGAAGTCTCAAGTCATAACACACAAACCAGTAGATCACACTCCATGAGCTCAGCCATCCCTGATGGCACCCGTCCGAGAGATGCACTCCATCGGGTACAATCTTACCATTCCGAACGGTACTTCTGAGAGAATGTGATACATCGGGAACATTCTACTAGGTCCAACTCCAGTGCCTGGCACTAGAGGTTTAGTAATCAGAGTCATGTGCCTCATGCAAGACTAAGGAAACCCAAGTGAAGAGGCCCGCTCTTCATCACTGCACTCAGTTGAGGGAGCGCTACTCCAAACTAACATGTGATACCTCAGTCACTCCTGTAAGGAGTGGCCCACGCCTCAGTCCTTTGAGGGAGCACTAACTCCTATTTAGGTATTGTTTTCATCAAGTGGATGGGCCCGCTCCTTACTACTATTTTCGATAGTCGAGGGAGCATTATCTTTAATCGAGGACCTGCACCCTACCCAGTAGGGGAGTACTACTCAGTGGCTAGAGGACCCACGCCCTGGTGTGACAAGGGAGTAATACTCATGAAGGACCCGAACCTTATATCGGTAGGGGAGTATAACTTCATATATCGAGGACCTGCACCCTACCCAGTAGGGGAGTACCAATCAATGACTAGAGGCCCCACACCCTGGTAATATAGGGGAGTAGATACTCTATCAGTATGTTTGCTATGGGGGACCTACACCCTAGTACGTTAGGGGAGTATCGACCCTAGTCTAGAGGACCCACTCCCTCGCATGGCAAGGGAGTACCGACTCTGTCGTATTGCTACTTAAGGAGGACCCGCACCCTAGAATGACAGGGGAGTACCGAATCCAACAATAGAGGACCATCTCCCTACCCAATATGTAACGCCCGAACCTAGTTACCCAGAGTCGGTGCAATATTACATAACATTGGAATGATCACAAGGGATCAAGTCCCGAAAGACCGATCAGTTTAGTATCCTTGTAAGTACTAGATACATACATAAAATTTACATTACATTATGAAATAAAAAAACATTGTGTCTCCTTTGAACACACTCATATCCCATAGACTATCCATTAAGTTCAATCATAATATACTTCTTCACATCCTAGGAAAAATAAAACATAATAAAGGGGTGGGATCAGATGCTCAGTAAGGATAACAATATAGCGGAAACTTTCATAAATAAGCATGAACATTGAAGGAAATGTATAAGAATAAAAAACAAGACTTTTTTAAAATTAAAATTCAATATAATATGGAAAACATATATCAAATAATGTCATTTAATTATTCACATGGATATTCTATTAGTCGAATAATCACATGTAATATCAATATCTAATTTCATAATGATGGAATGCATAATGTCGGACATCATAACCACATATTCAAGGCCTTGTGCCAAGACTACAAATAAGATTTTGTCAAGGCCTTTTTCCAAGAAACTAGTTTGTCTCATGATACCTACTGATACATCAAGGATTTATAGAGGGCTCCACCCATCACTTACTAAGTCCAATGCATTCCTCATATGAAAAGTTTGAAACATAACATAAACATTCGTATTAAAACTAGTATAAGAAATGTTAATACTTTAACCATAAACCGTGAATGGTATAAAAATAACACATCCATAGTAAAACATATCACAAAACCTTCAATATAATATGGAAGATTGTATCATAATAAATCAACTTCAAACAAGTGTAAAATCCATCAAAGGATGTTGACATAGATGAAATCAAAACTATTTGAGAGAAATATCTCATTCTATTTTGAAATCATTTAAAAGTCACGCAATTATAAAAAGAAAACATTTATTTTGAAAATATTCTTATAATATTTTAAGGTAAGCTTCGAAAGTATTATAACAGTGTAAAATAGTCTCACCCGTCGTATAAGTTAAAAAAACATTTTTACCTTAATTTGTTGAAAAGGTCATAAAGTACCTTGTTTGGAAAGCGACAGAAAGTTTCCTTTCAAAAAAAATTATAAAAATTCAAACTAGGGTATAAATGACTTTAACCCATAGTCCAGTAAATAGTAAAAATGTTTTGAAATAAATTTTTAAGAAACATGGATGTGGATAATAAATAGGTCATAGTAGATACTTATGTATAAACAACCTCGGATAATAAAGAGATTGTAAAATTAACTCTTACCTTGTACTTTTCCTTGGTTGAGGGAACATTAACCTCCTATATAATATTTAAATAATTTTTATTAAATTATACAAGAACCATATACATAAATATGATATCATATATGATCTTATAATATTGCTTTGTTAATAATATTTGAGTAGTATCATTGTTTCAGGTGTTAACTGATTCGTTTTCCTTTATATGTTTTGTTACGTAAGTCATGTTTGTTAAGGATAGGATGTATTTGATTCATATCCAGAATGATATTATGTTCTTAAACATTATTTTAAATCATAAAATAAAAATTATTCTTGAATGGTTATGATGGGGAATGAATCTCATCGCGTTCATGGAGACGGTAATTTGTACGTATGCACGAGCGACAATATCATTTTATTAATGGTGAAATCATATGTAATTGGATGGTATATCATATATAAACAATCATTAAAATGTTATATTTATTATTTACATCAATTATACTCATTATTATACCCATCCAAATAATGAAGTGTTGAATAAAAAACTACACTATGACGTGGAGATGGTAAGTCGTATGTACGCACATATGGTGACTTTGTCATTCATAGGATAGATAGAATAATGAATATGGTTGTACTGTATTTATAATAACATCACATTATGTAGAAGGTACTGGAGTTATTATTTTAGTATGGAAACAACAAAGAAAGAGGAATTCGAAGAAGAAAATAACTTTGAAAGAGGTGATGAAATTATTACCTCTTCTTCGGGTGTTTCCTTTTGATTTGATCAAAAGGGATCCTTAGGTTGGATTTCTGATCAAATTAAGGCCTATAGGTTGAATTTAGGGTAGTTGGGGGGATATTTTAGCAGGGTTTAGATGATCCAAATGGCTTTGGAGGTCTGATTTTGAGAGAAGGGGAAGTACCCTTTTATAAGAGAGGTGAGGGTCACATTAGGAAAAGCTTGAAATGTTATTTTATTATAAAATCATTTTCAGTTTATAATGGCTCCAAAAGGATTTATTTCTAGGATAAGGTGGGTATGGGTTGAAAACCTCTCAACCAATATGTTTTAGACAAGTTTAGGTCACCATATTAACCTTATCGTTTAGATTTAACTCTTAGTTAAATAGTTTAACTTTTACCATGTCTTCTTGTATTATTATAATAAATGGTTAATAAACTTACTATAAAAATCAAAGTGAACCACAAGTGGTTCATTTTTGGTATATATAACCTTATCTAACTCTTTTTGATGAACCTTATATTTATAGTAATATTATATCATTTAATAAAATAGTATTTGTTTTAAAAACTCATTTATGTCAATTTTGACACTATTTAGTATTTGGTTTTTGTAAAAGTCATAACAACTTTATTACTTTGAAAAGAAATTTATTTAATCAACCCTAACATGTCATATTAACCTATAAAATTCGTTCAATGCATCAAAAGTATCAATTTACATTTATTTTTATATTTAAAATATCAATTATTTTAATCTTTCATTAATAATGTAATTACTACATCATCATTGTGTCATAAATAAATTTAATTATTTAATGTCTAAAAATTATAAATAAAATACCATTATGTATGAAATCTTTTTATCTTTCTAGTGAATATTTATAGTCGAATTTATCTTATGTATAACCCTATATAAAAAATTATTTATTAAAATTTGAATTTAACACTTTTAAATCTTCTTTAAATAAAATATAATAAATGTCCTAATCTAATTCAAGTGGATAAAAAATGATCATATTTTATTCATAAGGTTTATTTTGGTCGAAATAAACTTATCCAATAGAATTAGGACATGTTCTAGGGTAATTATAATGTCATTTTTACTTTTAATTACCCTATTTACTTTTAACCGTGGTAAATAAAATCCAAAAGTTACTATTCATAAAAAATTATTTTCTTCCTATTGAATCACATTTTACTTACTCATATCAACCATGTCTCTTAGATTTTTGAAATTCAATACACATAAGTGGTAAAATTACGTTTTATGAAAATTTGGAAATGTGCCTAGAATGTGGGTAAAAGAGGGTAAAAAGTTTAATAAAATTTTATATATCTAATCTTATTATAAAATGACTTCAAATAATTACATTGGAATAATATAGGTATTATGTATCTATTTTTATTTTTTAAAAAATTAAATAAAAATAATAATTATTTAAATAAAAGTCGATTTTAAATAATAACGCAGTGTTTTTCACTGTTCATCAAAAATTGAAAGTTTTCAGAAAAATACCAAAAATTCACCCTAAGTTAATTTTGATATTTCGAATCCAAAAATAAAGTCCATTTTGAAAAATAAAATTTATAAAATTTTAAAAAGTGGGTATTACTATTCTTAACGGCTAGTTTGATTGGTCGTGGTGTGCTAGAACTTGAAGTTACATACAACGCAAACTATTGTATTATTCAAAGAGAAACGTATCATGGAAGATTGGGGTGTTACATTCTTTCCTCCTTAAAATAATTTCATCCTCAAGATTTCTAGAATATTACTGGATAAAAATATTCGGGTGGTTCTTCATCATAAGTTCCTCAGGTTCCCAGGTTTCCTCTTCCATTTTATGGTTTCTCCAAATAACTTTTACCAGATGAGTCGTCCGGTTTATCAACACTTGTTCTCGGGTATCAAGAATTCTGATAGGCTCTTCCCAATAAGACAGGTCAGGTTCCAGTTCTATTTCTTCATAGGTGAGTACATGTGTTGGATCAGGCATGTATTTTCTCAATAGTGATACGTGGAACACATCATGAACTTTGGAGATACTTGTTGGTATTCCCAAATGGTAAGCTATAACTCCAATTCATTCGAGAATTTCGAAAGGTCCGATGTACCTGGGACTTAATTTACCCTTCTTATCGAATTTTATAACACCCTTCCATGGAGATACCTTCATGAAAACATGGTATCCTACTTGAAATTCCAAAACCTTCCTTCAGTTATTGGCATAGATATTTTGCCTACTTTGAGCTGCTTTGATGTGGGTTTGGATAATCTTAACCTTTTCCATTGTTTACTCAACAAGTCCTGGGCCTACGAGTTTTCTTTCACCAACATCATCTCAACAAGTTGGTGTGCGACATCTCTTTCCATATAACGCTTCATATGGTGCCATCTGAATACTTGAATGGAAGCTATTCTTATAGGAAAATTATACCAAAGGTAAATATTTATCCCACATACCTTGAAAGTTAAGTGAAAAAGATCTCAACATGTATTCTAAGGTTTGAATAGTCTGTTCTGATTTTCCATCAGTTTGAGTGTGGTAGGTAGTGCTCAAATGAAGTTCAGTATCCAGGGCCTTCTAAAAAATTTTATAGAATCTTGATGTAAAACAAGGATCATGATTAGAAATAATCAATAGGGGAACACCATTAAGTCTTAAAACTTCATTAATATATAGTCTTGCTAAACATTCAAGTGGTAAATCTTCTCTTATAGCAAGAAAATGTGTTGACTTGGTAAGATGATCAACAATGACCCATATTGCATCATTCCTTCTAGGAGTCTTTGGTAGCCCCATGACAAAGTTCATCGTAATATCATCCTATGTATACTCAGGTATGGGAAGAGGTTGCATGAATCCTCCAGTATGTTTTATTCCAGCCTTAACCTGTTGAAAAACTATACATCTTGACACATAATTAGAAATCTCTCTCTTCATATTGTCCCACCAAAAATGATCCTTCAAATCTCTATACATATTAGTGCTTCCAAGGTGTATAGAGAAATTGGAGCTATGAGCATCATCCAACAATTCCCTTTTTAGATCAGGTATATTGAGAACACAAAGTATCCTCCCAAATTTCAAGATTCCATCTTCATATACAAAGTCGATCAATCTCCCATCGTTCATAGCTTTAATTTTATTTTGAAACTCCTCATCATCAGTCTGAGAACTTTTTATCCTTTCTAGTAAAGATGGATTGGCAACCATTTGAAAAATTATCGATGTTTCACCTTCCATGATTATTCCCATATCCATATTTACTAGATCCATGAACATATGATCCCTTTAAACTCTCATCTTGTTCAAAACTCCATGATCATTTCTACTCAAATCATCTACCACCTTATTTTCCTTCCCTGGGTGGTAGTGTATTGTGAAATCATAATACTTGAGTAGTTCAAGTCATCTCCTTTGCCTCATGTTGATTTCTTTTTGTGAGAAAATATACTTCAAACTCTTGTGATCGGTATATATCTCACATTTTTCACCATAGAGATAGTGTCTCCATATCTTCAAATCAAAGATTGCAGATACTAACTCAAGATCATGAGTTAAATAGTTTTTTTCATGAATTTTTAGCTTTCGTGATGCATAGACAATAAATCTATCATTCTGTATAAGGAAACAACCAAGTCCTTTCTTTGAAGCATCACTATAAATAACAAACTCATCATTCCCGGATGGTAGAGTCAAGATAGGATAATTTAATAATATTCTATTCAGTTCTTCAAAACAATCTTCACACTCTTTTTTTCAAAAAAATTTAACCCCTTTATGCATGAGCTTGGTCAATGGGTTAGCCAATTAGGAAAAATTATGGATGAAATGATGATAATAACCTACTAAACCAATAAAATTGTGTACCTCGGTTATACTTGTTGGTGTTTTCCATTATTGGATTGCCTTGGTCTTTGAAGGATCGACAAAGATTCCATACTTAGAGATAATATGTATAAAAAAAGAAATTTCCTAAATCCAAAAATCACACTTGATAAACTTCTCATATAATTCATTTCTTCTGAGGGTTTTCAGAATAGGGTTCAAGTGATTTTCATGATCTTCATAGATTTTTTAGTATACCAAGATATCATCAATAAATACCACTACAAATTCCTAAAAATATTCCTTGAAAACTATATTCATTAAATCCATGAAAATAGAGGGTGCATTAGTCAGTCCAAAAGGCATTACTGTAAACTCATAATGCCCATAGCTAGTTTGAAATGTTGTTTTCAGAATGTCCTCCTTCTTCACACACAACTGATGATGTCCAGATTGAAGGTCAATCTTTAAAAAATATTGATCTCCAAGAAGTTGATTGAATAAATCATCAATGCGAGGTAGGGGATACTTATTATTTATTGTTATATCATTGATCTCCCTGTAGTCAATGCAAAACCTCATAGATCCATCTTTTTTCTTAACAAAAAGAATAGGGGATCCCTATGGAGAAACACTAGGGTGAATAAATCCTTTATTACTCAATTCCTCTCGTTGTTTCTTTAGTACTACTAATTTCGTAGTGGTCATTCTATAAGGGGTATTCAATATGGGCCTTAAAACAGGAATTAAATCAATGGAAAACTCAATTTATCACTCTGGAGGATGTCTGAGTAAATCCTCTGGAAACACATCAACATATTATTGAACAATAGGTACTTCCTCTATTTGAACATTCCTTTATTAACTCATATTTATTTCACTCTCTTCCTCCTCAATAATTGAATTTAGTAGAGCTACTGGGGGTGGATCTAGATAAGAATCAGATGGTGACATTTCTTCTCTAAAGATAACGTACTCCTTATCATCATCGAAAATTGTAACCTCCTTCTTCTTATAATAAATTTTTGTATCATGATCCGAAAGACAATATATACCAAGGATTATATCAAATTCAATCATGGGTATGACGATGAGATCAGCAGATAAAGCACGTTTATGTTCTCTAATGGGAACTGATTCACAAAACTTTGTTGTAATGATACTTCCCTTAAGAGTTTTGATTGAAAACTCCCTTGTTAAATCAAACAGGAAATATCCAATTTTCTTACAAAATTGGGAAGATATGAAATAATGTGATGATACAGAATCAAATAAAGCATTGGATAAATTTGAGGAAACCATTAAATTACCTTCCACTACGTCATTCGGAGCTTCAACCTCAGCAGTAGTGATTGCATAAGCTTGGCCTTGCACCCTTGGCCTTTTTTGGGGTACGTTTTCTTGGTTCTTAGTACATTCATTTGATTAATTATCCATTTCTCTACAATTGCAGCATTCAAAATTGACATCCTCTTTCTTTCCCTTGTAATCACGAGCTTGGTGGCCTTTTTCACCACATTTTTAATAGACTCCCATTCCCTTCAGGAAAGTACCGGGGTGTTTCTTCCCACATTTACTACAAGATGGAAATTCAAATTTTCCCTTCTTACCATTATTTTGATTTCCAGAGTGTTTAGTAGATCTCTTCTTCTCTTTCTTTTCTTTAAAGTCGTAAGACTTAGAGAATTCCTTTTCTGTCTTGATAGCATATGAGACAATATATTCATATGATGAGAAGAATTTTGAGACTAATGCTCGATGGAGAAATGGTTTTAACCCATCAAAGAATCAATCAATCTTACTCATTGGGTTACGTATATAATCTGTTGCATGCCTTGCTAACCTTGTAAAGTTAGCCTCATACTTTGCAACATTCTCATCCTCCTATTGCCTTAGACTCAGAAATTGTATTTCCATATCCTCTTGATGGTCACGAGGAAATTATTTTTCTAATAAAATATCTTTAAACTCCCTACATTCCATTTTTTGATACTTATTCATCCTACTTTGTTTTTTGAATTAATGACCACCATTGATCTACATCTCCCATGAGGCGATAAACTGCCATGACAACTTTTTCCCTTTCGTTACTCCCTAAAGCATTAAATATTTTCTCTAAGTAACTTATCCATTGATCAGCTACAAATGGATTTTTAGTCCCATTAAATTTTGGTGGTTGTTTCCTCATGAAGTGGTCTAACATTGATTCTCTGCGTTGTGGATCAGGGTTCTCCATACGGGTAAGGTTATTATTCATAACCTAAGTGAGTTATCCCAGTATGGTTATAATTTGTTCAGCACCGGTTTCATCACCATCTCCATTATAATTATCCTGAGTGGGAGGTAAATCCCTTCATGGATTGTGTGCATTGATAGGATTTTCATTCCTTCCACAATGTTCCATTTCTAAACAATGGCATACACTAGGTCAGTTTATGAATCACAATACATAATTCCAAACTAGTAAAATACCTAAAAAAATTGAACAGTTTATGCCTATAATCCATAATCATAAAAAAAAATTCTTTGAGGAAATATTTACTCATAAATCCTTCATAATGGCTTGTAAAGAAAATGTGAATTATCCAAAGCATATCCTCCGAGAGTGTCATAACCAAGAGCGCAACAAGGCCTGTTGTCATGTAATAGGATACCCTAAGTCAAGACCAAAACTCCTTATCGGAGTTTTCACTCCTAGGTACATATGTGCCAGATCCGCCTCTATCTGCTCGTATCTAGACATAGATGTATTTCTTGGAAAACTCACAAAATATCTACATTACCAAAATTCTAGGAAGTTCTTCTATACTAATCTTCAAGGTCTATCTTAAGGTAATCTTCTCTAATCAGAGTTTTTCTAAACTTAGTTTCCAAGGTTTGTACTAAACTTCCTCTTATACCAATTGTAACGCCCCGAACCTAGTTACCCAGAGTCGGTGCAATATTACATAACATTGGCATGATCATAAGGGATCAAGTCCTAAAAGACCGATCAGTTTAGTAGCCTTAGAAGTACTAGATACATACATAATATTTACATTACATTATGAAATAAAAAATAACATTGTGTATCCTTTTAACACACTCATATCCCATAGCCTATCTCTACAGGTCAATCATAATATACTTCTTCACATCCTGGGAAAAATAAAACATAAGAAATGGGTGAGCTCAGATGCTCAGTAAGGATAAAAATATAGCGGAAACTTTTATAAATAAGAATAAACATTTAAGGCAATGTATAAGACTAAAACACAAGCCTTTTTTAAAATTAAACTTCAGCATAATATGGCAAAGATAAATCAAATAATTCTATTTACTTATTCACATGGATATTCTACTAGTCGAATAATCACATGTAATATCAATAGCTAATTTCATAATGATGGAATGAATAATGTCATACATCATAACCATATAGTCAAGGCCTCTTTCCAAGACTATAAATAAGATTTTTTCAAGGCCTTGTTCCAAGACACTAGTTTGTCTCATGAGACCTATCGATGCATCAAGGAGCTATAGCGGTCTCCACCCATCACTTACTAAGTCCAATTCATTCCTCATATGAAAAGGTTGAAACATAACATAAAAATTTGTATTAAATCTAGCATACTAAATGTTAATACTTTAACCATAAACCATGAATGGTATAAAAATAACACATCTACAGTCAAACATATCAAAAAAAATTCAATACAATATGGAATATTGTATCATAATAAATCAACTTCAAACAAGTGTAAAATCCATCAAAGGATGTTGACATAGATGAAATCAAGACTATTTGAGAGAAATATCTCATTCTATTTTGAAATCATTTAAAAGTCACGTAATTAAAAAAGAAGACATTTATTTTGAAAATATTACTATAATATTTTAAGGGAAGCTTCAAAAGTATTATAATGGAAGAAAATAGTCTCACCTTCAGTATAAGTTAAAAAACATTCTTACCTTAATTTATCGAAAAGGTCATAAAGTACCTTATTTGGAAAGCGATGGAAAGATTCCTTTCAAAACATTTTATAAAAAGTCAAAAAAGGGTATAAATTACTTTAACCCACAATCTAGTAAATAGTAAAAATGTTTTGAAATACATTTGTAAGAAACACGAATGTGGATGATAAAGAGGTCCCAGTAGATACTTACATATAAACAACCTCGGATAATAAAGAGACTGTAAAATTAACCCTTACCTTGTAATTTTACTTGGTCTAGGGTATGTTAACCTCCTGTATAATAGTTAAATAATTGTTATTAAATTATACAAGAACCATATGCATAAATATTATATCATATATAATCTTTTAATATTGCTTTGTTAATAATATTTCAGTAGTATCATTGTTTCGGGTGTTAACTGATTCGTTTTCCTTTATATGTTTTGTTACATAAGTCATGATTGTTAAGTATATGATGTATTTGATTCATATCAATAATGATATTATATTCTTAAAAATTATTTTAAATCATAAAATGAAAATTATTCTTGAATGGTTATGATGGGGAATGAATCTCATCGCGTTCGTGGAGACGATAATCCATACGTACGTACGAGCGATAATATCATTCTATTAGTGGTGAAATCATATGTAATTGGATGGTATATCATATATACAGAATCATTAACATGTTATATTTATTATTTACATCAATTATACTCATTATTATACTCATACAAATAATTGAGTGTTGAATAAAAAACTACACCATGATGTGGAGACGGTAAGATGTGCGTATGCGCGTATGGTGAATTTGTCATTCATAGGATGGATAGAAAAAGGAATATGGTTGTACCATATTTATAATAACATCACAGTATGTATAAGGTACTGGATTTATTATTTTATTATGGAAACAACAAATAAAGAGGAAGTGGAAGAAGAAAAGAACTTTGAAAGAGGTAATGAAATTATTACCTCTTCTTCGGGTGCTTCATTTTGATTTGATCAAAAGAGCTCCTTAGGTTGGATTTATGATCAAAGTAAGGCCTCTAGGTTGAATTGAGGGTATTTGGGAGGATATTTGAGTAGGGGATGGCTGATACAAATGGCTTTTAGGTGTGATTTTGAGAGAAGGGGAAGTACTCTTTTATAAGAGAGGTGAGGGTCACTTTAGGAAAAGCTTGAAATATTATTTTATTATAAAATAGTTTTATGTTTCTAAAAGCTCCAAAAGGATTTATTTAGAAGCTAAGGTGGGGATGGGTCGAAAACCTCTCAACCAATAGGTTTTAGACAAGTTTAGGTCACCATATTAATCTTATCTTTTAGATTTAACTCTTAGTTAATTAGTTTAACTTTTACCATGTCTTATTGTATTATTATAATAAATGGTTAATAAACTTACTATAAAAATACAAGAGAACTACAAGTGATTAATTATTGATATATATAACCTTATCTAACTTTTTTGGCTGAACCTTATATTTTTATGAATATTAGATCATTTAATAAAATAGTATTTGTTTTAAAAACTCATTTATGTCAATTTTGACACTATTTAGTATTTGGTTTTTTTGAAAGTCATAACAAATTTATTAATTCGAAAAAAAATTATTTAATCAACCCTAAAATTTTATATTAACTTAGAAAATTATTGGAATGCATCAAAAGTCTTAATTTACATTTATTTTTATATTTAAAATATGAATTATTTTAATCTTTCATTAATAAGGTAATTACCGCATCAACATTGTGTCATAAATAAATTTAATTATTTAATGTCTAAAAATTATAAATAAAATACCATTATGTAGGAAATATTTTTATATTTTTAATTAATATTTATAGTTTAATTTATCTTATGTATAACCCTATATTAAAAATGTTTTAGTTATTAAAATTTCAATCTAACATTTTTAACTCTTCTTTAAATAAAATATAATAAATGTCCTAATCTAATCCAAGTGGATCAAAAAGGATCATATTTTATTCCTAAGGTTAATTTTTGTCGAAATATATTTATCCAATAGAATTAGGACATGTGTTAGGGTAATTATAATATCATTTTTACCTTTAATTGCCCTATTTACTTTTAACCGTGGTAAATAAAATCCAAAAGTTACTATTCACCAAAAAAAAATTCATCCTATTGAACCACATTTTACTTAATGATATCAACCGTGTCTCTCAGATTTTTGAAATTCAATTCACAGAAGTGGTAAAATTATGTTTTATGCAAATTTGCAAATACGCCTAGAAGGTGGGTAAAAGACGGTAAAAAGTTCAATAAAATTTTATATATCTAATATTATTATAAAATGAATTTAATGAATTACATTGGACTAATATAGGTATTATGTATCTATTTTTTACTTTAAAATAAATTTAAATAAAAATAATTATTATTTAAATAAAAATCGGTTTTAAACAATAACGCGATGTTTTTCACTATTCATCAAAAATTGAAAGTTTTCAGAAAAATACCAAATATTCACCCTAAGGTAATTTTGATATTCCTAATACAAAAATGAATTCCATTTTGAAAAATAAAATTTATAATGTGGGTATTACTATTCTTAACAGGTAGTTTGATTGGTTGTGGTGTGCTAGAACTCGAAGTTGCGTACAACGCAAGCTATTATATTATTCAAAGAGAAATGTATCGTAGAATCTTTGGGTGTTACGCGATAAGGGAGTACCGAATCTACATGCGTTAGATATAGAGGACTCGCGCCCTAGTCCAATAGGGGAGTACCAACTCCAAGGATAAAGGACCCGGTCCCTGACATGGTAGGGGAGTACCGACTCTTCCTTTAGGGACTTCTCTAAGAATTCGTGCCCTAAAACGTGGGGAGTCCCATCTCTACCAAATTATAGGGATAATGAGTACTCATGCCTTAAGTTGTCAAGGGAGTAATTTCCCCAACATCTCATCATAAGAATCATCACGATTCTACCCAAAGTTTGCCCATACCGGGAGGGCCTACTCTTCAAATCAAAAAGGTCATCCTCTGACATTCTCAACAACTTGCTTAGAGTATCTCAAAAGGACCGTCTTGTCACAAGGGTCCCAACTCCATAGACGTCTCTTCAAACAGACAATCTGTTTGAAAGTTATGGGATTTTTTGTGAAACGGGGGGTTGGTTGGGTCTGGGACCAGTCTGGCCCGGGCGGGCCGACCCGACCCGAATCGGCCCACTGGGCTATGAGTCTGGCCCAATGGGTCACGAGTCCAGTCCACTAGGTCGTGAGTTCGTCTCGCTGGGTCGCGGGTCTGGCCCGACCTACATGGCTGGGCACGGCTCGCTAGTAGCAACCCAGCCCACTATTTGAGTGGGTTGGCTTCTCCAGATCGAACGCGACTCTGTCGTGTCCATACCACCCCAGGTGATGCCAGCTTGCACTACCACCTCAAGTCAACCGTTCTGCTCATGCGGACCGGTTCGTCCAGCAAGAAATGCGGCAAGTCGTGGGTCCTGGTCACGCCGCGGCTTCTTCACGCGACAGCCGTGCGGCTACCGCCATCCAGCACCACCGCGACGCATCGAAAGATTTTTCCACGAGCCACTAGACACACTCTGGTGATCCATTCTTTGATATGAAGGGTGTTTCAGAACCCTTGGGTAGCATTCTTCATCTCCTGGGGTTCAAAACTTCATTGTGATCCCTTTCACTGAGAAGCGCTCGATTGGCGGCATCTCTCGCACCTCCTCGATCCATCCATCATCATATTCATCGCACTTACTTTGTCATTGCACCAAGAATGGTTGTGCAATGACCGATCGCTCTTCGTCCTATGAAGAACGCAAAGAACGTGCGTCAAGGGGGGAGAGGAAAACCAAACAACTAAGTGAGGAATGGAACTGGGTTGTTGTTCACCACGGTGTTGATCTTCTCCCATTAGAAGGATCAACGGGGCAAATAAAAATTTATTTATGAAATGATTTAATCACCAAAGATAATCCCGATAGAAAAATCCCTCCCACAAGAACGATCGAACCGCGGGTCAACCTGTTTGTGGGTTGATTTGCATTCATCGTTTAAAACCAAGAACGGAAAAAAGAACATAATTTAAATAACAACACCTACTTGGGTCGGATAATTTGTTGGTGATGAACGGTGTCGTTGTGTTTGTCATTCTGTGATCCTCTATTTACGGTCATTGGTCGATCGTCGTTGGTGATGATCTGTTCAAAGGGGGGGTTGGCGTTCGTCGTCATCACCCACCAGAGCTTCAGAGCAGAACTGAGATTGTGCCAATGATCCTACATCATCTACTTGGCCATTAAATAACGAAATGTGAATCAGTGTTTCTTTTAAATTGTTGTTACAAAGTTGTTACGTTGTTTTATTTAATGAAACGGTGTATTCAGTTTCATTGCCTTACACTCTGTTTCGCTGCAACGGTTTCAAAAGTTCAAAAATAAAATAAAACATCCACTTTATTTTATTTTAAAATTTTTTAAAAAAGTCTGAAAACTATCTTTTCCGGTCGACCCTCATCGGTCAATGTTAAGTCCATTCGTAGGTAATGTCGTCGTTCTGGACGCAACGGTTCCCTCAGATTTTCAATCCGGAAACCCGTTTAGAAGTTGTCAAAACTATGCACCCGCCGTGCCATTTTAATTCGCTTAAAAAAACTCAAAAACTAACTTTCACCATAGACCTGTACCAGTCGAGGTTAAGCTCCACATAAGGGAAACATACCCTCACAAGCTCAACGGTACTCTCAGATTTCCAATCCAAGTTACCGTTTAGGAGTTATAGGGATTTGAAAATAAAATAATTATTACTTAATTATTTTATTTACGGCCAAAAACTAACTTCCACTATTGGATCGCGCCGACCAATATTCAGCCCTTTCTAGGAAAATCCTAACATTATGAGTTCAATAGTGGCCTCATATTTTTCATTCGAGAACCAATTCAAAATATAGAAAAACTTGATCGCACGTTTAATTAATAAAATTTAAAAAAAATCGAAAATCCATTCTGGCCACTCCAGGTCTCGGAATTACGTGTCGTCTCAGAGCCTGGTCTTGTAAAAATCCCATTTAAATTTGAAAAAAAATTCCATGGAATTTTAGGATATTATATTCTCCCAACCTTAAGTTTTTTCATCCCCGAAAATAAAAATCTTAAACTCATGGGAATAAAACCGAGTTCATCAAGGGTCTCTTTGCTGCTTACAAGCACGCACCTCGAGGAACCACCGAGATCGACCACTTTCATGTCCAGCTTCTTCTAGGTCAACATCATGCAACAACAGGCACACGTCTCTTTAGTTGCGACAAGTGGGAAAAGCACTAAGCACTCTGATCCATTTGTAGTTATGGGGTCTAGTGGCTCACCTCCACGCTAACCTGGCGTAGATACAAACAAAAACTCATAGTTCACATCCCCCCTAGATGAACTGTGCTAAAGCCTCCACAAACATTATGCATTCAAGGTTGACACTAAACATGAAGGGGTATTTATGAATGAAACAGGGTTTCCCATGAGTGAACGTTGGGTCTTACTAGGCCCTCTATCTACAACCTCCAGCAGCCACACAACTTTTCGAAACTGGAACACTGCCACACTCACTAGTGGAATCTCATGTGAGTATGGATGGTAAACAACCATTTCATATTGGGGAAACATCATGGGGTCTAACCCTGCCACCATGGAATGATCCAAAACAGGACTCTTTGCAAGTGTTCACCATGTGCTGCATGGGTTTCCCTTTCACCGCAAGGGAAAACCCTTCTTTACCATCGCAGACACACCGCATCCTTTGACTAATACAGTCAATATGAGTATGAACGGTAGTATTCCATAACAAGAATGATGTCGTAAGGCATCAACGCCATGACTAAGAGATCCCAGCCGCAACTCTCACCTCCAAGAGGTCACACTATCAGCACCAGTGTGTGATCAACGGGTCTCCTTCAGCAGGAGTCTCTAAGCATGAGGGTCAAGTCCATGGTCCAACCGGAACCTCAAAGTCTCAAATAGAACTTGTAGAAAAAGTAGAACGTCCAGCACCTGTGTCTATTTAAAAAGGCATCCAAAAGAAAAGACACATATCGTAGCTTGAATTTCTCCTGGAGCTTCTTGGTCATAATCCAAGATCGCATGCAGCTGTCCTCACCCATGTCCTCCAGCTCCATGAGCCTAGCGTGGACCACCTGAGGGTGGTGGTGGAAAAGTTGAAAATGACATGCCACCTCCTGCTGCTCGTCCATCTCCTCTTCTTTGCTCACCATCTTGTGGAACTCCTTGCTCCAAGCGATGTCTCTGCCAAGGAGTCTCATTTTCCGACTCCCTCTAAATATCACGGCGGTTCGGACAATCTCTAGCGAGATACCCATGGACGTTGCAAGCGTAACACCGCCTCTCCTATGGCTGATCTGGTCCTTGGCGCTGCTCCTGTTCCACAGATCCACATGTTTGTGTTCGGGAATGGGTATGCCTCCTATGCTGCGATCTTGTAACCTGTCGTCTGATAGCTCCAACAGACGCCTCTACCTTGTGACCTTTACTATAGGTCACATCCATCTTCTCCTCCTCCAGGTATCTCTCAACCAATAGGGCTCGTTCCAACACCCCAGCATATATCAGAATGCTAAGGGGTATCACTGATTCCCTAATATCCTAGCGTAGTCCTTGCTCGAAGGTCTAGGCCCTGAGGTAAGGGTCCCACACCATATATGTAGAGTAGCGAGAAAGATCCGTGAATATTTCCATGTACTCTGATACCATCATGTTGTCCTATTGTAGGTGCAGCAGCTTCTGTATACGCACAGATTGTAAAGTCGCCGGAAAGAAATCCTCTCTAAAGAGGTGCTCAAAGTCAATCTAGGTGAGGGTCACCTCATCGTGTGTCTAGATCACTAAGCACCACCATCATCCTACTGATCCCTGTAGAAGGCTCGCGGCTAGTACTGTCATCTGATCGAGAGGCGTCCTCACTAGGCGGAAGGCTCGTGTAACCACCTCAAGACAATCCCCATCTAGCTAAGGATCTGTCTTGCCTTGGAAACTGGGAGGTCTCTACCTCTAGAACTCGTGTAGTGAACTATCCTGCGTGCATCCTCCACTGGCAGCGTTGGTAGAAACTACTGATCGATGGGTGGCTGCATCACTGGTGCACCACCCGGAGGTAACGTCACAGATTCAGTGCCCAGTACTGAAGCCTCCACTCTGGGTGGATCATCATCACGATCACATTGTAGAATCCTATCTGACTGTTGTTGTGGTGGAATCCTAAAATATATCAAGATAAACCACGGTTAAATAGTATATCTGGAGGACTCAAGGACATGGAAAGCGCAACCATTCCTACATGATGCATGTGCCCTTTATTTCCCCGCAACCAGTGTTTCCATATACAAAGTCGGAAGACAGGTGTCCAGAGTCCTGGTGTATGGATACTTCAGTCATCGCACCAACACTAGAGTCCCTAGCCTAAAATCCAAACTTGAAACTCTTAACACTGTTTCCCGAAAACCAAAAACAATAGACCCTTGGTCTTTGAAGTAGAACTAACCACCTCTGATTCCAATTTTTCACGACTTGTCCCCCGGGGCCCATGCCATGACTACCCCAAGCCCACCTCCCAAAGGCCAGGGGCTGGAGACTAGCATCCAAGGAATTATTCCACAAGTGGGAGGCATTTTCCTGAGTACCTGTATACACGCACACAACTCCCAGGCAAGTAAAATCCAAGGAAACCATGCATGCAATCCACTAAGTAAAATGTAACCAGAGTGCAACGGCAAGTAAAGTACAGGGTGGCAACCCGGGCCAGTATAAAATCTCACCAAAAGAAAAACATAAAAAAAATAAAACTCCAAGTCCCTGAAGCTCATCCACCGGGAAACCTACTTGAAGGGTGGGTGAAGGTTAGCTGCCAGAAGTTGTAGAAGTACAGCTCGTCTGTCTTATCTTAATGAACGCCGCCAGGCCCCGGTCCTCCCTGGACTCTGTTAAAGCATCAGTCATCTGCACAATACACAACACGTGCGGGCAAATCCCGTTCAGGGGTGAGTAAAACAATACTCAGTAGGGGGCCCCGAAACCATAAAGGTAAATCGCAAGAGAAAAAACACAAAGGAATGCATAGTCATCTCTACTCGGGTATATGCCCATACATATACCATGAATATCCATATATACTCGTCTCGACCACTAAGAAAACATGTGGTCTCAAACACACAACCAGTTTCAGGATTCTCATCGAAGGCTCAAGTCATAACACACAAACCAGGTGATCACACTCCATGCGCTCAGTCATCCCTGATGGCACCTTTCCGAGAGATGTACTCCATCAGGTACAATCCTTCCATTCCTAATGGTACGTCTGAGAGAATGTGCTCCATCAGGCACATTCTACTAGGACCGACTCTAGTGACCGGCACTAGAGGTTTAGTCGTCATAGTCATGCGCCCCATGCAAGACTAAGGAAACCCAAGTGAAGAGGCCTGATCCTCATCATTGTGCTCAGTTGAGGGAGCACTACTCCAAACTAACATGTGATACCTCAGTCGCTCCTGTAAGGAGTGGCCCTCTCCTTAGTCTGTCGAGGGACCACTAACTCCTTTCTAGGTATCGTTTTCATCAAGTGGATGGGACCGCTCCTCGCTACTATGTCCAACAGCCGAGGGAGCTCCATATCTAATCGAGTACTCGCACCCTACCCGGTAGGGGAGTACTACTCAGTGACTAGAGTACATGTGCCCTGGTGCGATAGGGGAGTACTACTCATGAAGGACCCACACCTTGTAACGGCAGGGGAGTAGAACTTCGTATATCAAGGACCTGCACCCTACTCAATAAGGGAGTACCACTCAGTGACTAGAGGACCCACACCCCGGTAATATAGGGAAGTACCAACTTTGTCATTCTGTTCGCTATGGGGGACCCACACCCTAGTACGTTAGGGGAGTACTGACCCTAGGCTAGAGGACCTACTCCCTGGCACGACAGGGGAGTACCGACTCTATCGTAGCACTGCGTAAGGAGGACCTGCACCCTAGAACGGCAGAGGAGTACCGAATCCTACAATAGAGGACCCACTCCCTACCCGGTAGTGGAGTACCGACTCTACATGCGTTAGATATGGTGGACCCACGCCCTAGTCCAAAGGGGAGTACCGACTCCAAGGATAGAGGACCCGCTCCCTAGCACGGTAGGGGAGTACCGACTCTTCCTTTGCGAACTTCTCTAAGAACCCACACCCTAAAACGTGGGGAGTCTCGTCTCTACGAAAGTAGAGGGATAAAGAGTACTCACGCCTTAATCCATCAAGGGAGTAACTGTCCTAACATCTCATCATAAGAATCACCCCGATTCTACCCAAAGTGTGCTCGTACCAGAAGGGAATACTCTTAAAATCAAAAAGTTCAACCTATGAATTTCTTGAAAACTCACTTATAGTATCTCAAAAGGACCATATATTTTTCAGGGTCCCAACGCTGCAAACGGATCATCAAACGGATGCTCCGTTTGGAAGTTATGAGCATTTTTGTGAAATGGGGGCCGGTTGGGTCCGGGTCCGATCCGACCCTACCCGGCCCGGTCTGCTGGGCTGCGAGTTCGGCCCATTGGGTCACTGGGTCGCGGGTCTGGCCCGGCCTTCCTGGCTAGGTGTGGCCCGCCAGCAGAAACCCGACCCACAATTTGAGCGGGCCAACTTCTCCAGACCGGAAGCGAATCTACTGCGTCCGTCCCACCCCAGGTGGCGCCATCTCGTGCCGCCGCCTCAAGTCAATCGGTATGCTCATGTGGACTAGTTCATCTAGCAAGACCTGCGGAAAGTCGCGGTTCCAGATCATGTCACGGCTTCGGCCGAGACTCTTTCACGTGGCTGCCACCATCCAGCACCACCGCGGCGCGCCGACAGATTTTTCCGCGAGCCACCGGACGCACTCCGGTGGTCCGTTCTTTGATCCAGAGGGTGTTTCGGAACCCTCGGGCCACGTTCTTCATCGCCTGGGGTTCAAAACTTCGTCGTGATCCCTTCCGTCAAGAAGTGCTCGATTGGCGGCATCTCTCGCACCGCCTCGATCCATCTGTCGTCATCGTCATCGTACCTCTGTCGTCGTTGCGCCAAGAACGATTGCGCAACAACCAACCACTCATCGTCCGACGAAATACGCGAAGAACGTGCATCAAGGGGGGATAGGAAAACCAAACAAGTGAGAAACAGACCTTCGTCATCGTTCGTCACAGCGTTGATCCTCTCCCGTTAAAAGGATCAATGGGGCAAATCAAATTTTATTTATGAAATGATTTACTCCCCAAAGATAATCCTGATAGAAAAATCTCTCCCACGAGAACGATCAAACTGCGGGTCAACCTGTTCGTGGGTTGATCTGTGTTCTTCGTTTAAAACCAAGAACGGGGAAAATAACAGAATTTAAATAACAACCCCTACCTTGGTCAAATCATTCATTGTTGATGAACAGTGTCGCTGCGTTCGTCGTTCCACGATCCTATGTTTACGGTCGTTGGTCGATCATCGTTGGTGACAATCCGTTCGAAGGGGGGGTTGACGTTCGTCGTCGTCACCCACCAGAGCTTCAGAGTGGAACCAGGATTGTGCCAATAATCATGTGTCGTCTGCTTGGCCATTAAAGGATGAAACGTGAATCAGCGTTTTGGTTACGTTGTTGTTACACTGTTTCATTTAATGAAACAATGTATTCAGTTTCATTGCATTACACGCCGTTTCACTGCAACGGTTTCAAAAGTTCAAAAATAAAATAAAACATCCACTTTATTTTATTTTAACTTTTCCTTAAAAAGTCTGAAAACTATCTTTTCCGGTCAACCCGTGCCGGTAGATGTTAACTCCATTCCTAGGTAATGTCATCATTCCAGACACAACGGTGCCCTCGGGTTTTCAATCCGGGCACCCGTTTATAAGTTTCCAAAACCGCACACCCGCGCCATTTTAATTCGCTTAAAAAAGCACTCAAAAACTAACTTTCACCTTCAACCCATGTTGGCTGAGGTTAAGCTCCGCCTAAGGGAAACACGCTCTCATGAGCTCAACGGTACTCTCGGATTTCCAATCTGAGTTACCGTTTAGGACTTATAGGATTTGAAAATAAAATAATTGTTACTTAATTATTTTATTTACGGCCAAAAACTAACTTCCACTATTGGCCTACGCTGGCCAATGTTAGGCTCTTTCTAATCGAATCCTGACATTTTGAGTTCAACGGTGCCCTCATATTTTTTATCCAAGCACCAGTTCAAATGATAGAAAAACCTGCTCGCCCTTTTAATTAATAAACTTTAAAAAAAGTTCGAAAATCCATTCTGGCCACTCCGGGTCTCGGAATTACGTGTCGTCTCAGAGCCTGGTCTTGTAAAAATCCCATTTAAATTTGAAAAAAAACCATGGAATTCTGGGACATTACAGAGATGAAAAGAATTTATTTTCTCAAGGACATCTATATGAAGTGTCTAATTTAAATCAAAGACAACCACAAGCTAAGAGGAATGGATGGCTAAATGTTTGAACAAATGAAATGGGAAAGATGGTTAAATATACTAAAGAGGAAGTTGTCACATTAATGAGTAAATTTAAAAGTGAACCAAATATGAAAATAGGATGTTTGGATTCATAAAAAAATTGTGATGGTTAAAAAAATTAATAAATCCTAAAATAAAGTTGAAAATGTATAAGAAGGATAAGGATCTATTTAATGGGAATGAATTTTCTTAGTGATGATGGAAAAACTTTGAAGAGATGAAATACAATGGAAATTCTAGAATGAATCATTGTGAAATGATAATAGAAGGATAAAAAAACACTTAAAAAATCAGTGAGTATTTCAAAAATCAAGGAGCTTTGCAACTAAACTTTAAAAAAATTGAATAAGATTTTCCTATTGGTGATTTCCTGATTTTATGGTTATTTGGGTTATATGATGACATGTTTCAAGTATTCTATAAATTATTTAATATGTAATGTGGTTGTAAACAAACAAATATGGTAAATAATTACCTTGGCATGTACTTTTTGGCTGTCATTTGAAGCTTTCATAGTCCAAGAGGGATAAATAAAGAGTAAATAATTGCTTTGGCATGTACTTTTTGGATGAAACACTTTCACTGTGTTTAAATTAAATAGATCAGGAACATTTTAGTAGCATAAACACTATGAATCAAACAAACATAAAGAAATGTTTGTATGCCCAATGACTAAAGAAATGTATGCTCTAAATAATTTATAAAACAATCAGAAATTTATACCTTCATGAAGAGTGATCCTTGCTTTTATTTTAGAGAGTGACACTTTGATCATAATTCATAGATGATGGCATATCTTAAAAACACAACGGAATTAATTGATGTTTATGCTCACAAATCTATTTATAGACGAATTTCATGAGGAAAAGTTAATATAAAATATGATTAAAAATAATATGGTAGATCCAAGTGAAGGCAAATAATTTTTCTATTCATCCATTTCCCAAGTTGAGAAATAATGTCCAGATGGTGGAATAACTAAGAAACATAAATTAGAAGTATATAACCTTAACTTTGCATTCAATTTTTAATGAGGACACATCGTTGATGGGGATGTGAGATGTCAAAGGAGATGCAATTGGTCCATGAGAGTCAATGGATAACCATAGTACATGGATGTGATAAGTTAAAACTAAGGCAAAGGTGGAACAACCTACAGTCAAATCAAATATAAATTAGAAAATAAATCAGCATTTATACCCAGTGGAAAAAACAATTCAACACCGATAATATTGTCTAGCACAATAACTTGCACCCATCTTAACTCTAAATTAGAGAGAATAATACTTGATTTTATGTAGCTTAAGGTTTAGTGACCTTTGATCAAAGTCAGAGTAACTGGTTTTAATGACCTGCCATAGATTTAGAATGAATCAAATAAGAAATCAAAATATTGTGAACTTTTATGCAAGTCATACATATTAATAACTTCTAGAAAACAGGTGATATTGAGAAACCGAAGGGAAGGAGAATAGTGATGAAAAGAAAAGTCCAAAAGATGAATTTGATGTGTTATGATGAAGGTGGAAATGAATGGACAAACAAAAATATATTAAATAGACATTTTGAGATAGTAGATATAGTAAAGAATAGTATTTTTAAGCAAAAAAATATCAAAGAACATATCTAGAACACAAGTAATTGGATTACAATATGCATTAACAAAGAATCTAATAACAATTATAAAAAAGTAGAAAATATACATGATAATTATTTTTTTCATATTTTTTATATAGAGCACATTTTGTTGCAATGTAAACTACTCTCTAATCTTTTAGAAAATCATAATGCCATGCATATGAGCTTTAGAAGTTGGAAATGACACATGTAATGACAAACATTAATGTCCCAAATGTAGATAAGTACACCATAATTCATAGTATTGCCTAATGTTTAGAAGTTTGGGAGTCAACAACAACTTAATGTGATTAAGACATCATGTAACGAGAAATGACATGAACAGAGTAAAATTGAGAGAAGTTTGAAGATACCACACCAGCTTCGAAAGGCTTTCACTGTCTTGATATTGGGATTTAACATTTGCATCGCGTTGTTCAAACTTGAACATTGCAATAGGCAAGGAATGTAGTAATAAATTAAATTGAAGCTCTGTATTGCATTAACAAAATTGTGAATGAATAAAGGCTTGTAACAAAGACATTAGAAACGTAGTTATGATATCCAACAATGTAAACAGATAATATATTATGAAATTAGAAAATAATAAATATATTGAAATCTTAATCTTAATTGTTAAAGTTAACTTCAAATGTAGCTATGTTTGTTTCATAAAAAAACTCATGGTACAAGACCAAAAATGATTCAATACAGTGTTTAATGAAATAAACAAAATGCAGACAATGAATATGAAATTAGTTTAATTAGCAATCTATACCCCTAATCTTTATTCATTCAGTTTAACCAAACACAGTTTTTGAGGAATCTTTATTAAATCAACTTACTCAGTAATTTGTACCCTTAATCTTTATTCAATGAATTAGGTCGAGTATTTTAGAAATTTGTGAAGTTTGATATATCGCTCTCAATTATGTGAACGTGTGCAGATTGAGAAAAATGTACTGAATTCATAATGAGTACAATATTGAGCATACATATATCATTTAATGCATATAAAATATGTATACACCTCTTACCTAAATTGATATTTGGTCCATGACAATGAAAAAATGAGTTATTATATCTGACACGTCAATATGGCATTGTAGTGTACGTTTTAAATATAACAACTAAAGGATAAATCTAAATACGTATTGACTTCACTATTGTCAAGTATTAAAGAAAGTATTAATATATTATAATGTCAATATGTCACATTTATACAATGAGCTAAACTGTGTAAAGCTTTTCAGGAATTTGTATTCAAGCAATTTAATCCATAAACTGCACCCTTAATCTTTATTCAATGAGTTGCATCCAGCTGTTTAAAAATTAATGAAGCTGGACATTTCATAGTAAATAATATAAAGTGTGCTTTCAATTTAATGTAATGAATACAAAATGGGTACAATATACATCACATAGATTACATAAACTATATACAATAAGAGGGATTATATAAGAGACCAATATGGGAATGCAGTGTATATTTTTAAATTAATATCTAAAAACATTCTATCGTGGCCAATTTCAAATATAACAAGAAGTACAAATATATTAGATTAACAATATGTCAAAAAGGTAGCATCTGTAAATTGTATTTAAATGCATGCAGTTTTTCTATAATCTGCATGCAATCAGTGTAATCATTAAACTATACTCCTGATATTTATTCAATGAATTAGAACCCGTATTTTTAAAATTACCGAAGCTGAATATGTCGCAGTTAATTATATGAAGCATATATAGATTCACTAAGATATAATTAATGCACTATGAATACTATATATAACATACAAATATCATAAATTGCATTCAATATATGTATACACCTTTTAGCTGGTTGTATATTAAGACCATAACAGTGAACAAATGAGAGATTCTATCGGAAACATCAATACGATGATGTTATGTACATGTGAATTTAACTTATAAAAGATTTATGTAAACACATAATGAATGTATAAATATATTAGTACTATAATATCTCATCAAGAAAACATTCAGTGTATTAAACTGCATAAAGCTTGATATTTGACATTTTTTTATTCAATGAATTAGAATTGGTATTTTAGAAATTAGATATTTCACGGTAAATTATATCAAGTGTGTGTATATTCAATAAATTCTAATGAATCCACAATGAATACAATATACAACATACAAATAACATCAACTTCATACAATATACATATATAAATCTTACCTAACTCTATTTCAGTAAATAAATCCAAATGATTATATCGGAGACATCAATATGGTAATCCGGGGTGCATTTTCAATTTAACACCTACAACATTTATCTAAACAGATATTGAGATGACTGAAATCCAAATTAACAGAAATTAAAATTTCAACAGAACTGCAATATGTCAGAGACCATTTAAATAGTGATTGCATACATTTTTTCAACAATCTACATGCAATTGGTATAATCACTAAACTATCCAATTCAGAAAATTTTCAATAGTATAACATAATATAGAAATCATAATGTACCTGACTTTATAAAAATAAATCCAAAATGTGGGTACTCGATGGCGATGAGAGGGGGGAGCGGGCGGGTGGTGCTTGACGGTATGAGGGGAAGGCGGGGGAAGAGATACGCGAGATGGAAGAAATTGGAAAAAAATAGAGCGATCGTCGTTTGCCGGTCACTAATACACTGAATAGCGACCACCAAAATCGATCCCTTAAAACCCACTCTCGCAAAAAGGCAAAATTCAAGTATTGATTATGTGATCTATAAGACCTGGGGAGGCATATGCAAAGGACATGCTTATCTATTGAGATGTAGTTTGTCTTTTGGAATAAATTTTATTCCTTTTAAAGTGACAAAAGTCCCACACAACTTGATTGACTATAATCAATGCAATATTTAAGGGACTCCTAGTGGAGACCCAAGACTTGCTTCTTAGAGTCATAAAAAATGATATCATTATGATTGACCGGCTACCGACTCTAACCCCGATTTTCAATTTTTTATCCGGTCAGTTTGACGGCGGCGGGTGCGGTGTCCGATGACGACGCAGTGGACCGAAGCCCTTTGCCTTTACCATCTGTTCTCCAATGGCGCCATTTTGACCGCCCCCTCCACCTTTATCACCGTCTTGCCCTTCCTCTTCTCCTTCATCTTCCTCCTTGGTGTTGCAGGCATGGCGGTGGAGCTCATCACGATGCCCCATGCCCATCGGCCTCGCCTCCCTTATGGGTCCTCCATCCGCCGCCCCGACGCCTTCGCCGCCTCGAACGCGGCGGAGGACTGCGCCGTCCAGGAGGCCGCCGCCGGTCTCCGGAGCATCCACAAGCTCATCGGATTGATGTCTGCCGCCCAGCGCCGCCCCCCCGAGTCATCCGATTCCCCTGAGGCCGTCGAGACGGACTGCAGCGCCGTTGCGGGCGCCGCCGTCTCCAAGTTCAGAAACGTCATCTCTCTCCTCGATCGGACCAGAACCGGCCACGCCCGTTTCCGGCGAGCTCCGGTGCCGTCTTCTCGTCAGATCGGCGAGCGGGCGGAGCCTGCCGCTCCGATCCACCAAATCCCCCCTGTTCCGTTCCCGATCCCCCGCCACCGACACCTCAAGGGGGACGCCAGGGATTCGGCGGCGACGGTGAGCTTCGGCTATTCGCCGGCGATGTCTGCGGTTTCTGCTCCGACCTCTTTTATCTCCTCCTTGAACGTCGACGCCGACGGTCTCAAGCCGGGGACCCCCACCACCACGGCGGGGGCTTTCCAAATAACGAATCTTCCCCCTGCTACCTCATTGAAGAGGAAGTGCAGCTCCACGGAAAACGGTCTCCCCGGCAGGTGCGGCGGGCCGTCCGGCAGCTGCCACTGTTCCAAAAGAAAGTGAGTTCTTCTTCTCCCTCACCAACTACTGGATTTTCTTTTATTGGGTGTTCATTTTGCCCCACAGGAAACAGAGACTGAGGAGGGAGGTCAGAGTTCCGGCGATCAGCATGAAGATGGCGGACATCCCGCCGGACGAGTATTCGTGGCGGAAGTACGGGCAGAAACCCATAAAGGGTTCTCCGCACCCGAGGTAGATCCTTGTTTCCATGACGGCCATCGTGGTTCTGTGTTTCTGAATCGTTTTTTGATGGATGAAAACAGAGGGTACTACAAGTGCAGCAGCCTGAGGGGGTGCCCGGCGAGGAAGCACGTGGAGAGGGCGGTGGACGATCCGGCGATGCTGGTGGTGACGTACGAAGGAGAGCATATTCACCCCCTCTCCGCCGCCCCCACGGCGGCGCTCATCCTCGAATCTTCCTGATTTTTCTTTCGTCTGGAGGATGAAGACGACGGAGAAGAACAGAGCGCTTCACCCCATTCGAGTCTGAATATGTCTCGAACGAGATCACTGTGTTGCAAATTGGATTTGGGGAAGAAGAACTCCGAATGGATTTTGATTTTTTGTTGAAAAGAATTTGTGTTTGGCGTTGTCTGGAAGTATTGAGATGCATCGGATGCTTTGCTTTTTGGTTGGGCAGGGCTGTCTGAATATTTTGATGGCAATAATGGTGAGATGGAAAAGCAGAGATGATGGCCGGAAGTCAAAAGTTTGGACAAGCTGTCTGACCTGCCCTGTTTGGAACGGTTGACTGACTTTTTTGAGGTAAATGGAGGTTGAATTGATAAAATTAATATCAATAACCCCAGCTAAATCGTAGCATAAAATTTGTTTATAAAAAAATATAAAATTATCTATATATCAGATATGTGCTACCTCAATTTATACCTATTCAGTTTATTTTTACAAAACCTTAACCTAATACATTTATTTTTTAAACTAAAATGTTCAAAAAATTGGATAACATCAAACCCTTCGTTTGTAGCCTTATACATATGCATAGCATTCATTTGTTATGCGTATTCACACAGAGTATTCACTGTAAATACCCAACCGTTTCCCTCCTTCCTGGCACGCTTTCGGATGGGGGTTGACCCGTTGGGTAGTATGATTGAGGGCTAGCCTTTGGACCTATGGGTTGGACCCAATTTTTTTTTTAAAGTAAGGTCTCATTCATATACTTGGAAAAAGTATAGAAAATATACAATAAAAGAAAATGATTTCCATGCCAACTTCTCAATCTCCTTCTCAAATCATCATGCAAAATATGATTTTGAATGGTATTCATTTCACTCCAATGGCCGGAACGACTTCATTTTTTTTTATTGATTTTGACAATCCACCTTTCAAGGGGTGAGTGAGCTGAAACCCTTACAAGACCCGTAGTCATAAGTATTACATGGCCCGTAGGATTCAAACATTACATACAACCCAGATTAACTACTTGGAACTTCTCCTCCCCAGCATCTTCATCGTGAAATCAGCTCTCCACATTTGCATGACTGTTCAGCTAGGCTTTCCCGTGCATGCACAAGCTTGTCCTGATGGCAGGTGTCATACCCTCTCATTGTTGCAATCTGTTTAGCTTCTGCACCGGTGAAAGCTCATTGCTCATCCTACTTTTGAAGCTTGTTCCTTATAGGTTATCTGGTTTGTATCTGCACTTAAGATGGCCCGAATGCCTTAAGGTGGCTCGAAGGCTTGGGTGGTTCGAAGGTCTTAAAGGACTCGGGGACCAAATCGGTAGCCTAAAGGCCCAAACGGGAGAATATTCCCGGCTGATACAGTTCCCGCTACAGTACCTGCTACAGTACTGTACAGTACCTGCTACAGTACTGTACAGTACCTGCTACAGTACTGTACAGTACCTGCTACAATACCTGCTACAGTACCCCCGAAATTAGACTCCGCCTGGTTTTGATCCCGGGTCTCTTGGATACACTTAAGGTGTCCTCACCAACTAGGCTGAGGCTCATGTGCAATGATATTCATTTATTTCTCTAATGTTGAAAACATGGCGCAAATTCCATAGAACATGTCTTTTCTGTTGGGTAATATTTTATATTGATTTTGATGCTCACAAATACCTTTATTTGTTTTCTAACAAAGTTGCGTTAAGTATGTTTCAGGAATATATATCATATTTTTATTTATATTTTTGATGAAATGCGAGCCACAAGATGTGTTATGGAAACAATGTTCAATCCCTACGTTCAGTAAATGAAGGTATGGTTCATCATTCCCATGCTATACTAAACAAATTGCATATGAAACATAAACCCTATGCTAGATATTTAGTGTATGGATCAACAACCATACGTTTGGGAATCAATGAATGTATGAAATATCAACCATACGTTGAAGTCTGAAAATACCGTTCATACCCTACATTTGAGAAATTAAACGTATGGTTAATCAATGCTACATTTGAAATCTTATGTTGAAAAATGTGAATGTATGGATCATCATCCCGAAGTTACTCTTGTTCCCTATGTTACGTGCAGATAAAAGTATGGTTAAAGAACCATACGCTGGTAGGAACCCTACGCTACGTAAAGGAACCCTACGCTACGCAGCTCAACCCTACGTTGTGTACTCATCAGTGGAGTTTTTAAATTCTTGATTTTATTCGAGTTTCATGCAACGGTCCTGACAGAATATCAAAATGATTCAAAGCTTGTTATGATCGATTTAAAGAAGTGTATTCATTGTAGAAAATCATTCATATTCTTAAGGGAAGTTACAAATCCCCTGATCAATTCAAATTTTGAATTTTCACGATCTTTCAGGCTACTTTCTTGGATCTAGAATATCGAAGCAAACCTTTAGCTCTATATATTTTACCAATGCGTTGTTTTAAGATACAGGATATTCAAGTTAAATATTTTCATATACGATTACTTTTTGGTGAATATCTTTTATAGTGTTGCTACAACGAACGATCAACTTTGGAAGAGGACTACACTTTGGAGACATACATGTTGTACCTCGTATTGCTGTAAGTTTGCTGCTGCCATTTGTTGATGTTATTATTAAAGATCATTTGCAACCAAGATTGCTTTAGAACTACTCTTTCTTGAAGACTTTCATTTTTAAAGAAGAAGATCCATCTACTATCAGTTGTTGTTGCTACAACTGTAAAGAACAACCCGAATCAACAAATCAAACTCTTGATTTATTGGAGTATCAACTACTCGTACTCAGTTGTGATGAAGTATCATCTTCTTGTTCTAAGTTGTGGATAATTGGTTCTCTGTTAAAGAACCAGAAGGATCTTTTATTAGTCTTTTTGTAAAGGTGTCAACTGCCTACACTCAGTTGTGGATCTGTAATCTTGTGATAAGAGGACCATTCTAGTGAAATTCACTAAGATCGTAGAGAGAGAGTGATTGATGGAGTAGATTAGGAGATCTTTGTACCCCGAACCACTATAAAAAACTATGTTCTTTCTTCCTGTTTATCCGTTGTTTATATTTCATAAAGAAGAAAACATTGCATATCCATATAAATCACAGAGTGTCTAAAGCCAAAATTGTGAAATACTTTAGAAAAGACACAATTCACCCCCTCTTGCGTTACTTTGTATTGTTCCAACATAGCAATTGGTATCAGAGGAGAGCTTTTAAATAAAGCTTTAACAAGCTAAAAGTATAAGGTTTATACAAAGATGATAATGACTGATCCTAGAGAAGGAATGTCTATGGTACATGCTCCATACTTTAATGGTTAAAATTATGGGTGTTGGAAATCACATATGATTATCTATATGAAAAATCTTGGATTCAAAGTCTACTAAAAAATCATTACCATTATAAGATTCCTAAGAAACCAAAAACTTGGACTGTTGAGACAGAAGCCGAATATGATATCAATTCAAAAGAAATGAATGCTATTATCTGTGGACTTGGGCCAGATGAATTTAACCATGTATCAAAATGTTCAATTGCCTATGAGATGTGGCAAACTATTGTAGTTGCTTATGAAGGAACATATAATGTTAGACAGATGAAGTATGCTACAACAAAACTAAAATTTGACACCTTTAAAATCTTTGATGGTGAAAGCATCACACAGATGAATGGAAGGATTACAGAAATTATCAACAATATTATAGCCTTATGAGAACCCATCAAACAATTTGATCAAGCTTTGAAAGTACTCAGAGTACTATCTTCAAAATGGAATGACATATATGATGTTATTCGCCAATCATCACCTGTCAAGGATCTAATAATGAAAGAACTAATTGAGATGCTGATGATGTATGAAGCTGAGATGCATGTTGAAGTTAAAGATCATAAAATTATAGTGAAAAAGGAAAATACTGCCCTGAAAGTATCATCTCAGAAGCACAACAAAAAAACAAAGGAGTCAAAGAAGAGAAAAATTCAGATCCCTAAGATTCTGAAATGAAACTGGCTCAGCTAGCCAGAAAGTTAAGCAAATTTTAAAAAAAGAAAAGAGATTTTAGAAAATCCTTTAAGAAGGATGAGAAAGAACCTAGAGAAGTTCGATGTTATGAATGCCAGAAATTCGGTCACATCAGACCTGATTGCCCTCAATTGAAAGATGAAAGAAAGAGGACAGAAATGAAATATAAGAAGAATTGTGATTACGAGCCTAAAGGAAAGAGAGCAGTGAAAGCTACATGGAGTGAATCTAAAGACTCCAACAACTCTTTAAAATTTGATTCATAAAAGGAGCAATCAAATCTAAAATCCAACATGTGCTTTATGGCTAAAGAGGAAAGGTACAAACTTATTATTCCTTCGATTTTGATTCTGATTCTGGTAGTTGCTCAAATAACAAATTGGCTGCCTACTTCCCAATGCTCGAAGAAAAATATGATTCTCTGATAAAGAAGCACAAGTCATTGAAAAATATTCATAATGTTGTTTTAAGTGAAAGAGACACTCTAATGAAACAACATAAGGAACTAGTTGATAAATTCAACTCATCTACAACAAACTCTATTGATCATGAAAAAAGAATTAAAGAATTGCAAGATGAAGTAGAATCCTATAAGAGTACTATAATCACTTTTACCAAAGGAGAAAAAGTGTTAAATAAAATTCTTGGAAATAATTTCATTAAAAGAGAAAGATTTGGAATGGGAAGTAAGGGTGAGAAATCTATATTGTATAAAAATTATTTTGTGCCAAATTCAAAAAATGATACATGTTATTACCGTGGAATAAAATCCCATGTCACTAATAATTTTTATTTTCAAAATCCTCAAATTAGTGGTATTAAAAAAGATTTTATTTCTAAAAGTTTATCTGAAGTAAGTGATATGAATTATGGAAAAATAAAGTAAATCTGGATTCCCAAATTATTGCTAGTTAACACTGTAGGACCCAAAAAGATATGGGTACCTAAACAAAATTTTTTTTAATTACTTTTACTGAAAATAGACTACAGGAATAAAAAATCCATATGGTACATGGACAGTAACTATTCCAGGCACATGAGTAGAGACTCAACAAATTTTTATACACTGACTCAAATGGATGGAGGTTTAGTCACTTTTGGTGACAATGTGAAAGGAAAAATTGTTGGAGTTAGAACTGTTGGAGATCAAAAAACTATCTCAATCAACAAAGTATTGTATGTGAAAGGATTAAAACACAATGTGATAAGTATTTCTCAACTTTATGATGATGATTTTTATGTTGATTTTTCTAACAATTCTTGCTATGTCTTTAAAGATAAGTTGCTTAAATTTAGAGTACCTAGAATTGAAAATGTTTATACTTTGGATTTAAATTCCTTGTGTAAACAGAAAGTGAATTGTTTAACTGTTAAGACAGATGATTCATGGATTTGGCATATAAGACTTGGACACTGTAATATTTATTCTCTACATAAATTGTCTAAGAAACGATTAGTTTCTGATTTGCATAGTCTTAAGTTTGACAATGACATATTTTGTGATGCATACCAAATTGGAAAAAATCACAAATCTCTGTTAAAATCTATTAACAAAATTGTTACAACTAAACCTTTAGAACTTATTCATATGGATTTGTTTAGACCATCCAGAGTAGCAAGTTTGGGTGGTAAATTATATGTTTATGTTTTAGTTGATGATTATTCTAGATTTACTTGGGTTTATTTTTTAAAACTCAAAAGTAAAGTTTTCACTCTTTTTGAAAGTTTTTGTAAAATTGTTCAAAATGAAAAAGGTTTTAAAATAATTTCATTGAGAAGTGATCATGGTGGAGAATTTGGGAATCAAGAATTTAATTCTTTTTGCTCAAATTTGGGTATTAAACACACCTTCTTTGCACCAAGAATACCTCAACAAAATGGAATTGTTGAAAGAAGAAATAGAACTATTCAATAAATGACAAAGACTATACTAAATGAATACAATCTTCCTACTTATTTTTGGATAGAAGCTATAAGCACGACCTGCTATATCATGAATAGAGTTTTATTAAGGCATATTTTTAAAAGAACTCCATTTGAAATTTGGAATAATAGAAAACCTAAAGTAAAGTATTTTAAAGTTTTTGAATGTAATGTTTATATCTTGAACATTAAGGACAACCTTGGTAAGTTCGATCCAAAAAGTGATGAAGGAATATTTTTAGGATATTCTGCAACTTTTAAAGCTTATAGAGTGTTTAACAAAAAGTCAAGGATTGTTGAAGAATCAGTTCATGTGAAGTTTGATGAAACCGACCATTTTATTAAAGAGAAAGATCAAACTGATGAAATTGCTAACTCATTTGACAATATGAGTCTTGAAACCCCTAAAGCTAATTTTGAAAATCATATTAATAAAATTTGGTATAGTTCAGAAGAACATGATACCGAAGAACCTAAAAGTATCTTTCCTAGATATTCTAGAACCTTAAAAAACCATCCTCTAGAAACTATTATTAGAGACCTAGACACAATAATTAGAACCAGAAGAAATGTAAGAAATCTAGCCGAATTCTCTACCTTTCAATATCAGTTAGAACCTAAGTATATTGAGGAAGCCTTAGAGGATGAGAGTTGGATGTTAGAAATGAAAGAAGAACTAAACCAGTTCAAAAGGAATGAAGTTTGGGAACTAGTAGAGAGACCACCCAATTATCAAGTTATAGGAACTATGTGGGTATTTAGAAACAAACAGGATGATCAAGGGATCATAACTAGAAATAAATCTTGATTAGTAGCTAAAAGATATAATCAGTAAGAAGGTATATATTATGATGAAACCTTTTCCCCTTTCACTAGATTAGAATCCACTAGAATACTTTTAGATTATGCATCTCATATGAATTTTAAATTATATCAAATAGATGCTAAATCTATCTTTTTAATTGGCTATTTAATGGTGGAAGTTTATGTTGAACAACATCCTGGTTTTGAAAATTTTCAAAAACCAAATTCTGTTTTTAAACTTGCTAAAGCTCTCTATGTATTTAAACAAGCACCTAGAGTTTGGTATGAAATATTGAGTTATTTTATTTTGAAAAATGTATTTACTGTTAGATTGGAAGATCCAAAACTTTTTAAGAAAATAATTTTCTTAAATATCTTATTAGTACAAATTTACGTTGATGATGTTATTTTTGGTTCAAATAATAAAAAGTTTTGTCATGATTTTTCAAAACTACTGCAAAAATAATTTGAAATGAGTATGATGGGAAAACTAAATTTCTTTTTAGGATTTTAGATTTATTAAAAAGATTATGGAAATATTTTAAATCAAAGTAAATATATTATTGATTTATTGAATAAATTTGGACTTGAGAATAGAAAGACATATACAACTCCTATGCGTACCAATGTAAAACTTGATTTGGATGAAGTTGGAAAACCAATGGACAACAAGTTATATGGAGGTATGATTGGTGGTTTGTTATATATTACTACTAGTAGAACAAAAATTATGTTTCTATATGTTTATGTGCTAGATTTCAATCCAATGAAAAAGAATCCCATCTTACTACAGTTAAAAGAATCTTTAGATATTTAAAAGGAACTGTTTTTCAATCTCTTCTTTACCTAAAAAATTATGATTTTAATTTAATTTAATAATCATATGGTGACTTTGGAGGCTGTATATTAGATAGAAAAAGAACCTTAGGAACCTGTCACTTTTTAGGAAAATATTTAATATCATGGTCTAGTAAGAAACAACACTCAGTTTTCCTGTCAACAACCGAGGCAGAATATGTTTCTGTTCATAGTTTTTGTGCACAAGTATTGTGGATGAAAAACACACTATTAGACTTTGGACTAAATTTTAATAGTATAACTATTTTATGTGATAATAATAGTGCGATAAATATTTCAAAAAATCATATAAGTCATTCTAGGACTAAGCATATTGATATAAGACATCATTTTCCGAGAGATCACTTTCTTAAAAAAGATATATCTTTAGAATTTGTTAATATTGAATACCAATTAGCTGATATTTTCACTAAACCACTTCCCAGTGCTAATTTTGATTGTATTAAGGGAGAGTTAGGAGTATTAAATTTTAAATGAATGTTTTATTTAAATTTTATTTTAATATCTCTATTTATATTTTTTTAAATACTGTATATAATATTTTATCATTTTTTATGTTATTTGGTTACGTGTTGGCTAGATTTAAAAAGAATTTTATTTTATTTGTCTTTTCAAATTAAAAAGTAACAAGTACACTCTCAATCAGTGCGAGAAAACTGTTAGCCTTCTCCCGCTCTTCTTCTTTGTGTCCCTTCAGTTTATAGAGCCTCTATCTATCTCTCATTCCAGTTTACTGAAAACCCTATACCCAATGAACCGTCAATTGAAAAATATTCAGAAATGAAACCTCCAGGAAGACCCAAAGATGCTAATTTGGGTGTGTCTATGTATACACCAGTGAAGTATCGTAAAGTTTGTAAAGTTATTCAAGGTAAAGTGACTGATTTTAATTATCTGAATCAAATGAATCTTTCATTAAAGGTATAAATTCAATTTAAAGGACTATAGTTTGCCTTTGGTTATGATAATACTCCTTTAATGTTCGATGTTGAAGTTAAAGAGTTCTGTAGGAATTCTGAGTTTAGTCTTGGAATAGATGAAGATTCCATTATTTCTAAAATTCACAATATCGAGTTTAATTTTTTATTTAATGGATATAGAAAAGTTATTATGTTTTCCCCATGAGGGGGATTTTCATTTTGATTTTAGAAGTATTGGTGATGAGAAGTAAAAATCAGAGGACATTATGTATTCTTTGTTTGTAATAAGGACCATAAAAAGGTGATGTCTAAGGACCTCACTCCTGATAGAAGGGTTCTTATAAAGTTTATTCAGACTAGGATTTTTCCAAGAATGACAGAGATAGAGAAATTTTTATATCATGATATGTACATTCTGTTTTTGTTTTTGAATCAGATCAAGTTTAGTTTCCCTCAATTTATTGTGATATATTTAATCCACTACTGTCATACAGAAGCCAAGATGAGATATTATCCCTATGGATGAATCATTTCTTTTTTTGTTGCAAAAAAAGGAAGAATCCTAAATATTCTTCTTGGATATACATGTCATCATGATAATATTCTCAATTTTGGGACTGTTAAAAAGCTAGGATATGTTTGGAGCAATTCCTACAACAACCTTTTACCTATTGTAGCTGAACAACAACAAAATTTAATGGAAGATGCTCAAGGAGAGAAAAGGATGATTCTGTATGTTAGTTCTGTGAGGCAGAGGCATGATGAAACAGTTGAATCCAGACCCGAGGAAGGTCCTCTTGTCCAAAGAAGAAGGGTCACAATCAACATTCCTAGTACCATGGATGAATATGAAAATGTAGTTGAGAAAGAGGCTCAAGTGAATGAGTTTGTTGAGAAAGAGGTTCATAGTCAAGAAGTTCATAGGGAGAATGTTTCTATCCTGCTAAAATCCCTCTCATTGCACCTGATTCGGTAACTGAAGAAGTATCTGTTTTAAGAAACAGATCAGAAATCCCTGGAGAGCCAAGTTTGGCTATGGTGGAAGGCAGAAAATCTGTAAGGTATATCACTTAAGAGTCTTCTGATTCTTATGATTAATATTTTATAATAAAGAGCATGCATTTAGAAAGATAGAACTTATCTTTGAAAGAGGATTTAGAATATGAGAAGAAGAAAATGGAAGAGTTGAGAAGTTATACTATTCCAAGAACAGAGTTTGAATCCCTTCAAACTCAGTTAAGAGAAGTTCATAAAAATTTAATTTTAGTGAAATATCTTGAAGGATTTATAGGGATAATGGATAGAGATTTCAAATCTCTAAAATATGAAACTATTAAAAAGTCTAATTTTGATGAGTTGAAACTTATGTTGGGGAGAGAATTTCAGTCTCTCAAGGATAGTCACCAGGCTTTTTCCTCTACCCCTCAACCTACCTATCCTGACCTGATCAAGAGATTTGAAGCTGTAACTGCTACCATGGTTGAGTTCAAGAATAGGCTGCACACTCTCCAGTGTGACAATACTCCTCTAAATGTGCTTATGGACAATCAAAAAGAATTGATCAGTCTCTTGACTTATAATTAATCCTAGTTGGGAATGGTTATTCATCAAGTCAGAGATAGATTGTTAGACTTCGTTCAATCAGAAGAATCTGTGAATGAGTTCTTGAAAGTGAATCTTGTGGAAATATTAAAAGTTTGTCAAGATTCAAGGAAGCTTCTACAACAATGGATAGATGTCTTTAACAACCACTTTAAGAGTTTGTTGGTGACGCAAATTGAAATTCAGAATATTATTAAGACGATTCCTCATACAGCTACAGAGACTACTACCCATGGAGATTCAGACCAAGAAAACCAATCTGATGGAAGTACCTCATTTTGAAGACCTCTTGTGTTGATTTTTGGGATATACTCATTAAGTTTTCAAACTTTTGATCTTCATTTTAATTTAATTGTTACTTCAATTTAATTTTTATATTACGTATGTTTTATATTGTCTTCTACTTTACTTACTGTGTTACTTATGTTCAAATTTCTACTACCAAATCACATATCTTATTTTTCTAAATAGTAGACTATACCCTTCATTTACAGTTTAGTACGACATCAACTGTGATTTATATTATTTTCTCTTTTCAACTTTCTTTTTGATATCAAAAAAGGGGGAGATTATTTGAGAAACATATATTGGGGGAGATTATTTTTTTTGGGGAGATGTGAGAAACATTTTTCAATTTCAATCAAAATAGTTCCATGAAATTGAAATATTTTATTAATGTTTACAATTCCTATATTTTATGTTAATTTTTTTATGGGTTTTTGTGATCATCAAAAAGAGGGGGATTTTTGGGAAAGTATTGTCTTAATAATACTCTATATTTTATATTAATTTTGATGCTCACAAATACCTTTTTTTTATAAAAAAGTTGTGTGAAGTATGTTTCAGGAATATATATCATATTTTTATTTATATTTTTGATGGAATGTGAGCTATGAGATGTGTTATGGAAACACTGTTCAAACCCTACATTCGGTAAATGAATGTATGGTTCATCATCATTACGCTATGCTAAACAAACTTCGTATGGAACAGAAACCCTATACTAGATATTTAATGTATGGATTAGCAACCCTAAATTCGGAAATAAATGAACATATGGAATATAAACCATACGTTGAAATTTGAAAATACTGTTCATACCCTACGTTCGGGAAATTAAACGTATGGTTAATTAATGCTACGTTTGGAATCTTATGCTGAAAACTATGAATGTATAGATCATCATACCTACGTTACTTTTGTTCCCTACATTATGTGAAGATGAAAGTATGGTTAAGGAACCATAAGTTGGTAGGAACCCTATGCTACGCAAAGGAACCCTACGCTACGTAGCTCAACCCTATATTGTGTACTCACCAACATAGTTTTTAAATTCGAGATTTTATCCGAGTTTCATGCAACGGTCCTGAAAGAATATAAGAATGATTCAAAGCTCATTATGATCGATTTAAAGAACTGTATTAATTAGAGAAAAGAACTCCTATTCTTAAGGGAAGTTACGAATCCCCTGGTCAATTCAATTTTTGAATTTTTACGATCTTTCAGGCTACTTTCTTGGATCTAGAATGTTGAAGCAAACCTTCTACTCTATATATTTTTCCAGTGTATCATTTCAAGATATAGGATATTGAAGTTACATATTTTCATATATGATTACTTTATGGTGAATATCTTTTATAGTGTTGCTACAATGAATGATTAACTATGGAAGATGACTACACTTTTGAGACATACATGTTGTACCTCGTACTGGTGTAAGTTTGCTGCTGCTATTTGTTGCTATTATTATTGAAGATAATTTGTAACCAGGATCACTTCAGAACAAATATTTCTTGAAGAATTTTATTTCTAAAGAAGAATACCCATCTACTGTCAGTTTTTGTTGCTGCAATTATAAAGAACAACCTGAATCAACAAATCAAACTCTTTTGATTTATTGGAGTATCAACTGCTCGTACTCAGTTGTGATGAAGTATTATATTATTGTCAGTATACCTTCACATAGAAGTTAATATGTGCATGTCATATTTAATCCCATTTAATTAAAATCAAATGAAAATGGTAAGTGGGGTCTTCTTATATCATTTTTCTTATCAATAACCTATTCTCTTATTTTTTCAAAGAAGGAATTACATCTTGTGATACTTGGAAAAGTGCCTTTAGTTAATCACCTCTAAGTCTACATGGGTGTACCCAGTGTAGAAAAAAATATAGATATAACCAAGAGAATCTAAGTTAATAAAATAATCATTCATGTGAAATCAAGCTCAGAAAGTTTCAAATTAAATAAAAGATCCTAAACACACTTTATCAAATGCATCAGAAAATTCAGGTGCACAAGAATAATTGCCCCTTTTCTCAATATTTCATCAATTGAGCACTACCCTTAAATAAATACAATTTAGAATGAGATATGATAATGTGACTAGTTTACTTAAACCTTATGAAGGATCCCCCTTAAGAAATACATCCACTTTCATCATTATGGAATTAAATGAAATCCATGATGAATAACACTTCTCCTTAAATTACCTACTTTGTTAGCACAATACACATAAAAAAAGGGAATAATAAGATACCTCTTCTTAGTATTAAAGTTAGAGGAGAAGGCTGAACATTAAGTTTTGGCATTATCTCAAAAAACCCCTCTCTTGTCATTACTTTGGGGAAAATATCCGCAACTTGATAATTTTTAGAAATGTATTCCAGCTTGATATCTATACTTGCCACCTTTTCTTTGATAAAATGATACCTGATATCAATATTCTTTGATCTTTAATGTTGTACTAGATTTTTAGTCAACCCAATAACACTTTGATTATCACATGAAATTTTCAATGGTTTCTCAATCTCAATTTTAAAATCTTCCAATTTCACTTGCATCCAAATCATTTGAGTACATGCATGTGTAACTAAAACATATTCAACCTCAACTGTGCTCAATGTTATTGAATTCTACTTATTTCTATACTAACTGACACAACCTTCTCCCAAAAAGAATGTTCCACATGAAGTTTATCTCCTGTTCGTACAATCACCTGACCAATCAACATCTATAAACCCCAATAGTTTTAAATATGCACTATGTCTATATAGAATCACATAGTTCAGAGTTCCTTTCACATATTTTCGAATTATCTTAGCAGCCAACAAGTGAGAATCTTTAGGGTCACTCTAAAATCTGGCACATAGAGTCATTTCATAAGTTATATTTGGTGTTGATGCTGTTAGATAAAGCATACTTCTAATGATTCTTCTGAATTCTTTCTGGTTAACACTGTTTCCAACTTCATCCTTGCATAATTTAGTTCCAACTGAAATGGGTGTTGAAACTTCATTTGCATTTTTCTATTCCAAAATTTTTCAGTAATTCCCTAGCATACTTTTCCTATGATAGAAATATGGAATTTGATTTCTGCCCAATCTGAAATCCCCAAAAAATGTCATTTGTCCAAGCATGGACATCTCAAAATTTCTTTTTATTCTCTCAATAAACTCTTCACATAGACATTCCTTATCACAAAAAATACGATGTCATCCACATAGACAATAACCATGAGAGTACCTTTGGACATTTCTCTTACATAAAGGTTACTATCAACTTTACCTTTTATAAACTTTGTATCCCTTAAATATCCATCCAACTTGGAATACTAGGATCTAGTGGCCTGTTTCAAACCATAAAAATCTTTCCTCAATATACATACCATGATTCCATCATCATATTAGAAAAAGCCATCAAGTTTTTCGATATATAATTCTTCTTTAATATCACCATTTAGAAAGAAAAATTTCACATCTATTTGATAAACATTATAATGTTTGCGTGCTGCTACTTCCAAGAACATTCTAATGGTTTCTAGTTTTTCTATTGGTGAAAACTTTCTTCAAATTAAATTCCTCCCATTTGAGAATATCATTTTCACACTAGCCTAGCTTTGTTCCTTGATACTTCAATTTTCCCATTTAGCTTATTCCTGAAAACCCACTTGGATCTAATAACATCTTTATTTTTAGGTCTTGATATAAGATCCCAAGTAGATTTCTTCTCAACCTGATCAATTTTCTCATTCATAGCTTGTTTCCATTCCTCATGATCAACTACTTCTGCCACTGTATGAGGTTTAATTTGAGAAATAAGTGTATTTTGATCTTCAATTTTTAATCTTCTTTTAGTTTGAACTATATTCTGTTTACTACCAATGATATTTTCAGTCTCAACATGTTTCTTCAATTTTTTGAATATTCTCTTATTTTCATCTACCTCATATTCATTACTGGAATGTTCAGAATCAATATCAGTAACATTTTTCTATTTCTTAGTTACTTCATTATTCTTTTATTCCATATGCATACCATTTTCTATTGAATATTATGAATCTATATCAACTAAGATATATGATTTGTTCTTATTTTTAATAATTTTGACATCATTACAGTCTACTAACTTTTGTATCTATTTGTGCCAACATCTGTAGCCATTACCATTAGATAGGCAGCCCATGAAAATTATTTCTTCAGATTTTTCTTCAAATTTTTTCATATTTGTATTCTTGATCTTTATAATGAAAGGGATTCCAAAAACTATGAAGTACTTAACAATTGTCTTTTTGTTGTACCACATTTCATATGCTGTCTATTATGTTTATGGTCTCAATAGACATATTTTCTGTATGTGTATGACAATACATACAACTTATACAACAACCCTTCTTCTTATTACACATTAACTCATGATTTCTTACATAAAAGTAAACATAATACAATCTAGAAGATTGATAAGTCCAATGTATTTGGGGATTAGGTACATTTCATAACAACTTAAAATAGTAAATACATCATCTTTATTGAAAACTTCTTTAACATGCTCGTACTTAAAATTGCATGGGATAACCTGGGGACATACATAAGAAAGGGGTGAGATATAAAGCATAGTAAGGGAATAAACATGGAATAACATGAAGAAGACAATACATTTTAGACAATAGGCATCTCAATGGGTCATAAAAGGGGTGAAAATCATAAACATGAATAATTAGGCATGATATAACATGATAATCATAGAGGAAACATGGGAAATGTGGCAATAACTTAAAACACTGCATCATAAACATAGGTCAAGATTAACTTCCAAGACTTCATTATAAACAAAGTCCCATAAAGGAATCAGGTTCACTCCCTATCCCAACATGACATATCATGATACTAAACATTACCTAATGCATTGGAGTGCTATATAATTATGAGCACACCCGTCGCATTCATTTCATTCTCATGTTTAAGTGTTCCACATAGATCATACAACATGGATTCATTCATCATCATATTTTATTCCATGATCAAGGAGTGTGGAATACATACATTTAAGCCCCAATTCAAATAAGTATAAGTATATAAATGCGAACAACCTTTATAGTAAATGATGCTCAAGGAGTGTGGAATACATACATTTAAACCCAAATTCAAATAAGTATAAGTATATAAATTTGAACAACCTTTATAGTAAATGAGTATGGTATTCACTACATGATTTTTTTTGTGCATGGAAAAACCACGGTGAAATTTTGACAGCATAACAACGTCACTTAAAAATTCATAAAAAGGGTTGATGAGAGAGAAATGGGTATCTCATCATTTGGAAATAAAATGGAAAGTAATAGGGATATGAAAATAAATATCCCAACATTAATAATTTGAAAATAGAAGGCATAATTTAATGAAGAAACTTTAATAAAGAAGATAATGAGAGGATCTCTTACTTGAGTGTGTGACTCCAAATGCTTGGGAGGGGATTCTTGAGAGCTTGGGGTGCCTTAAAAGGACTCTAGAGAGGGGAGGGAAGAGTAAGGATGTTATAAAAGTATTTTAAGTGAAGGGAAATGATATTTTGGGTGGGTTTATATAGGAAATCAGTGAGTAATTATTTATCATTTCTCAAACTTAGGTTTTGGACTCTATATAATAAAATAACCAAAAAAAAACCTTCACATGGTTTTTCCCATGGGTTTTTTTCAAATGAGATCGGTTTTAATTATTTTATAAGAATAAGGTTATAAATTAATAAAATAATACCATTTTTTTATGTGGAAGTGAGGCATACTCTTATAGAAATGATTTTAAAACCTTAAAATATATTAATGGTTTTGGAGGATTCACAAAGGATTTATAAAATTAATCAAATAAACATAAAATCACATTATTTTAAAGGGAAGAAATAAATTTAGTAATTTATACCCTTTATAGTATTTATTTAATCACTTTTGGGTCATTATGATGTCATAATACACACCATATTTTTATACAGTATTTAATTTTTACCTGAAAATTCGGCTGTCTTAGAAAATTATGAAAAATTCACAGTTTGATAATTTCGATGTTCTAATTCAAAAAAAATATTCATTTTATCAAAATAATTTTCTAAATATGTATATTTTCACTTTTAAAATTATAATCGATATTTATTAAGAAATGTTGGTTTTCTTGATAATAACAATTTTTGAACCCTTATAAAAATTAAATTAGACATCATAAAATCACATGATCATTTATATTTGATAAAAATAACTTAATAATAGTATTTTATTAAAATATTATTTATTTCAAAAATCCTTTAATTCATCAAAATAAATTCCTTAATTAAATTTGAATATTGCCCAAAAATAAAATTTGTGTTTTATTTTATTAAAATCAAAATCATTTATAAATTAATAGTAATAAGAATAAAATATATTCATTATTCTATAAAAAAAGTAAAATATAAATTTTCATATTATTATGGTCTTGATACATATCCATTTAATACACCATCAAATTCCCTAAGAGTAAGGTGTGCAATAGTGAGACTTTCACGGGGTAGTTCAACGAATATAGTTTGGGCTGCGATCTCGATGAGCTTGAACTTCTCCTACAAATGATTTCTATCATGCTTAAGTTGTTGGATCTCAGCTTGGGATTGGTCAAGGTCAAAGATTTGTGATGCTATCTCCCTCTAAATCTCTAATAAATGAGCTTCATAGGGTATAATCCTACTAGTTGAGGCCATCACTTCCTTTTTCTATGTCAATTGGTTTTGTTAAAACCCTATATTTATACTAATCATATGATTACTATTCAAAAAATATATCATCAATGGTATGATGCTTAAAATTCTTTTAAATCTGATATGATATAATAAAACCAACGAAGTTCATGTGTTTTATATAACCATGATATATAATAAGACATTTAATTTAAATCATAAGGGGAATTTTATTTATAAATGTTTGGGTTATTACAATATTCCACCATTTAGAAATTTCAACCTCAAAATTTTATTTTCCCATACTAAATTATATGAGGGTAACTTTATTTCATCACATCCTCCAGTTCCCATGTCACTTCTTCAAACTTATGGTTTCTTCATAGCACTTTAACCATATGCATTGTCTTATTTCGTAGAACTTTGTCTCTACAATCTAATATCTTCAAAGACTTCTCCTAATATAATAGATCATTATCCAATGGTATTGTAACAGCCCGAAATTTTGAATAAATCTTGTTTCCTAATTTCATGTGTTATTTTATTTTATTTTTATACTCAACAAAAATGTTTTATTTGATAAACATGATTATAATTAAAATGAGACCATTGGGTTCTGACTGTTATATGACCATTGGTCAATATGACCACTTTGAACAAAAATGTTTTGATTATTGTCTCTAAATACAAGTAATCTTGGTTAATTATTATAGAAAGAAGATTCGATGGCCTCACCTAGTAGTCTTGGACCGATCGAAGCCCATCTTACAGAACTTGAGAAGGAGGTAGCACCATTGGGCTTTGCTCTGGACCAAACCCAAGCCGAACTTCATCATGTGAAGCTAGAACGGAATCACCTTCACGAGAAGTTCAAACTGATAGAAATTATTACCCGGACAATGTTGGCCGAGCCTCCCTCGGACTCTCTCACCTTAGCACACCTTACACTTAGGTCCTATGCTGGTGTGATAAGGGGCTATGTAAGGAGACAGTAACTGCCTTGTGTAATACTTTGTTTTAAATAAAAAATTGGGATTTCTTTTTATGATGAAGTTATGAATTTTCAAATGACCGGATAAATATAGTATGCATATTTTTGATGAATTTTAGAAAAAGGTTATTTTAAAAATGTTTATGCAAAACCTTAAATAATTAAAAATGTGTAATGATTTTCAAAAAATGGTCTTCTACAATTATGTTCAGTACAAAATTTGGAGTCTAATAAGATCAACTTTATTTTTGATGAATAGTAAATTATGAATAGTGATTTTATGATTAGGATTAGTAATATGACCAAATGGATTAGTAATCTCACTTAAAGAAAGTTTTAAAATAATCTAGGCACCTTGATTAAGTAATGTGATTCAATAAAATGGTTAAATAACGGTTTCATAAATTATTATTCAAGTATTAGTTTTTTTGGGTGAATAGTGTTTTTTTAATTAAAAATTAAATTAAAAATATTTAGAAAATTATTTTTATAAAATGGAGTTCATTTTTGAAATCAGAGCATTGATATTTGATTAAGGTGAAATTTTGGGATCTTTCTGAGAAAGTTGAGTTTTCAATGAATAGTGAAAATACAGTTTTAGGGTTTCGGTATGTTTAATGACATCATAACTGTGTCATGATGATGTCATGGGATATTTTGAGGGTTGGCCGGCCAAGGGTGATGAATTATTGTTTTGGGGGCCCCATGTGGCCTAACTCCATGATAAATGCCAAGGGAGAGCACATGGGTTTGAGAAAAGCACATGTAAGGTGTCCCTTGGCCATTAATGCCTTGTCCCCTCACTTTCCCTATAAATACCAAGCCCTCCTCTCATCCATTCGACTCCCCACTCTTCCCCAACGAATTTATGGTCTCATTACCTCCCAAGGAGTCCTCCCAAGGTGCCCCCAAGCCCTCAAGGTCCCATCCTTTGAGGTTTAAGAGTTACATTTTAAGGTAAGGGATCCGACCCCTCTCTTTCTTTTCAAGTGATCTCTTTTATGTCAATTCTTTTACACTCCATGTTCTTATGTTGGAGGATGTTCTTTTATATTCATTATACTGTCCATTTTATGTTCATATGATGAGATACCCCCTCTTACACTCATCATTTCATTTTATGAAGTTTTAAGTGGCACCGTTAGGCTGCCGAATTTTTAAGGGATTCTTTCGCCCTCCTCATTCTTTTCAAAGTTCTACTTTCATGTCAATTCATTCATGTTCCTTTTTTTTATGTTGGGGTATGATATATATATTTATCATACTGATATTTTATGATATAATGATGATAGACCTAATTTGATCTCTTCAATTCAGTATTTTGAAGTTTTAATTGGCGCTGTTAGGCTGCCGAATTTTTAAGTGGTTCTTCACCCTTCTCGTTTTGAAGTTCTACTTTCATGTCAATTCTTTCAAGTTCCTTTTTTGTTATTTTGGGGTATGATCTATAGATCTATCATACTGGACTCTTATGTTCATATGATGAGAGACCCCATTTGATATCTTCAATTCAGTATTTTGAAGTTTTAAGTGGCGCCGTTAGGCTGCCGAATTTTTAAGTGGTTCTTCACCCTTCTCGTTTTGAAGTTCTACTTTCATGTCAATTCTTTCAAGTTCTTTTTTATTATGTTGGGGTATGATCTCTATATCTATCATACTGATCTCTTATGATCATATTATGAGATACCTTATTTTATCTTGTCAATTCATTTTTATTGAAGTTTAAGTGACGCCGTTAGGCTGCCGAATTTTTAAGGGATTCTTTCACCCTTCTCATTTTTCAAGTTCGATTTTCATGTCAAGTCTTTCAAGTTCCTTTTTATTATGTTGGGGTATGATATATATATCTATCATACTGATCTCTTATGATCATATGATGAGAGACCCTATTTGATCTTGTCAATTCATTTTTATTAAAGTTTAAGTGATGCCGTTAGGGTGCCGAATTTTCATAAGAGAAATCTAATTTTTTTTCCTTCCATGTTTTTCATTTCAAATGGTATGTCCATAAAATTTCATTACCATGTCCATATATCCTTCTTATTCTGTCACCATACTGTTTTATGGATCATTTATGAGTGGGTGACCCATGTTCCCTCTCATTTCAATGTTTTCTAAAACCCCGAAACATAGCCGTTATGCTGCAGAATTTTCGTCTCAAAATGCCTCTCTCTTTTCTCAAAATTATTTTATGTTATAAAGTGAATGCTCAAAGCTCTTATTTCTACAAGGGTATTCACATATATATAAAAATGTTCTATTTTGAATTCTGGTATTTACATACATGAGACCCTCTTTCCCTTTCCGTGGGTTTAAAGTGACGTAAAAATCATGTCTTTAAAGCAGTTTTTAAAATGTTATGATTATGAAATGAAACCCATTTATTTTATGCTATATGGGTTATTTATGAAATGTTTGATGATGATATATGTGTCTCACATGATAATAAAGGAAAATTTAAGGGTGCGCCCTGATAGCGCTCCAATGCATTGGGTAATGATGTAAACACTAGAGATTACAATTTTCACGATACCTTGGTGAATAACCTTGGTAATTTTCAAATGACACCTTGGGGATGAACCTTGGTGATATGTTCATTATTGTCTATGTTAAATTATGTAGCCACATTTTCAAGTTATGAAAATGTTATTTTTATTATGATATGCCTCATGATTTCATTCTCATGCCTTAAAGTTCTTTTCATGACTTTATTGAAGTATCTCAAGTTCACATGTAAAATGTTTCTCTTGTTTTCCTTACTGGGCCTTCTGCTCACCCTTTCCTTTGTTGTATGTCCCCAGGTTCTGAGATGCAATAATGAACCTAGGATGAACATAAGGAGAAGCCTTTCAAGTGTTTAAGAAGAATGTTTTTTTTGTTGTTTCATGTTTTAAGTTCCTGGCTTCCAAGACACTAAACCTTAAAGATCCTCGGTTTTGTAAAATGTAATGAATGTTTATGTGATAAAAAGGCGGGATGATATAGTTGGTATCAGAGGATGGTTTAGTTATTTGTGGAAATTAGGATATGAAAACTTTAGGAAGAAGCCTATAGAAAAGTTAAAATATAGGAAATATTCCTGGTATTTTGGTGAGTATTGAGTAAGGGGTTGCCAAGCAAATACATCCCTGTCTGGATACGAGCAGGTAGAGGTGGCTCTGGCACAGATGTACATAGGGGTAAAACCCAAAAACACCGCTTTGAGCTAGACTCGAACGGGAACTGGTACACGACAACGGGACTTGCTGCACTCTTGGTTACGACACTCCCGTGGGATATGCTTTGGTAAATTCATAAGCTTAGTATGAACCATTGTTAAAGGAACAAAGATAAAATAAAATGAAGATTCACATAAGAATATATGATCATGGATAACCTAGATGGGAACCTAAGGGATCACAAGTTAGGGTATACTTTTCAACTATAAGTTATCCTTATATGCTTTAAGTTTCTTTTCTTGATTATTGGCTAAGTATTTAAGCCCCTAATTATAGTTTCTTTTCTTAGTTAATGGCGGGAAATGGAAGAACATATCTCAACAACCAATGTGATAGGAAATGCTACGATTGCCGTATTAATATGACAGAGATGATTAGGGGATTAAAATATGATTTTTATTTAGGAAGACGTTCACTATTTTGGGGACCCAATATGATCGAGGTAAATAGATTACAACGGTATTTTCATTGAGGAGTAAGGTTGACTTATATTTGAAGAATCGATGAATTTAAGGTGGATTTATAGTAATTTAGGTTACTTATGGGAATGATTAACCTATCTTGGGTTAGATATGTTTAGATTAGAGATGTTAGGAGTGGTTGATGTTGTTTGGAGATGAACAATGAAGTTTATTTTGGAAGACTATGTTATCAAATCCTTCTTTTATTTGGGTTTCAATCTTAGTTTGGTTTATTTTGAGGAATTTTAAGGACCGTTATTTATGGAATGGACTATGATGAACTTTGGGTAGTACCATGGAACCTTGAAGATTTAAGAGTAGTTGCCATTCCTATGGGATTCTTTCTTTTTGAAGAGTTGTTTCACCTTACCCTTTCGGTTTTTGGGATAATGTTTAATGATAAAAGAAATAGATAGTTAATCTTTTGTGGATTATGTGATTCTCTAGAAGATGATTCTTGTGTTTTGATGAGACCAAGTAGTTTTGAATGCCCATAGTTTAGAGAAAAGATTAGTTTTGGGTAGAAACTTATTAAAGGATGAAACTCTACATGAAGGTAGATATATTTCCTTATGTTTTTGTTCTATGTTGTAAATGAATTCCTCAAAGTAATGAAAAGGAACGTAAAACAAAAACGTTGTTGGTTTACGTTTCCTACTAGGTAATCAAAGACCGCTTGCACAAATCATAATTTTGGGATTTTCTGGTGGTTAAATTCCTCCTAATCATGTTTTCTATCACTCTCCTTTAGGACGTGACCCTTTGTTTTCTCCTCCATGTCCATGTTTCCTACATGGAATCCTAGTATGAGTAAACTCGGGTGGCCTTTGTACTTCCTTTTCTTTCATTTAAAGTAATGGTGTCACAGACTCTTTTTTCGATGTGGGACTTTCAATGAAATTTCAAAACCCAATTTTTAAAATTGCGAGGACGCAATTTCTTAAGGGGGGAAGATTGTAACAGCCCGAAATTTTGAATAAATCTTGTTTCCTAATTTCATGTGTTATTTTATTTTATTTTTATACTCAACAAAAATGTTTTATTTGATAAACATGATTATAATTAAAATGAGACCATTGGGTTCTGACTGTTATATGACCATTGGTCAATATGACCGCTTTGAACAAAAATGTTTTGATTATTGTCTCTAAATACAAGTAATCTTGGTTAATTATTATAGAAAGAAGATTCGATGGCCTCACCTAGTAGTCTTGGACCGATCGAAGCCCATCTTACAGAACTTGGGAAGGAGGTAGCACCATTGGGCTTTTCTCTGGACCAAACCCAAGCCGAACTTCATCATGTGAAGCTAGAATGGAATCGCCTTCGTGAGAAGTTCAAACTGATAGAAATTATTACTCGGGCAATGTTGGCCGAGCCTCCCTCGGACTCTCTCACCTTAGCACACCTTACACTTAGGTCCTATGCTGGTGTGATAAGGGGCTATGTAAGGAGACCGTAACTGCCTTGTGTAATACTTTGTTTTAAATAAAAAATTGGGATTTCTTTTTATGATGAAGTTATGAATTTTCAAATGACCGGATAAATATAGTATGCATATTTTTGATGAATTTTAGAAAAAGGTTATTTTAAAAATGTTTATGCAAAACCTTAAATAATTAAAAATGTGTAATGATTTTCAAAAAATGGTCTTCTACAATTATGTTCAGTACAAAATTTGGAGTCTAATAAGATCAACTTTATTTTTGATGAATAGTAAATTATGAATAGTGATTTTATGATTAGGATTAGTAATATGACCAAATGGATTAGTAATCTCACTTAAATAAAGTTTTAAAATAATCTAGGCACCTTGATTAAGTAATGTGATTCAATAAAATGGTTAAATAACGGTTTCATAAATTATTATTCAAGTATTAGTTTTTTTTGGGTGAATAGTGTTTTTTTAATTAAAAATTAAATTAAAAATATTTAGAAAATTATTTTTATAAAATGGAGTTCATTTTTGAAATCAGAGCATTGATATTTGATTAAGGTGAAATTTTGGGATCTTTCTGAGAAAGTTGAGTTTTCAATGAATAGTGAAAATACAGTTTTAGGGTTTCGGTATGTTTAATGACATCATAACTGTGTCATGATGATGTCATGGGATCTTTTTGTTGTACCTCTCGAACCCCTCAAGGTTTTATTTTCATGATCACAATCACCCTCATATTTATCTAATCCTCTTTCAAGTGTTTTTGGTTGATAGGAATCAAATCCGGTGGCACCTGGACAAGAATCCTATGCCCTTTTGCAAACACCGGCCAGCCGGTGGGACTGTACCGGCCAGCCGGTGGAGCCAGTCAAACTAGCCGTTGGGCTTTTGACCAGCCTGTCCACTTGGCCTCCAACGGCTCCGAAGACCTCTCCAACGGCTCCAAAGACTCCCCAAGGGTTCCTAGCCTATAAATAAAGGCTGAGGAAGCCCCGGACACTAACCGGAACATTTGTGAAGCCACCGTACACATTTTCCATCTTTGGCGTACCTCCGGCGGACTTCCTCCAAGGAACCTCACCTAGCTCCAACAACTTCCACATCCAAGGAGCTCCTTCAAAGAAGCTTGGGAGCAGCCTTCAACATCTTCAATCAATCAAAGGCGCCCAAGGCTTCTCCCAATCACGGTTTTTCTTGTTTATCATTTTTGAGCTTAAAATTGGGTTTGTGCCTACAAACCCCAAACTCTTTTCTCATCCCCTCTTTCTTTGGGTTCTCACACCACCACTAAGGTGTGAAGAGGTTGTCAAGCTTTCCTTTAAATAGCTTGAGTTAGGTGAGCTAGCCTTCACCCGTAAAAAGGCTAGTGGGTTCTTACTTAACCATTAAAAGTAAGTGGGTTCTTGCTCAACCATAAAAAGCAAGCTGTAATAGGTCCTAGTGCTACCTCAAAGCCTAGTGGGTTTCTTGCTAAAACCATTGAAAAGCAAGCGGTAGGAATCTCTCAACGGTTGAGTTGGGAGCGGAGACGTAGGCCGGGTTTTGGCCGAACTCCGTTATCAAGTTCTTGTGTGATTGCCTCTTTTATTTTCCGCTGCATTTATACTTTGATTTAAATTTCTTAATCAATTTTTTAAAAAGGCAATTCACCCCCCTCTTGCCATCATTCCTCGGGATTCTTCCGACCTAACAATTGGTATCAGAGGGACCTTTGAGTAATTCCTTAACCCGGTTTCAAAGTTAAGATCTTTTTTTTTTTTTTTTTTGATGGCTTCTACCGCTTCTTCCACCCAATCCCCCGAAGGTCATTCTTTGGATCGTGCTCCATTTTTTGATGGAGCCGATTATTCTTTTTGGAAAACCCGCATGACCACTTTTTTAAAAAGTATTGGCTATCCTATTTTTAAAATTGTCATGCATGGTTATTCATTTTCTTCTCCCGATGAATCCAAATGGACCCCCGCCGACATTGCAAATTTCGAGCTTGATGGCAAAGCCATGAATGTTCTCCATTGCGGGTTAGATAGAAATGTTTTTGATTGTATTTCTTCTTGCACATCTTCACATGATATTTGGAAATGTTTAGAACTAACCCATGAAGGTACTAGCATGGCTCAAAAGCAAGAACCTACTCAAAAGCAAGAACCCGCTCAAGAGCAAGAACTCGACGAAAAATTCAAACCCGCTAGCCCACTTCACAAGAAAAGGGCCAAGAAAAAGAAAGGAAAGAAGAAGGCTTTAAAGGCATCTTGGAGTGATAGCTCCTCCTTCTCCTCCTTCTCCTCAAGCGACCAAGGTAATAATTGCCTAATGGCAAAACATGAGGTATCTTCCTCCTCTTCCTCCTCTTCATCTTCAAGTTCTTCTAATTCTTTCAATCATTTGTCATACGAAGAACTCCAACATGCTCGAGATCAACTTGAAAATGGTTTTCACGAGCTTTCTTCAAAATTTGTCGCTTTGAAAAAATCTTTCAAAAAACTTTCCTCCGAAAAAGAACAACTTCTTAAAGAGAAGGAGGAACTCTCCCTAAAAATCCAAAATTTCCCAAATGTTGATTCCTTGGAATCAACCATTAAGGACCTTAGGGAATCCCTTGCTAAATTCACCAAAGGGGAACAAAATTTGAACAATATACTTGGTTCCCAAAGGGTTTCCCGAACCACCAATGGACTTGGCTATACCAACCAAGCCTCCTCCTCCCATGCACCCACTGTTTTTGTAAGGGGGAGCTCTAGCTTTAAATTTTGTAATTATTGCAAGAAAACCGGGCATCTCATTTATGAGTGCAATTGTAAAAACGCCCGGTACGGCCAACCCAAATCGATTTTCTATTCCGATGAATTTTATAGGAGAAGAACCGCCATGAAACAAATTTGGATTGAAAAATCCCTTTTGGCAAGTCTCTCCGGGCCTAAATTTGTTTCGGTTTCAAAAACCTCTCCCCGGTGATCTTTTATTTTTATTTAGGGGGAGTTAGGATCTTTAAGCTTTTTTGTGTATTCAAAGTTTTCATTTCAAACTCAACACTTGGCTTCGAAATTCTCTATTTTCTATTAAATTTTCATTTTTAAATATCCAACAGTTAGTATCGATTTTTTGATTCAAAACTCTCAATTTCAAAAATTTCTTTTGGTTTCAAATTTCGAATTTCAATTGGTTTTTGATTCAAAACTTTCAATTCAAACTGTTATCCAAATTTTTCAATTCAATTTTTCTTTTCAAAATTTCCAACAATTAGTATCATTTTCAATTGTTTTAAAATCTCGTTTTTCTTCGATTCCCTCAATCAAGTTTTATGCCCCATTCTATTTTGATAATCACAAAGGGGGAGAAACTTCTTGATTGATTGGGGGAGAATCATTTTCATCATGCTTCGTATTTCCTTTCAATTTCAGCATTTTACATTAATTGTTTTGGTGATTGTGATCATCAAAATAGGGGGAGATTGTTGTACCTCTCGAACCCCTCAAGGTTTTATTTTCATGATCACAATCACCCTCATATTTATCTAATCCTCTTTCAAGTGTTTTTGGTTGATAGGAATCAAATCCGGTGGCACCTGGACAAGAATCCTATGCCCTTTTGCAAACACCGGCCAGCCGGTGGGACTGTACCGGCCAGCCGGTGGAGCCAGTCAAACTAGCCGTTGGGCTTTTGACCAGCCTGTCCACTTGGCCTCCAACGGCTCCGAAGACCTCTCCAACGGCTCCAAAGACTCCCCAAGGGTTCCTAGCCTATAAATAAAGGCTGAGGAAGCCCCAGACACTAACCGGAACATTTGTGAAGCCACCGTACACATTTTCCATCTTTGGCGTACCTCCGGCGGACTTCCTCCAAGGAACCTCACCTAGCTCCAACAACTTCCACATCCAAGGAGCTCCTTCAAAGAAGCTTGGGAGCAGCCTTCAACATCTTCAATCAATCAAAGGCGCCCAAGGCTTCTCCCAATCACGGTTTTTCTTGTTTATCATTTTTGAGCTTAAAATTGGGTTTGTGCCTACAAACCCCAAACTCTTTTCTCATCCCCTCTTTCTTTGGGTTCTCACACCACCACTAAGGTGTGAAGAGGTTGTCAAGCTTTCCTTTAAATAGCTTGAGTTAGGTGAGCTAGCCTTCACCCGTAAAAAGGCTAGTGGGTTCTTACTTAACCATTAAAAGTAAGTGGGTTCTTGCTCAACCATAAAAAGCAAGCTGTAATAGGTCCTAGTGCTACCTCAAAGCCTAGTGGGTTTCTTGCTAAAACCATTGAAAAGCAAGCGGTAGGAATCTCTCAACGGTTGAGTTGGGAGCGGAGACGTAGGCCGGGTTTTGGCCGAACTCCGTTATCAAGTTCTTGTGTGATTGCCTCTTTTATTTTCCGCTGCATTTATACTTTGATTTAAATTTCTTAATCAATTTTTTAAAAAGGCAATTCACCCCCCTCTTGCCATCATCCCCTCCGGGGTTTCTTCCGAACCAACACTTTTGAGGGTTGGCCGGCCAAGGGTGATGAATTATTGTTTTGGGGGCCCCATGTGGCCTAACTCCATGATAAATGCCAAGGGAGAGCACATGGGTTTGAGAAAAGCACATGTGAGGTGTCCCTTGGCCATTAATGCCTTGTCCCCTCACTTTCCCTATAAATACCAAGCCCTCCTCTCATCCATTCTACTCCCCACTCTTCCCCAACGAATTTCTGGTCTCATTACCTCCCAAGGAGTCCTCCCAAGGTGCCCCCAAGCCCTCAAGGTCCCATCCTTTGAGGTTTAAGAGTTACATTTTAAGGTAAGGGATCCGACCCCTCTCTTTCTTTTCAAGTGATCTCTTTTATGTCAATTCTTTTACACTCCATGTTCTTATGTTGGAGGATGTTATTTTATATTTATTATACTTTCCATTTTATGTTCATATGATGAGAGACCCCCTCTTACTCTCATCATTTCATTTTATGAAGTTTTAAGTGGCGCCGTTAGGCTGCCGAATTTTTAAGGGATTCTTTCACCCTCCTCATTCTTTTCAAAGTTCTACTTTCATGTCAATTCATTCAAGTTCCTTTTTTTTATGTTGGGGTATGATATATATATTTATCATACTGATATTTTATGATCTAATGACGAGAGACCTCATTTTATCTCTTCAATTCAGTATTTTGAAGTTTTAATTGGCGCCGTTAGGTTGCCGAATTTTTAAGTGGTTCTTCACCCTTCTCGTTTTGAAGTTCTACTTTCATGTCAATTCTTTCAAGTTCCTTTTTGTTATGTTGGGGTATTATCTCTATATATATCATACTGGACTCTTATTTTCATATGATGAGAGACCCCATTTGATCTCTTCAATTCAATATTTTGAAGTTTTAAGTGGCGCCGTTAGGCTGCCGAATTTTTAAGTGGTTCTTCACCCTTCTCGTTTTGAAGTTCTACTTTCATGTCAATTATTTCAAGTTACTTTTTATTATGTTGGGGTATGATATCTATATATATCATACTGATCTCTTATGATCATATGATGAGATACCCTATTTGATCTTGTCAATTCATTTTTATTGAAGTTTAAGTGACGTCGTTAGGCTGCCGAATTTTTAAGGGATTCTTTCACCCTTCTCATTTTTCAAGTTCGATTTTCATGTCAAGTCTTTCAAGTTCATTTTTATTATGTTGGGGTATGATCTCTATATCTATCATACTAATCTATTATGATCATATGATGAGAGACCCTATTTGATCTTGTCAATTCATTTTTATTGAAGTTTAAGTGACGCCGTTAGGCTGCCGAATTTTCATAAGAGAAATCTAATTTTTTTTCCTTCCATGTTTTTCATTTCAAATGGTATGTCCCTAAAATTTCATTACCATGTCCATATATCCTTCTTATTCTGTCACCCTACTATTTTATGGATCATTTATGAGTGGGTGACCCATGTTCCCTCTCATTTCAATGTTTTCTAAAACCCCGAAACATAGTCGTTATGCTGCAGAATGTTCGTCTCAAAATGCCTCTCTCTTTTCTCAAAATTATTTTATGTTATAAAGTGAATACTAAAAGCTCTTATTTCTAAAAGGGTATTCACATATATATAAAAATGTTCTATTTTTAATTCTGGGATTTACATACATGAGACCCTCTTTCCCTTTCCGTGGGTTTAAAGTGACGTAAAGATCATGTCTTTAAAGTAGTTTTTAAAATGTTATGATTATGAAATGAAACCAATTTATTTTATGCTATATGGGTTATTTATGAAATGTTTGATGATTATATATGTGGATCACATGATAATAAAGGCAAATTTAAGGGTGCGCCCTGATAGCGCTCCAATGCATTGGGTAATGATGTAACCACTAGAGATTACAATTTTCACGATACCTTGGTGAATAACCTTGGTAATTTTCAAATGACACCTTGGGGATGGACCTTGGTGATATGTTCATGATTGTCTATGTTAAATTATGTAGCCACATATTCAAGTTATGAAAATGTTATTTTTATTATGATATGCCTCATGATTTCATTCTCATGCCTTAAAGTTCTTTTCATGACTTTATTGAAGTATCTCAAGTTCACATGTAAAATGTTTCTCTTGTTTTCCTTACTAGGCCTTCTGCTCACCCTTTCCTTTGTTGTATGTCCCCAGGTTCTGAGATGCAGCAATGAACCTAGGATGAACATAAGGAGAAGCCTTTCAAGTGTTTAAGAAGAATGTTTTTTGTTGTTGTTTCATGTTTTAAGTTCCTGCTTTCCAAGACACTAAACCTTAAAGATCCTCGGTTTTGTAAAATGTAATGAATGTTTATGTGATAAAAAGGCGGGATGCTATAGGTATCACCTATGGATTGAGTAAATATGAGGGGTTTGGTATGTACTTTCTCAAGAGGGATACATGGAATATATCATGTAATTGAGATAGGTTAGGTGGGAGTGCTAGTTGGTAGGCCACCGCTCCGATGTGATCAAGGATCTCAAAGGGGATAATGTATCTTGGACTAGGATTTCCCTTCTTCCCAAATCTCATCACTTTATTCCATAGAGATATGTGGAATAATACAATGTCTCCAACATCAAACTCTAGGTATCATCAATGATTGTTAGCATAGATCCTCTATCGACTTTGAAGAGCCTTGATGTACTGTTGAATGGTTTTAACTTTTCCACCATTTCCTCAACCATTTTAGGACCTATCAGTTTTCATTCCCCAACTTCATCCCAACGTACAGGTGTTCGAAACATCTTCCCATAAAGGGATTCATAGGGATCCATTTGGATGTTTGAGTGGAAACTGTTATTGTATGAGAAATTGACCAATGGAAGATGTTGGTATCATCCCCCTTTAAAGTCAATTGAGCATGTTCTCAACATGTCCTCAAGTGTCTAGATAGTCCGGTCTTATTGACCATCAGTTTGGGGGTGATAATTCGTGTTGAAGTTCAACTCAGTATTTAGAGCATGTTGGAGACTCTTCCAGAACATGGAGGTAATTCAGGGGTCTCAATCAGATACAATCGATAGTGGTGTTCCATGCAATCTCACCACTTCTCTAATGTATATTATTTCAAGTTGATCAAGTGAGAATTACTCTCGAATCATAATGAAATGTGCAGTATTTTTAATATGATCCAAAACAACCCATATAACATTATTTCCTCTTGATGTATTCATAAGACCAGTGAGAAAGTCCATGGTTATGTTTTCCAATTTCTATATAGGTATGGGTAATGATTGTATAACCCCCTTGGATTTTTTCCTTTCCTCTTTCACTTGATTACATAAAAGGCATCTTGATGTATATTTTTCTATCTCCTTCTTCATATTGTCCCACTAATAGTGATCTTAGAGATCTCAATACATCTTTGTGCTTCCTGGATGGATGGAGAAAGGTGAACTCTGTGCATCATCTAATAGGTCATTATTTAGCTCAGGATTTGATGGTACACATAGTCAAGACCCAAATTTTACAACTCCATCTTCATTAACATTGAACTCTGAGAATTTACCTTTTCTTAAAGTTTCCACTTTCTTTTGAATTCCCACATCATTTCTTTGAGCATCTTTTATCCTTTCTAGAAGGGATGGTTGAAAAATCATTTGTGAAAGGATTGATTATATTACTTCCTTTATGATTCCCATGTCCATCCTTTTAAAATATAAGAATATTGGATCCCTATCAATTCTTATTAATGATAAATTTAATGGATCCTTTCTAGTTAGAGAATTCACCACTTTATTCACTTTATCATGATGATAGTGGATTGAGCAGTCATAGTCCTTGATCAGCTCTAACCATCTTCATTAGTGCATATTAATCTCTTTCTATATGAATATATAATTTAGTCTTTTGTGATCTATATATATTTCATACTTATCCCCAAAAAGATAATCTATATTTTCAACATGAAGATCACTGCATCCAACTCCAGATCATGCATTGGGTAGTTCTGTTCATGAAATTTCAACTACCTTGAAGCATGGGCTATCACTTTTTCATTTTTCATTAACACACAACCCAAGAACTTCTTTAAAACATCACTAAATACCATGAAAAGTTATCCACTTGTGGGTAGTGTGAGTACATGTGCAGTGATAATCCTCTTTTCAAATCCTTGAACCTCTCTTCATATTCATTATTCTAAGAAAACTTGACTCCCTTCCAAGTTATCTTGGTAAGAGGGTTTAACAATCATGAGAAATTTATCACAAATAAATAATAGTACCCAGATAATCCAAAGAAACTATGGCTATTTTTCACATATGTTAGCCTCAACCATCCTTTAATTTATTCTGTCTTTGAAGGGTCCACAAATATCCCATTTCTAGTGATGATATAACCAAAAAATTAGACTTCCTTTAAACATAACTCAAATTTTATGTACTTGGAATAAATATTCTACTTTAATAAGGTCTTTAGAACAATGCTCAAATTATCCTCATGATCCTCATTGGTTTTAGAGTATATTAGAATATCATCTTTAAAGACTACCAATTTTTTTTGAGGTAATCTCTAATGAATCTATTCATCAAGTCCATGAAAATTTCTGGAGCATTAGGGAGTACTAATGTAATTACTATGAACTCATAGTGCCCATACCTTATATGAAAAATAGTCTTGGGGATATTCTTTTTCTTCACCCTAACTTGGTAATATCCCGACTTCATATCCACCTTAGAGAAGTATTGTTTTCTACGTAGTTGATTGAACAAGTCATCAATCCATGGTAGATGATGATTTTTCTTTATCGTAATATTTTTGAGCTCATAATAATCAATTTAAAGGAACATTGACCCATCATTCTTCTTGTGGAAGAGGATTGGTGCACCCCATGGTCAAGCACTTGGGTGTATGAACCCTTTATCCAAATTATCCTGTAGTCATTTCTTCATCTCCTAAAGTTTTATAACAACCATTACATATGAAGTCTTGTATAATGGTAATTCCCTAAGTATAATATAGATTGAAAATTAAACCTCTCAGATAGGAGGAAGACTTGGAAATTATTCAGAAAACACATCAACGCATTACCTCACAATGAGTATTTTTTCAAAGATAATTTTTCCTTAGACTCTATCTTTTAAGAAAGATATGCTTGCTCATAAGGAAATAATATCCATGCTCAAAATGTTAGTGATAAAAAAGATTCATCCTCCTCCTTGAACTTATACAAAATTGGGGATCGATTCGTGATACAAAGAGTGATTTCCTTCTCACAAAAATTTATGTTGGATATATATAGAGAAATCCAATCCATGACAATAATTGCATCGAATTCCACCAAATAGAGTATGAAAAGGTTCTTTGGGAAGTTCAGACCAAAAATTTTGACAGGGGAGGAGTTATATACTTAGGATTTAATAATTTCCCCTTTCTCCATTTCACTAAAAGATCTACTTCCATGATTTGTGGCAGTGTTTTAATAATTCTACTAAAATTTCATGAAATGAAGGAATGCGTAGAACTAGAATAAAAAAGTATGTTTGTTATTATTGAATGAATAACTAGTGTACCTAACAACACTTCATTTTTAGGATCCACCTCAGTATTTATGATGAAAAAATATCTCCCTTTTTTCCTTGGATGTTGTTGGTTGTCTCTGAAAACCCTTGTCTTAGTGAATTGATTTTCAAAGATCCCTAGTTTCTTGTAGTTGAAGCAATGAGAAATGTGCTGAGGATTGAATGGAGAATTCCTCTCCTCCAATACATTAGTGAGTTTATTCTGATGAAAATTAATAGCTAGGTGTCCTTCCTTCCCGCACCTAAAGAATTTCCTTATTCCCCTTAGTCAATTTTTAGGGTTCTTCTTTTCACACCTTTGACAAGTGGGATGTTAAAATTTACTGGAATCATTAGATTTCTCCATCAGATTTCCAAAATTAAACTCCAATTTCCGCTTATTATCCCAAATAATACCCTTTAGATTCTCTGATCTTTATTTTGACTTTAAGGGCACATAAGATAATTTCCTTATAGCTATCAAAGTTTCATATCACCAGGGATTTTCATAGACTAGTTTTTAGCCCACTAAGGAATCGGTCAACCTTGCATTCGGGGATAATGACAAAGCCGGAAGCATATCATTCAAGTCTTGTGAAGTTTGGATCATACGCCCTGATAGATTCATCCTCTTTTTTCTTGAGGGTAAGGAAATACCTTTCCATTTTAATTCAGAGAGTGCGGGGAAAATATTTATCGAAAAACATTTTCTAGAATTCCTTCCACCCCATCGCTTCGATCTCTTCCTCAAGCTTCATATTTTTGATCAATGTCCTCCACTGATCAACTTCTCCCTCCATATGATAAACAACCAGTAGAACCTTCTCTTTCTCAGAACACTAAAGGATAGATAATATATTCTCAATAGAGTTGATTCATTATTCCGTGATTAAGGGATCAGATGATCCATTGAAGGTAAGAGGCCTTTTTCACATAAAGATCTAAATGGAAACTTGTTCTCTATTAGGGGGATTTGGATGCTCCTCCTGATCCATGTTTTTATTTAGAACCTGAGTCATTTGAGAGAGCATCATTATAAAGTTGGTGATTCTTGCTCCCATTGGGTTGAGCATATTGTTGGGGGCATTCATCACATTTCCCTTCACATCAGTTGTTTACTCGATTCCTCATATTTATGTCCATTGGCTAGAATAAAAGGAAAATTAGGTTTGATTATTTTTAAACCTTTAAACACATTAAGGGGGAATCCAATGACATTAAAGAGATAACCTATAAATTATATTTATTTCTTAACTTATGAATTTCTAGGATTCAATCTATGTTATCCATGATCTATTTCCTAACATATTATCTTATGCGAATTATTTTTCCCTTAATAATGGTTCGTAATGATATTGTGAATTACCTAAGAATATCCCCCAGGAGTGTCAAACCAGGTGTGCAACAAGGTCCTCTTTCATACACTAGTTCCCGATCGAGTCTAGCTTTACGTGGTATTTTTGGGTTTTAACCCTATGTACATCTATGCTAGAACCAAATCCACTTGTAGTGTCCAGAAAAGGATGTATTTTCTTAATAAACCACTTACTATTTAATTACAAAAATTTAGGGATGTTTTATTATAATTATTCTTATCCCTAATGCTTTTTTCTAGATTTTTCTAATCCTAAACTCAAAAATAACTAAACCTTTTCTTTGATACCAACTTTAACAACCCTTCTCCTTATTAAACATTAACTCGTGATTTATTATATAAAAGTACACATAATACAACCTATAATATTAAGAAGTATAGTTTCTTAGAGGATTAGGTACATTACATAACAACTTAAAACAAAAAATACATCATCTTTATTGAAAACATCCTTAACATGATCATACTTAAAACTATATGGGATAACCTGTGGACATATATAAGAAAGGGGTGAGCTATAAATCCCATTAATGGAATAAACATGGAATAAAATGAAGAATATAATAAATTTTAGACAATAGGTATATCAACGGGGCATAAAAGTGATGAGAATCATAAACATGAACAATGAGGAATGAGATAACATGATACTCATAAAGGAAACATGGGAAATGTGGAAACAACTTAAAACACTACATCATAAACACATGTCAAGGATAAATTACAAGATATCATGATGGAAAAAGTCTCATAAAGGAATTAGGTTCACTCTTTGTCCCAATATGATGTATCATGAGACTAAATATTACCCAATTCATTGGAGTGCAATATAATTCTGGGTGCACCCATCACTTTCATTTCATTCTCATGCTTAAGTGTGCCACATAGATCATACAATATTGATCCATTCATCACCTTATTTTATTCCATGAACAAGGAGTGTAGAATACATACATGTGAGTCCCAATTAAAATAATTATAAGTGTATAAAGGTGAACACCCTTAATAGGAAATGGGTATAGTATTCACTACACAATTGTTTTGGCATGAAAAATCATGGTGACATTTTTACAGCATAATGACGTTACTTAAAAAATTCATAAAAAGGGTTGATGAGAGAAAAATGGTTCTATAATAGTTTGTACATAAAATGGGTAGTAATAGGGATATGAGAAGATATATTCCAACATTAGGAATTTAAAAATATAATACATAATATAATAAAGAAACTTTAATAAAGAGGAGAAAGAGAGGATATCTTACTTGAGTGTGTGACTCTAAATGCTTAGGAGGAGCTTCTTGATAGCTTGGGGGTGACTTGGAAGGAATCTAGATAGGGGAGGGAAGAGTATTTATTTTATGAAAGTATTTTGAGTGAAGATAAATGATATCTTGGGTGGGTTTATATAAGAAATGATTGTGGAAATCTTTATCATTTCTCAAACTTAGGTTTTGGACTCTATATAATAAAATAATCAAAACCACAAACCTTCCCATGGTTTTCCCATGGTTTCTAAAAAATTGGAGTGGTTTTAATTATTTTATAAGTCTAAGGTCCGAACATAATAAAATAACACACTTGCTTATGTGGAAGTGAGTCATACTCTTAAATAAATGATTTTAAAACCTTAAAATATATTAATGGTTTTAGAGGATTCACAAAGGATTTATAAAATTAATAAAATAAAAATAAAATCACATTATTTTAAATTCAAACATATATTTGGTCGTGGATACCCTTTATATTATTTATTACATTACTTTTGGGTCATTATTATATCACAATACACACCATATTTTCATACGGTATTTAATTTTTACCCAAAAAATCGACTATCTCAGAAAATTATGAAAAATTCACTGTTGGCTAATTTTGATGTTCTAATTTAAAAAATAATTTTCATTTTATAAAAATAACATTTTAAATATGTGTATTTTAAATTTTAAAATAATAATTGACATTTATTGATAAATGCTGGGTTTTTTGATAATAACAGTTTTCGAACCCTTAAAAAAATTACATTAGACATCATAAAAATTATATGATAATTTATATTTGATAAAAATTATTTAATAATAAAATTTTAGTAAAATATTATTTATTTTAAAAATCCATTAATTCATCAAAATAAATTCCTTAATTGAATTTTAATATTACCCAAAAATACAATTTTTGTTTTATTTTATCAAAATCAAAATAATTTATAAAGTAATAATAATAAGATGAAAATATATTCATTATTCTATAAAAAATATAATATAAAATATAATATTATTATGGTCTTGATACAAATCCCTTTAATACACTAGCAAACACCCTAATATTAAGGTGTACTACAGTGAGACTTTCATGGGGTGGTTTGGCGAACATGGTTTGGGTCGTGATCTTGATGATCTTGAAATTCTACCGTAAACAGTTTTTCTCATGATTAAGTTATTAGATCTTAGCTTGGGATTTGTCAAGGGAAAATACCAGTGATTCTATCTCCCTCAGAAGCTCTGATAAATGACCTTCATTGGGCATGATCCTACTGGTTGTGGCCATCACTTTCTTTGTCTATGTCAATTGGATTTGTTAAAACCCTATATTTATACTAATTATATGATTATTATTCAATGACTAAATTATAAATGATTATGATTCTTAAACATATTTTAAATATGATAGGATATAATAAAACCAAAGAAGAGCATGTGTTTTCTATAACCATGATATATAATATGACATTTAATTTAAATCATAATGGGAATTTTATTTATAAATATTAGGGTCGTTATAGATTTTATCTAGAAATACTTCGAGATGTTTTGTCTCATTGGGACACATAAGTTAGTATGAATAAGTTCAAGAGGTATCAAAGATAGAATATCCACCCCTTTGTGTGAACTTTGTGCCAATTTCCCTTTTTCACAGGTTTCGCATATTTCACTCCTTTCTCTCTTTATCTTGAGAAAATATCTCACAATATCATGCTTTAAGATTTTACTTATACTCCTTTGACCAAGGTGTCCAAGCCTTTTATTACATAGGTTGTTTTCATCTTTGACACTCAAGTAACATGAATTGATAGAATAACCAATTTGAAATAGATTACCACTGGTTCTTTTTCTCTTAAGTGATAATTCTTCCATCCTTTGTGATTTTGATGATACATGAATCCTTTTTTATATAATACCTCATATATTTCACCATAAATTTGGATAAAACTAAGAAAATTGTGCTTCAAACCTTAAAAAATAACACATTATCATAATTCAGATTTTGGGCTTCAATCTCTACCATGCCAACTCCCTTAATTATTTTGGGAACAATCATTTCCAAAAGTTACTGCTCCTCCTTAATGATTCTCAATGTTTCTCATAATTTTTGTGTCACCATTCATGTGTGATGAATATCCACTATCAATAATCCATAACTTGGTTTTTCTAATGTCTTTCAAAGGAACTTCAGCGAAACATGATTTTTATTCATTCATTTTTTGAACTCCCTTTCCTTTCTGAATATTGGATGTTTTTAGGGATAATACTTACACAATTTTAAAAAATATGACCTTACTGATCACATCTTAGACAAATTTATTCTAAATAATCACATTTGTTTTGATTTGAAAGATAGAAGGAATTACTAATAACTTCTTTATTACTTTGAAAATTTTCTCTTCTTTTATTAGAATAACTCCTCATTCTTTTATGCCTCATCTCTGGTAGGGACATGTTATACCAGCATAAAAATTATTTGTGCCAAAACACCCCATAACACCCGAAATGACCTTTGAAACTTGATCTTCCCAACAGATAATAACCCTATCTTGAAAATTGTTGTTGTTTTATTTCCATATACAGATATTGTATCTTCTCTAAGGGAAAAAATATTTTTAGAGAATTTCTTTGTTCATTATAAGATGCTTTATCACTAGTCTTCATACTCCATACTTTTCCAAAGTTTATTTTTGGACCAGAATTGTTAGAGATAACGGGATTATTTTCAAATTTATAGAGTTCTAGATTAACCCACTTCTTTGAACCCCTCTTTTCACTAGTTTTTGATGATCATTCCTTAACATCAATAGCATTATAGAAATATTCTCTAATATTTCTTAAGATATTATATGCTTCAATACATCATCCTCAGTCTTTGACTATTCTTATTCTTTGAGAGAAAATTTCTCTCTAAGGTACTTTACCATATTTTCCATTTCATCCGCTTTCAGTTTGTGTCTTTTGATTTCTTCAATGTAAATAATATACTTATTTTCACACTATTACTTTTCCTAAGTTACATTTTCTTATTATCTCGACAAAAATCTCTTTTCCTTCTTGAGATTTTTGTTTTGATTTATATAGGGTTATAATTCATTTTTTAACATGTTCTCTAGATCTATTTGTTTAATTTCATCATCTTCACCACTATAGTTGTCAAACCCCTTTTCCACATGATCCATGAAGTTAGTTTCATATTCTTATTGACTGTTTGAAGTGGAGTTAGCTTCCTCTTCCTTCCTCACTAACCTTATTCTTTTTATTATAAATCATTTCTTCTTGCTTCTATCAAATTTGGTTGTGCCTCTTGAGCTCTTCCCCTATTTATTTTTTTATGGGGTTTCATCATTTGTATCGGGTTCCATAGACTTCTTTTTAGGAAAATTTACAGAAAAATTTCCAATGTCATTACAGTTGTATCACCTTGGTGGTAATTTACTTTTACCCCTAAAATTTCACTTCTTGAATATTTTTGATATAAGAGCAATGATTCTGTTGAAATATTCATCTTGATTTTCATTATAAAATTCACTGATTATTAAAGTAGTTATCACATGATAATTTAGAAAACATGGTAAGTGGGTTAAAATAGTTAGATGGTATCCACATAACATTTTTAATCATCTCTGCATAGCATTTTTTAATCATCTCTGCATATAATTTTTTAATCATCTCTCCATAAAAACTTCCATTTATTCACCACAAACACTCAACACAAACCACCTAGTTCATCCACATAAAAGCTTCACACTGCAAACTCATCATATTCATAATATATTCTCACATAAAGACTTAATTTTTAAAACAATATAATCATAGGTAGTATTTAATTTTCTATGTGGCTTCTCATGGAATATTCGCATACCATCTCCCTCAAACTCACCATGCATGAAAATACTAACCAAAAACTGAAAATCACTTATTCGTTTAGCATTTTTTATGGCTGCATACTATATGACCACAAACCCTTTATTAGAGAACTCATACTTCTACATATTATTTCATTTTATATTTGGATTCACATAGACTCTTCATTATAAACACTCAACTATTTTACACATAGTATTTGAACTTTCCCTCAGTTGTATGGTAGTATTTCGCACACTGCAAAATATACCTCCCAAAATAGCTGGATCATCTAAAAACTACACTAAGTTCAGAAACTCAACAGTCCACATAACATGCCATTTCCTATGTGGATTCGCATAGGATCATCACTGCAGACTACATGATAGTCCGCAAACTCATCTTAACATAGCACTCTTTCCCATAAACTCGTTACCACAAAGAATTTTTATTATTTTTGGAAAACTGTCCATAGCTATTTTTCAAACTCCTACGGAGGTGGGTTCATCTCACATGGTGACTGAGCTAATTTGAAGTTACTTGATTATGAAAACCTGAATTTGAAAAGGACTTATATGTGGGAGGAGGAAGAAGATATCCCACATTGACCGAACAGTTCAGATTCAAATGATAGATCAGATTGGATGACTACTATATTAAACGTATGTTTTTAGTAGAGTAACAGTAACCCACATAGCGCACATCCCACATCGGATCTCTCAAGCATCTCTACTATGGTATATCAATCAATTGATTATGCTACACCATTTGAGCTGGCTTCTAGGGATCATTAGTGAACTTCACTACAGACACCACCTGGGCTTTGACTCGTGGGCCACTGGCCGAGCCTCTACCCATCTCTAAGAATGCACTATGCATACCCTATGAACATTCCAACTGACATATCCCAATCCCCTTATACAAGGGGAACTCTTGTGGGGCTATACATATCCCACTCACACCTTAGCCACCATGAGACCTCCCTGGAAGGCTCTCCCATGGGAGTTGACCCCTTGGGCCCCCTAAGTATGGATGAGGTCTATCCTTGGGGGTTGTGGCTTAAACCCAATTTTTTAAGTAAGGTCTCATTCATACACTTAGAGAGATTATCGGAAATAGAAAAAAAATCTATCCCAAATTCTCAATCTCCTTATCAAATCATCATGAAAAATATGATTTTGAATTATCTTAATTTCTTTCTCCAATACTGTTTAAAATATATTACAAACTCCATGGAACATGTCTTTTATAGTTAAGATTGGTTTAAAAAATCATCACATTTTTACTAAGAATAATTGTCTAAGCGTGACAAACAATGCCATAAGATGGGTCCATAACAATTATCTAGGCATCACCACTTCATCCAAACTCACCAAAAACATATTGACACAACTTTAACAATGAAGGTGACACTTAGGTTCAACATATGTTACAATTCATTTATGTTCTGTATAAAATATGGGTGATATGAGAATAACCCTTTGAAATATATGTATTTCCTGGTTATCTCTAATCGGTGATCATCATATTGGTTTTTTGACCTGACATGACTCACCAAGACCAAAAATCCACTTACAATAGGCCAAGGGTTGGTGACAAGAATCAAAAATATATAATCATTGATTCACGCTCAAATTTACCCAAAATAAGAAGGTAGGACGGTCCTTGTAGTCTAGCTTGGGTTGTCGAATCCTCAGAGACCTAAGAAGTACCTATAGACACGTACATTATATGGATTGTTTTTGGATATGAAGTGGCCAAATTGGGTTGATTTAAATGGTTTTAAAGGATTACTAAAAGATTTAAGTTAATTAACATTAAGGTAATGAGTTGATCCTAGGTTATCGCTCGGGGTGGATTGGATGAATTCCTTTTTTAATGATTTAAATTTCTTATATTTGAGATGAATTCATTTAATAAGATCAAACAAAATCATAAATTACTAGTTTAATGCATACACACCATAATAGTAATCACCTATACACTTGAAGGATCAAATTTTTGATCACTCCAAGGTAAAGGTTCATATTATCACTTGAAATGTGTGACCTTAAATTCAATAAGGATGAAGAGGTTTTAAAATCATCAAACAAAAATCTCATTTAAAAGAAGTGATTAGCCATGAATGGAGTGAGAAATAAAATTAAATCCAGACCCTTACTACTCCCTTGGATCAACCCATAAAAGATTTATCCTTCCATTTATGACATGTCCTCAACGGAAGCGGGAATTAAACTTACGAGGGTGGAATTGAAGAAGTAAAAACAACAACAAAAATCGATCACTCCACCGTTGTGTGATAAATATCACAAAGTATGGTGTAAATCAATTAACAACTTGAACCAACGGTATCCACGTGATATGTAGAAGAACACAATAAGAGTAAAGGAATAACTTTTATTAAGAAACTAAGGTGAATTAAACAACTTATATGAGAAAGAAATGCGATTACAAACACAAAGTGACATCACAACACTACAATGAAACCAAGCACCAAAGATGAAAAACTCATCCATCACCACTGAATTAAATAGAAAATTTTGGAGCCTTGGGTAGAGCCTCCAACAGAACAAATCATCACACTTGATTATGGTAGGCCTAGGGTGGTGGAAAGCATGTGGAACTTGGACTTTTCCACTCTTGACCCGAGGTGGCAGCCAGCTTGTAACAAATGAACATGCGTGCTTGAAATACCTTCTATATGGATGCAGTAGAGTGGGTCATAGAAAAATAAAATAAATCCCATGATGTCTCCTAACCTCCTATAAAATTGGGGCACATTTGGAGTTGTGTATTTCGAGATATGATTATATTGGTAGGATGTTTTCTGGGCCGCAGAATCTGGACCAGAATTTTATCTCCAAATTGGGCCATATTAATAACCACCATGGAAGCCTAATTAGCACTTGATCCTGAATATTTATTTGTTCCTATACATTTCTTCTATAATCCCACTAAATTTGGGATTCATTGAGCCTGTATTTTGGGCCCCACAATCTCATCAGTAGGCTGGTGTCCAATGTGACTTCTCCAGAATTGTTTGCATGAAAATGCCATTTTGGTGTTCTTAAAATGTGGATCTTTCAACACTCCATAAATATTAATTGTTCCCAATATAATTAGAAAACTGAAAATTAAATATTAAAATAAAATCAAGATCATTGGGTACTTTAAATGATGTTAAAAAAAATGTACCACATAATAGTGCATTTTAAGAAGGAATTACAGTCATAATGTGAAATGATGTTCAAAGTGTAAAATGCACTAAAATGGTGTTTATGAATAATAAATAACATGAATATTATATATATTAACAATTAATATTATCCTCATTTAGTGTCTAATCACACCCCCAACTTGATTTTTGCTAGTCCTAAGAAAAATATATCTCAACAATATGAAATTCGAATTCCCTTTTCCAAAAACATTTTAATACACAATGGTAACCAACAACCCTTATACCAAAAAATCATGAAACCCATCAAAATATTTTAATACATTTTATTTTCATAAGAATATCCCAATCCTAAGCCCATTCCTTTGTTCAAATTCATCGCCATATTTTATCCAATATCAACTAAGAGTGATGATGTGTTGTGCATCGAATTAGACATGGGGGTTCATCTTTATTCAAGAGGGAAATGATGGAAGAGCTAAGTGGAATCAAATTTCAATATTAAGATGAGTATTTAAGTTTTTTTATTATGGTATTTTTTTTGTTTTTTTGTTTTTTTTTCAATTTTTCCATGGTAATTGAAATTGCACTAAAAAAAGTCAACCCCTATATCTAGACTTTGCCGATGACTCCTAGACTCAAAGACCTTAGGGAACCAAGTGAAGCCCACATACTCAGACATCATCTCAAGTTAAATCAGTCAAAAACTAATTCAAATTACCAAAAATAGAGATAAAATTACTCACTCTGGTCCAGACAACTATGGAGTCACGATCCCCAATTACTGAAAGCCACACATTAGGTCATTTCATTGCTCTACATGCAAATTTATTGTTTTTTTCAATTTTTTTATTGAATACTCATATTAAAACTAAAATGATCACCAAACCTATGCTATTTATTTGGGGGACCCCATGAACTCAAACTAATACCCCACTATCCAAAGGACGTGCATTGTGATTTTTTTTATTTGGATGAAAATATAAATGATGAAATATCACATTGGACAACCACACTTTCCAAAATCTATGATCATGAAATTATAACAGGATTAAAATTAGAATCAGGTCATGCTAAATTATTTTATATTCAGTTTCAAAGTGTGCAATGTGTATTACCATGTTCAAGGTTAAAGAAAATTTTCTTTCCATTAAGGCACATTTTTTTTTTCAAATCATTCATTTTTTTGACACTAAATCATTTTTTATTTTATCTCCCCCCAACTTAAAATAACACTGTCCCCAGTGTTTAATGAAAATAAAATTTAGAAGGGGTTATAGGTATATAATGAGAGTTTAAAACTGAAATGGAAAATGAGGATCATAGAATGAAGTCACCTGGTGGTTGAAGTTGAAATTCTTGCTGCTCCCTTTTAATCCCTTGATCTCGATGTCACTCTGAGAATTACCTAGTGGAGAAAAAAAAGAAAAGAAAAAGAAACAAAAAAAAAACTATATATATATATATATATATAATAAATAAAGTAAAATATAAGTATATATCATAAAATTATAGAATAAGGAAACACAAAAAGCCGTAGGTCAGTGGTAAGCGTGCGCCCCTGTCTCCCTTCAGTCCCGAGTTTGAGTCCCTGAAGATTTGCCGGTTGTGACGGGGTTTGCACCATGACCTACAATGTGGCATTTATTATTATTATTATTATATTATTATTTATTTTTTTGTATTTTTATTTTAACCTACAAACACATAAAAATAAAATAAAATAAACTGATAATACATTGTCTAATTTTTAAATTTCTCGGTAAGGTATTACTCAAGGATCACACCACGTGATACAGATGAATATGGCGCTCCCCTTTCATACCCATCCATACTCATAATAGAAGAACAGGTCAACAATCTATTTTTTTTTATTTTTAAATTTCAAAATAATTCATTAATCCTATTTAAAATATAAAGTTTATTAAAACAACAAAATGATTGGAAACTTGAAAACCATGGGTTGCCTCCCATGCAGCGCTTTGTTTAATGTCGTTAGCTTGACTTGGACCACTAATTCATTAATTATTTTCTTCATCTAAGTTAGGTTCACAAAATTATTCATCAAATTCATGTTTTTGGAATGGTTCTATGAATGGTATGACTCGATGACCATTAACTTTAAAGGTTTGACCATTGGTGGGATCTTGAATTTCTACAGCCCCATGGGGGTACACCTTATGCACTCTGTATAGACCTGACTATCTAGACCTCAACTTTACTAGGTGTAAATGAAGTTTAGAACTATTCAAAAGAATATGTTTACCTGGTACAATGTGTTTGGTTTTAAGATTTTGAGATTGGTAGGCTTGTACTTAAGCTTTATTGATTGTTGAATTTTCATAAGCCTCCATCCTAAGTTCCTTAAGTTCATTGAGATCTAATTTCCTTTTTGTTTCATCCAATGAGAGTTAATAATTCATTTTATTAATTGCCCAAAAGGCCTTATGTTCAATCTCTACTGGAAAATGGAATTCTTTACCATAAACCAACCTATATGGGGACATTGCTAAAATGGTTTAATATTCGGTTCGATAGGCCCAAAAAGAATCTAAGAGTTTGCTTGACCAATCTTTCCTAGATGGTTTAATAGTTTTCTCAAGAATTTGTTTGATTTCACGATTGGTTAACTCTGCTTGACCATTGGTCTGTGGGTGGTAAGCAGTTGACACTTTGTGAGAAATTCCATACTTGTCCATGAGTGATGAGAATGGATGATTGAAAAAATGAGTTCTGTGATCACTAATGATAGCTCTAGGAATTCCAAATCTAGAGAAGATATTTTCTTTTAAGAATCTAATCACAGTTTGATGATCATTGGATTTTGTGGGAATGGACTCAACCCATTTTGAGACATAATCAATAGATTATAGAATTTAAAGATATCCCCTAGAGTTTGGGAAGGGACCCATGAAATCAATTCCCCAACAGTCAAAGATTTCAACCACTAAGATGGGAGTGAGTGGCATTTGATTCCTTTTTGTGATGGACCCTACTTGTTAACACCTAGAACAACTTTGAAAAAATTTATAGGAGTCCCTTGAGAGGGTGGGCCAGAAGAGACCACACTAAAGAATCTTAACAGATGTTTTCTTAGAGGAAAAGTGACCTCCACATGCCTCACTATGACATAATTTAAGGATGGACTCTTGTTCAGATTTTGGGACACACCTCCTAACGACTTGGTCAGGGAAAAACTTATAGAGATAGGGATCATCAAACACATAGTTCCCAACATTAGACAAGAATTTCCTTCGATCTTGAGTCCCTAAGAATTTTGGGATGACTCCTGTAACTAAGATGTTGGCTATGTCAGCATACCAAGGGCAGTCACTCACAGAGTATAGGTGTTCATCAGGGAATGAATCAGACACAAAAATGTGATTTGGGTTGTCTTTTAATTCCATCCTAGAGAGATGATCAGCTACAACATTCTCAACACCCTTTTTATCCTTGATTGTGATGTCAAATTATTGTAAGGGAAGGACCCACCTAATCAGTATAGCCTTGGAATCTTGATTTTGGAAGAGGTATTTTAGTGCAGAATGGTCAGTGAACACAATGATTGGGGATCCTAAGAGGTAGGACCTAAACCTATATAAGTTAAACACAATATAAATTAACTCATTTTCAGTGGTGGTGTAGTTGATTTGGGCATCATTTAATGATTTGCTTGCATAAGCAATGACATAAGGAGTTTTATCACAACGTTTTCCTAACACAGCTCCTACAACAAAGTCACTGGTATCACACATAAGTTTGAAAGGAAGGTTCCAATTTGGATATTTCATAATGGGAGGAGAGGTGAGAGAGGATTTGAGGGTTGATAATCAAGCCTCATAGCTTTCTATCCAAACAAATGGAGCATCCTTTACTAAGAGAGCACAAAGGGGACATGAGATTGAACTAAAGTCCTTGATGAATCTTCTATAGAAACCAACATGTCCTAATAAAGACCTCACTTCCTTGAGATTTTTGGGTGATGGAAGGTGACTAATGATGTCAACCTTGTCTTTATAAACTTCAATCCCCCTATTAGAGACCAAATGGCCTAGAAATCGTCCTTATTTAACCATGAAATGGCATTTTTCCCAGTTTAGGACCAAATTATTTTCTTCACATCTTGACAAGACTCTCTCCACATTCCTCATACATCCCTCAAATGAATCCCTAAAAATAGAGAAGTCATCCATGAAGACCTCAAGAAAATACCCCACCATGTTTGAGAATATTCCCATTATGCACCGCTGGAAGGTTCCAGGGGCATTGCATAACCCAAAGGGCATGCATTTAAAAGAAAAGGTGCTGAATGGACATGTGAATGTAGTCTTCCCTTGATCCTCAAGGGAGACCTCAATTTGATTATACCCAGATTACCCATCTAAGAAATAGTAGAAGGCATGACCTGCCACTCTCACAAGGACTTGGTCAATGAATGGCAAGGCGAAATGGTCCTTCTTGGTGAATGAGTTTAGCTTCCTATAGTCAATGCAGACCCTCCATCCACTACTCACCCTAGTTGGAAGAATCTATCCATCCTTATTGGTTATCACTGTGATTCCTACCTTCTTAGAAACCACTTGGATTGGTTTGACCCACTCGATCTCAGCTATGGGATATATGATACTAGTTTTTAACAATTTTAGAAGTTCCTTCCTTACTGCCTCCATTATATTAGAATTGAGTCGCCGTTGAGGTAGAGTACATGGATTTGAATCAAATTCCAGAATAATCCTATGAGTCCCGATAAGTGGGCTAATCCCAGGAACATTAGATAGGGTCCAACCAATGTATTTTTTATGTTTCCTAAGGACATGTAGAATCATCCTCTCATGATTGTATTCAAGAGAAGAAGAAATGAAAATAGGATGTGTTTGATTTTCCCCTAGGAAGGCATAATTGAGTGCAGTGGGAAGTTCCTTCAATTCAAGATCAGGTTGGTTCAAAATTTCAATAGAATATTGGGACATTGGATCGAGATCAATTTTGTTTCCTGGAGTTTTAGATAGGAGTGATTCCTCACATGTAGAAGGTTCAACTATTAGATTGGCTTGATCAGATTTAGAGAAATATGTTGGAGTGGTCTCCATGAAAGTGGTTTCCTAAATAGTTTCACTGATTGTTGGACCTAAGACTTCATCATAAGAGTAATTTGAAAATGATTCAATCCAAGGAGATAAACCTCCTTCATGTGAACAAAGGAAATCAATCTCATCCTGACTTAAACATCCATAAAATATTCCTTGATGTTCTATGCATTCATTATCAACGCTTCCTATCATGGTTACTTCATGAATTTCCTCGTCATACCCTATTTGTGAGCTTACATTATAGATGTTCAAGTCTAGACTCATGTTTCCAAAGGTTATGGTCATGTTCCCCTTTCGGACTCGGATAACCGAGTTGATTTTTGTAAGGAAGGGATGACCAAGGATTATTGGGGTTTGTTCCTTATTTCCTATGTTTTGATAGTTGTCAAGGACAATGAAGTCAGAAGGGTAGATGAAGTTTTCAACCTTTACCAGAACATCCTTTAAAATCCACTTTGGAACCCTAATGATACGATCAACAAGTTGAAGTGTGAAAGATGTGGGTTGGAGCTCTTCTAAGCGTAACTGGAAGTACATAGCATAGGGGATGAGATTGAAACTAGCACCTAGGTCACACAAGGCCTTGAAAACTTTGCTCTCTCCTAGTTCAACATTGATGTAAGGGAAACCCGGGTCTTTCAACTTAGGAGGAATGGTCCCTTGAATGGTGGTACTCACACTAGCAGCCAAAAGGACTTGGTTTTTATGTGAAAAATTTCTTTTAAAAGTGCACAAGTCCTTAAGTTACTTTGAGTAGGTAGGTATGGTTTGGATGACATCGAGAAGGGGAATGTTCAACTTGACTTGTGAGAAGATTTACCTTAATTTTTCACTCAATTCAGGCTTGGTTTTCCCCCTCATGCATTTAGGAAATGGTGCAGGTTGTGGGGTTGTTTGTTGAAGAGTTTTTTCTTTCACATTGTTATCAGTTTCCTCAGTTTGATCTTGTGGTTCATTTGATTTTTCATCCAAGTTTTAATCTTCGGATGGGTTCTGAATTAGTTGTTTAGGTTTCTCAATTGATTTCCCACTTCTTAAAATAGTCACAGCCATTAGTTGTTCATGAGTTGTTTGAATACAGCTTGACTCTCCCCTTAAAGTTGAGGATGGTACCGCCTGAGTAGGAATGTGTGCCTTTCCAGTTTTGATGGTTTGAAGTTCTTGTTTTAGGGAAGAGACTTCTGAGTTCATCCTCTCCATTTGTTTGCACAGTTGTTCTAGTAGGCTTTGTGGAACAGTTTGGGTTGGTGCTTGAGAAGATTGGTTTATCCCAGAGGGATATTTTAAAGTTGGGATAGTTTTTTGAAAATGTACTGGTGGCTGTTGGTATTGGATAGGTTGGGTTTGTAACTGGTTATGGGATTGGTAGTTCTGATGGGGGTAAGAATTTTGTCCCTGTGGGTGGCTAGGTTTCTGGTTATCTTTCCAGTGGAAGCCTGGGTTTTCATTATACCTTGGGTTGAAGTTGTTTTGGTATTGAGGCTTTTGAAAGTTCATGGAATTTAATTCCGCTGGGGGTCCTCCTAAAAGAACATCCTTGATGGATGGAATGGTTGGGTAGTTTTCTATCTTATGGTCATGTTTGTCACAAATTGTGCAAATAGTATCTACAGTTTGGATTTCATGGACTTTCCTAAGGTCTATTTCTTCAAGATTCATAGAGAGTGCTGCAAGTTTATCCCTAAGGCTTTCCTCTTCTCTAAGTGTATGATTTCTTGTAGTTCTTTGTGTCTTTTCAGAATAAGGTGAAGTTCCCCATGTTTGTTTTTGTTCATAAAGGCTTTCCAGATACTCGTAAGCATCATTTGGGGCTTTGTTTTTAAAGGTTCCATTACACATCATGTCAATGAATTGTTTGTTCCCCAGACCCAACACTTCATAAAAAATTATCACTTGTTTAGGAATAGAAAAACCATGGTGTGGAACCATGTTTAGAGTGTCTTTGAACCTCTCCCATGTTTCATATAATGAATCTCCATCTTTTTCAAAAAAGTTTTGGATGCTTTTTTTAAGTTCAATTGTTTTGTGGTGGGGAAATTATTTTTTTGTAGAATTCTCTTTGTAGTTGGTCCCAAGAGTTGATGGATGATGGTATCAATTTTTTTAGCCAATTATTAGCTCTATCCTTTAAATAAAAAGGAAATCGCCCCATCTTATCTGATTCTAGTTGATGTGGGGGACACATGGTTTCTACAATGTCATTTAACTCCTTAATGTGAAGGTAGGGCATCTCGGACTCCATTCCATGGAATATGGGAAGTTGGTTTAGGATACGAGGTTTAAAGATGTAGTTAGAATATTCTATGTAATTGTGTCTAATGCATGAGAGTGCATTGGTCTAGGAAGGTGTGAGGTATTCATTCATGGTTTGATTGACAACATTCCCCAAGTTTGGGGCTGCCTCATTTGGATTCCCATTTTGGTTTCCACCCGGGTTTATGAGTCATTTTCTTTGAAGAACTTCCACTGAAATGGGATCAATTTTGGACTCTAAAATGTCAATAGGATTAGTATCTAATGGAAGCAATACTATAGGTTCACTCTACTCCCCAACCCTAGGAATTTCCACCCTAACTAGTCTGTTTGAATTATGGCGGGTGTAGGCGGACATGCGCCAAAAGAAAAAAAAAACGATAAATGGACAAGATAAGAGATCTTGGGTGAAAATAGAATAAATTGGAGAGAATAGAATGGGTGTTGAGATAACTTACTTGGGTCCCCAGAAACATCTCCAAAATTTGATTCACTCTCAAATTTACCCAAAAGAAGAAGGTAGGATGGTCCTTGTAGTCTAGCTTGGGTTTTCAAATCCTCAGAGACCTAAGTAGTACCTACAGACACGTATATTCTATGGATTGTTTTTGGATATGAAGTGGCCAAATTGGGTTGATTTAATATGGTTTTAAAGGATCACTAACAGATTTAAGTTAATTCAAATTAAGGTAATGAGTTGATCCTAGGTTATCGCTCAGGGTGGATTGGATGAATTCATTTTTTAATGATTTCAATTTCTTATATTTGAGATGAGTTCATTTAAGAAGATAAAAAAAAATCATCACTTACTGGTTTAATGCCTACACACCCTAATAATAATAACCTATATACTTTAAGGATCAAATTTTTGAGCACTCCAAGGTAAAGGTTTGTATTAGCACTTGAAATGTGTGACCTCAATAAGGATGAAGAGGTTTTAAAATCATCAAATAAAAATCTCATTTAAAAGAAGTGATTAGACATTAGTGGAGTGAAAAATAACATTAAATCCATCCCCTTACTACTACCTTGTATCAAACCATAAATTAGTTATCCCTCCATTGATGACATGTCCTCAACGGAAGCGGGAAGTAGACTTATGAGGGTGGAATTGAAGAAGTAAAAACAACAACAAAAATCGATCACTCCACCGTTGTGTGATAAATATCACAAAGTATGGTGTGAATAAATTAACACCTTGAACCAAAGGTATCCACATGATATGTATAATAACATAATAATTGTTAAGGAATAACTTTTATTAAGAAACTAAGGTGAACTAAACAACTTACGTGATAAAGAAATGCGATGACAAACACAAAGAGACATCATAACACTACAATGAAACCAAGCACCAAAGATGAAAAACTACTCAATAACCACTGCCTTAAATAGGAATTTTGGGAGGCTTGGTCAGAGCCTCCAACATTACAAATCATTACACTTGATTATGGTAGGCCTAGGGTGGTGGAAAGCTTGTGGAACTTGGACTTTTCCACTTTTGACCTGAGATGGCATCCAACTTGCAACCACCGAACAGACGTGCTTGAAAGACCTTATAGATGGAAGAATTAGAGCGGGTCTTAGAATAAGAAAATGGATAACATGATTTCTCCTAATCTAATGTAAGATATGGGCCTATTTGGAGTTGTGGATTCCGAGATATGATTATATTGGTAGGATGTTTTCTGGGTCGTAGAATCCGGCCCAGAATTTTATGTCCAAATTGGGCCACCTTAATAACAAGCATGGAGGCCGAATTAACACTGGATCTAGAATAATTATTTGTTCCTATACATGTCTTCTATCATACCACTAAATTTGGGCTTCATGGAGTCTTTATGTTGGGACCCACATTCTCATCAGTTGGCTGGTGTCCAATCTGACTTCTCCAGAATTGTTTGCATGAAATACCATTTTGGTGGTCTTCCAATGTGGATATTCAAACACTCCATAAATATGAATTGTTCCCAATATAATTATAAACCTGAAAATTAAATATTAAAATAAAATCAAGATCATTGGTTACTTTAAATGATGTTAAAAAAAATGTACCACATAATAGTTCATTTTAAGAAGGAATTACAATCATAATGTGAAATGATGTTCAAAGTGCAAAATGAACTAAAATGGTGTTTATTAATAATAAAGCACATGAATATTAACCTCATTTAGTGGCTAATCACACCCCCAAACTTGAGTTTTGCTAGTCCTGAGAAAAATATATCTCAACAATATGAAATTCGAATTCCCTTTTCCAAAAACATTTTAATACACAATGGTCACCAAAAACCCTTATACCAAACAATCATGAAACCCATCAAAATATTTTAATACAGCTTAGTTTTATAAGAAGATCCCAATCCCAAGCCCATTCCTTTGTTCAAATTCATCTCCATATTTCATCCAATATCAATTAAGAGTGATGATGTGTTGTGCATCACATTAGACATGGGGGTTCATCTTTATTAAAGAGGGAAATGATGGAAGTGCTAGGTGGAATCACATTTCAATATTAAGATGAGTATTCAAATTTTTTTTACTGTATTTTTTTTTTGCAATTTTTCCATGGTAATTGAAATTGCACTCAAAAGATTCAACCCCTGTAGTGAGACTTTGCTGATGACTCACAGATTCAAAGACCTTAGGGAGAAAAGTGAAGCCCACATACTCAGGCATCATCTTGAGTTAACTCAGTAAAAAACTAATTCAAATTACCAAAAATAGAGATAAAATTACTAACTCTGGGCCAGACAACTATGGATTCACGATCCCCAAGTTCCGAAAGCCACACATTAGGCCATTTTATTGCTCTACGCACAAATTTATTTATTTTTTTCAATTTTTTTATTGGATACTCATATTAAATCTAAAATGATCAACAAACCTATGCTATTTATTTGGGGGACCCCATGAACTCAAACTAATACCCCACTATGCAAAGGACGTGCATTGTGATCTTTTTTTTATTTGGATGAAAATATAAACGATGAAATATCACATTGGACAACCACACTTTCCAAAATCTATGCTCATGAAATTATACAAGGATTAAAATCAGAATCAGGGCATGCTAAATTATTTGATATTCAGTTTGAAAGTGTGCAATGTGCATTACCATGTTTAAGGTTAAATAAATTTTTCCTTCCATTAAGGCACACTTTTTTTTTCAAATCATTCATTTTTTTGACACTAAATCATTTTTTATTTTATCTCCCCCAACATAAAATAAAATTGTCCCCAGTGTTTAAAGAAAAGAAAATTTATAAGGGGGTATTGGTAGATAATGAGAGTTCAAAAAGGAAATGGAAAATGAGGATCATGGAATGAAGTCACCTGGTGGTTGAATTTGAAATTATTGTTGCTCCCTTTTAATCCCTTGATCTCGATGTCACTCTGAGAATTCCCTAGTGGAGAAAAAAAAAGAAAATAAAAAGAAAAAAACTATATATATATATTTATATAATAAATAAAGTAAAATATAAGTATATATAATAAAATTATAGAATAATGAAGCACATAAAGCCGTAGGTCAGTGGTAAGCGCGTGCCCCTGTCTCCCTTCGGTCCTGGGTTTGAGTCCCCATGGATTCACCGATTGTAACAGGGTTTTCCCCATGACCTATGATGTGGCCTTTTTTTATGATTATATTTTTATTTATTTTTTGCATTTTTATTTTAACCCAAAAACACATAAAAATAAAATAAAATAAACTGATGATACATTGCCTTCTTTTTAAACTTCTGGGTAAGGTATTACTCAAGGATCACCCCATGTGACACATATGAATATGGTGCTCCCCTTTCATACCCATCCATAATCATAATAGAAGAATAGGTCAACAGTCTATTTTTTTATTTTTAAATATCAAAATGATTTATTAATCCTATTTAAAATATAAATTTGATTAAAACAACAAAATTATTGAAAAATTGAAAACCATGGGTTTCCTCCCATGCAGCGCTTTGTTTAACGTCATTAGCTTGACATGGACCCCTAATTGATTAATTATTTTCATCATCTAAGGTAGGTTCACACAATTCTTCATTAACTTCACGTTTTTGGAATGGTTCTATGAATGGTTTGACTCGATGACCATTAAATTTAAAGGTTTGACCATTGGTGGGATCTTGAATTTCTACAGCCCCATGGGGGTACACCTTAAGCACTATGTATGAACCTGACAATCTAGAGCTCAACTTTCCCGGGTGTAAATGAAGTTTAGAACTATACAAAAGAATAGGTTTACCCGGTACAATGTGTTTGGTTTTAATATTTCGAGATTGGTAGGCTTGTACTTTAGCTTTATTGATCCTAGAATTTTCATAATCCTCCATCCTAAGTTCCTCAAGTTCATTGAGATCTAAATTACTTTTTGTTTTGGCCAATGAGAGGTCATAATTCATTTTCTTAATTTCACAAAAGGCCGTATGTTCAATCTCCACCAGAAAATGGCATGCTTTACCATAAACCAACCTATATCGGGACATTCCTAAAATGGTTTTATATGTGGTTCGATAGGCCTAAAGAGCATCTAATAGTTTGCTTGACCAATCTTTCCTAGATGGTTTAACATTTTTCTCAAGAATTTGTTTGATTTCACAATTGGGTAATTTAGCTTGACCATTGATCTATGGGTGGTAAGTAGTGGAAACTTTTTGAGAAATTCCATACCTGTCCATGAGTAATGAGAATGGACGATTGCAAAAATGAGTTCCACGATCACTAATGATAGCTCTAGGAATTCCAAATCTAGAGAAGATGTTTTCTTTTAAGAATCTAATAACAATTTGATGATCATTGGATTTTGTGGGAATGGACTCAACCCATTTTGATACATAATCAATAGCTAATAGAATGTAAAGATACCCCCTAGAGTTTAGGAAGGGATCCATGAAATTAATTCCCCAATAGTCAAATATTTCAACCACTAAGATAGGAGTGAGTGGCATTTGATTCCTTTTTGTGATGGACCCTACTTGTTGACACCTAGGACAGCTTTGAAAAAATGCGTAGGAATCCCTTGAGAGGGTGGTCCAGAAGTGACCACACTGAAGAATCTTAGTAGATGTTTTCTTAGGGGAAAAGTGACCTCCACATGCCTCACTATGACAAAATTTAAGGATGGACTCTTGTTCAGATTCTGGGACACACCTCCTAATGACTTGGTCAGGGGAGAACTTATAGAGGTATGGATCATCAAACACATAGTGCCTAACATCAGACATGAATTTCCTTCTATCTTGATTCCCTAAGAATTTTGGGATGACTCCTATAACTAAGAAGTTGGCTATGTCAGAATACCAAGGGCATTCACTCACAGAGTATAGGTTTTCATCAGGGAATGAATCAAACAAATAAAGGTGATTTGAGTTGTCTTTTAATTCCATACTAGAGATATAATCAGCTAAAACATTCTCAACACCCTTTTTATTCTTGACTGTGATGACAAATTCTTGTAAGAGAAGGACCCACCTAATCAGTCTAGCCTTGGAATCTTGTTTTTGGAAGAGGTATTTTAGTACAGAATGGTCAGTGAACACAATGATTGGGGATCCTAAGTGGTAGGACCTAAACTTATCTAAGGAAAACACAATAAAAAGTAACTCATTTTCAATGGTGGTGTAGTTGATTTGGGCATCATTTAATGATTTTCTTGCATAAGAAATGACTTAAGGAGTTTTATCACAACGTTGTCCTAACACAACTCCTACAGGAAAGTCACTGGAATCACACATAAGTTTGAAAGGAAGGTTCCAATTTGGAGATTTCATAATGGGAGGAGAGGTGAGAGAGGATTTGAGGGTTGAGAATGAACCCTCATAGCTTTCTGTCCAAAAAATAGAGCATCCTTTACTAGGAGAGCACAAAGGGGATGGGATATTGAACTAAAGTCCTTGATGAATCTTTTATAGAAACCATCATGTCCTAAGAAATACCTCACTTCCTTGAAAATTTTGGGTGATGTAAGGTGATGAATGATGTCAACCTTGTATTTATCAACTTCAATCCCCCTACCTGAGACCAGATGGCCTAGAACTAGTCCCTCTTTAACCATGAAATGGCATTTTTCCCAGTTTAGGACTAGATTCTTTTCTTCACATCTTGAAAAGACTCTCGTCACATTCCTCAGACATCTATAAAATGTATCCCCAAACACAAAGAATTCATCCATGAAGACCTCAAGAAAATCCCCCACCATGTATGAGAATATTCCCATCATGCACCACTGGAAGGTTCCAGGGTTATTGCATAACCCTAAGGGAAAGTGTTTGAAAGTAAAGGTGCCGAATGGACATGTGAATGTAGTCTTCCCTTGATCCTCTAGGGAGACCTCAATTTTATTATACCCCGAGTACCCATCTAAGAAACAGTAGAAGGCACGACCTTCCACTCTCTCAAGGACTTGGTCAATGAATGGTAATGGGAAATGGTCCTTCTTGGTGAATGAGTTCAGATTCCTATAGTCAATGCAGACCCTCCATCCAATACTAACCCTAGTTGGAAGAATCTTTCCATCCTTATTGGTTATCACTATGATTCCTTCCTTCTTAGAAACCACTTGGATTGGGCTGACCCACTCACTCTCAGCTACGAGATATATGATACCGGATTTTAACAATTTTAGAAGTTCCTTCCTTATTACCTCCATTATATTAGGATTGAGTCACCGTTGAAGTTGATGACATGGCTTTGAATAAGATTCTAGAACAATCCTATGAGTCTCGATAAGTGGGCCAATCCCAAGAATATCAGATAGGGTCCAACCAATGGCTTTCTTATGTTTTTTAAGGACATCTAGAAGCATCCTATCATGATTGGATTCAAGACAAGAAGAAATGACAATAGGATGTGTTTGATTTTCCCCTAGGAAGGCATACTTGAGTGTAGCGGGAAGTTCCTTCAATTCAAGATCAGGTTGGTTCAGAATTTCAGTAGAAGATTGGGACATTGGATCAAGATCAATTTTGTTTCCTAGAGTTTTAGATAGGATTGATTACTCACATTTATAAGGTTCTACTATTAGATTTACTTGATCATATTTAGAGAAGGACGTTGGAGTGGTCTCCATAAAAGTAGTTTCCTGAAAGGTTTCACTGATTGTTGGACCTAAGACTTCATCATAAGAGAAATTTGAAAATTATTCAAGCCAAGGAGATAAACCTCATTCATGTAAACAAAGGAAATCAATCTCATCCTGACTTAAACATCCATAAAATATTCCTTGATGTTCTATGGATTCATTATCAATTCTTCCTATCATGTTTACTTCACGAATGTCCTCATCATACCCTATTTGTGAGCTTGCATTATAGATGTTCAAGTCTAGACTCATGTTTCCAAAGGTTATGGTCATGTTCCCATTTCAGACTCGGATAATAGAGTTGATTGTTGTAGGGAAGGGACGACCAAGGATGATTGAGGTTTGTTCCTTATTTCCTAAGTTTGTATGGTTGTCAAGGATAATGAAGTCAGCAGGGTAGATGAAGTTTTCAACCTTTACCAGATAATCCTTTAAAATCCCCTTTGGAACCCTAATTCCATGATCAACAAGTTGAAGTGTAACAGATGTGGGTTGGAGCTCTTCTAGGCCTAACTGGAAGTACAGAGCATAGGGGATGCGATTGACACTAGCACCTAGGTCACACAAGGCCTTGAAAACTTTTCTCTATCCTAGTTCAACATTGATGTAAGGGCAACCTGGGTCTTTCATATTATGAGTAATTCTCACTTGAATGGTGGTACTCACATTAGCATCCAAAAGGACTTGGTTTTTATGTGAAAATTTTCTTTTAAAAGTGCAAAAGTCCTTAAGGTACTTTGAGTAGGCAGGTATGGTTTGGATGGCATCGATAAGGGTAATGTTCAACTTGACTTGTGAGAATATTTCCCTCAATGTTTCAATCAATTCAGGATTGGGTTTCCCCCTCTTGAGTAGAGGAAATGGTGCAGGTTGTGGGGTTGTTTGTTGAAGAGTTTTTTCTTTCACATTGTTATGATTTTCCTCAGTTTGATCTTATGGTTCATTTGAATTTTCATCCAAGTTTGAATCTTCGGATGGGTTCTGAATTAGTTGTTCAGGTTTCTCAATTGATTTCCCACTTATTAAAATAATCACAACCTTTAGTTGTTCATGAGTTGTTTGAGTAAAACTTGACTCTCCCCTTGAATTTGAGGATGGTAACACCTGAGTAGGCATGGGTTACTTTCTAGTTTTGATGGTTTGAAGTTCTTTTTTTAGGGAAGAGACATCCGAGTTCATCCTCTCCATTTGTTTGCACAGTTTTTCTAGAAGGATTTGTGGAATAGTTTGGGTTGGTGGTTGAGAGGATTGGTTTATCCTAGGGGGATATTTTGGAGATGGAATGGTTTATTGAAAATGGACTGGTGGCTGTTGGTATTGGATAGGTTGGGTTTGGAACTGGTTATGTGTTTGGTATTTCTGATGGGGGTAAGGATTTTGTCCCCGTGGTTGGCTAGGTTTCTGGTTATCTTTCCAGCAGAAGCCTGGGTGGTCATTATACTTTGGGTTGAAGTTGTTTTGGTGTTGAGGCTTTTGAAAGTTCAAGGAATTTACTTCCGCTGGGGGTCCTCCTAAAAGAACATCCTTGATGGATGGAATGGTTGGGCAGTTGTCTGTCTTATGGTCATGTTTGTCACAAATTGTGCAAACATGGTCTACAGTTTGGATTTCATAGACTTTACTAAGGTCTATCTCTTCAACCTTCCTAGAGAGTGCAATGAGTTTATCCCTAAGGCTTTCCTCTTCTCTAAGTATATGAATTCCAGTAGTTATTTGTGGATTTTTAGAATAAGGTGAAGTTCCCCATGTTTGGTTTTGTTCAACAAGGCTTTCCAAACACTCATAAGCATCATTTGGGGCTTTGTTTTTAAAGGTTCCATTACACATCATGTCAATGAATTGTTTGTTCCCCGGACCCAACTCTTCATAAAAAATTCTCACTTGTTCATAAATAGAAAAACCATGGTGTGGAACCATGTTTAGAGTGTCTTTTAACCTCTACCATGTTTCATATAATAACTCTCTCTCTTTATCAAAAAATTTTTGGATGCTCTTTTTAATGCAATTGTGATGTGGTGGGGAAAGTATTTTTTTGTAGAATTCTCTTTGTAGTTGGTCCCAAGTGTTGATGGATGATGGTATCAAATTTTTTATCCATTTTTTAGATCAATACTTTAAAGAAAAAGGAAATATCCTTTTCTTAGCTGATTCTAGTTGATGTGGGGGACACATGGTTTCTACAATGTCATTGAACTCCTTAATGTGAAGGCAGGGCATCTCGGACTCCATTCCATGGAACGTGGGAAGGTGGTTTAGGACATGGGGTTTAAAGATGTAGTTGTAATACCCTAGGTAATTGTGTCTAATGCATGAGGTGGAATTGGTCCAAAAAGGTGTGAGGTAGTCATTCATGGTTTGATCGATCGCATTCCCCAAGTTTGGTGCTGCCTCATTTGGATTCCCATTTTGGTTTACACCCGGGTTTATGAGTTGGTTTCTTTGAAGACCTTCCATTGAAATGGGATCAATTTTGGACTCTAAAATATCAAGAGGATTGGAATCCAATGGAAACAATCCCCTATGTTCACTTGACTCCCCAAACCTAGGACTTTCCACCCAAACTAGTCTGTTTGAATTATTGCGGGTGTAGGTGGTCATGCGCCAAAAGAAAAAAAAACGAGAAAGGGACAAGATAAGAGATATTGGGGTGAGAATAGAAGAAATGTGGGAGAATATAATGGGTGTTGAGATAAATTACTTGGGTCCCCGGAAACAGCGCAAAAATTTGATTCACGCTCAAATTTACCCAAAAGAAGAAGGTAGGACGGTCCTTCTAGTATAGCTTGGGTTATCGAATCCTCAGAGACCTAAGAAGTACCTACAGACACGTACATTATATGGATTGTTTTTGGATATAAAGTGGCCAACTTGGGTTGGTTTAGGGTGTTTTTAAAGGATCACTAAGATATTTAAGTTAATTCAAATTAAGGTAATGAGTTGATCCTGGGTTATCGCTCGGGGTGGATTTGATGAATTCCTTTTTTAATGATTTTAATTTCTTATATTTGAGATGAGTTCATTTAAGAAGATCAAACACAATAATCAATTACTGGTTTAATGCCTAAAAAACCTAATACTAATCACCTATACACTTTAAGGATCAAAGTTTTGATCACTCCAAGCTAAAGGTTCATATTAGCACTTGAAATGTGTGACCTTAAATTCAATAAGGATGAAGAGGTTTTAAAATCATTAAATAAAAATCTCATTTAAAATAAGTGATTATCCATTAATGGAGTGAGAAATAACATTCAATACAGCCCATTACTACTCCCTTGTATCAACCCATAAAAGGTTTATCCCTCCATTGATGACATGTCCTCAATGGAAGCGGGAAGTAGACTTATGAGGGTGGAATTGAAGAAGTAAAAACAACAAAAAAAATCGATCACTCCACCATTGTGTGATAAATATCACAAAGTATGGTGTGAATAAATTCACACCTTGAACCAATGGTATCCACGTGATATGTATAAGAACATAATAAGAGTAAAGGATGAACTTTTATTAAGAAACTAATGTTAATTAAACAACTTACGTGAGAAAGAAATGCGATTACAAACACAAAGCGGCAACATAACACTACAATGAAACCAAGCACCAAAGATGAAAAAATCCTCCATAAACACTACCATAAATTGGAATTTTGGTAGCCTTGGGTAGAGACTTCAACATTACAAAGAATCCCACTTTATTATGGTAGGCCTAGGGTGGTGGAAATCTTGTAGAACTTGGACTTTTCCACTCTTCACCCGAGGTGGCAGCCAGCTTGCAACCACCGAACAGACACGCTTGAAAGACCTTTTAGATGGCCTAATTAGAGTAGTTCATTGAAGAAGAAAATTTAGACCCTGATGTATCCTAACCTCTTGTAAAGGTTGGGCCCATTTGAGGTTTTGGATTCTGAGATATGATTATATTGGTAGGATGTTTTCTAGGCTGCATAATCTGGCCCAGAATTTTATCTCCAAATTGGGCTGCCTTAATAACCACCATGGAAGCCGAATTAGCACTGGATTATTAAGAATTATTTGTTCCTCTACATTTATTATAGTATCCCACGAAATTTTGGCTTCTTTGGGTTTGTATGTTGGGCCCCACATTCTCCTCAGTGGGATGGTGTCCAATCTGACTTCTCCAGAATTGTTTGCATGAAATCCCATTTTGGTGGTATTCCAATGTGAATCTTCCAACACTCCATAAATATGAATTGTTACCAATATAATTAGAAACCTTAAAATTAAATATGAAAATAAAATAAATATCATTGGGTACTTTAAATTATGTTAAAACAATGTACCACATAATAGTTCATTTTAAGAAGGAATTACAATAATAATGTGAAATGATGTTCAAAGTGTAAAATGCACTAAAATGATATTTATGAATAATAAAGCACTTGAATATTATATATATTAAAAATGAATATTATCCTAATTTAGTGGCTAATCACATCCCCAACTTCAGTTTTTCTAGTCCCGAGCAAAATATATTTCAACAATATGAAATTCGAATTCCCTTTTCCAAAAACATTTTAACACACAATGGTCACAAAAAACCCTTATGCCAAATAATCCTAAATCCCATCAAAATATTTTAATACATGTTAGTTTCATAGGAATATCCCAATCCCAATCCCATTCCTTTGTTTAAATTCATCGCCATATTTCATCCAATATCAATTAAGAGTGACGATGTGTTGTGCATCGCATTAGACATGGGGGTTCATCTTTATTGAAGAGGGAAATGATGGAAGCGCTAGGTGGAATCACATTTCAATATTAAGATGAGTATTCAATTTTTTTATTATTTTATTTTTTTTATTTTTTTGTTTTTTTTGCAATTTTTCCAGGGTAATTGAAATTGCACTCAAAAGAGTCAACCCCTATAGCGAGACTTTGCCGATGACTCACAGATTCAAAGACCTTAGGGCACCAAGTGAAGCCCACATACTTGGGAATAATCTCGAGTTAAATCAGTCAAAAACTAATTCAAATTACTAAAAATAGAGATAAAATTACTAACTATCGGCCATACAACTATGGAGTCACGATCCCTAAGTGCCAAAAGCCACGCATTAGGTCATTTCATTGCTCTACGTGTAAATTTATTGTTTTTTTAAATTTTTTTACTGAATACACATATTAAAACTAAAATTATCACCAAAACTTTGCTATTTATTTGGGGGACCCCATAAACTCAAACTAATACCCCACTATCCAAAGGACATGCATTGTGATCTTTTTTTATTTGGATGAAAATATAAATGATGAAATATCACATTGGACAACCACACTTTCCAAAATCTATGCTCATGAAATTATACAAGGATTAAAATCAGAATCAGGGCATGCTAAATTATTTTATATTCAGTTTCAAAGTGTGCAAAGTGTATTACCATGTTCAAGGTTAAAGAAAATTTTCCTTCAATTAAGGCACACTTTTTTTTTCAAATCATTCATTTTTTACACGAAATAAATTTTTATTTTATCTCCCCCCAACTTAAAATAACACTGTCCCAAGTGTTTAAAGAAAATAAAATTTAGAAGGGGGTATAGGTATAGAATGAGAGTTCAAAAAGGAAATAGAAAATGAGTATCATGGAATGAAGTCACCTGGTGGTTGAAGTTGAAATTCTTGCTGCTCCCTTTTAATCCCTTGATCTCGATGTCACTCTGAGAATTTCCTAGTGGAGAAAAAGAAAAGAAAAGAAAAAGAAACAAAAAAAAAACTATATATATATATTTATATAATAAATAAATTAAAATATAAGTATATATAATAAAATTATAGAATAAGGAAGCACAAAAATTCCATAGGTCAGTGGTAAGCGTGTGCCCCTGCCTCCCTTCGGTCTCGAGTTCGAGTCCCCGTGGCTTCGCCGGTTGTGATGGGGTTTTCCCCACGACCTATGATGTGGCATTTTTATTTTTATTATATTTTTTTTTTATTTTTATTTTAACCTACAAACACATAAAAATAAAATAAAATAAACTGATGATACATTGTCTTATTTTTAAATTTTTGGGTAAGGTATTACTCAAGGATCACACCACGTGACACAGATGAATATAGAGCTCCCCTTTCATACCCATCTATACTCATAATAGAAGAATAGGCCAACAATCTAATTTTTTATTTTTAAATATCAAAATGATTCATTAATTGTATTTAAAATATAAAGTTGATTAAAACAAAAAAATTATTGGAAACTTGAAAACCATGGGTTTCCTCTCATACAACGCTTTGCTTAATGTCGTTAGCTCGACTTGGACCCCTAATTCATTAATTATTTTCGTCATCTAAGGTAGTTTCACACAATTCTTCATCAACTTCATGTTTTTGGAATGGTGTTATGAATGGTTTGACTTGATGACCATTAACTTTAAAGGTTTGACCATTGGTGGGATCTTGAATTTCTATAGCCCCATGGGCGTACACCTTATGCACTATGTATGGACCTGACCATCTAGACCTCAACTTTCCCGGGTGTAAATGAAGTTTAGAACAATATAAAAGAATAGTTTTACCAGGTACAATGTGTTTTTTTTAAGATTTTGAGATTGGTAGGCTTGTACTTTAGCTTTATTGATCCTTCAATTTTCATAAGCCTCCATCCTAAGTTCTTCAAGTTCATTGAGATCTAATTTCCTTTTTGTTTTGTCCAATGAGAGGTCATAATTCATTTTTTAATTTCCCAAATTTCCTTATGTTCAATCTCCACTGGAAAATGGCATGATTTACCTTAAACCAACCTATATGGGGATATTCCTAAAATGGTTTTATATGGGGTTCGATAGGCCCAAATAGCATCTAAGATTTTTCTTGACCAATCTTTCCTAGATGATTTAACAGTTTTCTCAAGAATTTGGTTGATTTCAAGATTGGATAACTCATCTTGACCATTGGTCTATGGGTGGTAAGCGGTGGACACTTTGTCTGAGAAATTCCATACTTGTCCATGAGTGATGAGAATGGACGGTTGCAAAAATGAGTTCTGCGATCATTAATGATAGCTCTAGGAATTCCAAATCTAGAGAAGATGTTTTCTTTTAGGAATCTAATAATATTTTTATGATCATTGGATTTTTTGGGAATGTCCTAAACCCATTTTGAGACATAATAAATAGCTAAGATAATGTAATTATATCCCCTAGATTTTGGGAAGGGACCCATGAAATCAATTCCCCAATAGTCAATGATTTCAAGCACTAAGATGGGAGTGAGTGGCATTTGATTCCTTTTTGTGATGGACCCTACTTTTTGACACCTAGGAGAGATTTGAAAAAATGTGTAGGAGTCCATTGAGAGGGTGGTCAAGAAGAGACCACACTAAAGAATCTTAGCAGATGTTTTCTTAGAGGAAAAGTGACCTCCACATGCCTCACTATGACAGAATTTAAAGATGGACTCTTGTTCAGATTCTGGGACACACCTCCTAATAACTTGGTCAGGGCAGAACTTATAGAGGTAGGGATCATCAAACACATAGTGCCTAACATTAGATAGGAATTTTCTTCGAGCCTGAGTCCCTAAGAATTTGGGGATGACTTCTGTAACTAAGAAGTTGGATATGTCGGCATACCAAGGGCAGTCACTCACAGAGTATAGGTGTTCATTAGGGAATGAATTAGACATAGAAAAGTGATTTGAGTAGTCTTTTAATTCCATCCTAGAGAGATAATCAAATACAACATTCTCAACACCCTTTTTATCCTTGATTGTGATGTCAAATTCTTGTAAGAGAAGGACCCATCTAATCAGTATAGCCTTGGCATCTTGTTTTTGGAAGAGGTTTTTTAGTACAGAATGGTCAGTGAACACAATGATTGGGGATCCTAAGAGGTAGGACCTAAAATTCTCTAAGGAAAACACAATATAAAGTAACTCCTTTTCAGTGGTGGTGTAGTTGATTTGGGCATCATTTAATGATTTTCTTGCATAAGAAATGACATAACGAGTTTTATCACAACGTTGTCCTAACACAGATCCTACAACAAAGTCACTGGCATCACACATAAGTTCATAAGGAAGGTTCCAATTTGGAGATTTCATAATGGGAGGAGTGGTGAGAGAGGATTTGAGGGTTGATAATGAACCCTCATAGCTTTCTATCCAAATAAATGGAGCATCCTTTACTAGGAGAGCACAAAGGGGACGGGAGATTGAACTATAGTCCTTGATGAATATTCTATAGAAACAAGCATGTCCTTAGAAAGACCTCACTTCCTTGACAATTTTGGGTGATGGAAGGTGACGAATGATGTCAACCTTGGCTTTATCAACCTCAATCCCCCTACCTAAGACCAGATAGCCTAGAACTAGTACCTCTTTAACCATGAAATGGAATTTTTCCCAGTTTAGGACCAAATTATTTTCTTCACATATTGACAAGACTCGCTCCACATTCCTCAGACATCCCTCAAATGTATCCCCAAACATAGAGAAGTCATCCATGAAGACCTCGAGAAAATCCCCCACATGTCTGAGAATATTCCCATCATGCACCGCTGGAAGGTTCCAGGGGCATTTCATAACCTGAAGGGCATGCGTTTGAAAGCAAAGGTGCCAAATGGACATGTGAATGTAGTCTTCTCTTGATCCTCTAGGGAGAACTCAATTTTATTATACCCAAAGTACCCATGTAAGAAACAGTAGAAGGCATGACCTACCACTCTCTCAAGGACTTGGTCAATGAATGGTTAGGTGAAATGGTCCTTATTGGTGAATGAGTTTAGCTTCCTATAGTCAATGCAGACCCTCCATCCACTACTCACCCTAGTTAGAATAATCTATCCATCCTTATTGGTTATCACTATGATTCCTGCCTTCTTGGGAACCACTTGGATTGGGCTGACCCACTCACCCTCAGATATGGGATATATGATATCAGATTTTAACAATTTTAGAAGTTACTTCCTTACTACATCCATTAGATTAGGATTGAGTCACTGTTGAGGTTGAAGACTTGGATTTTAATCAGATTCCAAAACAATCCTATGAGTCCCGATATGTGGGATAATCCCAGGAATATCAGACAGGGTCCAACCAATGGATTTCTTATGATTCCTAAGGACATCTAGAAGCATCCTCTCATGATTGGATTCATGATAAGAATAAATGACAATAGGATTTGTTTGATTGTCCCCTAGGAAAGCATACTTGAGTGCAGCGAGAAGTTCCTTCAATTCAAGATCAGGTTGGTTTAGAATTTAAGTAGAATATTGGGACATTGGATCAAGATCAATTTTTTTTCCTAGAGTTTTTGATAGGATTGATTCCTCACATGTAGGAGGTCCAAATATTAGATTGGCTTGATCAAATTTAGAGAAGTAAGCTGGAGTGGTCTCCATGAGAGTGGTTCCTTAAAGGTTTCACTGATTTTTGGACCTAAGACATCATCATAAGATCAATTCGAAAATGATTCAAGCCAAGGAGATAAACCTCCTTCATGTGAACAAAGGAAATCAATATCATCCTGACTTAAACATCCATCAAATATTCCTTGATGTTCTATGGATTCATTATCAATGCTTCCTATCATGTTTACTTCATGAATGTCCTCGTCATCCCTTATTTGTGAGCTTGCATTATAGATGTTCAAGTCTAGACTCATGTTTCCAAAGGTGATGGTCGTGTTCCCATTTCAGACTCAGATAACAGAGTTGATTGTTGCAAGGAAGGGATGAACAAGGATGATTGGGGTTTGTTCCTTATTTCCTAAGTTTGGATGGTTGTCAAAGACAATGAAGTCAGCAAGGTAGATGAAGTTTTCAACCTTTACCAGAATATCCTTTAAAATCCCCTTTGGAACCCAAATGCTATGATCAACAAGTTGAAGTGTGAAAAATGTGGTTGGATCTCTTCTAGGCCTAACTGGCAATACACAACATAGGGGATGAGATTAAAACTAACACCTAGGTCACACAAGGCCTTGACAACTTTGCTCTCTCCTAGTTCAACATTGATGTAAGGGCAACTAGGGTCTTTCAACTAAGGAGGAATGGTCCCTTGAATGGTGGTACTCACATTAGCAGCCAAAAGGACTTGATTTTTATGTGAAAATTTCTTTTAAAAGTGAACAAGTTCTTAAGGTACTTTGATTAGGTAGGTATGGTTTGGAAGGAATCGAGAAGGGGAATGTTCAACTTGACTTGTGAGAAGATTTCCCTCAATGTTTCACTCAATTCAGGCTTGGTTTTCACCCTCATGCATTGAGGAAATGGTGCAGGTTGTGGGGTTGTTTTTTGAAGAGTTTTTTCTTTCACATTGTTATCAGTTTTCTCACTTTGATCTAGTGGTTCATTTTAATTTTCATCCAAGTTTGAATCTTTGGATGGGTTCTGAATTATTTGTTCAGGTTTCTCAATTGATTTCTCACTTCTTAAAATAGTCACAACCTTTAGTTGTTCATGGGTTGTTTGAGTACAACTTAACTCTCCCCTTGAAGTTAAGGATGGTACCACCTGAGTAGGCATGGGTGCCTTTCCAGTTTTGATGGTTTGAAGTTCTTGTTTTAGGGAAGAGACTTCCAAGTTCATCCTCTCCATTTGTTTTCACAGTTGTTCTAGTAGGCTTTGTGGAACAGTTTGTGTTGGTTCTTGAGAAGATTGGTTTATCCCAGGGGGATATTTTGGAGGTGGGATGGTTTGTTGAAAATGGACTGGTGGCTGTTGGTATTGGATAGGTTGGGTTTGGAACTGGTTAAGGGTTTATTAGTTCTGATGGGGGTAAGGATTTTGTCCCTGTGGTTGGATAGGTTTCTGGTTATTTTTCAGCGGAAGCCTGGGTGGTCATTATAGATTGGGTTGAAGTTGTTTTGGTATTGAGGTTTTTTAAAGTTCAAGGCATTTAATTCTGGTGGGGGTCCTCCTAAAAGAACATACTTGATGGATGTAATGGTTGGGTAGTTGTATGTCTTATGGTCATGTTTGTCACAAATTGTGCAAACAGGGTCTACAGTTTGGATTTCATAGACTTTCCTAAGGTCTGTCTCTTCAACCTTCCTAGAGAGTGCTGTGAGTTTAGCCCTAAGGCTTTACTCTTCTCTAACTGTATGAATTCCAGTAGTTCTTTATTGTTTTTCAGAATAAGGTGAATTTCCCCATGTTTGGTTTTTTCTCAACAAGGCTTTCCAGATACTCATAAGCATCATTTGGGGCTTTGTTTTTAAAGATTCCATTGCACATCATGTCAATGAATTGTTTGTTCCCCGGACCCAAACCTTCAAAAAAAATTATCACTTGTTCAAGAATAGAAAAAACATGGTGTGGAATCATGTTTAGAGTGTCTTTGAACCTCTCCCATGTTTCATAGAATGACTCTCCCTCTTTTTCAAAAAAGTTTTGGATGTTCTTTTTGAGTGCAATCGTTTTGTGGTGGGGAAAGTATTTTTTTGTAGAATTCTCTTTGTAGTTGGTCCCAAGAGTTGATGGATGATGGTCTCAAATTGTTTAGCCATTTTTTAGCTCTATCCTTTAAATAAAAAGGAAATAGCCTCATCTTAACTGATTCTAGTTGATGTGGGGGACACATGGTTTCTACAATGTCATTGAACTCCTTAATGTGAAGGTAGGGCATCTCGGGCTTCATTCCATGGAATGTGGGAAGATGGTTTAGGACATGGGGTTTAAAAATGTAGTTGGAATATACTAGTTAATTGTGTATAATGCATGATGGGTCATTTTTCCAGGAAGTTGTGAGGTAGTCATTCATGGTTTGATCGACTGCATTTTCCAAGTTTGAGGCTGCCTCATTTGGATTCCCATTTTGGTTTCCACCCAGGTTTATCAGTTGGTTTCTTTGAAGAACTTCCATTGAAATGGGCTAAATTTTGGACTCTGAAATATCAAGAGGATTAGGATCTAATTGAAACAATCCCCTTGGTTCACTTGACTCCCCAACCCTAGGACTTTCCACCCTAACTAGTCTGTTTGAATTATCGAGGGTGTAGGCGGACATGCGCCAAAAAAAAGAGAAAGGGACAAGATAAGAGATATTGGGTGAGAATAGAAGAAATGGGGGATAATAGAATGGGTGTTGAGATGAATTACTTGGGTCCTCGAAAACAACACCAAAATTTTATTCATGCTCAAATTTACCCAAAAGAAAAAGGTAGGACAGTCCTTGTAGTCTAGCTTGGGTTGTTTAATCCTCAGAGACCTAAGAAGTACCTACAGACACGTACATTCTATGGATTGTTTTTGGATATGAAGTGGACAACTTGGTTTTATTTAATATGGTTTTAAAGGATCAATTATATATTTAAGTTAATTCAAATTAAGGTAATGAGTTGATCCTAGGTTATTGCTCCGGGTGGATTGGATGAATTCCTTTTTTAATGATTTCAATTTCTTATATTAATGATGAGTTAATTTAATAAGATCAAACAAAATCATAACTTACTGATTTAATGCCTACACATCCTAATACTAATCACCTATACACTTTAAGGATCAAAGTTTTGAGAACTCCAAGGCATATTTTCATATTAGCACTTGAAATGTGTGACCTTAAATTCAATAAGGATGAAGAGGTTTTAAAATCATCAAATAAAAATCTCATTTAAAATAAGTGATTAGCCATTAATGGAGTGAGAAATAAGATTAAATCCAGACACTTACTACTCCCTTGGATCAACCCATAAAATATTTATCCCTCTATTTATGACATGTCCTCAACAGAAGTGGGAAGTAGACTTATGAGGGTGGAATTGAAGAAGTAAAAACTACAACAAAAATCGATCACTCCACCGTTGTGTGATAAATATCACAAAGTATGTTGTGAATAAATTCACACATTGAACCAAAGGTATCCATGTGATATGTATAGGAATAGAATAAGAGTAAAGGATGAAATTTTATTAAGAAACTAAGGTGAATTAAACAACTTACATGAGAAAGAAATGCGATTACAAACACAAAGCAGAAACATTACACTACAATGAAACCAAGCACCAAAGATGAAAACATCCTCCATAAACATTGTATTAAATAGGAATTTTTTGAGCCTTGGGTCGATCCTCCAACAGTACAAAGCATCCCACTTTATTATGGTAGGCCTAGGGTGGTAGAAATCTTGTGGAACTTGGACTTTTCCACTCTTGACCCGAGGTGGCAGCCAACTTGCAACCACCAAACATACGTGCTTGAAAGACCTTATATATGGAAAAATTAGAGTGGGAAATAGAAGAAGAAAATGTATCCCCTGATGTATCCTAACCTCCTATAAAATTTGGGCCCATTTGGAGTTGTGTATTTTGAGATATGATTAGATTGGTAGGATGTTTTCTGGGCCACAGAATCTGGCCCAGAATTTTATCTCCAAATTGGGCTGCCTTAATAACCACCATGGAGGCCGAATTAGCACCATATCATGAAAAATTATTTGTTTCTATACATTTATTCTATCATCCCATGAAATTGGGATTCATTGGGCCTGTATGTTGGGCCCCACATTCTCATCAGTGGGCTGGCATCCAATCTGACTTCTCCAGAATTTTTTGCAAGAAATCCCATTTTGGTGGTCTTCCAATGTGGATCTTCCAACACTCCATAAATATGAATTGTTCCCAATATAATTAGAAACCTGAAAATTAAATAGGAAAATAAAATCAATATCATTAGGTACTTTAAATGATGTTAAAAAAAATGTACCATATAATAGTTCATTTTAAGAAGGAATTACAATCATAATGTGAAATGATGTTCAAAGTGTAAAATGCACTAAAATGGTGTTTATGAATAATAAAGAACAAGAATATTATATATATTAACAATTAATATTAGCCTCATTTAGTGGCTAATCAATCATACATGATAAGGATTAACCTATAATGACACACAACAAATATGCAATATAATACATAATGTATAATTGAAAATTGACATCAATATAAAAGAATATCTTAATTATATAATAATGGATGCATGAAAAACACTTATATGATGTTATAACCCACATAAAATCCTGAAATATGACTAAAACACATGACTATACCACACTATACAGCTAAAATATAAAAGGAATGTCATATCCTCACCACTGAGACTCCAGGGAAGAGTCAACATATACCACCATGCACCAATGACTCCAGGGGTGGGCCACCACTAGAAAATTCCACCACCGAGAACCACCAAGTGCCACTATACACCACCTTCACATGAAACAACTCTAGATCCATGACCACCGATTCCATCTCCGAACTATGAAACATCAGTACATAAACAATATGTGTATCTAGAGGGATCGCACATGGGTGAGTATAAATATACTCAGTAGGATACCCTCAAATAAAAAAAATGAAAGATGAAGTAACTAGTCATATAAAAACCCTCAATATGAGAGAGTAACCACAAAGGAAAGAGATAAGGATAACCCAAATATATTTAACAAAAAATAAACACAAGAACAAATGGAATTATTTTATCCCCACAACTAAACTCATCTGTACAAATAATCACTTCACACAAGTATTAGGGGATGATTCGATTAGTGTAAGACCTAGAGTGTACAAATCTTAGAACCTAGATATAATTTACACCTCAGTGGTGATCATATTAGGAGGTGAAGTTTTTTTATTTGACCATAAACTCGTTCAATGGATTAAGATCCTTAGAATTAGGATTTATAAAAGTTGGAGAGGCACATTGTGCAAATAATGAGAATGGGTCTTCTCTAGGGGAATTATAATTATACCAACTTCACATATTTTAATGGGGTTATGATTTATTTTTGAAGGTTTGAAAGTTTAATGAGTGGGAATAATATCCTAGAACCTTCATCCTAAAAATTTGTGAGTTTTATGTGTTAATATCCTTGATATGGGATCGAGGAAGGGAGACGAGTAGATAGAGTAAAATATAAAACTATAGGTTGGCGATTCACATCCCAAATTACTGGTTCATGTTGTGAATCTCTGGTATACATCATGAATCTATGATTCATGCCGTGAATCTCTAGTTCACGTCACAAATCTCTGGTTCATGCTATGAATATCTGGTTCACACTATGAATCTCTGACTCACGCCGCAAATCTATGGTTCATTCCATGAAACTCCAATTCATGTTACGAATCTCTAGTTCATGATGAAAATCTCTAGTTCACACCATGAATATCTGATTTATGTTGTGAATCTCCATTTCATGTTGCGAATCTCTATTTCACACAGTGAGTCTTTGGTTCATAGAGTGAATGATATTTTGTAGGGTGGCTTTGCGACTTGGGGGATTGGGGTTCTAGAATTTTTTTTTAGGAGTAGTTTATAAAGCGAATCATTGTTAATGATGTTAATGTTCATGATGAACTTTTTAGGGGTTCTAGCTTTGAATAATTTATGGTTTGAAATTTTTATTAATGACATGAAATCCCACCAAGGTTTTCTGTATCGAGAGCCTTGTTTTTCAGTGGATGAAAACTACTTGAGTTTCATGACATGAACTAGAAAATAAAATCATGAATATAAGGGACCATATCCTAGAAGCCCTTTTCTTTGAGAATTTTGGGTGTTGGAGACACTCAGAGGGGGTTACCAGGTGTTTGTAGAGAAGATAGGGGATTTAAGCTAAACTCTTAGCTTAACAGAGTATTCTGTAGCATGGAGCTTGTGGTTGTGTCCTAGAGGGTGGACTACAACCGTTTAATGGGGATGGATGTGGTGTAGGGTCATAAAAGGAGGATATTTGGATCCACTGCCTTTTTGGGGGTAGCTGCGTTGTGGAGGTTGGATGGGGTGTAGGCCCTTCCATGGTGGCCGATCGCGATGGTGTTGAGATGACCAACAATGATTTAGTGCTCCAAGGGTGTTATAAAAATATAGCACATGATCCTTATCTCAGTTGGTGAGGACTTCTTAAGTGAATCTAGGCGACCTGGGATAAAATCTAGGCGGAGGCATAATTTATGGGTACTGTAGCAGTACTGTAGTGAGAATTGTAGCAGTACTGTAGCAGGTACTGTTTGGAACTGTAGCAGTTGGGAATATTCCCCCGTTTGGGACTTTGGACCACCAATTTAGTCCTCGAGTCCTTTAAGGCCTTCAGCCCACCCAGGCCTTCGGGTCAGTAAGGCCTTCGGGCCACCTCAAGGCCTTCAAGAACCCTTAAGTGCAGATGAAAACCAAACAACCTACAAAGAATAAGCTCCAGAAGGAGGATGAGTAAGGAGATTTAACCATAGAATAAGCTAAATGGATTGCAAGAATGAGAGGGTATGACACCCGCCATCGGGACAAGCCTGTGCATGCACGAGAAAGCCTATCTGAACAACCATGCGAAGGTGGAGAGCTAATTTCATGATGAAGCTGCTGGGGAGGAGAAGTTCCAAGTTGTTAGTCTGGGTTGTATGTAATTTTTGAAGCCTACGGGCAATGAATTCCAATAAGGCCTATGTTCCATGTAATACTTATGCCTACAGGCCTTGTAAGGGTTCCAACTCACCCCTTGAAAGGTGGATTATCAAAAATCAATAAAAAATAAGGGTCTTAGGGCCATTGGAGTGGGAGTGGTGTTATGACAATATATGGGTAGTTTTAGAATGGTGGTTTCAGCTACACCATAGTCCCTCTCTAGGTAAATAGGATATGCACTGTGGCCGATGCCATGTTCTTCAGATGGGGTTTGACCAGGTAGGTTGCATTGTGGTCTTGTGGGACTGCAGTGTGGTCTAGGTAGTATGAATTATAACACTATGAGTGTAACACCCCGACCCCTCTAAGCTAGAGCCGAGGAATTACTTGTGATATTGGCATGGTTAGAAGGAATTAAAATCCCTAAGGAACAATTAGTTTAGTAGTCTTGAATAAACTATATACATATATGTTACTCAAATTACATTGGAAAATTTTACAAAATACAATACATAACAAGAACTAAAAACGACTTCCCCAGGAACTCAATAAAAGATCTTCTCTTCATCACCTGTTGAAGGAAGACAATGAAAGGGGTGAGCTCAAACACTCAGTAAGGGTTACAAATAGTGGAAGCATGAGTACAATAATATGTGAATCACAAACAATCTAACATAATCAATATGTCATAGTGAATAAATGAATACCTAATGCCATTAATAAACTAAAAATGAAACTGCATCCATAGATTTTGTCATAGTGAAAATATCATGGATAATAATAATAACTGATAATGAATAAATGGAATTATTATTAACTGGACTTCATGTATCTGGAACATGAAACCATAATACTGTAAAAACGGTTTAGTTCTATGGGTAGAAACCCTTCTGATTTTTGGAAACAAACTCAAAGGGTTTGTCGCCAAACTGTTTTGTCTCATGAGACCTACTGATGCATCGAGGGGCTAGACCGGGACCCACCCTCCAATACATGTCCAAATAATTCCTTATACAATGATTTAATACAAGAGAAATATTCATTTTCAATATCCGTATAGAGTAGAGTATACAGATTCACCAATATTTCCATAATTAAAATAACTTTCCAAATAAACACCGTATGTAAAATGGTATACGGTTTAGACAACAACCATATCCATGATATGAGATTATGGATATTTAATATAAATACAATTTAGAATGAAAAGTGATCTCAAATGGGCAGTAGGTATACCACATAAGGATTATTAGGTTCACTATACCAAATTTGTCACAACGAAAAGGTATTTGAGCCAAAGTCCCTTACCACAATGTAATCAGTCAAATCAAATGACTAGAACTTAATGTACATCAAGTGAATCATCTAATAACATTAATATAAGTAGAATCATGTTATTATATATAAAATTGAAGTACACATATACCAAATATAAGGAATAATTGGTAATCAATGGAAATCTCACAGAAATGAAAGTGAGATGAGAAACCCCTTACCTTATGCTCGAGTGTGTTCTTCGTTTGTTTTAATGACCTGAATAATCAAATTTAGATTCATTAATTAATATATCTAGAATCTCCTATACATGTAATTGATTTATTATAACCTTATTAGGTTCATTAATGGCCCTTTCTATGGGTTTAATTGTTTCAATTTTCATGTTTTGGAAGCATTTTCTTCCTTGGTGTTCATGGTTCGTTTACTTGTTTCCATGAATGGAAGTTCATTTGAAACATGGTTAAACATCCAGAATTGTTAATACATATTATTAATGAAATTATGGAGATATAAATGATCTTATAAATATTTTGGGTTATATACCGTGATGATGATTCGTTATTTAAAACATTAATGATGTTTGTTTAGATCGTTTTAATGGATCTTTGATAATAACAACATCATTTTGTCTTATAAATTAGAACCATGAGTACAAAAGAATTATAGAACCATGGGTGAGTCATAACACATATATTATAACCTGGTTCATCCATATAAATGGTTTCATGACCAGACTTGAAAGAATTAATGGAAATTGAGATTACATCATCTACGATGTCGGTAATTCGATACATCACAGACAATGTTTTTAATTCCTTGAACATGTGGGGGAAAAGAAGAAGATTGATGATGAATTTATCTTGAAAATGATAACATAGAGAATATAAAAGATTCTGTAGATTTCATTCCTCTTGGGTAAGAATATATGAAGAAAGAATAAATAAATAACTCAAAATAAAAGAATAATTTTGAAATCGCTTACAAAAAATCGGCAGCCTAACGGCTACGCAACATGGTTTTAGAAAATATTAAAAAGAGAGGGGACAAGGGTGACCTATCCAGAAATGAATTATAATATAAGGTAGATCAAGAATAAGAAGAAAAATAAGAACATGGTATGGAAACTTGAAATATATACCACATAAAAGAGAACTTGAAAGGAAAAAAGAAAGAAATTGAGAATGTTTTTACCTTGTAGAGTAACCCTTAGAACTTGAAGGTTGGGAACTTGGGGGATTGATAAAACCCTGGGAGGACTAATATAAAGGTAAGGAGTCCATATATTCATTGAGTGAGAATTGGGAATGAATTAAATGAAGGGAAGAGTTGGTATTTATAGGAAAAGTGAGGGTTTATTTTAATAATTTCCAAGGGACACCTCATGGGTGGTATTTGCAAAACCATGGGCTTACCCATGGTATTTTCCCATGGTTAAAGACACTTGGGACACCTAAAATATTATTTAACTATACATAAGTCGACCAGATTTATTAAATCATTATTAAATCATTAATGATGTCATAAACACACCGAAACTAAAAACTGTATTTTTACTATTCACTGAAAAATCAAGTGTTTCAGAAAAATTCCCAAAATTCACCCCAACCATTTTTTGACGTGTAGAATTAAAAAGTGAAATACATTTTTTAAAAATAATTTTCTAAATATTATTAATTTAATTTTTAATTAAAGTCATAATTAATTTGAAAAGTAACAATCTTAAAGTGAAATTAGTTTTATTTCTCATTGAAAAACTAATTAAGATCCCATTATCTTATTGCCTTAAGAAAATAAAATAATAATATTATTTACTATTAATAAGGGTCATATTAATATTCATATTAATATTCATATTACTATTCATATGGGTATGTTACTATTCACTAAAAATAAAGTTTGTTCTATCAGACTCCAAATGACTTACTGAACACAAATCTAGATAACCATTTTTCAAAATTCAAAACAAGAAGAGGAAAAGTTGTGTTTAATGGATAGATTATAAAAATTGCATTATATATATATTTTCAAAACCTTGGGGTGTTACATTCTCTCCTCCTTACAAAAAATTTCATCCTTGAAATTCACAAAATATTACCTAAAAAGATTCGGGTATGTCTTTAACATAAGCTCCTCAGGCTCCCATGTTGCTTCCTCCATATTATGGTTCCTCCATAGAACCTTTACCAGATGAGTCATTTGTTTTCTCAATACTTTTTATCTAGTATCAAGAATCATGATAGGACCTTTACAATAAGATAGGTCTGCCTCAAGTTCTACTTCTTCATAAGTGAGTACATGTGTTGGGTCTGGCATTTACATTCTTAACATCGACACGTGGAACACATTGTGAACCTTGGAGAGAATTGGAGGAATTGCCCAATGGTAAGATAAGACTCCAATTTGGTCTATAATTTCAAAAGGTTTGATGTACCTTGGACTTAACTTTCCCTTCTTACCAAATCTTATAATACCCTTCCATGAAGATACCTTTAAGAAAACGTGATAACCTTCTTGAAACTCTAAATCCTTCCTTCAGTTATCTGCATAGATCTTTTGCCTACTTTGAGATATTTTGATATGGTTCTAGATAATATTCACCATTTCCATTGTTTCTTCAACAAGTTCTGGGCCCACGAGTTTTCTTTCACCAACTTCATCCCAGCAAGTTGGTTTACAACATCTCCTCCCATATAATGCTTTATATGGTGACATCTGAATACTTGAATGGAAGCTATTGTTGTAGGAAAATTCCACTAGAGGTAAATACTGATCCCACATGCCTTGAAAATCAAGTGAACAAGACCTCAACATGTATTCCAATGTTTGAATAGTCAGTTCTGATTGTCCATCGGTTTTTGGGTTGTAGGTAGTGCTCAAACGAAGATCAGTATCTAGGGACTTCTGAAGACTTTTCTAGAATCTTGATGTAAAACATGGATCATGACCATAAAAAATTGATAGGGGTACTCCATGAAGTCTCACAACTTCATTAATATATAGTCTTGCTGGACTTTCAAGTGGTAGATCTTCTCTTATAGCAAGAAAATGTGCTGACTTGGTAAGACAATCAACAATGAACCATATTTCATCATTCATTCTAAGAGTCTTTGGTATTCCCATGACAAAGTCCATCATGATATTATCCCATTTACACCCAGGTATGGGAAGAGGCTGCAATAATCCTCCAGGCTTTTGCCTTCCAGCTTTCACTTGTTGACAAACCATACATCTTGACACAAAATCAGCAATCTCCCTCTTCATGTTGTTCCACCAAAAATGTTCTTTCAAATATCTATACATCTTAGTGCTACCAGGGTGTATAGAGAAATTGGAACTATGATCATCATCCAAAAATTCCCATTTTAGATCAGGTATATTGGGAACACAAACTCTCCTCCCAAATTTCAAAATTCCATCTTCATATACAAAGTCACTCAATCTCTCATCATTCACAGCTTTAATCTTCTTTTGAAACTCCTCATCATCATCTTAAGAACTTTTTATCCTTTCTATTAAAGATGGTTTGACAACCATTTGAAAAATCATTGATGTTTCACCTTCCATGGTTATTCCCATATCCATCTTTACTAGATCCATGAATATAGGATCCCTTTCAATTCTCATCTTGTTTAAAACTCCATGATCCTTTCTGCTCAAAGCACCTGCCACCTTATTTGCCTTCCCCGGGTTGTAGTGTATCGTACAATCATAATCTTTGAGTAGTTCAAACCATCTCCTTTTCCTCATGTTGAGTTCTTTCTGTGAGAAAATATACTTCAAACTCTTGTGATCAGTATAAATCTCACATTTTTCACCATAGAGATAATGTCTCTATATCTTCAAATAAAATATTACTGCGGCTAACTCAATATCATGAGTAGTATAGTTTTTCTCATGAACTTTTAGCTGTCGTGATGCATAAGCAATAACCCTATCATTTTTCATAAGGACACAACCAAGTGCTTTCTTTGAAGCATCACTATAAATAACAAACCCATCATTCCTTGATGGTAGAGTCAATATAGAAGCATTGAATAATCTTCTCTTCAGTTCTTCGAAACATTCTTCAAAATCTTTTTTCCAAACAAATTTAACCCCTTTACGTGTGAGCTTCATTAGCGGGTTAGCCAGTTAGGAAAAATTATGCACGAAACGCCGATAATAACCTGCTAAGCCAATAAAACTGCGTACCTCAGTTATGTTTGTTGGTGTGGGAAATTCTTGGATTGCCTTTGTCTTTTCAGGATCAACTAGTATTCCATCCTTAGAGACAATATGGCCTAAAAAAGGAACTGACTGAATCCAGAATTCGCACCTGCTAAACTTCCCATATAATTGATTTATTCTAAGAGTTTTCAGAATAGTTTGCAAATGATCCTCATGGTCTTTATATCTTTTTGAGTATACCAGGATATCATCGATGAATACCACAAAAAAGTTATCAATATATTCCTTGAAAACTCTATTCATTAAATCCATGAAAACAGAGGGTGAATTTGTCAGTCCAAAAGGCATCACTGTAAACTCATAATTCCCATACCTAGTTCGAAATGTTGTCTTTGGAATATCTTCCTTCCTCACACGTAGTTGATGATATCCGGATCAAAGGTCAATCTTTGAAAAGTATTGAGCTCCATAAAGTTGGTCAAATAAATCATCAATCCGGGGTAGAGGATATTTATTCTTTATTGTAATAGCATTGATTTCCCTATAATCAATGCAAAGCCTCATGGATCCATATTTCTTCTTGACAAATAGAATAGGGGATCCCCATGGAGGAACACTAGGTTGAATAAACCCCTTTTTCACTCAAATTCTCTAGTTGTTTATTTATCTATACTAATTCCATAGTGGCCATTCTATAGGGAGTCTTTGATATAGGACTTGCATCAGGAATTAAATCAATAGAGAACTCAACTTCCCGCTCTGGAGGATGTCTAGGTAAATCCTCTGGAAATACATCAATGTACTCTTTCACTATGTGCACATATTAAATTTGAATATTTCTTTCCTCTCCTATATATATTGGTTTTTATTCCTCTCCAAGTATTTCATTCAATAGAGCTACCGGGGGTGCTTATAGATAAGAATCAGGTGGCGAAGTTTCTTCCCTAAAGACAAGGGATTATACACCATTTATAAAAATTGTAACTTCCTTTTTCTTGAAATAAACCCTCGTATCATAATTTGATAGCCAATACATACCGAGAATTATATCAAATTCAGTCATGGGTATGATGATAAGGCTAGAAACTAAAGCACGTTTTGGTGTTTGGAGGGGGACTAGTCGACATGCCTTTGTTGCAATGATACATCCCATGAGAGCTTTGACTGAAAACTCCTTTCTTAAATCAAATTAACATATCTAATTTTCTTGGAAAACTGAGAGGATATAAATGAATGCAATGATCCATAATAAAAAAAAGTGTTGGCTAAGTTTGAGGAAACAATTAAAGTACCTTCCACGACGTCACTAGGAACTTCAACCTCCACGGTTGTAATCGCATAGGCTCTCCCTTGCTCTCTTGGATTTTTTTGAGGCATGTTCCCTTGGCACATAGGACACTCATTTTCATAGTGTCCCATCTCTCTAGAATTGTAGCATTGAACATCATTGAATTGTTTTTTCCCCTTGCATTCATCAGATCGATGACCCTTTTCTCCGCAGTTATAGAAGACTCCCATGCCTTTCAAGCATTTCCTGGGATGAATCTTTCCACAGTTCTCACATAATGGGAAACTATTTGTTCCCTTGATCTTCTTTGGTGCTTCTCCTTTTCCTTTTTTATCAGAATTCCACTTCTTATCTTGGTTTCCTTTGAAAAAATTTGATCTAGCAAATTCCTTCTCTGTTTTGATGGAACTTGATACAATTTTATCATATGATGAAAATGATTGAGAAGCCAGTACCCTTCAAAGGCTTGGATTAAGACCTTCAAATAAATAATCAATCTTGTCCACTGATTCATGAATGTAATCCACGGTATACCTGGCTAGCCATGTGAAGGTAGCCTCATACTCTGGAACACTGTCTTCTTCCCTTTGTTTCAAGCCAAGGAATTTCCTCTTCATTTCAGTTTGTTGCTCATGAGGGAAATATTTTTTGTAGAATATTTCCTTAAAAGTACTCCATTCCATATCCTCTATCTCTTCTTCCTTCGTGGTATTTTGAATCAAGGACCACCATTGATCAGCTTCGAACTTGAGAAAATATAGTACAGGTACTACCTTTTCATTTTCATTGAATCTTAATGCCATGAATATATTTTCAAGGGACTTGATCCATTGCTCAGAAACCGCTGGATTAATAGTCCCACTGAAATATGGGGGATTCTTCCACATGAAACAATCCAACATAGGTGTTGAATGGTTATTCATTACAACTTGAGTAAGTTGTCCCAATATGGTCATGATCTGATCTGCTCCAACGTTGACTATGTTGACTTGCTCAGTAGGGAGATCCCTACCTTGACTACGAGTATTTATTCCCCTTCTTCCATTAGACATCATTTCTAAATAATGGGATAAACTAGATTAGTTTATTAATCTCAAATAGAAAAGCACTCAACATAGATTGAAATTCTATGCATAGCTAATCTTATAAACATGGTTCCTCTAAGGAAAATTTACATTAACTCCTTCATAATGGCTTGTAAAGAAAACATGAATTATTCTAAGCATATCCCCCAGGAGTGTCGTAACCAAGAGTGCATCAAAGCCCATTTTTTTGCACCAGTTCTCATTCGAGTCTAGCTCAAAGTGGTATTTTTGGGTTTTACCCCTAGATACATCTCTGCCAGAGCCACCTCTACCTGCTCGTATCCAGAAAAGGACGTATTGCTTAAAATATCCACATAATACATTCCTTAGCAAAATACCATGACATTCTTGTATGTTAATCCTCAGATACTACCTTAGGGCTTTTTTCCCTACTATACATTTCCTACTCTAGTTTCCAAGTTTTCTACTAAACTTCCTCAGATACCAACTATAACACCCCAACCCCTCTAAGATGGAGCTGGTGCATTACTTGTGATATTGGAATGGTTATAAGGAATGAAAATACCAAAGGAATTATTAGTTTAGTAGTCTTTAAGAAACTAGATACATAGATGTTACTCAAATTACATTGGAAAATTTTACAAAATACAATACAAAACAAGAACTAAAAATGGCATCCCCAGGAACTCAATAAAATATCTTCTCTTCATCACCTGTTGAAGGCAGACAATGAAAGGGGTGAGATCAAATGCTCAGTAAGGGTTACAAATAGCGGAAGCATGAGTACAATAATAAGTGAATCACAAACAATCTAACATAATCAATATGTCATAGTTAATAAATGAATACCTAATTCCATTAATAAACTAAAAATGAAACTGCATCCATAGATTTTGTCATAGTGAAAATATCATGGATAATAATAATAACTGATAATGAATAAAGGGAATGATTATTAACTAGACTTCATGTATCTGGAACATGAAACCATAATACTGTAAAAATGGTTTATTTCTATGGGTAGAAACCCTTCTGATTTTTGGAAACAAACTCAAAGGGTTTATCGCCAAACTGTTTTGTCTCATGAGACCTACCGATGCATCGAGGGGCTATAGCAGGCCACACCCGCCACTGCATGTCCAAATAATTACTTATAAAATGATTTAATACAAGAGAAATATTCCTTTTCAATATCCACATAGAGTAGAGTATACAGATTCACCAATATTTCCATAATTAAAATAACTTTCCAAATAAACACTGTATGTAAAATGGTATACGATTTAGACAACAACCATATCCATGATATGAGATTATGGATATTTAATATAAATAAAATTTCGAATGAAAAGTGATATCAAATGGGAAGTAGGTACACCACATAAGGATTATTAGGTGCATAATACAAAGTTTTTCACAACGAAAAGGTAGTTGAGACAAAGTCCCTTACCACAATGTAATCAGTCGAATCAAATGACTAGAACTTAATGAACATCAAGTGAATCATTGAATAACATTAATATAAGTATAATAATGTTATTATATATCAAATTGAAGTACACATATACCAAATATAATGAATAATTGGCAGACAATGGAAATCTCACAGAAATGAAAGTGAGATGAGAAACCCCTTACCTTATCCTCGAGTGTGTTCTTCGTTTGTTTTAATGAACTGAATAATCAAATTTAGCTTCATTAATTAATATGTACAAAAAACTCCTATACATGTAATTGATTTAGTATAACCTTATTAGGTTCATTCAGGTCCCTTTCTATGGGTTCAATTGGTTCAATTTTAATGTTTTGGAAGCATTTTCTTCCTTGGTTTTCATGGTTCATTTACTAGTTTCCATGAATGGAAGTTCATTTGAAACATGGTTAAACATACAAAATTGTTAATACATCTTATTAAAGAAATTATGGAGATATAAATTATATTATAATGATTTTGGGTTATATACCATGATGATGATTTGTTAGTTAAAACATTAATGATGTTTGTTTAGATCGTTTTAATGGTTCTTTGATAATAACAACCTCATTTTGTTTTATAAATGAGAACCATGAGTACAAAATAATTCCAGAACCATGGGTGAGTCATAACACATATGTTATAACCCGGTTCAACCATATAAATGGTTTCATGACCAGAATTGAAAGAATTAATGGAAATTGAGATTACATCATTTACGATGTCGGTAATTCGATACATCACGGACAATGTTTTTAATTCCTTGAACATGTGGGGGAAAAGAAGAAGATTGATGATGAATTTCTCATGAACATGAGAACATCAAGAATATACATGATTTTGGATATTTTATTCCTCTTGGGTAAGAATAGATGAAGAAAGAATAAATAAATAACTCAAAATAAAAGAATAATTTTGAAATCACTTACAAAAATTCTGCAGCCTAACGGCTACGCAACATGGTTTTAGAAAATATTAAAAAGGGAGGGGACAAGAGTCACCTATACAGAAATGAATCATAATATATATTAGAACAATAATAAGAATAAAAATAAGAACATGGTTTGGAAACTTGAAAGATATACCACATAAAAGAGAACTTGAAAGGAAAAAAGAAAGAAATTGAGAATTTTCTTACCTTGTAGAGTGACCTTTAGAATTTGAAGGTTGGGAACTTGGGGGCTTGAGGAAAGATTGGGAGGAATACTATGAAGGTAAGGGGGCCATAGATTCATTGAGTGATAATTGGGAATGAATTCAATGAAGGGAAGAGTTGGTATTTATAGGAAAAGTGAGGGATTATTTTAATAATTTCCAAGGGACACCTCATGGGTGGTATTTGCAAAACCATGGGATTGCCCATGGTATTTTCCCATGGTTAAAGAAACTTGGGAAAAATCACATCTTATTTAACTATACACAAGTCTAACAGATTTATGACATCATTATTATGTAGTTAATGAGGTTATAAAAACACCGAAACTAAAAACTGTATTTTTACTATTCACTGAAAAATCAACTGTTTCAGAAAAATTCCCAAAATTCACCCTAACTGTTTTTCGACGTGTAGAATTAAAAAGTGAAACCAATTTTTAAAAAATAATTTTCTAAATATTATTAATTTAATTTTTAAATAAATTCGTAGTTAATTCAAAAAATAACAATCTTAAAGTGCAATTAGTTTTATTTTTCTCATTGAAAAACTAATTAAGATCTCATTATCTTATTTCCTTAAGAAAATAAAATAATAATATTATTTACTATTCATAAGGATCATATTAATATTCATATGGGTATGTTACTATTCACTAAAAATCAAGTTTTTTCTATCAGACTCCAAATGACTTATTGAACACAACTCTAGATGACCATTTTTTGAAATTCAAAAAACAGAAGAGGAAAAGTTGTGTTTAATGGATAGATTATAAAATTGAATTCTATATTTATTTTCAAAACCTTGGGGTGTTATAATGAAATTTTAAAATAGGAACATCTATTTCAATTTCATATATGACATGAAACACTAATATTAGACAAGAATATAACACCCCGAGACTTTATGATATATTTCTTTTTAAATAAATTCGATCTCTTTGATAGCTTACAGAACACACAACCCTAAGTCTAAATGAATCGTAATATAGTATGATGTTATTACCTATTAATTAAATTTGAGGTATTAATAGTATGAAATAAATTATTAAAATCATGGTTATCTATTTATTAGAAATAAAATAAGAATCATTTAAAAGAAAAAGAAAGGTTTTTTGAAAGACATTATTTTTCTAAAAGACGATTTAGTCGTGTTTTGGGTAAAAAATTTTAAATTATTTTTTAACAATTTTATAAAATTTATTTGATAAAATAAAATTTATTTTTGAAATCATCATATCAAAAATATATTAGGGTTATTTTTTGGTATTTTTCTGAAATATTTCATTTTTCAATTAATAGTAAAAATTATTCTTTTTTATTTAAAACTATCGTTTCATTTAAATAAATTATAAGGTTAAATTATATTATAAATCTATTTTAAATTAAAAATAGTTAAATTATATTACAATTTAACTAATTTATGTCATTTTAATCAATTATATATTGAATTTTGATAGTAAAACATTATATACTTCTGAGAATTTTATTTTTGGAAAACCCTCTTTCTTATTGCGTCTATGGGTATAACTTTAAATTAGATTATGCCTCTTAAATTTGGAAAAATGTTTTCCATATTTGGAATTAGTATAATTTATATTATATAATAATTTCAACTTAATTTTTGACCATTATAAATAGTAAAAGCAGTAAAAATTAATTACCACAGTTAAGGTAAAAACTGATTTACTAGGGGTTAAACTAAAATGATAAGGGTTAAAATGAACTAAAAACTTTTCAAAACCAATTTTGTGACCATATTTATACCTTATAACATATAAATCTTGATAATGACCAATTTTGAGGCTTTTTTCATGATAAAAATATGGGTGTAATTGAATCTTTTAAAAAATTCCAGGTATGTCCTCTCCCCACTTATAAAAGGCCACCCCTCTCCTCCCCTATTAAAACTACCAAATACATTTGGTTATTACAATACGTGAACAAATTAATTAATAATTAACCTTAAAAAATTCTATATCCTTTTTTTGATCATAAATTCAACCTAGGAAGGCTTTTGGTGCAAACCTAAAGAAGTCATTCGAAGAAGAGGCAACGTTCTTAAACGAGCGTTTTTATTTTGTGTCTTCTTCCACCTCCTTTAAATCTTATGAAAAAATTATTATATTATAAACTAATAATATTAAATATACTTATATATTATTATTTTATGTTAATGACCCATATCCATATCCTCTTCCATCAAAATGGGAAACAAAACCTTCGATTGTGTGTATGACGGACTACCGCCTCGCGAATCGATGTAATTCATTTTCCATCACCACCTTTCAAGGATAAATATAATGATGGATTTAACAAATTTATATGATATTTATGATATTATTATACTTATGTAATTATAATATCACATATAAATTCTTAATTTCCATGTTATTTAAAATATGATAACGTCTCTCGTGTGTACGACAGATTATCGCCTCGCGAAGCGATGTAATTTGTTTTTCACTCACACTTTACATGGAAGGTAATAAAGATAAATTTGGTGACTTTATGTGATATATATTAAATTATATTGATTCTAGAAAATTAATATATCAAAAACTTCCTTACCCTTTCACCCATTAAGGAAATTATAACGTCGCTCGTGCGTATGTACGACCTACTGTCTCCATGGGGTGTTATGATCCATTTTTTATGTTCAAATTTCAATAATTATTATAAAAATTTATATAATGAAGCAATGATATTTATAAAATTAATATAATTATATATATTATGGATCTATATGATATGTGTAAGAAACAGAACTTTCATGACAAAACAAGAATGAGAAAACTAGACAATTAACACCAAAACAACAAAAATAATGAAAAATTATTAACAAATGGGTTGTAAACTGTTATAAGGGGATAATATATGATATTATAAATATGGATATAGTTATAGTATAAATTAATAACTTTCTTAAAACCATTAAATAGGAGTTTAAATCATGTTTAACCAAAATTAAGTATGAGGTAAGAGATTTTGTCTCAATTTCCATTCACTACGGCATATCGTAATGTTATGCACCTAATTTCATTAAAATGGTGTATATACTGACACTTTTACATGTATTATCATTATTAATTAATAATTCATGGTATTTTTGTTTCAATTTTACTTATTTCATCCAAGGGGACTTTAATTAAAAGTTACTTATTGGTAAACAATTTCAGAACTCAATTTCTTTTCATTGGGTCATATTACTTCTTCATTGTCTTTGATATTCAAAGATTATGTTTGTATTTAATTTTGAACATATTAGGTTTTATATCCAATTTTTTTATTTGGATTTATATTTTATACACATAATAAATTCATTGGTTAATTCTCGCTTCAAAGTTATGATTTTAAGGGTTTATTTCACAATCTCATTTTAATCAGGATCTTTTATGTTTGAATTTCCACTAAAGGAAATTATTTGATAATTTTCTTATAAAACAATGAAATTTTATTATCATATGGTTATTCATTAAGTTTTAAAATAATATTACCATTTTCACACTCTTTTTAACTTAAAATTATTGATAAAATGTTTTTAGTAAAATCCGACTTCATTTTTCTCTTCGGTCCCCCCCTGCAATTAAATTTTTACTATTTTCAAAATACTTTCGAGGAGAAAGTGAGCAACCAAGAGTGCACGAACCATTACATATCATAGTAGCTATACATTTCAAAAATTTTTGTAACGTTATTAAAATTATTTATTAAATAAAATTTTATCCATTTTTTACCTTTTTAAATTTTTTAAAGGAATCTTCATTCTTTTTTCCAAATAAGGCTCATTTTGATTTTACCCAAAATGTGAAAGAAATCTTTGATTTAACGTTTACGACATGCACAAAATTTCTTTCCATCATAACCACTAAATTTTTTAAAGATTAATTTTTAAGTTTCAAAGGTCAATTTCAAAGAAAATTATTTTCAAAATATTTTTTGATCTTTTAGTTTTAAAAAATATACTTTTAAAGTGAAAATCATATTTTCCTCCACAATGTTTTTAAAGATATTTTTATGCCATTTCTATTCATCAATGACAACAACCCTTTATTTTACTTATAATAAAATGGGGATATGTTTTATTGATACAATCCTTGTTATTTATATGGATATTTTATGATCATTTTTCCCAAGTAAAGTATTTATATTCAATTTCTTGATTCATTTTTACAATCATTAACTTTCGCTTGAAATATTTAATTTTATATGATCATTGGACATTAAATTTCCCTTAAACATACATATTATTTTTATGGATATGTTTATTTATTAAAACTTATATAATTTTTAAATTGGTGTTCTACATTGAAATTTATTTGTTTATCTGGGGAAATATTGATAAATTTGTATTCTTTACTCATTACAAATATTTAATAATAAATCACATTTTCAGGAATTAAATCAATTATTTGATATATGAGGAATATTTTGGAAATGCAATGACATGTGGGCCCCCAAATTATATATCCCCTAGATACACTAGTATTCTCATGAGACAAATTATTAATCTATAATTAAATGGGGTTTTACCCATAGTTTTAAACTATCATGTGAAAGGTCTTGATAGTAGAGGTATCATGATACATAAGATCATGACATCCAATAATTAAGTATTTTCTTCATTAAGAAATATTTTTTTTTGTATCCATGACACTTTCACAATGATATTATCTATGGATTTATTTCATTATTAGTTATTGATTAAATTACCCATGTTTTCAGTTATTTATCTTTCCATATTGATTATTCCTTATATATTCATGATAGTAAAGTTATTTAAATGGAATGTGTGTCCAATTATTTACCTTTCTATATTGATTATTCATTATATATTCATGAAAATTAGTTATTTAAATGGAATGTGTGTTTAGTTATTTACCTTTCCATATTGATTATTCTATTTCTAATTATTCTATTCAAGTTATTGATTAAACAGAATGTGCGTTCAGATATTTAAACTTCCATATTGATTATTCTTCATTTACTCTTGATATCATCCAATTTACACAAATCTTACTAATCATTTGAGATCATACCTATTTTTTCCTTTACTTGGAATCCAAGGAGTGTACTATGAATGATATACAAGGATATGATAGAGGGAGTAATGATATTCTCAAAAAAAAATTATGTTATAAATTTTATATTTAGATGTAATGTGAGAATCATGTATGTATATATTTTATCAAGAATAATAAACTATTCGGTCCTTCAGGATGTGATTACTTGTATCTTATTCCAATATAATAATTTAGACACCGACTATGGGTTACTAAAGTTAAGGTCATTATAGTTTTTATTAGAAGAAGTTTCGTATAAACCCTGAGAACTAGATTATGGAAAATATATATTAGGGAACATAACCCTGTGATATACTTTGAGGATAACTATAGAAGGACATCATAAAGTTTTTTAAGGAATATATTATGTTATTTTTCTATAAATACATACATTTTTGTATAATACAAGTGGATATGGTTTTGATATAGATGTACCTAGGGGTAATAGCTTTGAAAAAGGTGTGTAGTGCTTGAATTTAGTGTTACCTAGTACATGAAAATGGGCCTTACTACACACCTATATTCACACTCATGGGGGATATGATTTGGATAATTCACATTTTCCTTACAAACCATTATGAAGGATTTAAATAGATAATGACAATGAATGGAATAGGTTAAACCTATGGTGTATTATATTGGAAAGAAAATTTCCTAATTTAGACATCCTATAAATGATTATATGGTTTTCCTACTATGATTATTGTTTCTCAAACTATGTTTTTTGGTTTTAGTGAATGGATGTAACCTAAAGGAATCATGTTAACATTGAATATGAAGAACAATGTGGTGACTATGAGAAACCAATTGGGATGATGACTAAAGTAAAATATATCATGATTATGCCTAATTAGTTATCCTAAAATATGATTAATATCATATACCTTAACCAACTCTTGGACTCACCAAAGAATAAAAGGATGGAGTTCACTAAGATATCGAGTGATGGAGACCATGGATAAAATAAGTATTGATTACCTTTATGTAAAAAAATATGAAAGGAGACACCCAAAAAAGTGTCTCAAAGTAATGGGAAAATGTTTTACATGTAGAAAAGAATGGAATAAATAAATGAATTACTAAGGAAAAATGAAGAGTATGATGGAAGGAAATAAATTTCATTATTGGGAACCATTTGTAGTTCATTGTCTTTAATATGGGGAACTTAGACATTATCCGAGTTAATTCCCTTTTATAAAGATTAACCCTTAGACCAATAAAGGACCTATGTTGAAATAAAATGGTTGAAGTATTTATTGGGATTCTAGAATTATATTGTAGAAGTATTTTTACTAATACTACTTTATTTATAAGAATCATGAAACATATAAGGATTGTGTTAATTTTGGATGAATATATGTCCTAATTAACCTAAGAGTTATGGATACTATCACGGGTTTATGAGTTTAAGATTGATCACAAGTTCATAGTCTTAAGAATACCTTCTTAGGTTTTATGTTATGGGAGTCTACCAAGATTAAGGATATTTTAAGAAACATTTATGGAAATACAACCCATTGGTTTATTATATGTTTTAGTAAAAATAATATTTGAGGTAGAATGCTTTTACATTTTTTAGACATAAGATTAAATTTATTAATAACCTTTAAGGTTTAACTTATCTTTGATGTTTTAGTAATTATGGGTCATCATAATCTGAGAATTTTATATGAATTATATTAATATGGTTTTAGAAAAGGGAAAACCTGAATCCCGGGTGACAACCCATCACATCTGGAAAGGCCATGGGGCTTGAACCCATAACTAAAAGGTGATAAGGGTTTAACACCAGCCACTGAACTATGTGATATTCTGGTTAATATGCCATTATTTTTACTTAAACTATTTGATAAATAAATATTAATGATGAACCAATGTTGTTAATATTGAGGTTTAGAGATTAATGTATTATATTGTATAACTTGTGCTAATCATATTAGTTTTAGAAAATATTTAGAGAGAGATGGAAAGACTTGTCACTCCTTTATGGATCTTACAATCTGTTAAAAGTTAATTTTATTTATTCAAGTATAAAAATTAATTTTTGGATATTAATTTATTAGAGTAAGTGATGAATTGAAAATTGATCAAGGCATAACCAAAGTATAAAATCGTGCTTATTAAATAGAAAGGTATAAAGTAAGTATATTTCCTTATATTCTTACGTAATAAAATATTTTCCTCAACTTTAGGAAAAAGGATCTTGAAAAAAAAATTATCTTGTTAAATTAATATCTGATTAATAAAATAGTATTTTAAATCATTACAAGTTTATTTTTTTAGGTCCTTAAATTTCCATTTATCATTCAATTTCTTGTGATCAATGATCTCTATCACTCTCTATAATTATTTATTCTTTTCTTCCATGTCCATATCTTCACTTCCCACCTATGATCTCTTACTTTAAAACCTAATTATGTGTTATTACATATGACCTTTGTATTTACCTTTCTCTCTTATCAATAAGAAGTTTTATTAACCTTTTTATGATGTGGGTTTTTCAACAATGGTATTTTTTAATTTCAAACCCTTTATTATAGAGATGAAGTTTAAATTGCGAGGATGAAATTTATTAAAGGTGGGGAGAATGTGACACCCCAAGATTTTAAAATAGGAACATCATGTTCAATATAATATATGACAAGATTACATGAGAATTTATTATTGACATTCTATGATATATTTCTCTTTAAATAAATCTAATCTTTTTTATAGCTTGTAGAACACACAACCCTGAGTCTAAATGAAATAAAATATAGTATAACGTTATAACATAGCTATTAAATTTATAGGTATGAATATAACTAACCAAATTATAAAAATGTAGGTTATTTATTAATTATAAATAAAATAAGAATCATTTAAAATAAAAATAAATGTTTTCTAAAAAATGTATTTTTCTAAAAGGTTGTTTAGTTGCGCTTTGCCCACAAAATTTAAAAATTCTTTTTTACCAATTTTACAAAATTTATTTGATAAAATAAACTTCATTTTTGAAATCATAATATAAAAATTATCTTAGGGTTAATTTTTGGTATTTTTTTGAAATATTTCATTTTTCGATGAATAATGAAAAATACCGATTTTTATTAAAAACTAGCTTTTCATTTAAATAATTTACAAGGATAAATTATATTATAAATTGGGTTTAAATTAAAATTAATTCAATTATATTACATTTTAACTAATTTAGTTCATTTTAATAAATTTTATATTTAATTTTGATATTAAAAAATTCCATCCTTCTATGATTTTTCACTTTGGAAACCTGCTTTCTCGTCATATCTAGAGGTATAGTTTTAAATTGGATTCTTCCACTTATGTGAATTGAATTTTTAAAAATGTATTTTTTATTTTTAATAATAATAATTTATATTATATAATAATGACAACTTTATTTTTGAACATTATGAATAGTACAAGCATTAAAAATTAATTACTATGGTTAAGGGAAAAATTGATTTACCAGAGGTTAAACATAGAAGATAAGGGATAAAATGACCTAACAACTTATACAAAACCCATTCGATGGCCTTATTTTGACCATATAACATTTTAGGTTCATTAATGACCAATTTTGGAGGCTTTTGGCCTGATAAAGCATGAGTGTAATTGAATTTTTTCAAAAATTCCACATGCATCCTCTCCCCCGCTTATAAAAAGACACCAGCTATCATCCCCTATTTAAAATTAAAAAGATATTTTTTTTTCAGAAAATAACTTCTAAAATAACTTTATTACTCCCCTAAAAATATCCTAGATCCATTTTTTTGATACTAAATACAACCTATGAATGCTTTTAGTGCAAACCTAAAGAGTTCATTCAAATAAGAGGTAATGTTCTTAAATGAGCATTTTTATTTTATTTCTTCTTCCACCTCCTTAAAATATTATTAAACCATGATTATATAATAAACTCAATATATTAAATATACCAAATCATTATTATGTTTTTTTCATGAACTATATATATCTCCTCTTCTATCAAATGGGAAACAAAACCGTCGACCGTGTGTAGGACGGACTACCACCTCGTGAACTAATGTAATTCATTTTCAATAACCACATTTAAATAATGTATATAATGATGTATTTAATACACATGTATGATATTTATGATATTATTATAATTTTTTTTAATTATAATATCACATATACATTCTTACTTTCCATGCCATTTAAAATAAAACAACGTCGCTCGTGCGTACGACGGACTACCACCTCATGAAGCGATGTGATTTGTTTTTCTCTTACGCTTTACATGGAAGGTAATGAGGATAAATTTAGTAAATTTATGAGATATATATGAAATTATATTTATTATATAAAATTAATAAATCACACAATTATTTACCCTTTCATCCATTAAGGAAATGATAACGTTTCTTGTGCATACGTATGGTCTACCTTCTCCATGAGGCAATGTGATATATTCTCCATGTTAAAACTTAAATAATGATTATAAAAATGTATATAATGAAAAAAATGATATTTTTAATATTAATATTATTATTAATATAATTTAACTATATAATATGTGAAATAAATATAACTTTCATGACAAAACATGCATGATAAAACAAGGCAATTAACCACCAAAACATTGAAAATAATGAAATATTATTAATAAATGATAGGTAAAATGTTATAATGGTATCATAAATGATATTTTAAATATGGATATGGTTATGATATAAATTAATAACATTATTAAAACCATTATAAATTAGGTTAAATCATGTTCAACCAAAATAAAGCGTGAGATAAGGGGCTTCGTCTCAATTTCCCTTCATTAAGGAATATTGTAATGTTATGAATATAATTTATTTGATATGGTATATATAATATCCATTTGACATTTAATATTATGATTCATTAATAATTAATTTCATTTTAATTTTAAATTTTAATTATTTCATCCAATTATATTTTACCTAAAAGTTACCAAGTTGTTAAGAATTTCACAACTCAATTTATTTTCATTGGGTATATTACATTTTCATTGTGTTTGTTATTCTAAGATTATGTTTGTATGTAATTTTGAATATATTATTTTTTATATTAAATTTATTTATATGGATTTAAATTTGATACACATAATCAATTCACCGGTTAATTCTCACTTCAATGTTATGTTCTTTGAATGAGTTTATTTCACAATATCATTTTAATCGAGATTATTTATGCTTGAATTTATATTGAAGGAAATTATTTTGACATTATATAATAAAACCATTTCATTTTATTCTCATTTGGTTATTTATCATTTTTTCAAGTAATAGTACCATTTTCCTACTATTTTTTACTTAAAATGGCTGAAAAAATGTTTTTAATAAAATTTGACTTCATTTCTCTCTTTAGTCAAAAATCATTTTTATTCAAGAAAATATGTTTTATAAAAATGTTTTCAAAAACGTTTTTAACATTCTAAAAATGATTTATTAATTTTTTTACCCATGTTTTAATTTTTACCAATATTGTTTTCTAAACAAGGCTCGTTTATCTTTTACCAAAAACGTGAATGGAATCTCTGTCTTAAAGTGTATGACATATACAAAATTTCATGCTTTCATGAATACTAAATGTTTTAAAGATTAATTTATAAGTTTCAAATGTTATTTTCAAATAAAATTATCTTCAAAATATTTTTTGAAATTCTAGTTTTTAAAAAATATTTTAAAATTAAAAGGATATTTTCCTCAAGAATGTTTTTAAATATATTTTTATGGTATTTCTATTCATCAAAGATAACAACCCTTTATTTTAATTATAATCCACTGGGGTTATATTGTATTTATATCATTATTATTATTTATATGGATGGTTTATGATCATTTTTACCAAGGAAAGTATTGATGTTTACTTTCTTGATTGATTTTCATAGTCATTAACTTTTCTGTGATAATCAAACATTAAATTTACCCTAAATATACATATTATTTATCATGGATATGTTTATTTCTTAAACCGTATATAATTTTACCTACAATGTTCTACATTGAAAGTTATTTTTTTATCTGAGTAAATATTAGTAATTTAATATTCTTTAATCAATATGGAAATTTTATGATAAGTCACATTGTTCATGAATTAAATCAATTATTCGATATATGAGGAATGTTTTGGACATGCAGTAATGAGTGAGGATTTTCATTATATATCCCCTCAATGAATCTATAGTCTCATGAGGTGAATCAGTAAGTTGACATTAATTGACTTTTTACCCATAGTTTTAAACTGTCTTGTAAAAGGTCTTGACAGTAAAGGTATCATGATGCCTAAGATCATGACATAAAATAATTAATAATTTCCTTCATTAAGAATTAAATTATTATTATCCATGAGATTTTATTAGTGATATTATCTATGTATAAATTTAATTCTCAGTTATTGATTAAATTTCACATGTTTTCAATTATTTACCTTGCTATATTTATTATTACTTATCTATTCATGATAGTCAAGTTATTTAAATGGCATGTGTACTTAGTTATTTACATTTTTATATCGATTATTTCTTATCTATTCATGATATTCAAGTTATTTAAATAGAATGTATGTTTATTTATTTACCTTTCCATATTGGTTGTTCCTAATCTAATCATGATAGTCAAGTTATTGATTGAATTTCATGTGTGTTTAGATATTTACCTCACCATATTGATTATTCAATATTTAATATTCTTTATTTACTCATGATATATTCCACTTTACGTAACTCTTATTGACCATTTAAGATCACCCTTATTTTTTTCCTTTCCTAAGAGTCTAGTAAGTGTACTTTGAATTATATGCAATGGTATTCTAGAGGGAATAATGATATTCTCAAAAAAAGTTATGTTTTAATTTTTATATTCAAATTTAATATGAGAATCATGTATATATCTAGTTTATAAATACTAAAAACTATTCCGTCTTTCAGGATGTGATTTTTTGTATCTTATGTCAATGTTATTAAGTATACATAGGCTACAAGTTACTCGATTTGGGTTTATTACACGTGTTATGGTCTAGGGGTATTACACCAGGGTCTAGGTGGTCTGCATCGTGGTCTAGTGGGTTATGACACAGTCTTCTAAAAATCAGTCTACTTATAAATACCCTTGAGCCCTCAAAACCCACTTTCCTCCCACCCCTCCCCCTATCCCTAGGATAACAAGATTGGGTTTTGAAGGTATTTTAATCCCCTTTTGATATTGATTAATCTCTAGCTTCTAGTGATTGATCCATGGTGATACAAGGTGACTTATACCTCTTTTTATTGTGGTTCTTATTTGTTTGGTCTCATTTCCCCATGTTTTCTTTCCATGCTATTTTAGTTGATCTCTGTCATTATAATGATGTTTATCTTGTTATTTTTGATGTGGTTATGATGCAGTGTCTTTGGAGGGATTTTGTTTTCCTATGGGTGAGGTGACCATATATCTGTATTCTTATTCTATTCTCATGAAAATAATATTGAATATTTGAGGTAGGTGATCCATTTATTCTCCTTTTATTTATGTGAAATCATAAATTTATCATGGTTTAGAGCTTTGGGTGCTAGTGGAATTAACCTAATAAATATTAAACAGGATTAAATATAAACTTGGTTTATGGTTAGAGATCACATGTCATATTGCTTCCATTATGATTATGGTTTTCATCTCAATTTAATAGATAATGTGTTATCTATGTTATATTGTTTAGCATGTTTTTTATGCTTGTTTTAGTATGATGTTTTTGGATGGAAATTGGTAAATAACATAAATCTAGTAATTGTTTTGGTTGGATAAGGAACTTAAAGAGGAGTGTTTAATTAATACTTAGATTCTTATAATTTAATGTTAATCAAATTTATGTTAGTACATGCTTAATTAAAGATTTTATTCAATGTGTTAATGGAATTTGCTAAGGAATATAAATCTATAATTCTTATTGTTAATAATAAAAGGCATGACAAATGATAATTATTCTTTTCAATTTTTTTTGAAATAAGAAATGATGTTATGGAACATGTTTAAATAAATGATAGCTTATTATAGATGATGCCTTGGGTTACACATTGTCATAACATGTGATAAATGAATCAATTAATTCAAGATGAAATAAAAATCAGTTATTTGATGAAGATAATTATTTAGGGATGAGAGTGTTCATTTTATTATGAAGGATGGATGCCTTTTGTTTGGGGATGAGTGATATCCTTTACATATAAATCCTAAATGCCTTATTTTTATGTCCAAGACACCCTGTTGAATATGTTTGTTCCTTGATACCTTATGTGTTCTCTTGATATGAGCCTTGTTATGTAATGTGATATGATCCTGGGAAGGATGATAAGATATGGGTGGGGAGTCCCAAGGTTATGGAAGCAGTTGACACTTATAACAGTGGGATGCATGGTGATGTTCATGATGGTTTTGGTGATGGCACCAAGATGATGGAATATGTTTAATCTAGGATTACCCTTTTTTGTGTTAAAAGTTGGGATACTTGTTTATTAATAATCTCTTTAAAGGTTGGATGAACAGGTTGATTGTTTATCTACATCCCTTTCACCACAACCCAAGGAATCTCGGTGTGCATGGTTATGCATATATTTTATAGTAGATTAGGATGTTTTCCTAGATTACCTAGAATTATGGAATGATAAATTATTAATTAATGTTTTAATCCATGGGGTTGGTTCTTACTGGAATGAAAATTTTAATGTTAATCATGAAGAACCATGGACTCTGTTGGATTATCCCTGGTGGGTATGGACTTCACTTTTTTGGTTAATGAAATGTAACTTGGATTAATGTTAATGGTAAATTAAGGAATAATTAGTTAATTAACATAAAGTTTATTTTTTTAAAAGTAAAGAAGTAATTTAATATAAGTATTCTTTAATACTTGTGTACTTATAAAATATATATTCAATAGTAGTGAAAAATGGATATCTGAGTGAATATAGCTATAGTTGAACCTAGGACTAGGTTATGACCATCATGTGATTGTGAGATATATTATATCTTGTATGCTTTGTGATTTCATATGATACCACACCCATATTGATAGGGTGAATGGCGCCTAGTGGAATCTGAGAATGTGTTTTCCCCAATATTTATATTGGTGGGGGACATATGGCTAACTACCCACTCACCCCCACTCTCTTCTCTTGGTAGTATTATGTGTTGGTATGCATGGTGGTTAGTTTCTTCATATTTTCATATAGAGGGTTGTAATGGATTTTGGTTATTTCAAACACATGTATCTTCAGATATATTATCTAAAGTATTATTATAGGCATCGCGTGTGTGGGTTGTGATGGATCCATGTACATACTCAAAATATAGGCTATGATAGTTTTAAGTACAATACCTGATGTATGATACAATACATACATATTATAGATAATCTTGTAAACTAATTGATCACTATATGGATATTTGGAATGGGATGATGAGATGATATGATTCACAAGCTACATATTGTGATACTTATCCTAGGTGTTTTCTGGATGGCTTCTTTTGGAGAGAGATGGCCCAAGACGTGCAACATTGGGGAAGAGCGGAAAAATAGTGGGGAAGTGGTATCAGGGTACCCTTTTTGTTTTATTACTTTAATATATGATCCCTTGTATGTGATACTTGGTGAGAGATAACCATAGTGAGGTTGGGAAATTAGTATACCTACTTAGGTGACAATTTAGTTTCACTTATTGTTCACTGGTCTTTAGTATACTTTCTTTATATTTTGCATGAGAGAATTCAAGGAGGATCCTACCGAGTATACATAATATTCCCAAACTACATATATATATGCTGTATTTTAGGTCAGCTAGAGCAGGTTAGATATCAGGTTGGAAATTACTAGTTTGTGTTTTTTAGGAGCTGTTTGGGCTTCATGGTCACTACTAAGATTACCTTTTTGGTACTTGTAGTTTCCTTGTCAATTATTTAAGTCTGTATTAAATGAAATGTATGTACTTGAGATTTATTTTATCTTTATGAGTAAGATTTTATTGGTTTATCTCTCTCATCTCTCTCTTTCATATTGTAGTGTCTTGCCTCAAATGCCACTAAACTGGACCCTGAGATGGTGGGATACATGACCTCAAGTGCATCTTCTTGAATGCCATAGGTTGCTGAATAGTAGTGATGGCCTTATGTGTGTCCTTGGGGAGACTATGACCTCATACTATTAGTTATAACACAATGGTAAACAATATAAATTAAATACCAGAAGCAATAAGATCAGAAGATAGAAGCAAATGCAAAACAAATAAATAGTGCAATATAATGGAACAACTGGCAGATGTTGAATAATCATAATAGATATAATAATGATGGAATGTCATGAGTTGATGCAAACAAATATAAGTGCAGGAGATCAAGGGTACAAGAATATATATCATGACATCAAAAGTGAAAAAATGGAAAAAACTGCTACAATAGTATCTCGAGCATAGGCTCAGTCCTTTCCCCCCAATCTCCATCCTAAGTAGTAAGCAAACACTCAACCATTGAAATCCGCATGATTCCATTTATCAGTACCTATGAGCATAGAGTCTATTTGGGTACCAAATGACACCTAATAAAGGTGTGATATATGAATCCATGTAGGCCGACACCCACGATGTCTAGACCTTTCCATTTCATTCTATAAAAAAATATATGTGCCAATATATAATAATATTTAAGCAGTTCAATTAGTAGAATAACTTCAACATGGTCTGAGTTCCAGAGTAGATGCCCGTCCCATACCACCTACTTTTTTCTAAGCCGAAAGTCTGAATAGGGTACCTGTGCAAGGTAGAATACATATAAAAGGGCCAAAGTTAACATGGAAAGACAATAAGTTATACCCCCAATCTTGTGCTTTGGATTGAGGTCTAATTCATATGTCATCATCTAACTGTACTAAAAATAAAAAAGATAGGTATCAAAAAAGCATAAGCAAACTCTATACAATATTAATAAATTCATATCATGAAATTCAAGAAATTCAAACAAGTACATCAAATCTAGTGGTGGAGTCCAAGTCCGTCCCTGGAAATCTAAGCAGAATCCCAAGTGTCGCAATAGTACATCTGATATAGACCAATACCACTGATCCTATCCAAGGTGACCCTGCTAGCATCCCAAGTATTGCTTTGAGGCATGGTGAACTCTAAGTCCAAGCCAAATATCTCATTCAGGGAACCAGGTCTCACCTGAGGCATGGTATAACCATATTTCAAATAGGTCCGTCCTTGGTTTCCCCCCTAGGGAACTATCCTCACTCACGAGCATAATTAAATCCTGCCTAGAAATCCCGTAACTGGAAAGGAAAAGTATCGCTCTTGGAACTATGAGTCCATCCATGAAATCTTTAACTTGGGATTCATATCATCTTTCAACCCGTATCGAATTATCCATATCAAGAAAGGTATATAACACATGAAAATACCTTTATAATTTCACGCCAACAAAGAAGCATCTCAATGTCACATGCTTACCATTTAATCAAGCCATGCGGTTTAAGCCAATCAACCATGGAACAATGTAAATTGCAATGTAATGACCATTTCTCATAAGTGGGGCATAAGTTAAAATCATAATATTTATACAATTTCATGCCATCACATGCAATTTAATATTAATAGCTAACAAGATCACCATTTAATCAAGATTTAAAATTTAATCCAAACAACAATTTCATAACTTATATAGAAAGGTAATAAACATTTAATAAGAGAAAATCATGGGAAATAGGTATAATAAATAATAATAACATTTAAACAATTGCACGTCATCACATGTAATTTAATATAACTAGGAAAAAAATCATGTCCAATAACACTAATAACTACTTTTAGTTTAGAAGAAAGTGCACCTCCATTGGATGTGTTTTATTACAAAATCATGACATTAGTCATCAGCAATTCATTTATGAATATTTAAACATTTATTCTAGAATCATAATTCAACACTATTTAAAAGAAAGTAAAGAATAATTTAATAACATTTGCATGTCATCACATGCATTTTGATATCACATGCCAAGAATCTTACAAAGTCTTCACACATATAATTCAATCCACTAAACAAAGCATGTAAATCATATAATTCACATTTCATTAATGAAATTACAATCTCTCAAGATAACAAGCTTTCCAAACAAATAAATTCAAGCCTTTAAACATGGAATAAGGTATTTTATTACAATACCAAAAATCAAAGCGCATTGCATGAAGCATAAAAATTTAGTAAGCTTATATAAGGGATTCACCGCTTGCATGAGAAATTAAAAAAACAAGGAAAATGGTATTCAAAGTTTAACTTCAAGTAAACAAAGGCATATAAAATTACATAAGGTTCAATTAATTATCATAAAGCATAGGCATTTCCAATGGTAGACCCAATTCATAGTTAATTTATCATTCAAAACCCAACAATCAATTTAAGGAATTTTACCTAGGTGACACACACAACCAAGGTAATTTACACTTTTAAAACAAAGGGAAAAGTAGACCAAAATGGATGGCGTAACCAAAATGGGTGGGTGAAGGCGAAGTGAGCACCCCATGAATGGGGTTTTCCACTTACGAGGGTCACTATGGACACTGAAAATCATCTAAATAAATTAAATATGTGACATAAATTCTTCACCATAAGGTTTCAGTGAGCGGCACAATGGCGCGATGCCAAGGGGTGGCCAAAGGCGAAGCGAACACCCGATGAATGGGTTTTTCCACATGCGAGGGTCTCTATGGACACTATAAAACATTCTTATTAATTTAATATGAACTATTAAAGCTTATCTGAAAGGTTCGGGTGAGCATCACAAAGGCGTGATGCCTAAAAATGCACTAAATGAGTGGGAAAAAGAATAGATTCTCTACCCCATGGTCATAGTACTACAAACATCCAATATCAACCCTTGATTCGACCTAAATTGGGAGAAATCATAAGATTTATCAAAAAACCAAAAATAGGAAACAAAACCTTCCATTCCAAAATAACACAACAAGAAGTGGAGGAACTAAGAAATAAAGGAGTGTGGAACTTAGAGTATATAATGAGATTTCCAGTGCATCTGACGACGATGAAAACAAATAAAAAATGGAGGTGCAACATAAAAAACCCCCAAGTTTGGAGGAGGAGAAGTACACCATGCCCCAAGAGGGAGGGAGGCTATATGTGGAAGGAGGTGGTAGAGAGGAAAAAATAAAAAATATAAAAAAGGAAATAAAAAGTAAAATAAAACAAGAATAATATAAAATAAAAATAAAAAATAAGGGGGAAAACCCTATTTTATTTTTTTCTACGCATAAGACACTACATACAGACCGGGCGCACAGTTTTAAATAAACACATGAAAACCATACACCTGACCACTTTATAGAACCCTTAATAGGCTGTACGAGTCTATGCCTTGGGTCATACAATTCTAGAAAATAGCGTAACTCAGTCCGCCTTCCACATTTTTGGTGCGCTGGACTAAAAATGATCCCTATACGTACCTGAGATCTTTTTTTGCCTCATGATTTTTTTAAAAGGTCCATTTTAAGGAAATAAATAATTTTTTTAAAAGGACTAAATCTTAGATAAAGTAGTAACATTACACATATGTTCTCTTATAGGGTAATGCCTCCAATTTGTATGTTCACTATACCCTCCATGTTTTTCATCAAACCATGTCCTATTAGAGGAAGGATTTGGGTGGTCACTATATCCTATCCCTCATTGTCAGATTAGGAGGGGTACTCTTTTGGGGGAGGGGGTCGTGACATAATGGTATCAAAGGTTCGGTTTGAGAGATAAGATAAAGTTTGGAGTTTGGAACAAGTGAGGACTGCATGGGTGGTGGGGAAATGATGTCATCTAAGTTTAGTAAGTGATGTAAATAAGGGAGATTGGATGAGACAAGAGTATTTAGGACCCCTTGTGATATAATTCATGTAACTTTATGTTTATGAAGTTTAATAAATAAAGTGATACTAGTTGTAGGGTAGAGACTTAGGAAAAGATCATACACCATTGTTCTTTGAGCCTATTCTTGAAATGGGTATACCTTTGGATTAGGTTAAAAATTAAATCAATAAAGTAAATTAATTAATAAATTAATCTAAAATATTACACATTCCATTTTTAGGATTCTATAACCATTTTTTATTTTGCAGGTGTCATTCCCATTCAATTTACTCATTAGGTTCATACTGAAGATGTTCAGCAGGATGTGCCAGTAGATCACCATAGAGTTGAGGTAAATAATGATGAAACTTAGAGGTGGAAACTATAAGAGTTTCAGCATCTGAGTATGTAGAAGTATGAAGGCTCCATTTCACATTTAATGATAGAATATTGGTTGGAGGAGATTGAGATAGCCTTCAATTTTATTTGAGCTTGGAAGAAGTAATGGGTTTCATTATTCATGAAGATTCTTCATGGAGTAGTGATGCAATAGTGGATCTTGTTAATTAGGGATCACAAGGTGATGGTGGTATTGTTGGAGAATTTTATGGACTAGTTCCAAGAAGAGTTTTATTCTTCATCCATGAAGGAATCCATCCACTAGGAGATTCTTACCCTTCGATAGTGAAGTTCCAGTGTGCAGGAGTTCAGGATCTGTTTCATAGACCTTCTTTGATATGATTCAAAACTATTGTCATGTGAGGAGGCTAGGGAGAGGAATTTCAAGGAGGTTTTTCATCTAGAGAACCAATTCCAGGACACCCTGTTCATGTTCTTGACATATATTGAGGCGCTAGTGAGAGATGATGTAGTTGAGAGGATGCTATCCAGAACCGAGTCGTAATAAGAGGGGAGTCATTAGGATTCCTCATAAAGCATAAATGTGGTTAGAGGTTCCTATTTACCTAGACATAATAGATTTTAGTTAGCTGGGGGTAGGTCCCAACCCTCATAATTTTATTTCTTCAGGGGTGGAAGCTCTCAAGACCTTTCAAAGTTATTAGAAACATGTCTTTCTTATGGAGGCCAAGGTTATTAGCAGTGAGAGTTCCTAAAATTTCTGAGTAGACAACATACATTAGATGTTCTGCTTCAGGTTTCTCTATTGAGGCAGTTTAAACTAAGGTAGAACCAATAGGATTCCCTAGATTGAGATCAATAGCGAGGATATGGTTCAAGAAGATTAAATCCCTAAGATGCCACTCATCCTTAGATATTAGATCATGACCATGGATGTGGTTTCTATTAGAGTTATATAGTCCATGGAGTAGATTGTGGCTAGCTTTATGCTATAGTGTTGCCAGCACTAAGATATCTGGACATCATTCTGGGTACCCATTTCTTGTTTACTATTTGGGTGCATGCCATGTTTGATTCAATAGATACATACACCTTCATATCACCGGCCCTATTCCATGATTTAGGACTTAAGGTGGAGAGACTTTTAGTGCCCTTAGTTTTGAATATGGAAGTTGAAGGTTAAGATTATTTTTATGAAGTACGTAGATATCGTGAACTAGTGCTGGGAAGCACTACTCTTGGGGAGACTTTGAATGTTTATAGATACAACCCTACAAAATCATCCTCATCATGGATTGGATATATTCAATACATTCTATCATGGATTTATTCAGGATATGGGTTGTGTATTATGATGTTGATGGAGAGTCTTTGGTGTTTTTTGGAGAGTGAGACCCTTGGATGGTATAGAGGCATGTTCCATGATTGCATTACTTGATGTCTAAGATTATTATAAGTTTGTTAGAGGTTTAACTAAAAGTGTTTCCTGGGGTTTTAGAAGATCACCCCAATGTTTTTTCTCAAAGAGGTTCTAGCGTTTCCCCTTCAATAGGATATCAAGTTTGGGATTGAGCTACCATTGGGCGCTTCTCCAATATCTACATATTCATAGAGGATATCACCTTTTGAGTTGTGAGATATGCAAGTATAGCTCGATGATATGTTACAGTAATGTTTTGTTCAACCGAGTGTTTCATCCTACATCCAGTTTTGTTTGTGAAGAAGGTTGATGATAGCTTCCATCTTTTTATTGATTATGGTTTCTTTAACTAGGTGATAATGAAGAAATATTATCATCTTCCATGGATCGATGAATTATTTGATTAGATGAAAGGATGAAGTTGGTTCTTGAAGATCGATACACGATCATGATATGATCAGATGTTGGTGAAGGATGAGTATATTATGAAGATTAATTTCATATTTCATTATGGGTATTATGAGTTCATAGAGATTCCATTCAGTGTGACAAACTCTATGGATGTGTTCATGGGTTTGAAGAATTTAGTTTTTAGAGAGTTCCTAGATTGGATTATGGTGGTTTTCATCAATGGAATCCTTATGTACTCTGCATATGAGGAGGAGCATGCAGAGTATTCATGTGCTATTTTGGGAGTTATTCATTACCAAAATATATTTAGAGAGCTGTCGAAGTGTGAGTTTTGGGCCCATAAAGTTATTTTATTGGGGCATGTTGCGTCCTAGTGAGGGGTATTCATGGATCATTTAAATATCAAGATGGTGGTTTCTTAGGCATCCCCTAAGACAATTGTAGAGGTGTAGAGTTTCTTTAGACTTGTAGGCTATTACATGAGGTTTTTTGTTCATTTATATCAAGTTACAACTCCTACGATAGATTTGACTAGAAAGGATCAATAATTACTATGTACTGGCCAGTGTTAGGAAGATTTTAAGTACTTAATAGACAAGTTGGTTAGTGCTCTATTCCTTTATTTTTCAATTGAGGGAATTCAATTTGAGGTTTTCTATGATGCTTCACATCTTGGGTTGGGATTTGTTCTGATGTAGTAGAGATCGAATATTTCTTATGGGTCTCAGTAGTTACATCCCCATGAGAGTAACTATACCACCCATGATCTTGAGTTAGCGATAGTTGTGTTTTCCTTAAATTTGTGGAGGCATTACCTTATCGATAATTGTTTTTTATTTTTTACTGATCATAAGAGACTGAGGTTTGTCTTCTACCAATGTGGATTGAACTTTCATTAGAGATGGTGGATGGAATTCTTAAAGGATTGTGACTTCTAGATTTATCATACACCAGTAAAGGGAAATGTTGTAGCTGATGCGATGATAAGGAATTCATATAGTGATTCCATACATGAATATAGAGATACTTAGAGAGTGATGTAAGAATTATCAGTAATGCATCTTGATATGGGAGAGGTTGGTAGAAGAGGTTTCCCTTTTTATATGAAAATGAAGTTTTATTTTGTGAAGAAATTTTTTGGAGTCCCAAATGTGGGATTTGGAGGTGGATACTTGAAGAAACTGAGTTGTCTTTGGTGATTATCCTGATGTTTAGTATGAAAATGAACAACACTAGGTGTTGTTTCAGGGTAGGATTTTTGTTCCTCTGGTGATGTGTGAGATGGTTCTTCATGAGTTCTATTACTCACCCTTAATGATATATACTAGAATAAAAAAGATGTACAAAGCTCTGAGAGGTCAATTTTGATGTCTTGGGTTGAAATCTACAGTTGTAGAGTTTGTTTCTTGTTGTTTGGTCTACCAGAAGGTGAATGTCGAGAATCATGTTCCTCATGGTTTTCTCCACTCGTTAAATGTTATTCAGTGGAAGTGGGAGGGAATCTCTATAGTCTTATTTACTATTTTACCTTGATCTTAGGGAGTATTTTATTCTATATGGGTGATATTGGACTATTTAATAAAATCAACCTACTTTATAGATATTAAGGAGTCGATCTTAGTGGAGGTTTTTTCGATGCAGTATTTGGAGGAAGTAGTGAGACTCCACAGAGTCCCAAGGATATCATCTTTGATTGTGATCCTCATTTTACCTCTAGGGTGTGGATAGGTCTCCAACATGAATTTTTATCTTATATATGACTAAGAACTTATTTTCATCCATGGTCATATGGCAAGATAGAGAAGACCATCCAGAATCTTAAAGACATGTAGTGTTCTTGTGTCCTAGATTTTTGTGGTTCATGGATGAGGAACCTGCCTTTATCCAAGTTTTATTACAATATTAGCTTCCACTCCACCATTGGGATGAAAACACTTGAATCATTATACTTTCAACCTTTCTATTCTCCATTTTTCTGGACAAGGGCCGAAGAGTCATTAATTCTCAGGCTATGATAGTGAAAAACATGATAAAGTTGGTTCAGGTAATTCATGAATGGATTAAAGTAGCACAATATCATCATAATTCCTATTCTAATCATAGGATGATACCTATATATTTTTAAATTGGAGATCACATGTTCTTGAAGGTGACTCCTCATCATGATAAGTAAAGGTTCGATTGTGGGAACAATCTTTCTCCCTTGTTAATTGGGACTCTTGAGGTGTTGGATCACATTGGAGCCATGGTGTATTATATATCACTCCCCTCTTAGATAATTTTGGTACATGATGTATTCCATGTGTCAAAAATCCACCACTACCTTCATGATGATTCCTATGTCATTGATTGGGGAGAGATTGACATTGATGATGATGTGAACTTTAAGGAGAAACCTATAGATATCCAGAACATCCCAGAGAAGGTTTTGTGCAAGCATGATATCACTTGGTTCATGTCTTGTGGAAACACTCTGACATGGAGGATAGAACCTGGGAATGTGTTTCCTAGATACATGCTCATTACCCTGAATTTTTTATTGTTTATCTAATCTCTTGCATCAATGCTTATTTTGTGGTTGTTGACCTTTTCTTATTTATGAAATGGTTTCATCTTCCTTGATGCTTATTATGGATTTGATCTTGTTTGAGAGGTATCTTCATTGGGAGATTGTTTAGGAACTAATTTTTATTATTATGTGTTTTTTCCCTTGGTTCCTCCAAGAGAGGCAAATGAGCTCCTGTGATGGAGAGATTATTGAGGGGTATCTCACTGAGTGTTTGTTCAAACAACTCTTTTTATTTATTTTTATCCATGTGTGGTTTTAGATTATATAGGATGAGAATAGTTTTATATCTATCCAATGTAAGGTCCTGAATCCTATAATCCATTTCCTTTGTGAGTTTTTGGTCTTGGAGAAACTCGGAGGAGTTTCTAAGGTGTTTGGAGGGAAGATAGAGGAGTTAAGCTGAAATATCTACTGAATAGAGGATTATATGATGTTGATATTGAGGCTGAACCATAGAGGGTGGACCACTGAAACATAATGAATATTTCTATAGCATAGGCTCCCAAGAGGAGGAGATGCATAGGTATTGCCTTTTGGGGTTAACTACACCATGGAGGTTGGCTACGATATTGACCCTTCCCTAGTGGTCAAGAACTATAACATGGAGAAGTCCAGCTGCGATGTAGTAGTCCAGGGGTGTTCCAACAATATCAGGGTATATGAGGCATTATGGTTTTAGATATATTTTAGTCCCTCTCTAGGTAAATAAGATTTTCACTACAACCGACACCATCTTCTTCAGATGCGGTATGATTAGGAAAGTTGCATCATGATCTAGGGGGATTGCACCTTGGTTTAGGTGGTCTATACAATGGTCTAGGGAGACTATTCCATGGTCTAGGTTTTCTATGCCGTAGTCAAAGGGGTTATTCCATGGTTTTATAAAAAATAGCCATCCTGTATATACCCTCAATCCCTCCAAACCCACTTTTGTCCCACCCATTCCCCTCGAACCCTAGGTGGAAAAGAGTGGTGTTTGAAGGTATTTAAATCCCCTTTTGATAGGTATTTTCCCCCAACTTCCAATGATCAATCCATGGAAATCCAATGTGAGTTCTACCTCTTTTTTTCATGACTCTTCATTCACTCTTGTTTTCATCCTGTTCTTATTTCCATGATATGGTGGTTGATCTCCATCGTTCTAATGTGGTTTCTCTTATTGTTGTTAGCACAGTAATGAAATTATGTCCTTATAGGGATGTAGTTTTCTTATGGGAGTGGTGATTGGAGATTTGTGTTCTTTTTATGTTCTCGTGGGTAGAAATTTGAAGCTTTGGGCGTATGGGATTCATTAATTCTCCTTTTATTTAAGTTAAACCATAAATTGATTATGGTTTAGACCTTTGGATGGCAGTATAATTAACCCAATAAAGATTAAATTGGATTAAAGATGAACTTGGTTTATGGTTATTGATCTCATGTTGTTGTTTCTACTGTGATAACAGTTTAACTCTTGATTTTATAGATAATTTACTATCTATGTTATGATGTTTTTCATGTTTGTTATGCTGGTATTAACATGATTATTTTGGATAGAAATTGGTAAACAATATAAATCCAATATTTTTTCTGTTAGATAAAGATCTTAAAGATGAATGTTTAATGAATCTTTAGATTCTTATAATATTATGGTAATCAAATTGATGATTAGTTCATGTTTAATTAAATTTTTTATTCCATGTGTTAATGGAATTAAATAAAGAATAAAAAGTTGTAATTCTTATTGTTAATAATAAAAGGAATGATAAATGAGAATTGTTCTTCTCCAAATTTGTTGAAACTGAAAATTATGTTAGGGAGCATGTTTAAATAAATGATAGCTTATTATAGTTTATGCCTTATATTACCTATAGTAGTAACTTGTGATAAATGAATTTGTTAATTCAATATGGAATAATAAAAGGTTGTTTGAAAAATATAATTATTTGGGGAAAATAATGACCATTTTCTTATAAAGGTTGGATGCTTTGTGTTTGGGGATGAGTGACCCCGTTTGCATATAAAGTCTAAATTCCTTGTTTTTAAGGCCAAGATGACATGTTGAATATGTTTGTTTCTTTCTTCCTTTCATGTGATATGGATATGAGCCTTACTATGTAATGTGATATAATCCTAGGATGGATAATGAGATATGGCCGGGAGGCCCAAGGTCATGGCAGCAATTGATGCCTTTTGTGGTGGGATGAATGGTGATGTGAATGATGGTGTTGGGGATGTCACCCGGATGATGGAATAGGTTGAATATGGTCTTAGAAATTGTTGTGATAAAATCTGAGATGCTTGTTTGTTAATGGTCTATTTAAAGGATGAATAACTGGGTTTATTGTTTATCTCCATCCCTTTCCCCACTTCTCGATAAAACTAGATGTGCTTGGTTATGATTCTCTTTGATGGTAGCTTCAGATGTCTTCCAAGAGTACCTAGAATTATGTAATGGTAAATTATTAATGGTTTTTTTATCCATGGTGTTGGTTCTTGCTGTAATACAAATGCTAATGTTAATCTTGAGGAACCATGGACTCAGTTGGATTATTCTTAGAGGGCATGGACTTAAATTTTTTAGTTAATGAAACATAACTTGGATTAATTTTGATAGTTAATTAATGGATAATAAATTAATTAATGTAAGGTTAAATTATTAAAAAGTAAATAAGTAATTTAATGTAAGTCTTCTTAAATTTTTGTGTGCTTATTGGGTGTATAGTTCCTAGCAGAATCAGCTAGGTGTACGAGTGAGGATAGATGCAGTTGAGCCCAGGACTAGGTTATATACATAGTGTGGATATGAGCTATATTATATCTTGTATTCTTTTTTGATTTTATACTCTACCCCACCCATGTTGGTAGGGAAACTGAAACCCAATGGACTCTGGGAGGGTGTTTTCCCCAACATCCAGGTTGGTGAGGGACGGATGGATGACTACCCCCTCTAGCCCTGCTCTCTTCTTTTGGTAGTATTATGTATTAGTATTCATGATGGTTATTTTCCCCATATATTTGTGTAGAGGGATGAAATTTCTTGTAGTTATTTCGCACACATGTATCTCTAGATATATTATACAATGGATTATTTTAGGTATGAAATTTATGGGCTGTGATGGCTCGAGGTACATACTCAGTGTATGGGATATCATGGTTTTATGTACAATACCTAATGTATGATACATTACATATAGGTTGTAGTGGCTCTTGGAAATTACTTGGTTAATATATGGATATGTGTCATGGGATGATGAGATGATTTGATGAATAAGTTAAATGTTGTGATACTTAGACCAGGTGTTTTCAGGATGGCTTCTTTTAGAGACAGATGGCTCAGGATGTTCAATTTTGGGGTAGAGTGGTAAACTATTGGGGAAGAAATAGTAGGCTACCCTTGTTGTTTTATTACTATAATATATGATCCCTTTTATTCAATAATTGGAAATATATATCCATGGTGAGGCTGGGAACTTAGTATAACTTTTTTAGGTGATGATTTAGTTTCACTTATTGTTCACTGGGATTAAGTATAATTTCTTTATCTTTTTCATGAGAGGATTTAGGGAGGACCCTACTGAGTATATTCATAATTCTCACCCTACGTATATATAAACCATTTTTAGGTTAGCAAGATCAGGTTAAAGATTCAGATAGATATTACTAGTCTGTGGTTTTGCATGAGCTGTTTGGGATTTATTTTATCTTTATGAGTAAGAGTTGATTGGTGTATCTATCTCATATCTCTCTTTCTCATGTTCTCTTAGAGGGTGATGCCTCCTATTTGTATGTTCATTATACCCTCAATGCTTATCACTAACCCATGGCCTATTGGAGGTGGGATTTGGGTGGTCACCATCTCTCTTCCTACATTGCCAACCCAGGGGGGGTACTCTTTCGGGGAGAGAGGGTCATGATAGTGAATGTGGAGATTTCTAGGATATCTATAAATTATAACCTCCCTTATATTTCCCTCATTCTCATTATTATTTCTTATACATAAGGTGTTTCCTATGAAATTTTTGGGATCCCTATGAACTTTGATATTTGGCGTTCATCTACGGATTCCAGGGATTCAATATTTGTGATTTTGAGTGAGTTATTCTTCTCTTTATCTCTGAGATATTCCTAATTTATTCATATAACATTCATTGGTTGTGTTTTTTAGACTTTAGGGTTTATTGGGATTTAATTTTATGACATATTTATACTTTTTAGATTTATTCGAGGATTCCTTGTGTGGTTATGGCCTCACAGTTCATCCTCTCTTACTTTGGTTTTGCACAGCAAATCAGGATGCTTTTTCTGAGGCAGGGGATCTATGTTCTCTCCTTTTTATATATATCTTTTGAGTTATCATTAATTTTCTTTCCATTTTGTAATTGGTATAAATTTATATAATAAATAAAATAAACACAACTAATGAAATTGAAAGGTAATAATGCAATTCACATGTGGTTACCAGTTTTCTAATGTTGCTAATGAGTTTCATACTATATGATTATTATAGGATTATGGCATGTATTAATGGATTTATTTGAGAATACCCTTTAAATGGTTAAATAATTAATGTCGGTAAATGTAAATGACTAAGTTGATATGCTTCTTTTATGGTTAACTTGATGTGTGTGACTTAGTGGATTTGGTTGTGTATAGATTGGTGGCCTTGGTGATGTGAAACTTGGTGGCCTTGGAAATTTGGAACTTGGTGGCCTTAGTGTGTGTGACTTGGTGTCCTTTGTTTCTTGAAACTTGGATTCCTTAGTGGAGCATGGCTTGGTGACCTTGGTTGTTTTGATTTTGGTGGCCTTGGTTGTTTGTGATAATTTGATGTGGTGGTTTCTCTATAGAGGTTTGATAAAAATGAATTAATATTGAAACATATAAATGTGGTTATGGATAAATAATTCATTAGTTTGAATTTAAACTAATAAATAAATGAATGATGTTTTGTGGATGTTTTGTGAAATAAAATAATAGTATATGGAACCCAAGTGGTGACCCTTTGGGAGATGATTGTGGTTGGTTATTCTAAATTAGTGGCAACAATTATTAGTGTAATATTAGCAGTGACTAGATGGTGGTTATGGTGGTGTTTCTTGTGTGTACACATAAGCATGGTCTTGTGAGAGACTACAATATACTTGTACTATTTTATGACTTTTCTACGCACACTTCCCGAGTCAGATAATCTAACCGACATCTTTATACCCAAGGGGTGTTTTTCTTAACATCTAAAATGAGGAGGATATAGATGGTTGACTACCCCCACTCACTAGTTATCCCATTAATAGTATATTTTGACGAATTAGTGTTGTATGATGATATATGTGGTGGGGGTCATGCGTGATAGGAATAAGACACAAGGATGTTGTTCTATGCGTTCATGATACACTACATCCCTAGTTACCCTATACGAGATATAATATTGGTTACATAAGATTTGATATGCAGTTGGTGATGCGAGACTTGATATGTGGTTGGTGTTGTGAGTCATGATATATGGTTGGTTCTATGAGACATGATATATAGTTGCTGTTTTTATTGGTGGATATGGAAGGGATAAGAAAAAGGATGTATTCTCATTGTGAAAGAGTATAAAATCAGTGGCAAAGTGGTTGTGGGGTACCTTTATCCACATTATTATGATATCACTTTTCTATTATTGGATACATCATTTGTTGAGAGAGACTTTGTAAGGATGAGGGGGGGGGGGGGGGTAGTTGAACTGTGTAGGCTCTGGTTAGTTCTTCTATTTTTTCACCTTGGTATTAATGTATTATTTTCACTTTTTCATGAGAGACCATGGGTATAATCCTACCAAGTATACATGTTATTCTCACCCTATATATATATAAACTATTTTTATGTTTTTAGGAGGGATTTGACTATCGATATGGCCAGTATTAGCTTGAATCTTGGGTTGTTTCACTCACTACCAAAAAATTTATTTGGGTATTGTTTTATCTTTAGAGATGTTTGTATTTTTTTTATATTCAAGAATGTGGGATATTTATTGCATGAGTTTTTGGTTTATTTAATTTATATATATTAGGTTCTTGGGGGGTAAAATTACCTTCAAATACATACACACAAAGTCACACACTACACACACAGGCCGGAAAGGCAGACCATAGCCCCCAAGGGGATATCCCACCCATTAAGATTTATTTTATTTAGTACATGGCCTATAGAACCAGTGGTCATGAATCCCATTAAATTTCCCAAAAATCCTAGTGTAATGTCATTCCCACATCATCCTATATGCATCATGCCTATGTCACCACCTACCTGCATCATGCCTGCATCACTTCCCGCCCCTCGTCATCATCTACCTCACCGCCTTCATAATACTGTAATAGTACCTACGCTCAATAGGGCTTGAATATAGGATCTCCTAGATTCTAATAAAGAGACTTTTCTACTCGGGTACAGTCTTGTTGGATTTTATACTATGGTATATTGGTTGTCGATTTTATGTTATGATCCATAAATATTGAGTGAAATGCCTCCCATTTGAGCATTTTATACCCTTGGCCCTAGTCTCTAGCTTAGGGCCTACTAGACGTAGGAATTGGGGGTCACTCCTTCTCTTCAATTCCAACCTTGGAGGGGTACCAGTGGGGGGAGGATTGTGATTGAGTGTTATGAAAGGTGCTGTTTAAGAGATAGGATCGATTTTAGAGTAAGCAATTCATGAATATTGTATGATTTTGTAAGACAACAGTGTTAGCTAAACTTAGTATGTGATGAAAACAAAGGAGATCATCTAGGACATAGGATTTTAGATCCCCCATGATCCTACACAAGTACCTTAATCTCTCTGAATGTATTGGGTAAAGTGATTCTAGTTGTTGGGTAGAGACCTATGAGAGGTACGCGTATCATAATTTCTTGAGTTCTCTTTTGAATAGAGTGGTTCTAGAAATAAATAAATGAATTAATTAAATGAATCTAAATAATCCATTTCTATCAAACTTAGGTGTTTCTTCTTTCATTTTAGAGATTTTAGTTGGTTGTAAATCATAAGTGGTTTGAGTTGGGGAGGTTCAGTAGGCTGAACCTATTAATTGTCTAATGATCAATCCTAATTAGGGGGATGAGTAGTGATAGTAGACATTGTGCACCTTTCAGTTCCATAGACAGGAAAAGTATGAGGGTATCGTATCTAATATTCAGACAGAACATTGGATGTAAGATTTGGAGATTTCTTTCATCTTGATTTTATCTCGAGTTGAGTTTCGGGTTCCCATCACAGTTAACCAATTGAGGGGACAATGCATCAGTGGTAGAAAATATACCTCAAGGAGTGGAAGGAGACCAATGTTTCATGGTCTAAAATCTAATAGGAGTTTAGGGTTGAGTTTTTATCAATGATAACGAAGGAAATAATGAAGTGGAAGTTTCTCTCCCTTCAGTAGGGGGGCATGTATGTTTGGGTGATGTAGATTAAGTCTAAGGACCTTTTGATATTTTACCCTAATGTCCTTCTATATGAGGAGTCCTGAGCATAGTGCTTATAGGAAGTGATATGAGCCACCCTTTATTCTATAGTTTCCCCATTTACATTACTTACATATTTGGAGGTGTAGAAGAAGATATAGGTGATGATGAGGGTTCATTAATGGTATGGATCACCCCTAGTCAAGATTCAGTAGATACCTCTAAGGATAAAGTCATTAGATGCAGGGTCATAGATAATGGGACATCCAAAGTTTTGATCAATAGGGTAATGAAACAAGCATCCAACATAATTTTTTTTGAGGGATGGTATTTATCATGGATATACCAATATATCTCCTATTTTATGATTTAGTTTTGGATTTAATGGTCAGTATTAGCATTAGTGTCCATCAACCATAGAGGGAAAGTATTTATTGGGTGGTCAGTCCACCTTTTATCTGCAGTGACAGTATCCCCAAAGAATGTTTTAGTAGTAGGGACTTTCAAATTATGTTTAATAGCCTATTCAGTAGGCTTATGCTTAGTTGGGAGGAGGTGTAGTTGTTAGAGAGAAGCCTCAGGATGTCCCTCACCATTATGGGCCTAGATTAGATCATTGACATGGAGGGTGTACGCAGTGAGGCAAAGGATCCATCCGAGGTCAGATGAATGTGATAAGGGCACTAGTTCTAGAAGAACCAAATGTTATTTGAGGTGAAATCAGTTTATCATCTATCCTTATTTCTTATTTATTTGATTCTTTGGCTTCACACTCCTTTGTTACACCCACCGTAGTCTAATAAATGGGACTTTATGTGGAGAGTATTTTTTCACCCTTGATATTATCCACGCCTATCAGAGGCATGACAAGTTTATTTGATGTGTTCTGGGAATTTAGACTAATGATGGGGAAAAATTAGTGATTGAGATATTTTTTTTTGTGTTGTATATAAAAACATACAATGTCAATATTGGAATGGATCGACAATATCCTGTTCACACGATGGTTAATTATTTCTATAGGAGAGTTGAGTTTTTGATATGTTTTCATTAAGGAGGTTGTACCACTACCCTTCAATATGATGTAGAGTTTGGGATAGAGTTTTAGTTGAGTGCTACACTGATCTCAATGGATCCTTACCAGATAGTAACCTAAGAGTTTTAGGATTTTTGGACATAGATTTATGACTTGATAAAAAAATTATTTATCAAGACTAGTGTGTCTCAATGGGGAGCTCTATTTTTTTTCAAAAATGTGGGTGGTAGTATGAAGTTGTGTATATACTATTGAAAACATAATTTGGAAATGATCAAGAATCATTACCCTCTTCTAAGAATGAACAATATATTTAAAAAATTGAGGTGATATATTTGGTTTTCTAAGATCTATTTGCGGTTTGGATGTTATTATTTGAGAGTGAAGGAGGAAATTTTTTTGAAGACTATTTTATGATCCTATAATGGGTACTTTGAGTTTATATTCATGATAATAAGTGTCACAAATGCATCAAATGTGTTCATGGGGATCATTAACTATATGTTTCATGAGTTCTTGGACCAGTTCACAGTTGTGTTCATTTATTACATTCTCATATACTCAAGATCATATGAGGATCATGATGAGATTTAAAGAATTTTCCTATAGACACTTTAACACCACCAATTATATGGTAAACTATCCAATTGAAAGTTCTTGATATGAGAGAATGATTTCCTTAGGCACATGGTGTCTTATCAAGTAGTGACAGTGGATCCTACAAAGTTTGAGGTGATTATTTCTTGGGAATCACCCAAGTGAATGGTAGAGGTATGTAGCATTCATGGTCTCACAGGTTATTATCAGAGGTTTATGTATAAATTTCCTCAGGCTATATCCACTTTGACCACCCTATCTAGGAATTACTCAGATTTTGTTTGGTATGATTAGTGATAGGAATATTTCAAATACTTAAAGAAGAATTTGGAGAGAACCCTAGTTATTTGGTTATGTGAGGAAGGTGTGATGTTTGAGTTATTATGTGATTCTTCCTACTTAGGTTTTGGATGTGACTTGATGCAGCAGAGTGAAGTGATATCTTATGGGTCTAGGAAATTACACCCCCTTGAGCATAACTACACTATCCATGATCTAGATATGGTGGTAAGGGTGTTTTTCCTGAAGTTTTGGTGACATTAACTCATTTGGGGAACACTTTGTAATATTTTTGGATAAAAAATTATGAGGTATGTTTTATCCTAGTGTGTCCAGAATCTAAAACAACAATGGTGGGTAGAGTTTCTATAAGACTATGATTTTGAGATCTTACACACCCTCAGAAAGGGAAACATCATGGAAGACATGATGATTAAAAAGTCACAGGAAGTCATTTGAGATTACGAGGATGCCTGGGGGGATATGAAGGAGTTATTATATTTGTATCTTAGGGAATAAGAGTTTAATTGTATAAGATATCTATTCTAGATGATGATAGAGACCAATTTTTTATAGTAGTTGTGGGAGTCTTAGTGGGGAGACTCATAGGAGGAGGTGATGTGTGACTAAATCACTCATAGATATTCCCATAAGGGATAGTCATAAGGTGTCCAACATCTCTTTGTGTTCTAGGTAAGGATGTTATTCCCATTGGTGATGTATTAGAGAGTTCTCCATGTGTTACATATCTCACCCATAGTAGTACAACTCGACATATCTAGAATATATCATGGTTTGAGAAGGAAGTTTTGGTGTCCATGGATAAAGTGAGCAGTAGTGGGGTTTGTGGTGTGATGATTAGTCTTCCTATAGTTAAAGGAACAAAATTGTGTTCCATATGGTTTGTTGTATCCTTTGTATGTCCATGAGTGGAAGTGAGATCACATCTTAATGAATTTCATCCTTGATTTACTCTGGGATCAGGGAGTTATGATTCTATTTGGGTGATCATGGATCAACTGAAGAAGTTTTCTAACTTTTTGTAAATTTAAGAGTCGAGTGATGGGGAAATTCTAGAGAGATATTATGTGGATGATATACTGAGGCTTCATAGATCCCCAATAACCATAATTTCTAACCAATACCCTCAGTTTAATTCAAGATTTTTGTGGGTATTTCATCATGTCACTGGCTCTCAGTTACGCCTTAACATTACATTCCACCCCCAAATAGACTAGAATATGGAGTAGACTATCTAGATGTTGGAGGTTATGTTATGGGAATGAATCTTGTATTTTAGTGGATCATGGGTGTGGAACTTAACTTTGGTTAAGTTTTATTACAATAATAATTACCACTCATCCATCATTATGACCCCCTTTGAGGCATTATATGAGAGTCCATGTTGGTCTCCATTGAGCTGGACCATGATTGGAGAGATAATAGTTCCTGGAATAAACATGGTTCATATTATAGTGGATAAGATTTAGGTGGTTCCTGAATGAATGAAGGTAGTGAAGGACCGCAAGGAGGCTTATTCATATTTCTGTAGGAGGCATTTAGAGTTTGAGGTTGGAGACCATGTTTTACTAAAGGTTTCCCCTTGATGTGGTTAGTAGAAGTTTGTTAAGGGAAGAAAGATATCACCCTGGTGTGATGGACCTTTCAAGGTGTTGGAGAATGTTGGTGAGGTGGATTAGTGATTGGTGCTACCTTCACAACTAGATAGAGTTCACAATGTCTTACATATGTCCCATCTTTGACAGTATTTTCACAATGATTCCCCTATGATCAACTGAGGGGAGTTGTATATTGAGGATGACATGATGTTTGTAGAATAACTAATTGAGACTCATGACCATTGAGTTAAGGTTCTATGAGGGTGTGTTATTCCCTTGGTCTAAGTCATATGGAGGCATGGTGGGATAGAGGAGAGTACTTGTGAGTGGGAGTAGAAAATGTGTGCCTGATACTCAGAGTTTTTTACCCTAATGTTTTGGCTGTTTTGATGTTAGAATTTTGTTGTAGTTTTTTTACTTATTATTTTTATGTTTTATAATATTGATTCCTTTTGAGATATGATTTCATCATTTTTGGAAAGGTATCTCCTAGGGGAGTGTAAATGGGTTTCTAGTAGTTGGTGATGTCATTATTTTGATTGGTTGATTTTGATTCTTAAGGAAGAGAATAATTTTAGAGGCATCCAATGTAAATTACTAGACCCTTATGGACCATTAATTTGTGAGTTTTTTTTGTATCAGGATCATTGAGATGGGATTAAGGAAGGGAAAAAAGAAAACAAAGTTAAATATGAAACTATAGGCAGTGATTCAAGTCGTGAATCACCGATTCACACTTTGAATATTTGGTTCAAAGAGAAAATAATGTTTCACAAGGTGTGTTGTTGACTTAGGGGCATGGGTTATAGAAGTTTTTCCCCTGATTAGTTCATGATGTGAATGTTTGTGATGATGTTTGGGGGGGGGGGGGTCTGGATTTGAATAATTCATTTCATGAAATATTTATTAATGGTGCGAAATACCACATAGGTTTGTTGGACCAAGAACTATATTTTTTAGTGGATGTGAACCTCATGAGGTTTACAACATGAACTAGAAATCCACTCTATGAATGTGGATATTTATAGGATGTATATAAATTCTTACTTCCCTCCAATTTACCTCACCCACTCTAATTATCTCAAACTTCAGAAAATTCCCTAGGAATTTTGGGAGCCCTAATGGTCTATGATCTCTAGCATTCATCCTTAGATTATAGGGATTTTATATTAGTGGTATTGAGTGAGTTCTTCTTCTATTTATCTCTAATTTTTTCTCATTTATTTAGAGATCTCATAGGATATGTGTTTTTTGGAGTTGGGGGTCTGTTGGGATGTGATTTCTAAGAGATGTTTCCATATTTCATATTGATTCAAGGATTCTTTATGTGGCTATTGTCCTGTTGTTCATGTTGGTTATGAGCACAATGTAAGTGTGTGGTGGTGATCAATATATTAACATTTCTTTTAATAATAATTTCCCAAAACCAAGAGCACGAATCTTTCATGTAAAATTTATAATTAATTTATTTAATATTTTAAGAAATAAATACTTGATCTTAGAAACATTCTTCATTAGTGAATGTTGATCATCCAAAAAGTCCCTTTTAGATTAAATTTGTTATAATATGAGGATACAAGGATAGAATACCTCTAGCGGTGATCCACATGTGCTCCTTTGATCTTAGAGCAACACCAATCGATCTCTGGGTGCTAGTGCGGTGAGCCAAATGTATTTCATTGTTCTTTATTGATCTCTCATTATTTAGTCTTGAATAAATCTATCTTATTCTTCTCATTCTCAAGAGGGAGAGAGAAAGAGATGTCAATAGAAAAATTATTACACACAACAATTCTCTATTATCAATTTTTTGATAATCTACACAATAGATATAACTGTCTATTTACAGAGTTATTATTTAAGTTAAAATATTATTTAATTTCATACCGACCATTAAATAACATTTATTACCTTTAATAAAACCCTATACCACATAATAATAATTATATTATTTTTATTTTGCGGTGTGCAACAACTTGCGCAATAATAAATATTATGTAACAGTCTTGTTAATGAATATTTTTCACTAAACTTGGTCTTGGTCCATTAGAATCCCTTTAACATTTATTAAAAAATCAAATAAATATTTTATTCATAATCTAGAGAATAAATATTTATTAAAATATTCAATAAATAAAATAAATATTTTATTCAAAATATGGTGAATAAATATTTACTGAATTTATGAAATAAATATAACTTGAATAAAATTATTCCTTCAACTTGAGAATAATACTTATTCCATTAATTAAACTCAAATAGAATTTAATTGAGATCAACAGAAACACCTAGTGTGTGACCCCTTTGATTCTTTCTCATTAGCAATAGGCAGGATTTCCTAAAGTATAAGATTACTATCTAGAAACGGGTCAAGGAACCCTAGATAAAGAACTTAATGTCGCAATGTTGATAACCACATATGAATGCTCACCGTGCAATATAACCCCTTTATCACAATATGTCATCATATATGTTTCACATTTACATCACCAACCTATATACTCAATATGTCTTTCTTTGACAATCTGAAATGAACATGTCATTACACCATGGCCATGGAATTTAATGAGATGGTTCTATTCCAATCAAAGCGAAGAGATAACAACTTCCATAAAAATGGAAGGTATATATCCTTCCTCAACTTATTCATCAATGACATGTCACTCATGACGCACCCAACATATCCAACTTTTCCATGAACCATTATCATAATGGTTTATAAAATACATCTAAGTACATGAGTTGTCACTTGAATTAATAATTATATTAAATTATAAGGACTATCAAGCATGCTTGTAGATAGGAATATTCAATGACACCAAAACACGTAGAATTCCTACTGGTGGGTCTATAATCATAATCTCATATCTTGGAGATTATCAAGTGAAAAATTCATGAGAAGAAGCCTAATATGCTTATTATTACTCATAACTAATAGTATATGTACTATGTTTCCCATCATAGTACATTATCCTCCCACATAACATTATTTAAGAATATCTTTATAGCATATCAAGGTTCTCTTCATAGCAGGTAACTGATATGACCCTATCAATGTAACATATACTCTAGGACATTATTATATTACATTCATACATAATAACGAATAATACATAATAAGTAATTTTGTTAATATTCAATACATTGAATATACAACTGATAAAAGTACAAAAAATTGGTCTAGGACACAAACTCCAACAAACTTTCACTTGTACTAGAGTGAACTACCTATGACCTTCAGTCTGCTAGAACTCACATGATATTCATGTTTCTACTAAGTCAAGGGGTCCGATATGTTTTCTTCCATGGAAATAATACTCACCATATCTTCACCTCTATGAGAGAAATCACTCAAGAGATGTTACTTCTGAAATACATACTTCATCTGCTGATGTAACCTTGGATCTTTTTAAAGATCCATCACTGCGGTATTATCACAATAGAGTGTGATAGGATATTTATAGCTAGGTACCAAATCAATATCTTGGACAAATTTAGGCATCCATACTTCTTATTTAGCTAGATTATAAGCCACAATATACCCAAACTCTACTATAGAATCTACAATCATAGTCTACTTTAATCTTTTCCATCTCACAACACCTCCATTCAAAGTGGATATGTATCATTTTTGTGACTTAATGTCATATTGATCAGTTTAGAAACTAGAATATTCATATCCTACAATGACTAGTTCCCCATCTACTCTATAAAGTTGGAAGATATCATTTTTAATCCTTAGATATTGAAGGATAGTATTTAATTCCATCCAATGGTGGTCACATGGATTAACTTGATATCTTTATACTGAAATTAATGCGTAGGAAACATCTAGCCTAGTACAAGGCATAACATACATGAATGATACAATCACTGATGCATATGGAATCCTTTTCATTTTTTTCTTACCTCATGTGTCTGAGGACACTTTTTCCTAGAAAGATGAATGCCATGTGATGTTGGTAACAATCCCCACTTGGATTTTCCATACTAAATCTCATCAGTATATTATGAATGTATGTACTTTGAATTAGGTTGAGAAAAATATTGGATCTATCATGATATATCTTGATCCCTAGAATATATTCTACCTCACCCAAGTCCTTCATAAAGAATCATTCTTTCAACCACACCTTAAAAACTGTAAGAATAGTATTTCGTTTCCAATGACTAATATGTCATCAATATATAATTTTAAGAAAATGACTACACTCCCACAAAAACTTTTATAGATACATGGATCACATTTATTCTTTATGAAACCAAATTACATTGTTTATGAATTAAAATTATTGTTCCATGACCTAGATGCATGCTTTAATCAATAAATGGATCTTTGAAACTTTCATAGATTTTTGACATCCTTTGGAGACACAAAACCTTTGGGTTGTTCCATATACACATATTCTAGAAGGTTCCCATTAAGGAAGGATGTTTTGAAATACATTTTCTAAATCTAAAAATCATGGAAAGTAACAATGGAAATTATAATTCTGAATGATTTTAGCATTGTAACTGGTAAAAATGTTTCATCATAATCAATACCTTGACACTATTTAAACTATTTTGCAAACAGTCTTTCCTTATAGGTACTAACTTGCCTTTCAATGTCTAGTTTCTACTTGAATACCCATTTGTAACCAGTGGTCTTTACATCTACTATTGGTTATACTAAAATCTAGATTTTGTTTTGGTACATGGAATCCATTTCAAAATTTATGGCATCTAGAAACTTGGAAACATCTGTGCCACTTACTGATTTCTTATAGGTTATAGGATCATAATTATCAATTAATAACAAGTCACCATCCTCAATTACTAGAAAACCATACCATTATGGTTCTCTAACCTATTTAGTACTCCTATATAGTAATTGTGTCTCTGGAACAATTTCTTCTTTCACAAGGATTTGTGGAATTTTTTCCTGTGCTAACTCTTATTCATCTTGATCCTGGACTTTGTTGAAGTCTATCTCTCTCCCATGATATTTTTTAGAGATAAGATCCTCCTAATAAAATGTAGGATGTATTTCAACCACGAACTTTTCATATGAATGATTTTATAGGTAGTATCCCTTTTTTTCTTTGGGATATCCTATAAAGATACACTTTGTGCCTTGGGGTATAAGATTGTTACCTAAAGAGACCTTAACAAATGCTTTTAAATACCACACATGTAAGTAAGACAACACGAGTTTCTTCCCACTCCATAATTGGTATGTGATTAGTCACTAAAAGTGGCTAATATTCATTGTTAATATCTTTATATTCATTGTTCCAATGTCCATAAACATTGTTTTTAGTGCATTACATAAATAGAACTTCATTTCTCATCTTAAATGCAATTCAGGATTAAAATGAAAATTTGGGCCCAATAATTCATCTGTTTGTGGACAACACTATATTCATTTTCTGAATTTGATATTTTGGGATATGATTTATCACTTTGTTTATAACATTTTATCTTTTAGGTTAGATGGATTAATCCCAAGGGAAGATGGTGATTTTTGCACTCGAATGCAGAAATTTGTTGGAGAAAGCATAATGGGCCTAAGGCCCATCAAACAAATGTGGGGACCACAAACCAAGCCCAATGAAGCTAAAATTTATACATTAGAAAGATAAAAATATGAGGATCATTTTATTCAACTTTGGCCAGAGATAATTATGATGTTTTCATGATGATAAAGGGATCTGAAGTTGAGATTTAAATGGTGGACCCGACATTAATGCACAAATATCCGTCTCACCATTTCGACCATAACTTCCAAAAGGATAAGGAAACTTTCCTGAAATTTTTAAATATCATATATGACATATGTAAGAATATATTTCTCTTCTAAAACCCATCCGTATTCGGATTTCTTCAATTACAAATTCACACGTCAATATGGTGGATGAATCTGGACAGTTTTCCGGGTCAAATTCGAAACGTCAATTTCCTTTTCATTATTCACCCTCCTTTTGACTCTATTAATTTTTGGGGGGTGAATTAATTGTTGGGGTATGGACCTAAGGCTCCTAATATTCCTATATAAGTATCTAGTGGTGAAGGGAATAGGGGTGGATATTTTTCTTATCATCTTTTGTTGCTTGTTTCATTGTAAGGTTATGCTTCCAAATTTCCTTTGTAATGTTTTCCATTTCCATGTAAGTTTATTTTTTGTATCTTTAAGTTATTAATCAACTTATTTCTATTATATATTTTTAATTTAATTTATTAAAACTTTATTTTCACAAAGCACAGTGATATCTCTGTGTTGTTGTGAATTAGTTCACACATAGGTGTGAATTTCATTCACACACACGGAGGAGTGCTCGTTATTTCCGTGGTTTTAATTTCTTCAATCCAATTCTTGTTAGAAATCTTCCACCCACCATTGAGAGTATACCATAAATGGAGGGATAACCCTTTAATGGGTTGATATTAGGAGGATTCAAAGGCTGGATTGAATGTTATTTTATGAACGAATTGCTGTTAATTGGATAATTAATTTAAGACATCCATTCTTCAGTAATTTCTAATCTTCATCTTTACTATGTTTGAGCAAACTAAATTCAATTAATAAATGACCATATACCTCGGAGAGATCATGAATTTGGTTCTCTAAGTGTATAGGGGATTAATAATTGTGTTAAGTAAGCACCAAACCAGAAAATGATGAAGGTAGTGTTATTTTTGAAGAATGGATTCATCAAGAATTAATAAAACCAAAATTGTCTAAAGAAGTAAAATTCATTCAATCCACCCCGAGCATAATCCTAAGATCAACCCATTTTCTTTGAATTGAATTCACTTAGGTTTCTTAGTGTTATTTAAACCATCTAAAATCAAAACCAAAGTTGGCTACTTCATAGCCCATCCTTCACCAAATCATAGCGTCTCAAGGTTACTTCTTCGGTCCCTGTGGATTCGACCCCTACATGTACTACATCGACCGCTTTTACCAGTAGGGTAAATTTGGGGGCAAACAAATTTTGGCGCCGTTGTCGGGGACCCAAGTAAGTAACTTAGACACTCATCTTCTTTTCTCACCCCAAATTCTCTATTCTCACCCCAATTTCTCTTCTCTATTCCCCTTTTTGTTTCTGCGTGTCCAATGAATCCCAAAAACAACTTTCAATCAACTCCAATGGATTATCTTCAAAAATACCTATTAATATACCAAGGCTATAATCAACTAGAAAAATCAATATTTTGAATCACATCATATAGAAAATTTCATTGACCAAAACATGATTGAATACACCACACCAGATGATATGTACAATCAATGGGATGCTGATTGTTTAAAAGATCAATTTCCATACCTCTCTAGGATGATTGAAGAGATCAAACATAATGAAGTTCATGATGTAAAAACATCTATCAATCCTAATTCTGAAAAAATTATTGAACATTTGTGTGAAAAAATGGATAAAATGAATTCAAAGGTTTCATCTTTATGAGTTGAACTACAAAGCATTGAAATTGTTGTGGAACCCATTCCCACTCAGGTTGTCTCTTCCTCATCACTTATACAAGAATATTGTCTCTCATAAACCTAGAATGAATTTATTGAAGAAACAACCATTGGATTTGGGATAGTTAAAGATAATCAAGGAATTGTTGATGGGTGCTTAAATCAAGAGGAAATTGATTTTTTGTATTCACAAGAGGGAAACTTGACATTGTGGATGGAGAGTCTTGAATATTTCTCCATTGCTGATTTTTCAAAAAAACAAATCACTGAACAATTGGTAGAAATACCAAACATTGAGCCCATACCCACACCTCAAATTCAACTAGAGAATTTTGGGGATGAATCATATTTTCAAAAGGAACCAAGTCTTTCAAATGTTTTTAAAGATGAAACAATTTTTGATTCAAATTATCATTCTTATTTAGGAAAATTCAATCAAACTGAACTCAATGTTTTAATACTTCCTTCCCTACTAAATAATACCTCTATTTATGATAATCAAGACCATTCAATTATCATCAATTTTCATCAAGAATCTCACCAAGTAGGAATGAACCTTGAAATCTTAGGAAATACTCCAGATAAAACACAATCAACCATTTTAGATATTCCTTGGATTTTACCAAACATTGTAGAAAATTGGATTTCATACGAAACAAATTTCAAAAAAACAATCAATATCAATCTTGTTGAAGTGGAGAAATATGGGTTAATTAAAATTTTGAAAGTTGGAATTGGATAAGTTGGGGGGTTCAAATCGAGCTAACGACGTTAAACAAAAGCGCTGCATGGGAGGTAACCCATGGATTTCATGTTTTCTAATTATTTTGAATCATTTTCTTTTTCATATAATAAATTACCATAGACTATTGACCTGTTCTTCATTTATGAGTAAGGATGGGTATGAAAGGGGAGCTCCATATTCATCCATGTCACGTGGCATGATCTCTGAGTAATACCTTAACCATAAATCTAAAAATAAGACAATGTATCATCAGTTTATTTTGTTTTGTTTTATTTTTATGTTTTTATAGGTTAAAATAAAAGGACATGTCATAAGTCATAAGGAAAATCCATTCACAAACGTCCAAGACGCTGAGACTCAAATATAGGATTGAAGGGAGACTGTGGCATGAACTTTCATCATCAACCACCAGGTGACTTTATTCCATGATTATCTTTTTAAATTTCCTCTTTGAACAACTCTCCCATACCCCCTTCTATGTTTTCTTTAAACACTTGGGATAGTGTTATTCTATGTTGGGGGGAGATGAAACACAAAATGATTTTTTTTTTATAAAAACATGCATGAAAAGAAAAATTACATTAACCATAAACATGATAACACACATTGCAAACTCTAAAATTGGATATCAAATAAATTTTGCATGCCTTGATTCGGATTTTAATGCAAGTTTAAGTTCATGAGCATAGTTTTTGGAAAGTGCGATTGTCCGATGTGATTTTTCAATGTTTACATTTTCATCCTCTTAATAAAAATGCCACAATGCATGTATACTAGATCGTGGGTGTAAATTTGAGTTCTTGGGTCCCTTTCATTATAACATAGGGTTCTGGGGTCACTTTTAGTTTAATTTGAGTATCCAAAAAAAAACAAAAAAAAAACAAAATAATAATAATAATAATTTTGAACACATAGAGCAATGTTTTGTCCAAATGTGTGGCGTCTGGAACTTGGGGATCGTGACTCCATAGTTGTCTTGCCCAGAGTTAGGGTTTATATCTCTATTGTAGAGCATGAAATTGACAATATGTGTGGCGTCCGACACTTGGGGATCGTGACTCCATAGTTGTCTTGCCCAGAGTTAGTCTTTTCATATCTATTGTGGTAAAAAAAATATTAAAATAAAAATAAAAAAAAGGATACTCATCTTAGGGTTTAATGTGATTTCCACCTTGCGCTTCCATTTTTTCCCCTTTAACAACAAAATGTGCCCCATGTCTTTTGTGATGCACAACACTTTATCATGCTTAATTGGAATTGGATGAAATGTGGAAATGAATTTGAACAAAGGAATGGGCTTGGGCTTGGGATATTCTTATGGACTTAGCATGTTTTAAATGATTTTGATGGGTTTCATAATTTTTTTGGTATGAGGTCTTTGGGTGAGCAATGTGTATTTAAATGTTTTTGGAAAAGGGGATTTGAATTTCATATTTGTAATATATTTTTCTCGGGACTAGAAAAACTCAAGTTGGGGGGTGTTATTAGTCACTAAAAGTGGCTAATATTCATTGTTAATATCTTTATATTCATTTTTCCAATGTCCATAAACATTGTTTTTAGTGCATTACATAAATAGAACTTCATTTCTCATCTTAAATGCAATTCATGTTTAAAATGAAAATTTGGGCCCAATAATTCATATATTTGTGGACAAAACTATATTAATTTTCTGAATTTGATATTTTGGGATATGATTGATAACTTTGTTTAGAACATTTTATCTTTTAGGTCTTATGGATGAATCCCAAGGGAAGATGGAGATTTTTGCGCCCGAATGCATAAATTTGCTGGAGAAAACATAATGGGCCTAAGGCCCATCAAACAAATGTGGGGCCCACAAACCAAGCCCAATGAAGCTAAAATTTATACATTAGAAATATAAAAATATGAGGATAATTTTATTCAACTGTGGCTGGAGAGAAGTCTGATGTTTTCATGATGATAAAGGGATCTGAAGTTGAGATTTAAATGGTGGACCCGACATTAATGCACAGAAATGCGTCCTACCATTTCAACCATAACTTCCAAAAGGATAAATAAAATTTCCTGAAATATTTAAATATCATATAGGACATATGGAATAATATATTTCTCTTCTACAACCCCTCACGATTCGGATTTCTTCAATTACAAATTCACACGTCAATATGGTGGATGAATCTGGACAGTTTTCCGGGTCAAATTCAAAACGTCAATTTACTTTTGATTATTCACCATCCTTTTGACTCTATTAATTTTTGGGGGGTGAATTAATTGTTGGGTTATGTACCTAAGGCTCACACATAGGTGTGAATTTCATTCACACACACGGAGGAGTGCTCGTTATTTCCGCGGTTTTAATTTCTTCAATCCAATTCTTGTTAGAAATATTCCACCCACCATTGAGAGTATACCATAAATGGAGGGATAACCCTTTAACGGGTTGATCTTAGGAGGATGCAAAGGATGGATTGAATGTTATTTTATGAATTAATTGTTTTTAATTGGATAATTAATTTAAGACATCCATTCTTCAGTAATTTCTACTCTTCATCTTTACTGTGTTTGAGCAAACTAAATTCAATTAATAAATGACCATATACCTTGGAGAGATCATGAATTTGGTTCTCTAAGTGTATATGGGATTATTAATTGTGTTAAGTAAGCACCAAACCAGAAAATGATGAAGCTAGTGTTATTTTTGAAGAATGGATTCATCAAGAATTAATAAAACCAAAATTCTCTAAAGAAGTAAAATTCATTCAATCCAACCCGAGCATAATCTTAAGATCAACCCATTTTCTTTAAATTGAATTCACTTAGGTTTCTTAATGTTATTTAAACCATCCAAAATCAAACCCAAAGTTGGCTACTTCATAGCCCATCCTTCACCAAATCATAGCGTCTCAAGGTTACTTCTTCGGTCCCTGTGGATTCGACCCCTACATGTACTACATCGACCAATTTAACCAGTAGGGTAAATTTGGGTGCAACCAGTATGTTATTCCATTTTTTTCTTTATTTGGCACTCAGTTTAGTATGTATGCTGCTGTTTGTAATGCGTATCCTCAAAAGGATAATGGGAGACTCACATGACTCATCATTGATCTCACCATCTCCAACAAGGTGCAGTTCCTACTTTTGCTTACACCATTCCAATGAGGCGTATAAGTAGGATTGAGTTCATATAATATCCAAAACTCTTGAAAATAATCAATTAAGTCTTGATTAAGATATTATCTACCACAATCTAAGAAGATTTTATAAATCTTCTTACCAAGATGGTTCTCAACTTCATTCTTGTATTCCGTGAATTTATCAAAATAATTTGACTTAAACCTTATTAAATATACATATCCATATCTAATAAAATCATCATTAAAAGTTATGTAGTATGAGTTCCCATCCCTTACTTCAATAGGAAATGGTCCACCCACATCAGTATGAAATAATTCAAGAATCTCTTTAGCCCTTTCACCTTTCCCACTAAATGGGGCTTTGGTTATTTTCACTTGTAAACATGTGTGACATACACCAAGTGGTTTTTGTTAAAATGATTCTAAATATCAATCTTGATGTAATTTATTCAAGCACTTTTCATTTACATGACCCAACCGGTGATGCGAGTGTTGGGTGTGGTATGAGTCATGTGAAGTAACTTCATTATCGATTTCCATTACTTGGTCTGTGTTATCCAACATAGAAAAACTGATATTTAAATTTGACTTACCATAAAAATGCTATATTTATAAAATAATAAATTTTTATTCTCAAAATTGAAAATAAATCCATCCACATCTAGTCTTGATACAAAATAATGTTTTTGGTAATTGAAGGAACATAATAAAAACCCTTTAAAACCAAGATCATTCGGGCTGGTAATGTGAGGTGGTAGTCCTCTATAGCTACAACAACAAGTTTATCTGTATTGTCTATTCATATATCTACCTCCCATAAGTCAATATTTATGAATATACTTGGTTTCAATATTTGAATACATATGTGATCATCACAAGCTGTATATAATAACCAATTTTTAGAAATAGATAAATTTCTATTGATAATAAACAATAATGAATTTTCACCTTGTTTCTTTGGTTGGGTGTTGTTTTTCTTCCAGTATCCCTTCTTACCACATGAGAAACATAAAACATCATATTCTCTTTCTTTACCCTTGATCTTCCTTTTCTTGGAAGTGTGTGAAGAATCTTTGGGATTAAATCTCCTTGCTTTCCCTTTCTATTTATTCACCATAAGGATGAAATGTTTTTCACACTTCACATACTTATCTACTTGGAGAAGAAGAGTTAGAATATCTGGAAGATACTTATCAATGTTTTTCATGTTAAAATTCATAACAAATATAGAGAATCTATGTGGGAGTGATTCTAGAATGAGGTCGGTGCCCAGTTATTTAGGGATTTTTAACCCTAAAACCTCTAATATCTAAATATATCTAACGATATTTAGTACGTGAGGCCCATCTAGGGAACCCTCTACAAGATTTATTTAAAATAACCCCTTGTAAATGTCAAACTGTTCCTATTTAGCTCCCTCCTAGTAAATACCACGAAGGTGATCAAGCATGCTATACACACCCATGTTTTTATGAGGCTTCATTAGTTCACTAGACATCAGTGAAAGCATCAAACATTGAACATTGACCACATTATTCATTTTTTTTGCATAGATAAGGAACTATTCATCACTCGCCTATTTAACAAGAGGAATAAGAATTGAGGATTCCAACATATAAGATTTCCATTCATGGTATAACACAACCCGAAGGTGATTAAACCACTCTTGGAAGTTACTTCAAGTTATAAATCTTTCTTTCTCCAATATTGATCATAGGGATGGTGTGGATGATTAACTTATAATTTTATTCTAAAATTAAAAATATTATATTATTAGTACTTTTCTTGTTTATAAATTAAGTGAGATATAATAAATTCAATGTTTTAATTAAATATCACATTATTTGATCAAGTCCCAATAACCCTCACCATTGAAATCAGAATGTGCAGTTTATTTATCATTCTAGTGTCAAGGATCCCCATTAATTTTCTTAATGATCTATACTTTAGCCATGAAAACCATAATAAAATAATTAGTTAGGTGGTTTTTCCAACAGTGGACTTGCAGCTCCTTGATCCATTGAGTGGATTCCTATATCCAGAAATCCTGACTTGGATTTCATCAACACTTTCCTCCAAATTTTTATTGAATAGATTTTGGCCATTAAACTCAAAACAAGTTTAGTTAAGTCAACAAAAAACTATAATGACAAAACCCTAATAAAAGTATATGTCTAGTCTTTGGCCACGCACTACACTTAGTTCTATAGTTTCATTCCCAATCAATTAATGGAAGGATTAGTCTAACTTAATATTTAATTGAGGTAGTTTAATTAATTTATGAATAAATTTTATCTTATTTTATCCTTTTCATGTCTTTTTAATATTAAGTGGATGTTACTTAATTAATTAACCATGTTGGATAAAACATTTATGCATAATTTATTTATTTAATTTCCATATTTTCATATTAATTAATTCATTCATGTGCCAGTGGCCTTGAATACATAAAATAAATAATGCATGGATATAAATAAATAAATAAAGTAAATGACCCGATCATGTTTTTATCTAACGATTGATTTAATGAGTAGACATTAAATCGACCTATGACCTAGGAAAATAACTCTATTTTATGGTCATGGCCCAAGTTACAACATTCCACCTGTATATCTATGTATCACTAAGTTTTCATCTTCATGGTTCCATATTGAACCACCTCCACATACCTTAGGATTATTCATTAATTACAAGTATTTATTACTCACACGTAGGTGAGTAGAACAAAAGTATTGAATAAAGGGGATTACATAAATATCCCTGGACATGTAGATCCTACATAATAATGGATAGAGGGAAGACTCATATGCCATTATTTAATTTAATATTTAATAATTGTAAACCCATGTAAGAAATTAAATTAAATAAATTCCAAAACATACATAGGTCTTGGTCAAGCTCATGATTGATCATACATGAAATGAATATGAAAAAGTAATAGAATATCATTCATTTCATTATTTTTTTATTAAGATAAATTTGTTTGCATTAATTAATTAATAAATAAATAAATTATTTTCCTTTCATATTAATGATCATATGATCTTAATTATAGATACCCATAATTTATGGAATTCATGGAAAATAAACAGCATAACCAATAATAATATATTAATTACAAAAAATTAATTGAGTATTTAAAATTCTTTAAAACTATTATTAAAATTTCAAACACAGAATGATGTTCCATTCAATAAAATAAGTTTTTAATGCTTTAATTTTCAAATTTAATGTAATTTTAATTTTCTCCATTAATGGGAGAATACATGGCATGTACATCCAGCTACATTCCATATACCTCGGTTTCCATGTATCTGAGTCACATGCATGGGGCTTTGACATGTTAACTTATCCAGAATAAATGGTGTGTACATTCCAGATACATTCCATTTATCATCTTTTCATGTGCCAGGTTGGCCTGATCGACACACGGTGTGCAATAAAATCACCATGTGTAATTAATTATTCAGCACATCTAGATACAATGTGTATGGGTATACAACGTGTGCTCTGGATACATGGTGTATAAGATAGTTTTACTGGCCAAATATTTGGAACTTCATAATGGTATCTCCAATCATTAATCAATTTTTCTTAAACCTATAAGAAAATGAAACACTAAATGAACATGAGTAATATTTCTATAACATGTTAATTAAAATATAATTAAGGAACTAATAACATGAAATGAAAAATCTAACCAAAAATGTACATAGATAAATAATCAAATAAATATTTGTAAATTTAAATGTGATCACTATGATACAATTTGTTGGTTCTGAGCACAGTGGAAGCATGTGGTGGTGGACTATTTATTAAAAATTATTTTAATAATCATTTCCTAAAACCAAGATCAAGGATATTGCACATCAAATTTATAATTAATTTATTTAATTTTTTAAGAAATAAATATCTGGGCTTAGGAACTTTCTTCATTAGTTAATGTTTATCACCTGAAAAGACCCTTTTAGATTAACTTCATTATATTGTGAGGATCCATGGATAGAATCCCTATAGCGGTGATCGACACATGCTATTATGATCTTTGAGAAACACCACTTAGTCTCTGGGTGTTAGCTTGGTGAGCCAAATGTCTTGTATTATTTGTTATCAATCATTAATTTTTTTATCTTTAAGAAATCTCTCCTATAATTCTCATTCTTGAGAGGGAGAGATAAGTATGAGTCAAGATAGAATTTGTTGTGCGTAGAAATTCTCTATTCACAATTTTTTTATAATCTACTAAATAGAAACAACTGTCTATTTATATAATAGGATTTAAGTTAAAATATTATTTAATTTCATACCTTCCATTAAATTAAATTTATTACCTTTAATAAAAACCCATTCCACATAATAATAATTATATTATTATTATTTTGTGGCACATGCCAACTTTCACAATAAAAAATATTATGTAACAGTCTTGTTAATCAATATTTTCCACCAGAATTGGTCTTGGTCTGTTGGAAGTCCTCTAACATTTATTGAAAAACTGAATAAATATTTTATTTATAAATAAATATTTTGTTCAAAATCCATAAAATAAATATTTATTAAAATATTCAATAAAAAAATAAATATTTTATTCACAAGATGGAGAAGAAATATTTATTTAATTTATGCGATCAGTATAACTTGAATAAAATTATTCCTTGGACTTGAGAATAATATTTATTCCATTAATTAAACTCAAATATAATTTAATCAAGATCAATGTAAATAATTAGTGTGTGACCCTCTAGGATTCTTTCTCATTGGTATTAGGCAGGCTTGGCTAAAGTCCAAATTACTATCTAGTAATGAGTCAAGGATCCCAATAGAAAGAACATAATGTAACAATGTCGAAAATTATATATGAAAACTCACTATGTAATATAATCATTTTATCATAATATCCTATCAATAAGGTTTCAATTTCATATCACCGACCTACATGCTCAATATGTCTTTCTTTAAATATATGAAATTAATATGTCGTTACATTATGGCCATGAAATTTAATGTGACAATTATATTCCAATCAAAGGATGGAGATATCAGATTCCATAAAGGGGGAAGGGGTAGATCCTTTCTCGAATTATTAATTAATTAAATTTCACTCATGACACCCCCAATGTATCTAAATTTAGCAAGACATATTAATGTCATGATTTAATAAATGCATCTAAGTATGTGAGTTTTAACATGAATTAATAATAATCTTAAAGTATAAGGACCATTACACATGCTTGTAGATAGGAATATCTGATGACACCAAAACATGAGGAATTCTTACTAGTGGTTATGTTATCATAATCTCCCATATTGGAGATTACTAAGTGAGAACTTCCATAGAAGAAGCCTCATCTTCTTATAATTACTTAAAAATGACAGTATATGTACTATGTGTCCCATCATAGTACATTATCCAACCACATAACGTTATTTAAGAATACCATTATAGGACATCAATGTTATCATCATAGTGGGGAACTAATATAACCATATAAATGTGACATATACTCTTTCAAATTATTACATTAGATTCATGTAGAATAAAAATATATATTTAATAAGTAGTTTTATTAATATTCAATACATTGAATATACATGTAATCAAAGTACAAAATCTTGGGACACTAACTCCAACAATCCATCCCCACTTGCATTGAACTTTCATAGTGAATCATGAAGCTTCTTTTGAGATAATTGTTCATTTATCTCTCATTTTTATGTACATCTATGAAATTTTCATGTTTTTTTATTTCTTTTGGGTGAATAGTATGAATAGTCTTAATAAAGATAACAAACTAGACTAATGAAACTAAAAGGGAATAGTGTGATGAAAATGCAGTTATCTGTTTTCTTGATATTGATGATGATGTTTCATGAAATATGATTATTATAGGATTATGCCTTGTAGTGATGGATTGATTTGAGAATACCATTTAAATGGTTAAATACTTAAAGCTGGTAAATGAAAATAACTAAGTTGATTAGCATGTTTTATGATTTAATTTATTTGTATGACTTAGTGGATATTGTTTTATATGGATTCGTGGCCTTGGTGGTGTGTGACTTAGTGGCATTAGTTTTTTTGTGACATGATGGTCTTAGTGGTGTGTGGATTGGTGGACTTGGTTGTTTGTGGCTTGGAGGCCTTGTTTTTTTGTAGTGGTTTGACATAGAAGTTTCTTGATAGTGGATTGGTATCTTTGGAATAATATTAACACATATAAATTTGGTTAGGTATAAAGGATTCATTATCATTAATTTAAACTAATAACTAAATGAATGATTCTTGGTGGCTGATTTTTTAAATAAAATAATGGTAAATGGAACCCAGGTTATAGACCTTTGTGTGATTCTTGTGGTTGGTTATTCTACATTAGATGCAGGGTTGGTTATGTGATATCAGTAGTTACCTGATAGTGGTTGTGGCGGTGTTGCTTTCATGAACCTATAGGTATGTGATTGTGTGTGAATATTATATACTTATATTATTTTATGAATTTTATATGCACATGACCTTAGTTGAATAATATGACCAACACCAAAATACCATGGTGGTGTTTTCCCTAACATATGGTATGGGGAGGATATTGATGGCTGACTACCTCCTTTACCCTGCTCTCCCTCCATCAATAGCTTCTGGTGATACCAGTGGTAGATGATGAGATATATGGTTGGGGTCATTCTTGGTAGGAGTAGGGAATGAGGTTGATTTTCTACATGTTTATGATACCGTATTTTCCTGGTTATTAGATATGAGATGTATAATTCATTCCACAAGACTTGATGTGCGACTGATTTCATGAGACTTGATATATGATTAGTTTTATAAGACATGATATATATTTTGTTTCATTATTATTGGATATGTAAGGGATGAGAGAATATTATTTCTTCTTATTGGGAGAGAGTATAAAATCAATGGAGAAGTTATTATGGGGCTCCTTAATCAACCTTATTATGATTTTACTTTTCTACTATTAGATATGTTATTTGGAGAGGGAGCCTTAGTGAGTTCAATTTTTCATAAGACACCTTAAGTATTATACTCATGAGTATATATGTTATGATAACCCTACACATATATTAACTATTTTTTAGGTTTCCAGGTGGGATTTGGAAATCAAGATGGCCAGTTCTAGATCAACGGTAGGATTGTTGTAGCCATTTCTACAAGATTTAATTTTATTATTATTTTATCTTTATATATGTTTTTATCTATTTTATATTCATGCATGTTGGATATTTATTTTATGGGGTTTTAGTTTATTTCATTTATAATATGGTGGATTGGTTGGTGGTTTTATGTTTTAATCCATGTATATTGAGGGTAATGTATCCCATTTGCGTGTTTTATACCCTCAATACTAGTCACCATCTCAGGGAATATTAGAGGCATAAATTAGGGATCCCTCCTTCTATTCCTTTCTAGACCAGGAGGGGTACCTGTAGAGGGGGAATCATGATAGCAAGAGGATAACAGGAGGGGTACCTGTATAGGGGGGAATCATGATAGCAAGAGGATAACAGGTTGGTACTCCAGTTGTGGAAGTCAAGCTTCATTGATCATGATTTATGGTTAGAAGTTTTAACTTGTTAACATGCTTGCACTTAGTATTTAATTTTGTGGGTCTGTCAATTCCAAGTGAGTTTTCTACCATAGTTAAAGATGATAATAGTTGTGGAGTGAATAGGTTTATGAATATTACTTAGTATTTAGTAAATTACTTTTTAATATATTATATATTTTGGTGAATATAAAGAAAAACAATGGTGTTTATCTCATGAAGGTATGATTCATTGTCTAAATCACATTAATCTATTATGACTATTTATTTATTTCTGTATTTTTGTTTAATTTATTTTGATTTGTCTTGAATTATTTTTAGTTTTCTTATGTATGTGAAGGATGAATTTGTGCAGTGAGTAGGGTGTGAAGTCTACCCACTTATGGTACACTCAGTGGGAGAGAACATCCAGAGTTTAGTTTTACACTATGCTATTACGTGAAAATTTCAATTAGATTGGTATGTGAAGTTGTAGTGTTTTTATTGAAGGCACATAAGGTTTGATGTGGTTTCCTCAACAATCGGTATCGAAGTGACAGTTCAAAGAAGCTCATGTATCTTCGCATACTCTCTCCTTTGATGATATCTCAATTTTAGTGGGGTTTCACTATCTTTGGAAGATGTGGAATTTGATGATATCAAGGTCTAAGAAGATAGGTTTGATGGAATGAATTTCAAAATCTAGATAATACAGAGGATCATCTAATACAAAAAGTCCTGAATTCTCCACTTACTAGTGTTTCTCTAGAGAAAATAGAAAAGAAAGAATGAGAATGGATGGATATGAAATATTTAGTGCTAGAAAGTATGTATTTGGAAGGTAATGTTGCATTTAACATAAATGAAATTAATACAATAATAAAAGTGATAAAGGAGTTGGTGGGTATGAATTAGAAACCTACAACACTGGAAAAAGTGTTCATGATATAGTGGTTATTCACCTAAAAATTACCCAAAGTAATTCCATTAGAAAATCATTTGAATGATTTCAATATAATATGAAGGTAGACTGATTTGATAAAGTTTAAGTTCCCAAATGATGTGTGGGAACTCCAACTCCTATAATTAATTTTAGAGAGTTGTGATCCTAGAGTAACTGTGGTTAGTAACTCCAATAGAAAAATAGGAATGAAATTTTATGATATCCAAAAATTGATCCTAAATGAGAAGATCCGGTGTAGGGAATTCCAAAAACCGTTTGGTAATTCTCTTAATTCTAATGGATGTGGATGTTCACCTCATTGGAAGGTCAACCACAAGAAATAATTAGCAGATAAGACACATGAGAAGAGTCGAGGAAATTTGGACAATCCTTTTTCTACCTTCTAGAAATATGGGAATAAAGGAAACATCAATAAGGAATATAATATTTTAAATGAAATCTATAAAAGAATAAAAAATTCCGATTGCTCAAATTTTGTGAGCAAGATGAAAGAGGAAATGATATTTTTCTAGGTCTCAACATTTCAATAGAGTCATGGGTAATTGACTCAAGTGATTCCTTTCACTCAATGATAGGACACAAATACATGATGAAATATATATAAAAAAATCATGGAAAAATTTATGTTGTGGATAATGAATCCTTGTATGTGAGTATTCACATTAAGAATGGGTTTCTCGAAGCTAAAAGAAGTTATACATATCCTAATACTGCAAAAGAATACTATTTACATTGGTCAAATCGATGAAGTTAGCTATGTTAATAACTTTAAAAAATGATCCTGTAAAGTGACCAAAGGCTGTATGGTAGTTTTAAAAGGAGTTAAATATGGTAATCTTTACTTTATTTGAAGTTTAGGTAGAATTTTAATGTTTAGAAGTTCAACTTTTGATGATCCAAAAGTTTGGAATTTTAGGCTTAGTCACCTCATTGAGTGATGAAACTCATAATTTTATACATTTAATTTTATAATTTAATTTTATTATCCCAAAAAAATATCATTTTTAGGTAATTATCACATTTTTATTTTTTATTAATATTTTGGAATCAATTGTGAAAATGGATTATTTTTGGAATTTTGAGTACTTTTATCAGTTGGTATTTCTACTATAAATTTTTCTGGAGTAATCCAAATTGTAAAATTTATTTTTATTGGATTATAGGATTATTTTAATAAATATCATTCAACTATACCCAAATTTCAATCCAAAATTTGAATTCCCAAATAGACCTCATAATTTATGTCTATAAATATTTTCACAGTTCTAGAATCTTTAAATGATAGCCCCACATATCATAAATTTACAAACAAAATAAGTTGAAATTTCACATGTATATAGATATGAGTTCTAGGATAATTTCATTAAAATTTGTGTACATATGATTCTTCATCCTTCCTATCCATAAATGCATTAGAAATCAGAGAATGGGAATTAGAATAATCTGCTAGGATATAAAATCTTTTCATAATAAGTTGGTTATAACTCATTATATATAAGTAAAATGGAGTTTAAATTTGATGGTCTAACATCCAAGAGAGATAAAAAATCATTTTAGAAGACAAAATTTACAAATTATTCCATTTAATATGCCAACCACATGAAAATGTTTAAAGGATATAATTGGATCCAAGATTTTCTACCTCTAATTCCTATAAAAATATAACTCCATTCCCTCTCAAGGGGTTGACAATTTTAGTAGTCCATTCTCAGTATCTTAGTAGTGTTTTTTATATGTAATAATTTTATAAATTTTACATATATTAGTTAATATTTCTCATTTTATTATTTATTATTTTATATTTTGTGTTCTCCTACTATTACCTTCTTAAGTCTATGAAAATAGAGAACTAGCCTTATTGCTTGTTCGAGGGAGGGAGCGGTGCTATGATTGAGTTTACAAAATTCAACATTTTTATTTATTATATTATAATAATTTCAGTAGTAGAGAAACCAATTATTTTGAAAGGTTTTCCCCACTTTCTATACTCTTATGTTCTTCTTCCTATTCATTTCCCCCCCTAATTTGTTATCATAGTGCCATATAAAGAGGGTTGATATAGAATTGTGATGATTATGTGAGAAAGATTATCCTACATGAAGAGGGTTAGTCTAGGGTAATAAAATTTTAAACCGGAGTGTGTTTAGTGATAATTATTATCTCAACATTGATTAGAATATTGAGAGTTACTTAAAGAACAATGATAGTATTGTCATGAACACCGAAGAATAGCAACTTATTTTTTATCTCACTAACTTATTTATGTTTTTAATTTTTTTAATTTTAATTTATATATTTATATATAACATTTATTTTTTTTAAAACTCCATTATCTTAGTATATCATCTAGTAGTATATTAGTTAGTTTTTAAATAGTAATAATAGAAATTCAATGTGTGTGAGTGGCCTCCTTAAGAGATCAACCCTATGTCATGACACTATAATGAATTCTTATGTAAAATTAGAATTTATTGGTTATGGATTCATTAAAAATCATGTGTATGAATTTGGATCCATTTTTGGGGAGACAACTAACTTTTTAACATTGTTTTTAAAATAAAAACACACAAAAAATACTAAAATTCAAAAACTAAAAAATAGATTTTCATTTTATATCATTTTTCAAACTAATTTTGTTAGGATGGGATATCATAGTGATTATTATTATACCTATCCTATTAATGAATTCTTTTATGAATTTATTAGGGAAGATTCATGGAGGAATAAATTTCAATAGAATTCCAAAATGACTGAATAATTAGGGAAGTAAATGGAAATTATTTCCACATCATTGATGGAATTGGCATCTAAAAAAGAGTCTCAAGATAAAAAATAAGAAAATATTATTTTCCCCACAATTTCAATTGATGATGTAATAACCATTAGAATTATAAGGTGTTTTATATTTTTTTAGATTATCAATATGGGTTTTGAGCTATGGTTTGTTGGGGTTTAGTTTTTTGGATTTTCTATGCAGTTTTGGTATGTAAGAGAAGTTGTTTATAGGGTGAACAATTTTCATACTATTAGGGAAAACATGTGGATTCACCAAGTAACCATGTGATTGGATATTTTAGAAATAACGGTGTTCAAAAATTTAGTTCATGGTTTACTAAACCATATGGATCAACTATGTGAACTAGGTTTCTTTTGGAAAGTGGATCCAGCATGGTTAGCGCATGGTGTGCCAAAATGTGCGGCCAAATCATGCATGTAGTATTAATTAATCTGAAAATTATAATTTTAACCCAAAACTCCATGGAAACTACCATTCATTCTCCTATATATTGTGATATAGAACTAGGAGACTAATCTGAGTAACTTTAGTTATCCTTTTGCATCCAATATTTGATCGGATCTTGACTCGTTGGATCTAGAAAATGAAAGAATGCCTCCATTTTTTCTTCTTCACCATGAAATTAATATATTCCATGAAAAGTAAACCTAGATCAAATCATTCATTCATTTATATAAGGTCTAAAGTATGGTATGATAAATTTTCCTTGCATTTTTGAAGTAGAGGAACCTAGATCTACCCTAATCCCCACTTCTCTTAGTCGATTCGAGATCTGTTCATTGTAGTGGTTTCTATTTGCTAAGTCTAAGTGAATCCTAATAATACTTGTATTATTATCCTTTTATATTCATTATTGAATCCTTATGTAATGAATTTTAGGGCTAATTCTAGGCTTTGGTGTGTGGAGATTGATTCTGGTGGTGGTTCTTAGCAATTGGATTCTGATATGCCTATGTTGGGATGTCCTTACCAAGCTACCACATTTTTATAATAATACAAGACTTGAATTACATGTGGGTGTTTGTGTATCACTATGATAACTTTTTTGTGTGGGTTGGTTAACATGTGGGTGCATATGTAACCCTGTGAGAAATATTATTTTTATTTGGTGTAATGATACCTATATTTTGGTTTGATTATATGGTGGTTATCCCTAGATGAGATGGTTGATTCATGAAATAACTTTTGCTAATTGTTTTGATTATACATGGATATCCATCATGAAATGTTCAATTCATGGGATGATATATGTAAATTAATTCTAATACTATTGTGGATATCCAATTATGTGATAGTTGAGTCATCATATTAAGTATTCTACCTTATTCAAATTTTTCAATTAGCATGATATGACTAACTTCCAACATGGTGCCAAAGCAGGTAGGACTGGGGTTCATGGTATCCTTTTTTTTCACACACACCAAATATCTCTCTTTTTTTTTTCTAATTAAAAATCACTTTATGGCTGAGTGGTAACCTTACAAACTGCCACCATTTCAAAGATACAAACACCATAACAAAAACAAAAAGTCGGCCAACATCACAACACACCAAGAAATTAAAATTCAAAAAACCATTTCAAATTTAACAAACATAAAAAGAATCACATGGTACGGGCCTCCTCGAGTACACCATACGCAACAATCACCATCATCCTCAAACCAATCCCATTGCCGAAAAGGACCCGGATGAGTCTCAACTACATCATTGCTTTGAATCAAGAAAATACCCTATAAACTACGTCGACCTATCAACACCGTCGTCTCCCCATCCAAACATTGCACACCGAAGATCGTGAGGCCTTCGTAGCACAATAAATGCATAAACATGAACACGACCAACCCAGAAAAGTAACCCTCACTGAACAAGAATCAAAACCATACAATGAAGTCAGATAACAAAAAAAAAAACAAACCAGATCCAAAGAGATTCCGAAATCGCTGATAGGAGAACCATCAAACATAACCACACCGTCGGCAGTCGATTCATCGGCACCATCCACCTCCCAACACTGCCCGTTAAGCCTCACATCCCAAATATCTCGATTAAATCGGTGCCTGGAGCACGACTAGATACCAAGCCACACATCCCATATCCTTGATGCATCCATTACTCCAGATTTGAATTGAAGAGGTGTAGAGGAGCACAAGGCCATAGCAGGACTTTCAGCATTAGTGGGATCTGAAAAATAGCATCGACGAAGCAGCAAAAAACCAGTAGCAGCAAAACAAAAAACAAACCAAATCCAGAAGCACCGGAAAACTTGTCGACCGCTGATCCACATAACCCAAAGCATCCTCGAAACCACTACTCCTACTCTGACTAGGAGAGGCTCAGAGGAACTAGAATCCAGAGCAAGTATTGAACAGCCGAGGTCTTCCAGAGGAAGCAACCTTCAAAGGGGAAGACTGAAAGAAAACGAACAAGAAAATCCATAGCATCGAGCACCAAAGTTGATGAAGGAACCGCTGCGAAGAAGGAGAAACTAAAAGTGAAGAAAATCACCAGAAAAGAGGAAATCCGAAGGGGATATCCAACGTTGCTGACGAGGGCTTCAGAAACCCTAGGAGGGGAACTAAGAGAGGAGAGGGGAGCTGGGTGATTAGGGTGCCATCATTCATGGTATCCTGATTATCACATAATAACCCAGTCAGTAGTATGATTTCATATACTTTATTTACATTCATTGTGTAAACATTTATATACACTTGCTACACTTATGATAAGGATTCATTGGTGGTGTGATACTAGGTTTATACTTACAATTTTCACAGGCATCTTTGTGTGCATGTCGACTTTATGTTCAGATATCCAACAAAGGCAAAGGGAACTATGTTGGATAGTTGAGAAGGAGGAGTAGGTTAGATGATGATATCGATATAGGCTCCAGAATATTTTTCTATAATAACTCTTTTATCTTTTTTTTTATTTTGGTACATTGATCCACCACATGTTTGGATCCCGTTGATCAAGTGTTACTCTTGTATTCCATATTTTTACTAAATGGATATTGTTTTCCTTATTGCTTATATTTTATTGATATGGGTTTTTTAGTCAGTTATTTAGTTTTTCTTCTGCTGTATTTTTTATTATTGTAAATCTACTACATGGGTATAGTCTCCCCACATTCCCGATGAGGCCCTCATCGCTAGTAGGAAGCATATTTCTCATGGGGAGGTTCACATAAAGTAATTTATCACCTTATATTGGAATATGTTATTCCCGATAGGGTGTTATTTTTTTTATCAAAGGTGGTTTTCTTTTATTATGATTTGGGACTTAGTATAATAAAGATAGGATGGTTGGAACTTGGGTAGGGGAATTATGCAAGTACCTGGCCAACACTCGTATAATGGACCTGTGAGTTACCAGGGAGGTATTATTGTTTTTAATGGTTGTGTGATAATAGTTTCATTACATTATATTTTTATTATTGTGTGGTTATAGTTTATGGGATTTTCTCTTGTCTAATTAGCAAGAGTAGGTGAGTTTATGTATCATGGATAGGCATGTAGGTTCACATGTCATAAAATTTTATTATTATTATTGATATATCCTGAACATGTTATGAATTATCATGTATATAAATATGAATAAAATGAAAGTACCGTGATGGGTTTAGGCCTTGGGTAGTTAAGGATGGGTATGCCTAGTAACTCTTTATATAATCTTAGGGTCCTTTTATTTTTCTGGTTTGGAGTTAACAAAAAAGATTCCCCCTAGATTGTTATCCTTTAACACTCCAATTTGGAAGAGTGTAGATCATATTAAGAGATGACGATAATGTTCTATAGTGATTTATGTCTATGAACATCATTGAAATTTTTTATTCTATAAATAAAAATATTTGATTTTATATTCAATATGGGCTGACTAATGAGTTTTCATGCTTGTATCGAGTGCTTCTATAGGCCCTTGTCCTTTACCTCTCCTTAGGAAAAATAATATTTTTTAATTGGGTAATGGAATTTTAGAGTAGGAGGAATGGGACCAGACCTTAGTCTTATTAGGACCATTACACTGCAAGTGGTAGGTATAAATCTTACAAAAGGCAAGGTGAAAATTCCATCCAGTCTTTCTTTTTTCATGGATCATTTCCAAGATATTTTTCCAAAGGATTTATTGGGAATTCCTCCCAAAAGGGGAATTGAGTTTGATATTGAACTAATTCCAGGTGAAAAGGTGATATCGATTCCTCCATGTCTTATCAGATTGACTGAGTTGAAGGATTTGAAAATGAAACTTGAGGATCTGGAGATGAAAGAGTTTAATCAGCCGAGCACTTCTCTTTGGGGTGATCCTTTCCTATTCTACAAGAACGAAGAAGGAAGTCTTTATTTATATTTAAATTAACAAAAGATAAATCTTACCATAGTTAGGAATAGGTTTCCATTTATAAAGATAAATGATATATTTGATCTAATGAGAGGAGCCTACTAGTTCTCTAAGATTGACTTATGATATGGATATCATCAAGTTTGGGTTAAGACCAAGGATATTATGAAAAAAACATTCATAACATGGTATGAATTATATGAGTATCTTATCATGTTGTTTGGGTTGACGAATGCATTAATGGTTTTCATGGATCTCTTGACCATATTTTCACCGCTACCTAGGATCCTTTGGAATTGTTTTTTTGAGAATGATATTTTCATGACCCCTCCCTCCAAAGATGCCCCTCCTAAGATGGCAATGAAGAAAGGGAGATAATGACCCTCCAAGTCCCACCTCTAGTAGGCCCTAAGGTGGAGAATAGAACCAAGGGTACAAAGATCTCACAATATGTGAGGTATTACCCTTTATAAGAAAATAATATTGGGAGATAAGATGTATCAACCTCAAAAAAACTACAAGACATATATAAAAGAAATCCAAAATCCATCCCACATGCATGTTTAGAAATAAAACTGTTACAAATTCAACAAAACTTCAAGGTAAGTACCAAAAGAAAAGCTAATCAGTGACAAAACAACTGCTCTGAATTCTGACATAGTAATTCCCAAAATGGTCCATATAGTCCTCTTGGAAACCTAAAAATAGTTTTATATTTGTAGGGTGAATATAAAGGTATACTTAGTAGAAAAAAACCAATTCTCTCATGCACAAGTGAGAGAATCATACTAATGCTAGTGTGAGAAAACAGAAGAATCAACAGAACCTAAAATGGAATACTAAACATCCCCACCTCACTAAGGCACACTCACCAAATAATACAAGTCAAGTAAAGTAATATATTAAGAACGTCAATGATAGATTATCCCACACCACTTTCCCACTGATTAGCAACTCCCACACCCTAATGGAAAACATCTTGGCGCTCCCACCTCTTCCAAAAGAACCACATCATAACCTACCCACACACACTCGGGCCTCATAGCTAGTCCTATCATCTGGGTAAAAAAATCTCATCACATCCTGCCCGCACACACCTAGTCCACATATCACATCACATTATACATGCAGATACCTAGGCCTTATACCACATCACATCTTGAAAACACCTTGGAAAGCACAACACATCTCATCCCAAAGACACTTGGGAAAACACAACTCTCCCACACACACATGGGCCCCAAAAATCACAACCTAATCGAATAATCTTAGGCTATCACCACCTGGAAGAGGGAGTAGGGAAGAGTGGGTGGCCAGTTATCCATCCTTCCATCAGGATGTTTGGGAAAGATACCCTCCCCTTTGATAATGGGGGTGTTTGGAACATGGTGCTCAACTAGGGTGGGCTGCACATAGAAATCATTAAAACATACAGTGTATGTATTGATATATATATATATAATATCAATCACTCAATATGAACCTATGTGATTCACAAAAAACACTACCTCAATTAGTATGATCATCAGTCACTTCAGAAGTTGATAAATTAAAGCAACTTTATAAAGCTCTTTCGCTCAATACCCATTCATTTCATTCTTTATATTTAACCATAATTAACCATGAAACCCATCATTTAACTTTTCATTGAAAAACTCCTTACCATTTACAAAACCAACTCATGCTATCTCAATATTATTAAGTATTTATTTTCTCCATCACTATTTAGGAAACTACCAAGTATAACACACAAAAAGGTACACAAAAAAGTCACATAGGGGAATAAGAACCATGGTAAATTAACCCAATTTATATTTTTGCTATGTTTAACACCCATTCATGTCATAATAAAACCGATCCTAAGATAGAGAGTGAAGTTTTAGGCATGATACTCATAGAGAAACTCTAGGAAAATTACCCATACCAAACATTGCCAACATCATCCTTCAAGTGTTCCTCCCAATCCATCCTCTCAACAGAGCAAACCCCCAAATCATAGCCACACTCAAGAACACATATCATTACAACTACAGTACACCTATCACAACCATTCTTGGAATCTCTACTTCATAACCACACCACACCCATCACACCCAGAAACACAACATAGCACAACCTGATCGAAACCCCGCTGCACAAAACTGCCCATCCATTCCATAATCAATCAATTTATCAACCTAAGATTCCATTATGCCTTCTGAAACCTTCCCACAACACATGACAGTGCTCACAACTGTACCACCACACAAACCATACAAATAATATTTGTATTTAACAAATCATCTATTCTTTAATTACACTTGTTAACTTCTGGGGTTATCATAGACATAGTTTGATCATAGGGTATCCTATTATTATATGAGTCTATATGGTTAATCGATTTCACAAAAAATGTTTGATAAAAAACCAAACATCATGCATTCCAGAATCATTACTCAGTGTTCAAAAAAAGACCCCAATGACCATGATTTTTAGTAGGCATATAACCCATTCAATTCAAAACACCAAAAAAAAAACAAAATAAGAATAAAATCATACATCACTTTTCCCTAGCCCCGCTTATTGATCCTAAACAAATTCATTTATCCTTATTAATTTGGTATTATGCTATCCTCACAAAGGATATATCCATACACCCACACAGAATGATACACAAATAAAATAGAGATGAAGGGATCCATAACTTAATGAACATAGGATCATCACTTCCTTATTATGCTAAAATAGGGGGTGCATTGGCCAGAAAACCCTCTTGGGAAAACACGATAAAAAAGGTGCAACAAAACCACACGACTCCTCAGGGAATAAGGGTTTGGGGCACACCAATAGAAAATGGGAGCATACAAGGAAGAGATGATATTGAATTTAGAAAGTCTAGATCTTATATCAATGGGAGAAATGGTTTTTAAAATCCATTAAAGGCAGATCTTTTCCAAGACCACATGGTTTAGAAGTCAAAGTAAGCTGCATGTATTTAGAAGATATTTACAATTTGAAATAGCTCCAAAAATCATTACAAATGCTATTAAAATTATTTCACATCAAATAAAACATTAAAGGGGAGAAACTAGAGAATTATGGAATTTTGAAAAACTATTGAAAATGACTCACCATTAGGAAAGTCACCGCTAGGAGTCACTAGTAGATGAGTCACCGGTGCAAGATACCAGTGGATGTGATACTGGTGACGATATACCAGTGAAAGTCACTATTTAGTGAGCTACCAGTATGAGATATTGGTGGGATAATCATCGTTATATGAGCTACAGATGGATGATTCACCATTGGGTGAGTCACCAGTGGATGACTCACCACTGGAGACCTACTGTCGTGACCTTCCATTGCGACCTGCCATCATGAGTCACCAGTGTGAGTCACCATTATGACTCACTAGTCCTGACTCACCAGTCCTAACCCACTAGTCCTGACCCATGTTACAATTCACCGGTGTGAGTCACCAATGGTGACCTACCATTGCAACCTACTCGTCTTGGATCACCATTGAAAAAACTAGATTTTTGGAAATCTCTTGAAATGAGTCACTATGACCTCCCCGAACACTTCAAACACATAATTTTCAAAAAGTAATGGACCAGAGAGGTCTAGACCATTACATCAGATACCTCTAAAACTATTATCACCCTCGAGAATCCAAAACCAATCCTAGAAGAAAGAGGGGCCTGAACAACCACATGTGAAATATCTCTCAAGGATCTCTCTATTCTTGAAACACCGCTACCAATATAAAGGTTCAACGACAAACCACCCTGTGTTGTTCAAAAGATGGAGTGAAACATCAATATCCCATAAAAACTCCTCTAACACATGCTAACCCAACCAACTAGAAGACACACCACACAAGCACAAAAACCACACTATACATACATGAGAACTGGGGAATTCCTTCTTCTATGCCAAGATACTATCCTCTCTAGGCATAACTAACTCACCCACATGGGTTTAATCACATCACAGTTAATGAATCTTGATTAGGAATCAGGACTTCCCTTTTCCACATTTCAGGGCTTCATCATGTATTATAAAACAAGTAAACAACTCATATCATAGAAAACAAGTTTCTAACATCACATTACAAATAAAAACATAACATGGAGAAACTCAAAACAACTTTGGGTACTGGGCCCACATTTTCACTTCCTGCTCCCGGGTACTCTCCTCTAGGCCACCATGCCTCCACAATACACAAACCAAAGGAATGGTCTATCCACACAGTACCTTCTTCCAATGATCCTATATCTCAACTGTCTGCTCGATGTACACCGCGTCGTCTTCGATATCCAACTCTACTAAGTCAATGAAATGAGAGTCACTGTGAATATACTAGTGAATTTGAGATATGTGGAAGACATCATGGATCCTCTCTAACTGTGGTGGCAATGCCAAATATTGTTCCACCTTGCCAACTTCTCCCAACACCTCGAAGGGTCGATGATCCTGGGAGAAAGCTTACTCCCTCTTCCAAAACTCCACTGACCACATCGAGGGGAAACCTTTTAGAACACATGGTCCCCAATCTCGAACTCCCAAGGCCTTCTCCTAAGATTGAAATACGACTTCTGCCAGTCCTACACCACTCTCATCCTCTCATGAACAAGCTGAACCTTCTCTATCATGCTCTTCACAACCTTCGGGCCAAGAACAGTTATCTCCCCAACCTCTTTCCAACACAAAGGTGAACGAAAAGGTCTTCCATAAAAGGATTTGAATGGATCCATTCCAGTGTAAGAGTGATAGCTATTATTGTAAGTAAAATCTATAAAGGGAAATTTTTGCACCCAAGATCCTCTAAAGCACAAGACGCATGGCCGAAAAATGTATTCCAGTATCTGGATAGTCTATTCTATCTTCCCATCTATCTTTGGGTGGAAGGCAGTGATTAGGTGTAACTGAGTGCCAAAAACATTCTGCAATACCCTACAAACTCGTGAGGTAAACCATGTATTCTGATTAGAGATAATGGATCTTAGAACTCCATGAAACTGAACCACCTCATCCATAAACCTCCTTGCCAGGGCATCCACTACATCTGACTCCTTGATTTCTAAGAAGTGAGCTGATTTCTTTAATCGATCCACTACTACCCAGATAGCATCATAGACTCCCAAAGCCCCATGTAAACCTATGAATAAATCCATTAAGATGTCATCCCACTTCCACTTGGGGACATATAAAGGCCGAAACAAACCATTGAGAACATGGTTCTCAACCTTCACCTTATGGCACACTAAACACTTCACCACAAACTCTGCTACTACCCGTTTCATCCCATGCCACCAAAAATACTCCTACAAGCCATGATACATCTTGGAAAATCTTGAGTGAACTTATAAAGGTGATCTGTGAAACTCACAAAGGACTCCCTCATGCATCACCACTGGAATAAACAATCTCCCATAGAACAACATCCAATTCTGACCATCCCCTGACCATCCCTCTAGAGCATCGCCATGGTCAATGAAATCACGCATCACCTCTACCTCTGATTCTCCCCACTAAGACTCCTCCATATGATGCATCAGAGTAGATTTTACTTTCATCTAAAACAAAAAACCTATACTACCATCTATTCATACATCTAAGTCCAATACTTCCAACTCCTCCATCGCATACCAAACATATGAAAATTCCTAAACTACCACCTTCTGTGACTTGATTCTCAAAGAATTATCCATGAAAGTTCCCTTCCCTAAGGTGTAGGAGATCATAGAATCATATTCCTAAAGAAACTACATCCACCTACATTATCACAAGTTGATATCTCACTAGGAAAAGATATACCTCAAACTCTTGTGGTCTGTGAAGACCACAATGAGCTCCCTAATGAGGTAATGCTGTAAAAACTTTAGTGAAAACACAACCGATGCCAACTCTAGATTGTAGGTGGCATAGTTACATTCATGGGGATGTAACTTCCTAGACCCATAAGAGATAACTCCCAACTGCTGTATTAGGACACATCACAAGACCAGATGGAAAGCATCACAAAACACCTTGAACATCACCCCTTCCTTTGGAAACCAGAGCACTAAAGCGTTGACTAACTTCCCCTTCATATAGATGAATGCTTCCTGGTGCTAATTTCTCTACACAAAATCCTTGTCCTTTCTCATTAAATCTATCAATGAAGATGCAAGTTGATAGAAATTGGCTAAAAATCTTTGGTAATAGCCTACCATACTGAGAAAACTATGAAACTCTACAAAATTATTGGATTATTATCAAGAAAAAACTAACTATACCTTTGATGGGTACCCTGCTACACCCTTTTGTGACACCAAATGTCTAAAGAAATGAACCTTTCATGTACAGAACTTGCACTTGGATAACTTTCTAAAGAGATGGTGGCGTTGAAGGACCTATAATATAGTCCTAATATGCTCGGTATTCTGCTCCTCTGACTTTGATTAGATCAAGATTTCATCAATGAATATGGTGAAAAAACAATCCAAGAACTAATCGAAGATGAAGTTAACAATCCCCATGAACATGACTGGTGGGTACGTAACACTTAATGACATGAATATGAACTTGAAGTGCCCATAACAACACCTGAAAGTAGTCTATGGGATATCTCCCTCCTTCAATTTCAATTGTTGGTATTTATACCACATAGTGATCTTAGAAAACCAACTTTCTCCTCTTAGTTGGTCGAAAAGATCTTCTATCCTAGGGATAGGGTAATGGTTCTTGACCGTCACCTAATTAAACCTATGATAGTCTATGCACAACCTCATACCACCATATAGATTCTTTGAAAACAACACTAGAGCACCCCATGGAGACACACTGGGCTGGATGAATCCCTTCTTCATTAGGTCATCAATATGAATCCTCAACTCCTGCAACTTAAAAGGTGCCATCTGATAAGGATCCATTGAAATCAGACAAGCACCAAGCTATAAGTCTATCCTGAACTCAATGTCATGTCTGGGGGGTGGGGGTAGAGTCACAACATCCCAAGGAAAAAAACCAAGAAATCCCCAAAAACTATAGGAACATTCACTATCTCATCATCCACCAATTACACTGATAACTCGTCCGATAAGGAAAGAAGAGGCTCTATATGCCGACCGCACACCTGGAAGCTCCACTCACTAACAAAAGCCACATGATGACCATGCATATTTGAAAATAGAACTATAATTCAGAAGTAGTTGATAAAAGCATGCATAGAATAAAAATAGTAAATGTTGAGAATAAAATTGTATGGATGCATCTGTAGCAAGAAAATATTCCCACAGGATTGATATAGTCCCATCATTAGTCTATATCCCCAACACACATCAAACAAGTTGTTCTAACCTCCAGCTAATGTATGCAACACCAGGTGAATGGGAACCCTCTATATGTCTAGTCCTAGGGTATGGGATAGACTGGGTGAAATAAAGGAGTGTGAATCTTCCGAATCAAACAAAGCACAAGAAAGGGTACTAAATAAGATGATCATACCTCTAATGATCTCTAGTTATACTAGAACTACTACCTTTGTGGTGTGAAACTAGTCACACCAAGCTCGTATGCCCCTCTTCTAATGACCACCTCCTTGACCATGCCTGGGTTGAGGTCCCTTAGGAATCCCCTAAAGTCAGCCTCTGATGTGGCCTTATTTTATGTAGTTTTGCCACATCATTTTATTTACTTTTTTAATGATTTAATTATCTATATTTACACTTTTTAATAAATAATGGAACTTTTGTATTTTTAATATTAAATTTATTATTTAATCAAATTTTATAATTAAAATTTTATTTTTAGTCATTAAATAGTTAATTTATTTCTTACTTTAATTTTATAGTCTAATGACTTTTTATTTAGTTTGGTGTTTTTGTTTACATATTTAATGATTTAACGTTTATTAGTTAATTAATTAATCCTACTTCTGCACATAAATAATGTAGTTGTTAATTTAACATTTCAAGTATTAAAACATAGTTAATCTAAAACAACATAATCTAATTATTTGTTGTCTTTTAACAAATTCATTAGTTATAAATTTAAGATTATAAACTTAATTTCTTTTATTAAATCTTTTTAATTTAATTTAAAAAATAAACTCAATTATTAGATAAAGAAATAATTAATAACTATTAATATAAATTAAAAGTCATTAGACTATAACCGAGTTGAAGGCACACCACAAGAAGATGAGGAGGTCACATTGCTGGACCCGAACCACCACAAGCCACTGGTCAGAGTCGTTTCTAGCTGGAAGCTGTCAAAGCCTCACACCACCACATCTAAAGCCATATGGAGCTTAGATGAAGGAATAAATCATAGCCGCATGGGGAGGAGTTCAATGCTGAGGACAATTTGAGAAGGAAGAGGCCATCTGCTAAGTTGGGATGTGTAGCCAAAGGAAACCGTCGTCCTGCCACCATGCGGGTGAACAGAGGTGGTGCCAACTTGATATTTAAGATGGAAATCAACCCACTACTGAAGAAGGATCCACTACTATGATTGAGAAGATGACGAATCAGTTGCTGCGGATGAGGAATTCAAGCTGTGCCGCTTGCAGGAAGACATCGCGCCACCGTTCTGAGAAGGAAAGAGGGATGGAGCAGCTTCTCAAAGAATTTGATTTTCCCCCCTACGCGTGCAGGGGGGAGAAGACCTAATGATAAAAAATTAAAATAATAAAAAATTAAATTAAACAAATAATAATGATAATAAAAAAATATAAAATAACAATATAAAAATAATTAAATAAAATATATAAAAACTAACACTTAATAATAATAAAATTAATTTAAATTAGTAAATAATTTAATATTCAAAATTATTATTAACTTAATAATTATTTTAATTAAAATTAAAATTAATAATTATAATAAATAAAATTAATAAATAACTTAATTAAATGAAAAATTTTATTTAATATTTAGATAATATTATATAACATTATTAAATTGTTAACTTTAATAAAATAATTTAATAATTATTCTAAATAAAATAAAATAATAACTATTAATATAAATTAAATAACTTTTAATATTAAATTAACAAAATAGTTGATTATTTATTTATAAAAGTTAACAATTTTTATTTAATATCGAATTATTTATTCTCTGTTTAAACTATGCAGGTTCATACCAAAGTTGGATACATGTCCAAGAATTTCAAACTAACTCACTGAGAGTTATGAGAGAAAAACTAATACGATGTGTGGTTCGAAAAAACACACACGTGTACGATGCAATAATAAAAGACAAGTTTAAGTCGATGAAAAGAAGGTGGTGACATGCAGCAGAAGGCGGTTGTTTAAAAACAAAGTTTCAGCAAATTTTTGTGGAGACTCTCATTATGACTTCCACGAAGACACCAGGTTTGAGAGCGGATTCTTGGGAGCAGCACATGTACATAACTGGATATCAAGGAGATCAGAAGTAGAGTTGGGCTAGGGAAGTTCTTATTCCCTCTATCTATAATTTTTGTCATATGTTTTTGTGTGTTTTTAATGTTGAAATAAATATGATCATAGGCCAAACTTTCTCAGCTCGGGAATTTTAAACATTTCTGGTTTATTATCTATAAGTATTTATGTACTTTTCTTTTTACGAAATTAGAATTAGTTGGAGAGACTGACCCTATTTTTAATCTTTTGATCGTTCACACCTCAATGTTTTCAATTTCAAACTTCAAGATCGATTGGTGAGATTGATCTTGAAGGAATTTATCGAATCTTCATCTGTGAAAGCAATTGGAATTTAATGGTGAGTTAATTTCCAAGTTATTATTCTTCAACAGTTCTAATTTTATAAAAACCATAATTTAATTTAACATTTAACTTTTTTTTATAAAATTAAACTTTTAACATTTAAATATTTATTTATTTTTCTATATTAGATGTGCAGGTTCAAAATGGAGTCAGAAACACGTGAATGTTCATACCTAAGCCTACATAACATCAACTTTATTTCAACTAACTCACTGGGAGTTAGTTACATGGGAAAAGATAACATAACGTGTCAGTCATGAAAAACTGAACGTGTACGGTGCATAATTGAAGGACATATGATGTCGGTGGAAAACAATGGGTGATGTGCAATTGGTGACAGTAAGTTTAAAACAGAGAAGAAGGAATTATGGGTGGGGCATTCATTAGATACATTCAATCATACACTTCAAAGTAGAGGAGAACTTGGGGGTGAATCTTGGAGCACTTCTTATAGAACCACTTCCTAGAGACCCGATGGATAGAAGAAACAACAATTCAAGCTAGGAGAGGGAGATATCTTTCTATGTTTTCTTTTAAATCTCTTTCTCTGTAATTGAATGATTTTAGTTTACGTAATAAAGATAATGTTAGTCTAAATCCTATAGTTCGGGGAGAAAGTGAAGTTCTGTAGGTTATCTTTAAATTCTTCTTTTTCACTTAATCATTTCAATGAATTTAGAATTGATCAGGGAGATCAATGCTGAATACATTCAATTGATTTTTACCACTAGGAATTAATTTTCAAAATTCCAATATCATTCGGAGATATTGATTGTGGATATATCTTTCAAAATAAATAATAAATTCACAATAATTTAGGACTTATGGTGCGTTTGACCTGTTATCATTTTTGAATCAAACTTTTCACAATTGATTTATCTTGGAGTGGTGAACTCTGAAATTGATCTACTTATGTGGATTAACTCTTGGAGAGGGAGGTAATTCATTATATTTATGTTGGTATACTACATTAACTTTTAAGTGAATTGGAATACTTTAAAACTAGTATAATGAAGGTTTTTCCCTGGGCATTTACTTGATTGTTCTTTTATCAGTGATCTATATCTCTATTTCTCCATGATTTCAACTGTTTCTTGCTTTAATTTAGTTTAGATACAAGTTTTGAAATGTTCAGTCACTTTAATACATTGTAATTACATAAAAATAAAAGTAAAAAAATATAAATGACACTAATTCTATAAATATTCTATTTACTTAACTGGAAAATGAAATAACTAAAAGTAATAGTATAGACGAAAGATAACAAGAAATATAAACAGGAGTACTGAGAATTGATCATAGAATGAGCTTGGAATATTTGAAATCTAATGGTTAAACTAATGATTCTTCATTTTTTTAAATTCACACCTCAAAAATGAGTTGATAATCTATCATCTCTAGAAGAATTAACACTCTATATTATAGTTATTGAGGTTTTCCACTTCAAAAACCACATAAAACAATATAATTTTAAGATGTTGGAAAAAAGTTTTCTCTCCGATAGTTTCTGTAATTTGAATTTCTAGTTTTAAAAGAAAAACATCAATGATCAATCTCACTGAATGAAAATTGATGTTGAAATTAGATGCATTTAGGTGAAAATTTAATTTAAGTGGAGAACCAGATTCAATCTCACCAAAAGAATCTGATTCTTTTAAAAAGAGTTATAATGAAGAGAAGAAAGTATGAACCATTAGTCATTCAAAATTCCTGAACACCAAATTAAACTAAGATCATCTTCAATCAAAAGCAGAAAATACAAGGTAAAAATAATAGAATAGAGGTATAAGAATCCTCCCTCTGCAAATGAAAATCATGAATTGCTTCCTTGCTCCTGCAACTCCATGTCACCAATACCGCTCTTTTTGTCTCTTAGGAGTATCCGTTCTCAAAATGGTGTGATCATGGAAAGATAATGAGCATTCAAAAAATTCTTTTGCTACTCTGACTTAACACCTCATGGTCATTTGTTGCATGTCACCCTCTCTTTTCCACTGACTTTAAGAGTCCTTCATGTGAGCACCACACATGTGTGTTTTTTTCATGACTAACATGTTGCGGTAGTTTTTACCTTGTAACTAACCCCCGTTGAGTTAGTTGAAAGTACATGGATTCTTTTTAGGCTTTGGTGTGAACCTTCACATGTTTCTAACTCTAATGTGAACCCTCAATTGACTCCTCTTACACATCATCGACAGGGGGTGTGGTGGGTTTAGGTTCTTTGCAGCGGAGGTGCTGTTCTCCTCTTCAACACCAGTGGTGGTGAGGTGGCATACTTCTCCTCTTCTCAACTTTAATATAACTCCCCAAGGAGGATCCTTCTGGTAACTCCACACATAGGCGGTGTAGTTATTATTTCTTCACCGTGGTGCGACACTAGCTCCAGTTTCAGACGACGCAACCCAAGTTTGGGTGCAATGAGTAGCAGCAAGCTTGTCCTACCCCTCCTCAGATCTGCGGTGCAACTGTGGAAATGGTTTTTCCCAGCATTTCCAGATTCAGAACTGGAATTGAGATGATGAAAGTGTTTAGTGTTCTAAATCTAGTTCAAGTATGATTTTAGGTTGTAAGTTAATGGAGTTCTTAATATTCTGGTTTGATTTGGCGATGGGAGTGGTGATGAACTATTTTTTTGGTGGCCGACTATTGATTTCGCTGCAATGGTGGAAGAGGTGTAGGGGAACATAGGCAGGTTGTGGCATTGTTAAGAGAGATTAGGGAAAGAAATAGTAGCACTATGATGGGTTACGGTGCCAGGAGTTGAGGAACAATGTGGCGGGGAAGTAGTGCCATGGAGAAACTGTGAGACCGTAAGGGAGAAACCGTGACGCTGAAACCTATGACACAACTTAATCAGCAAATTGTGGCATCATAAATAACTAGAAATGGTGCCACTGTGACTCTAGACTTAATATTAAAACAAAAAAGTATTTAAAAAAACAAATTAAAACTCAAATAAAGTCTAAACAACATAAATAATTGAAAATACAAATAAACTAAAATAATGGATAATCAATGACTTAAATAAATTTATGATACAATTAAAACTAAAAAAAATTTATTAAAAGTTTCAAAATAAAATAATGAAAATTAAACTAAATATAATCATAAAATTAAGAAGTTACTATATTATTAAAAATTAGTAAAAACTTAAATTAAACATATATAAAACAAATTTAAATTATTTAAAATAACAACTAAAACAAATTGAAATTATTAAAGTAGGCAGTTAATTATTTTTTTGTTAAACAATTAAGTTAATTTAATGGAATTAAATTTAAGAAATTTAACAAGATTAGTAAGTTTATAAAATTAAATTTATAAAATTTGAATTGTTAAAAGACAACTAAAAATTACGTTATTTTAAATTAATTAATTTATAATACATGAAATGTTTAATTAACAATACATTATTTAAGTACAATTGACAATATTTATTGATTAATTAATTAATGTTAAATTATCAAAAATGCAGAAAAAAATAACCACGCCCAGGTTGTGGTCCCTTAGGAATGCCCTGAGGTCAGCATCTACCTGATTCATCTCCCCTTGGTGGAGCAGGAGCATGCTATCCCTACTACTGAAATAACCTAGTTGGAAACTACTGCTGGGGATGACACCCAACCTACCCACTTACACTATACTGATCTCTAATAGCCAATAGGAACTGGTTCTAAATATCCCCACTATCATGACCCGACCCTACCCGGGCTCGAGCCGCAACTACCCTAAGCCCGCCTCCATAGGCCAGGGGCTGGAGACCAGTGCCGAAGGCACAATAACTCGGGGAGGCCTTTGCCTAAGTACCTGTACACACACATGCAGCAAACTCAATGCAAAAGTGCAGAGTAAAAGAAAACACAAGTAAAGAAAAGGGAAATTGCTATATAAATCACACAAATGTGCACCGACTCTAAACAGTACAAGGTACAAGCTGAAAGGAAAAGGGGCAAAACACGCGCCCAACCAAAAAGTGCCACAACCCGGCAACATGTAAACAAAAAGAAACAACTGGCGGGTCTGCCACCTGGAACCCGGCCACGACCACCGCACGCGGTCCAAGCTCCCAAGCTCCTACGCTCCACTGAAGTCACGCTCCACCTGTCCGTCGTCTGCAAGGGCACACCAAGTGCGGGCAAACCCTAAGCAGGGGTGAGTATAAAAATACTCAGTAGGATACCCCGAAGGCTCGAGGGATCAACAAAGGAGGTACCGAAGGGTGAGCGGTAGAGCGAACAGAAAAGTAGAGGAGTATAACTGAAAGTGCAGTAAGAGTCCAGCTCAACCCAACAAGAGAAACGTAGAAGACTCGTCCAACCCCGAGAAGCTATACACAGAAAGCACGTGGCATACCCCGCGCATCTTCGCCTCACCTGGAATGAGAGTAACCAAACCCAAGAAGTGGGTGCCGAAAACAAGGTATATACATATCCCTTTGCTCAATCAAGAAGCTCGAACACGTCGTAAGGGGATCTCCGTCCCATAGCTCAGCCCAAGAAAAGTGTCGCCAACAGTCCCAGATATAACCCCATCATTGATGCCCAGCATCCCGCACGTCTGTCCTGAACTGCAAGCCAAGGGGCTCAGTCACCGCACCTTGATACTATCCGCTTTGGGCAGCACTGACTCGCCTGCACGGTTTTAGATCGCGTCTCGGTGGGGAAAGTGCCCCTCGTACTTGAGAGTTCTAGGAAAGTCAAACCACACCTCATCACTGCCCCGCAGTCGAGAGGTCTCCTCAAAGTCAAGCCGTCACAACACTGACCCGTATGACCAAGGGTCCCGCTCCGGTAACCACGGAGGAAAGCCACAGACTAGCCTAGTACTAAGGACTGAGTCTGGAATGCCAACAAATGACCCACTGCCCAGCCCTGCTGGAGGGTAGTTCATAACCAAATATCGGGTGACCCACTGCCCAGCCCTGCTGGAGGGTAAACCCTAATACATCGTCAGGAGACCCACTGCCTAACCCCGCTGGAGGGTAGACCATAATCAGATATCGGGTAACCCACTGCCTAGCCCTGCTGGAGGGTAAACCCTAACACATCATCAGGCGACCCACTGCCCAGCCCTGCTGGAGGGTAGACCTGGAATAAGTCGACAGGCGACCCACTGCCCAGCCTTGCTGGAGGGTAGACCTGGAACTAGATGACGGGAGACCCACTGCCCAGGCCTGCTGGAGGGTAGGCCCTAAGAGGTCGTCGGGTGACCCACTGCCCAGTCTCTGCTGGAGGGTAGACCCTAAGTGTGTCGGGTGACCCACTGCCCAGTCTCTACTGGAGGGTAAACCCTAGAAGTCAGCGAGTAACCCACTGCCCAACCCTGCTGGAGGGTAAACCCGAAGAAGTCGATGAGTAACCCACTGCCCAACCCCGCTGGAGGGTAGAACTCAAAACTGCTCTAGCCATCTCCACTGGAGGGCACGACACTGGCCAACCGAACACGGAGTAGGTATCGCGCAACCACCCAACTCCAGCACAGCTCACCCAAAGGGGTTCAATGCCTGTTCCATCACGGGGTGTCACTAGCACCGCTACTGGCCGATCCATCGAGAACGAATCCAGGGGGAGACCACTCAACCCTGCTGGTCGAACAAACGAGCACCAAGGGAACCTCTACACCGCGAGAGGTCCAAATACGCAAAGAAGAACACGACACGCACTTGGGGCCCACACGACGTGTGGCCCCAAGTCGACCCCAACCAAGCGCCCGGACGTCTCAGGTACGAACCACACGTACCTCCAAGCGCTCTCGTATACTCCCAGAGTATACCACGTGTCCAGCCCAAGGGCTATCGTGCACACGACACCCAACATCAACGCGAAGGCGTGACGTAACAACTCCACCTCAAAGGCCCAGGCACGGCCAAACACATCACCTCAAGCATTTACATCACTCACACGGGAGTGCACGTGATCACTCGCCAAAGGTCCGCTACAAGCAAAGTAGGGCGAACCACCACTAGAGCACCTTTCATGCCTCCACATTTAACAAGATCGGGAAAGAGGCTCCGTACAGCCAAAAGGATCACACCGTTGTAATCCTTGCAGAAAAACACGGGAGTTAGACTACTCACTCGCCCGAAACAGTCAACCGGTGAAAAAGGTACTATTCACCGTAACCAAACTCGTGTGGGGCCCACCCCAAGATCTCGAAACTGAACCAACGGATCACGCCACTGTGATCCCCTCGAAAAAACACATGGGATTGAGTACTCAATCGCCCAAAATGGACACCCGGTGAAAAGGGCACTATTCACCGTAGCCGGGTCGGGTGGGACCCACACCACGTCCCCTAAAAAGGTCGGGCGAACTGCACCATCGCAAAGCTCTCAGAAAAGCATGTCAAATTGATTGCTTACTTGCGTGGAGCGGGTACCCGGAGAAAAAGATGCATTCCGGCGCACCGCACACTAGCGGTGCCACGTGGGACCCACATCCCGGTCCTGAAACTCAGCGAACGGATCGCACCGTTGCGGTCCTCTCGAAAAAGTACACGAAATGGACTACTCACTTGTCCAAAACGGTCGCCCGGTGATAAAGCTGGAAATCACCGTCAACTCCCGAAACGGCCGTCGCGGGGCCCACACCATCTTGCGGAATTCGAGCGGGCGGATTGCGCCATTGCAATCCCCTCTGAAAAACATCCAGAAACGACTGCTTGCACGCCCCAACGGACGTCCGAGGAAAAAGTCGCTAAAAGCTGCACGCAGCTCAAAAGACGGGTCGTGGGGCCCATGCCTCAAATTCTAGCCTCAATGCCTGGAACCACACTGGAAACCTCCGCCTCAGTGCCAGGGTCACAACACTGCTGATGGCGTTCAAAACGGACATCGGACGCGTCCGCGCCGTCCAAAACAAGAATCCCGGGAAAAGCGCTCGTCCACTTAAGGACGTGTCGCACCTCCAAGGCCCCTCGTTTCGGGAACTAAAAATTCCCAAAACCCTCTCAAAAGCTTCGCCTCGACGCAAGCTCCGCGCTGCCGCAGATGGCAAGCAAAACGAACGCCCGTAGCCCAAAATACGGGCGTTTGAAAATTTAAACGGAAGAGGGGGACCCTCTTCGGCCGGACTGGCCCGGTCCGGCCGGTCTGCCCCGCTCGAGCCGGCCTGCTCCGGCCGGTCCGCCGGGACGGCGGCCCAACCGCCTCCCGCGGGTCACACCGCCCACGCCGTGCGGGCGGTTCCTCCACCGACCGGCCGACAGGCCGGTCGGCCTTTCCAGGCGGAGACCCGTGTCGCGCGGGTCTCTGCCCAGCCGCGGGGTCGCACAGCGCGACCCCGGCCCTCCTCTCGCCGGCTCCCGCAGCCGGTGCCCACGGCCGGCGCCGCTGCCGGCTTCCGACAGCTGCCGCCGCCGCCTCCCGGATGCGCTGCCGCCCTGCCCTGCGAAGCCGCCGCCTCCCAAAGCCGCGGCCGCCCTGCGCCGCCTTCGGCACTCGCCGGAAACCCCAAAACCGGCCGGAACAAAAAAACATAAACCCGTAAACTTCGACGAGGCACCGCGGGTTCCTCCGAACTCCGATTTCAACTCCGAAAGAAGCAATGGGAAGGGTAAAATGTGTACTACACTACCAGGGAATTTCCTCGAAGAGAAATCAACAAAACAACGCTAAAATCGGGGTTCAAAGGGGGGGGGGGGGTCGGGATTTAAAACTCAAATTCCTAACCCTACCTCGCGGGCGTTGCCCGGAGCTTCACCGCCGAACCGCCGCCTTGCCAGAGTCGCCTCTCCGGATCTCGCCTCACCGAAGTTCGCCTCGTCGGAGGTGAAGGAGGGGGAGGAGGGTTTGAGGAAGAAGAGGAAGAAGAAGAAGTGGGGGGGGGGGTGTTTAAGTATAAATCACTTAAACGCCCGCCCGACAGCCCCGAACCGGAACTCCCGACGGGGTCGGGATTTAGCCTCCCCTAGGCTAAGAACCATGCTCTGAGCGCAACGGCAGTCTCAGAATTTTATTCCGAGACCCCATTCAAAAGTTACTAAACTTAGCGCCCGAGGCCGCCAAATTACGAAAACACCCCCAGAGCCATTTTTCACAAACGGCCCGCGTCCGCAAAACTTACACCCCTACTAGGGTAAACGGCACGCTCCAAACTCAACGGTGCCCTCGGTTTCCCAATCCGATCCACCATTTACGAGATACTAGCGTTTCAACATTAAACGAATAAATTAATTAATTAATTTATCCTTTTAACCTTCCGAAAGTGAGCGAGGGGTCCAAATGTCCCACGCCGACAAGTTTCATGTCGTTCCTAGGGTAAACACCCCATTCCGGACCCATCTGTACACTCGGATCCCTGATCCGGAGCTCCATTTAGGAGTTATCTCATTTATTTAATATTTCCAGTGTGAACGCACTGAAAATTTAATTCCGGCCACTCCGGGGCTCGGAATCGCACGCCGTCTGAAGGAACTGTTCTGGAATATCATCAAGAATATTCCAAAGTCTTTCGCAGCAAAAACCGGGTTCTTACATCATTCCCTCCTTCAAGATTTTTGTCCCCGAAAAGCAAAACTAGGGAGCAACACAGGGTACTAAGCCCACACCTGGCTTCCTCATACCCAGAAGAACCCACGCACAGCTCTGCATCACTGCACACAGACCAAAGGATTGATCTGTTCTCGCTAGGTCGGCACTTGCCGATGTCGTGCACCCACTCCAGACTTTGGGGTTAGGGTAAGGCGGTAGGGTACCTCGCCATCCCTTTGCACGGTATCAACCGGCCCGAAGGCCCTCGGGGGTAGCTCACCGCCCCGGTCAAACCTCTACCTCGCACGCCGCGAAAGGAATCACCGCTTGGGCATGGGCAAGGCCCGGTGATTCCCTCCTTCAGAATATCCATAGGGTGAAACAACCAAGGATATCTGGTCACGCAAGATTCCACAGTCGATGCTCTCTTACACGCTCAACATGCGAAGTAGCCAACACCATCGACTAAAGGAAAAGGTCTCACGCCTTTCTCCTTACCACCACAGGGTTACACCCGACGCCCTGCGTCACCCTGGTAACACCTCAAACAAGGAGCCGGGAGAGAATCATTTCACACGCAGAGCCTAACAATTCTACTGCAAGCAGTAGAAGGGTCGCAAGGGGTACCTCTCACCATCCCGTGCTCTGCAGGATCGTAGACATCCAAAGCTCGCGGCTACCCGCGGTCCCAACCGTCAGCTCCCGAAGCCTGACGTGGACCACCTAGTGGTGATGGGGAGATCTTGTAACGTCGTCCCCCACCTCTAGCTCCTCCCGCTCCTCTGCTAGCTCCACCTCTCTAGGTACCACTCCGTTCACGGTGCTGCCTCTGCCGTGGTGGTGTACCTGCTGCCTGCCCGAAGCTCTCAACAACTCAGGTCGGGCAGTCTTGTGCCAAGTGACCTCGCCCATCAAAAGCATAGCACCGTCGCTCTCTGGGCTGCCCTGGTGCCCTCCGGCGCCACTATTGTGTACGACCATGGCCCGGGATCCACTCACGGAAGGGCCTCGGCTGAGGCCCTGCGCCTTTTCGCCACAGTGGTATAGGACCACGTCTCCGAAACCGGCAGTGGGAAGGCCACCTGCATCGAGGTCCTATCCTCCGGTGCCTGCTAGCTACGACAGACGTCCCGGCCCCGTTGCGCCCACTGTCACTACCAACCGCAAAACATGACAGGAAGCCCTCTGTCACCAACACCTGCTCTAGCACCCCGGCATATGTGGAGATGCCCAAGGGTACCATGGCAGCACGAATATCTCGGCGGAGACCCTGCTCAAACTTCTGCACTCGGAAGTTGTCGTCACGGACCAAGTCCGGGTAAAAGCATGCACGGTCTGCAAAACTAGCCGCGTACTCGGCCACCGTCATCCCTCCCTGCTGAAACTGCAGGAGCTCCTGAATCCGAACGGAGTGCAAGCAGGAAGGGAAAAACTCCTCACGGAGCAACAACTGAAAGTCTCCCTACAAAAGCGACGACTTGTTAAGAAGCTGAGTCACCAGTCCCACCAACGCCAAGCTGCTCCACGAAAAAGTGTGGCTGCAAAATCCACTCTCTGATCTGTCGGCGTCTGCACAAGCCTGAAAAGGAGAACCACTGCCGCGAGCCAAACCTATGCTGCCTGAGGGTCGGGCTCACCACTGAACCTCAGCGGTCCCTGCCGCTGGAACTCACGGGGCGCGCTCAACCTATGCTCAAGCTCAGCCTGCTCTACTGAAACTGTCTACCGCTCAACAGATGGGGGTGCTGCTACCGGCCCACCCGGAGAAATGGGCTCACATGATGGGTCCTGGACTGTGGCCTCGTAGCTCATAGGGTCGTCGTCACGAACCAAAGCTGGTATCCTGGATGGCTGTCCCCGAGGAGACATCCTGAATATTATCAAGGAGTGCCGCGGTCAGATGAGCATATATGTATATACCAATAGCAACGATGGGGAGCTGACTCAAGAAGGATGGTCAAAGACTCGATCCTATGTGATGCACACACAAATTTTCCCTGCAACAAGTGTCTCAGCATGCCGAGTCGACAAGCGGGTTATCAAGGTCCTGGTGAATGGATACGTCGGCCGCCGCACCATCACTGGACACCCTGGCCTGAGAGCCGCTCTCGAGACACGTTAACACTGTTGCCCTATATCCCAACCAATTCCTCTTTTAGGGACGTCCGAACAGCGTCCCAAGGAATGAACCACCTCTGATACCACTTTGTCATGACCCGACCCTACCCGGGCTCGAGCCGCAACTACCCCAAGCCCGCCTCCATAGGCCAGGGGCTGGCGACCAGCGCCGAAGGCACAATAACTCGGGGAGGCCTTTGCCTAAGCACCTGTACACACACACGTAGCAAACTCAATGCAAAAGTGCAGAGTAAAAGAAAAGACAAGTAAAGAAAAGGGAAACTGCTATATAAATCCCACAAATGTGCACCGACTCTAAACAGTACAAGGTACAAGCTGAAAGGAAAAGTGACAAAACACACGCCCAACCAAAAAGTGCCACAACCCGGAAACAGGTAAACGAAAAGAAACAGCTGGCGGGTCTGCCACCTGGAACCCGGCCACGACCACCGCACGCGGTCCAAGCTCCCAAGCTCCTACGCTCCATTGAAGTCACGCTCCACCTGTCCATCATCTGCAAGGGCACACCAAGTACGGGAAAAGCCCAAGCAGGGGTGATTATAAAAATACTCAGTAGGATACCCCGAAGGCTCGAGGGAGAAACAAAGGAGGTAACGAATGGTGAGAAGTAGAGCGAACAGAAAAGTAGAGGAGTACAACTGAAAGTGCAGTAAGAGTCCAGCTCAACCCAACAAGAGAAACGTAGAAGACTCGTCCAACCCCGAGAATCTAGACACAGAAAGCACGTGGCATACCCCGCGTGTCTTCGCCTCACCTGGAAGGAGAGTAACCAAACCCAAGAAGTGGGTGCCGAAAACAAGGTATATACATATACCTTTGCTCAATCAAGAATCCCGAACATGTCGTAAGGGGATCTCCGTCCCATAGCTCAGCCCAAGAAAAGTGTCGCCCACAGTCCCAGATATAACCCCATCATCGATGCCCAGCATCCCGCACGTTTGCCCTGAACCGCAAGCCAAGGGGCTCAGTCACTGCACCTTGATACTATCCGCTTTGGGCGGCACTGACTCGCCCGCACGGTTTTAGATCGCGTCACAAGAACGCGACTCGGTGGGGAAAGCGCCCCTCATACTTGAGAGTTCTAGGAAAGTCAAACCACACCTCATCACTGCCCCGCAGTCGAGAGTTCTCCTCAAAGTCAAGCCGTCACAAAACTGACCCGCATGACCAAGGGTCCCGCTCCGATAACCACAGAGGCAAGCCACAGACTAGCCTAGTACTAAGGACTGAGTCTGGAATGCCAACAAATGACCCACTGCCCAGCCCTACTGGAGGGTAGTTTATAACCAAATATCGGGTGACCCACTGCCCAACCCTGCTGGAGGGTAAACCCTAATACATCGTCAGGCGCCCCACTGCCCATCCCCGCTGGAGGGTAGACCATAATTAGATATCGGGTAACCCACTGCCCAGCCCTGCTAGAGGGTAAACCCTAACACATCATCAGGCGACCCACTACCCAGCCCTTCTGGAGGGTAGATTTGGAATAAGTCGACAAGCGACCCACTGCCCAGCCTTGCTGGAGGGTAGACCTAGAACTAGACGACAAGCGACCCACTGCCCAGGCCTGCTGGAGGGTAGGCCCTAAGAGGTCGTCGGGTGACCCACTGCCCAGTCTCTGCTGGAGGGTAGACCCTAAGTGTGTCGGGTGACCCACTGCCCAGTCTATGCTGGAGGGTAAACCCTAGAAGTCAGCGAGTAACCCACTGCCCAGCCCCGCTGGACGGTAAACCCGAAGAAGTCGATGAGTAACCCACTGCCCAGCCCTGCTGGTGGGTAGAACTCAAAACTGCTCTAGCCATCTCCACTGGAGGGCACAACACTGGCCAACCGAACACGGAGTAGGTATCGCGCAACCACCCAACTCCAGCAAAGCTCACCCAAAGGGGTTCAGCGACTGTTCCATCACGGGGTGCCACTAGCACCGCTACTGGCCGATCCATCGAGAACGAAACCAGGGGGAGACCACTCAACCCTGCTGGTCGAACAAACGAGCACCAAGGGACCCTCTACGCCGCGAGAGGTCCAGATACGCAAAGCAGAACACGACACGCACTTGGGGCCCACATGACGTGTGGCCCCAAGTCGACCCCAACCAAGCGCACAGACGTCTCAGGTACGAACCACACGTACCTCCAAGCGCTCTCGTATACTCCCAGAGTAAACCACGTCTCCAGCCCAAGGGCTATCGTGCACACGACACCCAACGTCAACACGAAGGCGTGACGTAACAACTCCACCTCAAAGGCCCAGGCATGGCCAACCACGTCACCTCAAGCATTTACATCACTCACACGGGAGTGCACGCGATCACTCGCCAAAGGTCCGCTACAAGCAAAGTAGGGCGAACCACCACTGGAGCACCTTTCATGATTCCACATTTAACAAGATCGCGCAAGAGGCTCCATACAACCAAACGGATCACACCGTTATAATCCTTGCAAAAAAATAGGCAAGTTAGACTACTCACTCGCCCGAAACAGTCAACCGGTGAAAAAGTACTATTCACCGTAACCAAACTCGTGTGGGGCCCACCCCAAGATCCCGAAACTGAACCAACGGATCACGCCACTGCGATCCCCTCAGAAAAACACACAGGATTGAGTACTCAATCCCCCAAAACGGACACCCGGTGAAAAGGGAACTATTCACCATAGCCGGGTCGGGTGGGACCCACACCACGTCCCCGAAAAATGTCGGGCGAACTGCCCCATCGCAAAGCTCTCGGAAAAGCACATCAAATTGACTGCTTACTTGCGTGGAGCGGGTACCCGGAGAAAAAGATGCATTCCGGCGCACTGCACACTAGCGGTGCCACGTGGGACCCGCATCCCGGTCCCGAAACTCAGCGAACGGATCGCACTGTTGCGGTCCTCTCGAAAAATTACACGAAATGGACTACTCACTTGTCCAAAATGGTCACCCGTTGATAAAGCTGGAAAGCACCGTCAACTCCCGAAACGGCCCTCGCGGGGCCCGCACCATCGTGCGGAATTCTAGCGGGTGGATTGCACCATTGCAATCCCCTCGGAAATACATCCAGAAACAACTGCTTGCATGCCCCGAAAGGACGTCCGAGGAAAAAGTCACTAAAAGCTGCACGCAGCTCAAAAGACGGGCCGTGGGGCCCACGCCTCAAATTCCAGCCTCAACGCCTGAAACCACACTAGAAACCTCCGCCTCCGTGCCAGGGTCACAACGCTACTGACGGCGCTCAAAACGGACGTCGGACGCGTCCACACCTTCCAAAACAAGAATCCTGGGAAAAGCGCTCGTCCACTTAAGGACGCGTCGCACCTCCAAGGCCCCTCGTTTCGGGAACTAAAAATTCCTGAAACCCTCTCAAAAGCTTTGCCTTGACGCAAGCTCCGCGCTGCCGCAGACGGCACGTAAAACGGACGCCCGTAGCCTGAAATACGGGCGTCCGAAAATTTAAACGGAAGAGGGGGACCCTCTGCGGCCGGACCGGCCCGGTCTGGCCGGTCCGCCCCGCTCGAGCCGGCCTGCTCCGGCCGGTCCACCGGGACGGCGGCCCAGCCGCCTCCCACGGGTCACACCGCCTGCGTCGCGCGGGTCTCTGCCCAGCCGCGGGGTCGCACAGCGCGACCCCGGCCCTCCTCTCGCCGGCTCCCGCAGCCGGCGCCGCGGCCGGCTTCCGACAGCTGCCGCCGCCGCCTCCCGGAAGCGCCGCCGCCCTGCCCTGCGAAGCCGCCGCCTCCCAAAGCCGCGGCCGCCCTGCGCCGCCGTCCGCCTCCTTCTGCATTTGCCGGAAACCCCAAAACCGGCCGGAACAAAAAAACATAAACCCACAAACTTCGACGAGGCGCCGTGGGTTCCTCCGAACTCCGATTTCAACTCCGAAAGAAGCAATGGGAAGGGTAAAATGTGTACTACACTACCAGGGAATTTTCTCGAGGAGAAATCAACAAACCAACGCTAAAATCGGGGTTCAAAGGGGGGTTTGGGATTTAAAACTAAAATACATAACCCTACCTCGCGGGCGTTGCCCGAAGCTTCGCCGCCGAACCACCGCCTTGCCGGAGTCGCCTCGCCGGAGCTTGCCTCACCGGAGTTCGCCTCGCCGGAGGTGAAGGAGGGGGAGGAGGGTTTGAGGAATAAGAGGAAGAAGAAGAAGGGGGGGGGGGTGTTTAAGTATAAATCACTTAAACGCCCGCCCGACAACCCCAAACCCGAACTCCCGACGGGGTTGGGATTTAGCCTCCCCTAGGCTAAGAACCACGCTCTGAGCGCAACGGAGGTCTCGGAATTTTATTCCGAGACCCCGTTCAAAAGTTACTAAACTTAGCGCCCAAGGCCTCCAAATTACGAAAACGCCCCCGGAGCCATTTTTCACAAACGGCCCGCGCCCGCAAAACTTACACCCTTACTAGGGTAAAAGGCACGCTCCGAACTCAACGGTGCCCTCGGTTTCCCAATCCGAGCCACCATTTACGAGATACTAGCGTTTCAACATTAAACGAATAAATAAATAAATTAATTTATCCGTTTAACCTTCCGAAAGAGAGCGAGGGGTCCAAACGTCCCGTGCCGAGAAGTTTCATGTCGTTCCTAGGGTAAACACCCCATTCCGGACCCATCCGTACACTCAGATTCCTGATCCGGAACTCCGTTTAGGAGTTATCTCATTTATTTAACATTTCCAGTGTGAACGCACTGAAAATTTAATTCCGGCCGCTCCGGGGCTCAGAATCGCACGCCGTCTGAAGGCGTTGTTCTATAATATCATCAAGAATATTCCAAAGTCTTTCGAAGAAAAAACCGGGTTCTTACACCCACGAACTCCATATATGAAACACATTATCCCTAAGCCCATAGAAAAGGAATGAGGACCAGAATGTCGAAACAGAAACTGCTGAGGTTGACCCCCTGCCGGTTAGAACCTCAAAGGCCCTGGTGCCTGATATCTATTTCTACTGGTAACCCTTCACTTTAAAGAACTCTGCTGACTCTCCTCTCGTGGTAGACCTCCTCATAAGTGCATATGCTCAATTACTTCCATATTCTTCCGGACCTCCTAGTACATCCGCAATATAAAGGGGATAACTGCGTACTGGATAGAAGGATAAAGTTCCTTCTCTAGGAATCTCACATGAGACTCCTCATCTGGAAAAAGATCTAGGGTGAAATAAAGTAGATCCTTGAACTTAATTTCCATCTCTCATACTGACATACTCCCATGCTATAGGGAGAGTAACTCCTTCCTCTTCTCATCCTTTATGGTCGATGAAAGGAATTATACTCGGAACTCCTTCTCAAAATCGACCCACATAACATCTACCTCCTCCAACTCCCTTAGGCACATCATCCCCCACTGAAGCGCATCTCCCCTCATCTAGTGCACCACTAAAAGAACCCAGAATTTTGTTGGATCCCTGATCAAGTTGAAGGTTATCTCAAGCTCCATGGTCTAGCTCTCTCTATCCATGTCTGAAACACTACCTTCGTAACTTACCAAGGTATGCCTCTAGAACGAACATAACATCATCTACCACTATTTGTCCTTCTCCATTGGATCAAACCTCCGTCTATCAACCGGGTCAGCCTGCTGAGCCTCAATTGCCTGATCCAAATGCAGATGATGACCGGGTGCCATATCTGAAAAAGGTGAACAAGGAAATCCAAAGCCTAACTAGTATAGAATTTTATTTAAAATTCATTTTAACTCAATTCAATTTTTTTCATTATCCATTTAAAATTCCCCCAAACAACCCAATTTAAACAAGAATACAAGTTATTATGATGCATGTACCTTTCTTATGGTCTCTACCCTGCAAATGGTGTATCCTCACTTTATCATTTGGTATGATCATAGTCATTTCATCATATCATGGTGGGGCACTAAAATCCCATGTCCTAGTTGATATTCCTTGGCCTATGTCACACAACAAGGTCATTTGACACTGTTTCCCTAACAACCCATGCAATCCTTAATATGACTAACCCAAAATTCTATCATATCTCTCAACCATCACCTCTGAAACCATTTTTTCATGACCCCCTCCATCTAAAGATGCCCCTCACAAGCTGGAAATGAATAAAGGGAGATAATTACCCCCCCTGAGTCCAACCTTCAGTAGGCCCTAGGGTGTATACTAGCACCAAGTGTACAAATATCTCACAATAATAGAAGAATTACCATTTATAAGAAAACATGATTAGGTGATAAGATGTATCAACCTCAAAAAAATCCAAGACATATATAAAAAAAATAAAAAATATATCCCACAAGCATTTTTATAAATAAAACTATTAAAAATGAAACAAAACTCTAAGCTAAGTACCAAAAGAACAGATATGAAGTGACACAACAACTACTCCAATGTCCATGCTAGTAATGCCTAGAATAATCTACTTAGTACTCTTGGAAACCTAAAAATAGTTTTATATATATAGGGTGAGAATAAAAGTATACTCAGTAGAAAATCCAAAGTCTCATGTGCACAAGTGAGAGAAGCATACTAATGCTCCCGTGAGAAAACAACAGAACCAACAACACCTAATAAGGCATACTAAGCACCCCTAACTCAACAAGGAACACTCACCAAATAACACAAGGAAATTAAAGAAATATACTAAGAACATCAATGATAGGGTACCCCACACCAATTTCCCACTTATTATCCACTCTCACATCCTAACGGAAAACATCCTTGTGCTACCACCTCTTCTGAAAGAACCATGTCACCACCCACCCACACATAACTAAAACTCACAGTTAGTCCCGTAACTTGGGAAAAAAATCTCATCACATCCCACCCACACACACCTAGGCCACATATAACATCACATACTGCCCATAGACACCTAGGCCTCATACAATGTCATATTCCAAAAATACCTGGGAAAGAACAACCCATATCATCCCAAAGACACCTTGGAAAACACAACTCACCCACACACACCTAGGCCCCAAAAACCACAAATTTCTCAAATAATCTTGGGATATCACCGCCTAGAAGATGGAGTAAGGAAGAGTGGGTGGCTAGCCATACATCCTCCCACAAGGATGTTTAAGAAATTAACCCTTTGTCATGACGATGGGGGTGTTCAGAAAATGGAGTTCAACTAGGGTGGGGTGCACATAGAAATCACAAGAACATACAGTGTATGTGTATATATACATATATTGTATCAGGCACTCCAAACCAACCTATGGGATTTATAATAACTATTACCTCAATTAGTATCAACAACAGTCACTTCAGAAGTTGATAAATTAAAGTGGCTTCACAAAGCTCTTTTATCTTTGACCATATTTAACCATGAAACCCATCATTTAACTTTTCATTAAAAAACACTTTCCCATTTACCAAACTAACTCACGCCATCTCAACAATACTAAGTATTTATTTTATCTATCATTATTTGGGAAACAACCAAGTATAACACACAACAAGCATGCAATAAAAGTCACACAAGGGAAGAAGAACCATGGTAAATTAACCAACTTCAAATTTACTCTCCGTTTAACACCCATTCATGTCATAAAAAACTGATCCTGAGACATAGAGTGAATCTTTGGTCATGCTACTCATGGAGAAACTCTGAGTGAATTACCCATACCAACCACTTCCATCATTATCCTTCAAGTCTTTATGCCCAACCCATACTCTCAACAAAGCAAACCCCTAACTTATAGAAACACCCAACATCACATATCATTACAACTACACCCATCACAACCATTCTTGGAATCCCTATGACATAACCACACCACACCCATCACACCGAGAAACAAAACACAGAAGAACCTGATCACAACCTCATTGCACAACACTACCCATACATTCCATAATAAATCAATCTCTCATCCTGAGATTCAATTATTCCTTCTAGACAACCCCAAAACACATTATGGTGATAAAAAACATATCACCACACAAACCAAACAAAATATATTCAGATTTAACAAGTCATATGTTATTTAATTCCACTTGTTAACTTCTGGGGTTATCATAGAAACAGTGTGATCCCAGGGCATCCATTTATTATCCAAGTGTATGTGTTTAACCTATTTCATAACAATTGTTAAATAGAAAACAAAAAATCATGAATTCTAGAATCATTACTCGGTGTGCAAACAAATACCACCAATGACCATGATTTTTAGTAGGCATATAGCCCATACAATTCACAACACCAACAAAAAAAAAACAAGTAGATCATACATCACTTTTCCCTGGCCTGATATATTGATCTTAAACAAATTAATTTATCCTTATTAATTAGGTATTATGATATCCTCAGAAAGGAGATATCCTAAACCCACCCCACATCATACACAAATAAAAGAGGGATGAAGGGATCCCTACCTCAAAGAACAGATGATCAACACTTTCTTATTGCACTAAAACTGGGGGTGCATAGGCAGGAAAATCCTCTAGGGAAAACGTGATCCAAAAAGGTGAAATAGAATCACACAGATCCTCAGGGAAGAAGGGTTTGGGGAATACCAAGAGAAAATAGAAGCACAAAAGGAAGAGATGATATTGTCTTTATAAAGGCCAGATCCTATATCAATGGGATAAATGAATTTTAAAAGCCATTAAAGGAGGATCATGACCAATACCATGCAGTTTGGAAGTCAAAGGAAGATTCAAGTTTTTAGAATATAGATAAGATTTGAAATGGATCCAAAAACCAATAAAAATGGTATTAAACTCATTTCACGTCAAATAAAACATTAAAGGGGAAAAACTGGAAAAAAATAATTTTGGAATTTTGAAAAACTGTTGAAAATGACTCACCGTTATGTGAGTCACCTCTGGGAGTTACCAGTGCGAGCTTCCAATGGATGAGCCACCAGTGATGAGATATCAGTGAAAGTAACCATTCAGTGAGCTACCAGTATGAGCTACCAGTGGATGAATCAAAATTAGATGATCTACTAGTGGACAAGTCACTGTTGGGTGACTCACCAAAGGATGACTCATTACTGGCGACCTACCATCACAACCTACCATCGCAACCTACCGTCATGAACTACCATCACAAGTCACTGGTTCAATTCACCACTGGTGACATACTGTTGTGACCTACTAGTTATGACTAATGTTTGGAAAAACTGGATTTTTGGAAAACTCTTAAAATGAGTCACCATGACCTCCTCGAACACTTCAAACACTAAATTTTTACAAATTAATGGACTGAAGAGGTCCATGACATTACAAATATATTGATATACTCACGGACTGAGGAGTTACATGAAAAATATCTAGAGATAGTGTTGAGTACACTTCAAGAAAATCATCTTTACACCAAGTTCTCTAAATTTCATTTCTGGATCCAAGAAGTATGTTTTTTAAGCACATGGTCTTTGAAGTGAGAATATCAGTTTATGAAGAGAAAGTTGAAGTGGTGAAAACATGGGAACAAATTAAGAATGTTTTTGATATTTAGATCTTTATAGGGTTGGCTAGATATCACTGGTAGTTCATTCAGGACCTATCTCATTTGGAATTTCCTATAACCAAGCTAACCAATAAGGGAGTCAAGTTTGGGTGGATGAATCAATGTCGTAACCCCATGATATTTTTTGAAATATTATTTTTTTTCAAATTAATTTAATATTTTTTATATTTTTCTTTAAACACAATGCTGATTTTATCATGAGTTATACAAAACACTAAGTTTGTATTGTGTTACAATCAACACCGAGCTTATCTTTCATTATACACAACACTGAGTTTAAATGAAACGTGATATATTTTTAAAAATATTATTATGATAGATATCACCTATGAATTGGAATGGTGGTTATGAATAAGATTAAATAAATTATGAAAACATGGTTTAAAGAATTATATAAAATGAATTATTTATTGAAAAATTAATTATAAATTAAAATAAAACCTTTTTAAAAATAAAATGAAATCTTTCTATGAAAACTATTTTTATGCGTACAAGTGTATTTTATGTCAATAAATTAAAAAATTCTCTTTTGGTTAAGGATTTTAATGAAATTTATATATTATATATTCTCATTTTTTTAACATTTATCTTATGTGTTTTCTATCCAAGAAATAATAATAAATCCAATATTACAATTAAAAACTATATTTTTCTAAAAGGTAGTTTTGGCTCTTTTTTGTGCACATATAATAAAATTAATTTTTAACACTTTTTAGAAAATTAATTTGATAAAATAAAATTCATTTTTTAAATCAAAATTTCATTATTATATTAGGGTTATGTTTTGGGTTTTTTCTAAAAAGTTTCATTTTTTGATGAATAGCAAAAAATATTAATTTTTAATTGAAAATGTATTTTTTTTAAATTTATTTATAATGTTAAATTATATTCTTAATTATTTTTAAAAATTAAATTGGTTTAATTTTATATAAATTAATACAATATAGGTCATTGGAATCAATTTCATATTGAATTTTTACATGAAAACGTTTCAAACTTTTGAACGTTCTCTCTTTAAAAACCCGCTTACTCACCACATATGTGGGATTAATTTTAAATTAAAAATTTCCATTTATATGAATTGAATTTGGAAAAATGCATACCATATTTTTAATAAGATTAATTTTTTAATTTAAAATAATTTTAAGTTGAGTTTTTACCAAAATGAATAGTGATTGTAGTAAAAATTAATTATCGTGGCTAAGGTAAAAATGGGTTTACCAGGGGTTAAACTAAAAAGACAAGGGTTAAAATGACCTATAAAATTTTATAAGAACTATTTTATGGAAATATTTAGACCAATAAACCTTTACATATGAAAAATACAAGATCAATTATTTCTTTTCAAAAACACCAAGCGTGTCCTCTCCCCCTCTTATAAAAGGCACCCACTTCTCTCTTCTTTACACCATCAAACCTATTTGGTTCAGAAAATACATGCCAAAATAACTTCCCAAATTCCATCCTATTTCCATAAAATCATTATTTTTGACATAAATCCAACCTAGAAAGGATTTTGTGCAAACCTAAGGAGGATACCTGAAGAAGAACTAATGTTCTTCAGCAAACATCTTTATTTTATTTCTTCATCCACCTCCTTCAATTATTTTTAATCCATAATGATATAATATCCTCAACATATTCTATATATTAGGATGTTTTTAAAATAATTTCATGACTGTAAAGACCTGTAAAATTCAAGGAAATTCTTTTTTTAACTTTCTTGGGAATTTTAAATGAATGCAGTTTCTGACGGCACCTGATTCCGAGGCCCGGTGTGCCCAGAATCATTTTTCCAAAGTTTGGCTCGGGTACATTCAGTGAACGAACGAGTGAGTTTTTCTTACTTTTGGACCGGTGCTCGGAATCGAATTCTGAGGGCACCGATGGAATCGCAGCTCCGGTATTTTCTTAGAAACGTCTTTTCCGGAGTTGCGTTTGCTCGGGTGTGGTTTTTAATTTTTGGGGTTAAGTTAAGAAATAAAATAAAAGTGGTGCGTCACTTTATTTTATTTCACTTAAAGCCACTTAAAGCCACTTAATCCAGTTTAAGAAGATAAGGTGGGACCCACGATATCCTACCCACTTGGTAGGATATTTGTGAGGTGGGTCCCGCACGAGCCCCACCGTTTCTTTCCCTCTAAGTAACGCACCCGCGAGAACCTCTTTTTAATGAAAGTCAACCGGAGCATTTTCTTAAATTCTAAACGCCCCATTTAATTGGGCAGTTAAGTCGTTAAAATTAATTCATCGAATTAATTGTTTGTTTCTTAACTTTGAATTTCAAATTGTTGGCATCAGGAATAAAATAAGACCAACACTTGTTTTACTTGAGGGTTTCTTGTTGAGAGGATTTGGAGAAACTCTAACACTTGAAGATATTCATTCTCCCTCGCGAAGAACACGAAGAATGCGAAGAACTCAAAGAATGCCGACCTTCGATGAAGGGCGACAAAGAACGCCGAACCCTCGGAGATCGACGATGCCGAAAATCCTCCTTCCACGACGTTTCTTCCACGATGTTCCTTCCCCACAACAATCTTCAATCAACAACCGATTGAGGTAGGGGATTGCGGTCCTTTTAATTCCTTTGTGAATTATATCCTCAACATGGGTTTAATTGGTGCAATTAAATCTGTGTGATTTTAAATCCTCAGAGTTTGACTGCGCGACGCCGTGTGCCACGATGACAGCGACGCCCCTTCCGCGACGCGATGATCCTCTTCTTCCACGACAGTTAATTCCACGACGAACTCACGTTCAACGACAACGTTGAGGTAGGGGTTTTTGTTCATTTTTAATCTATGTGATTATATCCACGGTTTGTTAAAATGATTGTTGTGAGACTTTTAAAAAAGATAAAGCGGTGCGTGTTGACCAACGAACAAGTCCGAACCCACCACCCTTTCGCTCTTGGTGTGCGAAACGGCGGACGACGACAAAACAAGCCGCACGGGTGATGTGAGGTCCTCTCAGTGAAGGACGGACCCTGGGAGGGCCATTGGAGAAGACTGCTCGCATTTCCAACCACCGGAACTCGTCCGGTGGTCTGCGGAGCAACCCACCGGCGCACCTTGGGGGCACGGCGGCACCGGCGGCGGGAGGCGGCGGCGCCCGACGCACCGCTGGGGAGAACCGCTGCGGTTGAAGCCGCGGCGGCTGGACGGCAGTCCCGTGACCGTGCAGGACCGGCGAAGGCGGGACGCGGCAACCCAGCCGCATTCGTTGGTGAGAGGCGGCCCCCCACGCGGGGCCACGGATCATTCAAGGGGGCGGCACCCCCCTTGCGCACCGTTCAGCCGTTACGGCCGAGCCGCCTGGCGACCGGGCCGCGCCCGCGCCGGCCGGACTGGATCGCGCCCAGGCCGGGCCGGGCCGCGCCGGCCGGGTCAGACCCGGACCCGGGTCGGGTCGACCCGATTCGGGCCGACCCAGGGGGGGTTAGGCCTGGTCGGTCCGGGCCCAGACCCCCCGTTTTCGGACCTCTTCGGTCTTTTGCCAATATCTTGGGCTACGGACCTCCGATCGACGCACCATCAGCGGCGATGTGATCCTTGTATCGAGATAGTCGTTTTGGAATACTACACTCGAGGTTTCGGAATACTTTGGGTTCGATCGGGTTGGTTCATACACGGAACCAACCGGGCCCTCGGAGCGGAAACACTTATAACTTGAGCTCCGAACGTCTGATTGACGTGCCATCGACTTTGATGGATTCCTCTAAGTGAGACAGATCTTTTGTCTTAATCCGCCTGAGGTTTGGACGTAGGTTTAATACAGTTGGGTTGGTTTTGACTTAAAAACCAACCGGGCCCCTGGGACGAAAAAGCCAATAACTCTCAGACCGGGCCTCCGATTGACGCGCCGTCTGCGACGTTGAGTTCCTGTTGACGATACGGAACATTTGGATACATCAACTCTCGACTATGTTTCTGTTGATGTATCAGCCTCTCGGCTCGTGGAGCGGACCCTCTCAAACGAGCTTGCTGTGTGCGGGAACCCTAGAGCTGGCTGTGACTGCGACTACGACAACGACTGTGCAGAGATCCTCAGTGGATTCGACGATGACGACTACATCACTCAGGGATCCTACGTGGATCAGTGCTACCGATCCTGTGTGGGTCCGATCTTGTGTGGGTCAGCGCTCACTGTTCCTGTGTGGGCTAGCACCTTCAGATCCTGTGTGGGTCTTTGCGGGGGTTAGTTACCTATCGATCCTGTGTGGGTCAGATCCTTTGTGGGTCATTGCGGGGGTTAGTTACCTATCGATCCTGTGTGGGTCAGATCTGTTGAGTCAATAAGGTTTTCTCTATGACTTTTCCATTCCTTTTTGTTTTGAAAATAACAAACACCTTATCTTTAAGAAAATTGCTTTTATAAGGAAAATTGCTTTTATAAGGAAAATTGCTTTTATAAGGAAAGTTGATTTTATAAGGACAACTGCTTTTATAAGAAAAATTATCCTTATCATATTTTCAAGCATATATTTCTTAAGTATAAGATTCAGATTCATTTCTATATTCTCAGAATTGTTTGAAACTTTTATATGAAGCATTCTATTTTAGGATCCGAATTATGGATGAGAACTGTAATAAAGTTTCATTCCGAATTCCGGATACGAACTCTGATTAAGTTCTACTCCGAATTCTGGATACGAATCCTTATGAAGTTTGACATCGAATTCTCATTATGAATTCTACTGACAAATTCTCATTACGAATTCTGATGAAAAATTCTCATTACGAATTATGATGACGAATTCTCATTATGAATTCTGATGACGAATTCTCATTATGAATTCTGATGATGAATTCTCATTCCGAATTCTCATTCCGAATTCACCTATTAAACAGATTCTGATCATATTTGTTTTATACACTCCGAATTTATTTAGACTCCGAAAATTATTTTTGGTTAGACTCCAAACTTTCATTTTGCTTACGCTTTTATAATTTGTCTACTCTTTAATATTTTTCTTACACTCCGAACCTTCACTTTGAATCTTCACTCCGAATTTTTTAGTTAAGACTTAAAATGATGTCGTACATTCTGTTACACTTGTTTTGTTATAAAACGATGTCGTCTATTCTGTTATAAACTAACCGTTGGTTAAGTTACACGTGTACATGTCCCTCCTATTTTTAAGGAAAATATGACCTTTGGAAAGGAGGCCGACCTTTCCTATAAATAGGAGCTCATTTGAAAAAGCTCAGACACATATAGAGAATTTGATCGATCTAGAGACCACACGCTACTAAGGTGATTTCTAGAGAGGGAAAGCTTTTCATGGCTTGTGCGTACTGAACCGCTTGTTCAGTTTTTGCTTCGTGCAACTCCGAATGTTGGTGATCACATTCGAGGAATTCCGGGGATAGGAAGACAGAGGTTTCCAACACCTTGAAGTTGGGGGCTTCCTTGCTGAGGAAGACATAGGTGACCAACTACCTTGAAGTTGAGGGCTTGCGGGGATAACAAGACAGAGACTCCGATCTTCGTATCGAGGGCTTACTCTGGTGTGGGTAAGATATACTTTCTTGAAAGTATAAATCAAGGGACCTTTATCCAAGGTTGTTGGATACCCTTCTCTTTGGGTTAAAAGACTTATATCTTGTTACTTGTAGTTTTAATACTTGTTTATTTCCGATGCATTTTATATTGTAAGGAAATTATAACTTTCTTATACTTCCCTACTTGTACTCTGATTCATTTAGATTCTATACGCTTTAAGGTAGAATCTCATATTGTAATCTTTTGTTAAGTTTCAATTTCCAGAACCATATTTCCAGAACCTACTTTCGGAATCTATTTCTAGTTTTAAGAAAGTTCATAGGACTTGAAGTTTATAACTTCATTCCTTATTCCAAGTTTTCATTTGGTATTAGAGGTGCTGTGAATTTTCTTAGTTTATCTTTGTTAAACTTAGACCTTTCCTTTGCTTAAGGAAAACATAGCTATTTGTAACTAACTTTAAAGGTTCCAAAGGAATTTTTAAAGTGTACAATTCACCCCCCTCTTGTATTTTGAGCATCTACATCATTATTTCGATCCTACAATTGGTATCAAAGTTAGGTTTCTGAAATACTTGTACTCACGTATAAGTTTTTCTTGCTCACTTTATCATTCCTAACTTTGTCATTCCGAACTTTCTCATTCCGAACTTTGTTATTGCGATTTTTTTCCTAACAAGTTTGTGTGCCGAAGGTTATTTTAAGTATGGCAGGAGTTAATGTTGGTTCTATTGATAATCTAAATCCTACAAGACCACCAATCTTTGATGGTAATGATTATGAGTACTGAAGAGATCGAATGAAGATTTTTTTTATCAATACTGGAGTAGACAACTTTGTTATGCTTACTGGAGATTATAAAATTCTTGATAAGTAAGTTAGAAATTTTACTAACCAGGAAAATCAAGAGTATCAACTCAATTATAAGGTACACAACATTATACTTTGTTCAATGACTAGAAATATATAATTTCTTCTTGTGAAGCAGCTAATTGTATCTGGAAGAAGTTAGAATTTACACACTTTGGAACTTCTAAAGTGATTGAGACTAGGGGAGATATGCTTAGAGCTGAATATCATGGCTTCAGTTTTCCGTATGGTGAACCAATATGTAAAGTTCAATAGAGGTTTATGACTATCATAAACAGCTTATAGTCTATGGGAGAAAAAGGGTTAGATGATGAAGCACTTGTGGAAAAGATAATTGATATTATACCCAATGAGTGGGAATCCAAAAGAACAGCTATAGATGAGAACAGGAAGGTCACTCAAATTTATCTTGATGAGTTATTTGGAAGTCTTATACAACATGAAACCAGAATAAAGAGAGATGCTGACAACATCAAAAAGAAGAATGGGAATGGTACTGTTGCTTTTACAATAACATCAAATCATATGATATCTAAGACTCCTGAGAGAGTAACTAGATCCAAGTCTAAGAAGATAGTTGTTCAATCAGAATCTAGTGAAAGTGAAATCTTAGAAAGTGAGTTAGAAAATCTTGCTCAAAGGATGAACAAGTTAGCTGGTCAGAGAAATTTACAATCCAAGTATAAGAAAAAGGACATGAAAGATAGGAAAGATGGAGAAGTTACTTGTTATGAATGTAAGAGAGCTGGACATATTAGACCAGATTGCCCTTTGATCAAAAAGAAAGAAAGGAAAGAAAGGCATTCAGACAGGAACAAAAAGAAGTATTATAAAGCCAAAGCTAAGAAAGTTCTGAAAGCTAGTGACACCTGGAGTGCCAGTGATGGTGATTCTTCAGATGAATCTTCTGATTACGAATCTTTAGGACATACTAATCTTGGTCTTATAGCCAGATTACCTATTGATAATCATTGTTTTATGGCTAAGGTACGAAATGTTGAATCATTGACCAATTTTTCTTTAAATTCCAATAATAGTAAGTATTATAACTCTTCTGATGAAGAATCCTCTTCTGATGAAGAAAATGAATTACCTTTTTATGAAGAAGTCTCTAGGTTTGCTGAACTTCTTGAAATTGAGAACTCTAAACTCAATAAGAAACTTGATAAGGCAAAATCTAGGAATTCTATTCTTACAAAAGAGATATCATATCTTTCTAAAGATCTTGATAAGAAAAATACTGATTTTGAAAGTATTTCAAAAAATCTTGAGGAAGTAATTTCTGAGAAGAGCCAACTTTCTAAAGAGTTAGAAAAAGTAATTTATAAGAAAAATGTTTTCGAGCCTAGCTCTAGTTCTAAAACAAATGATTTTGAGGATAAAAACTAGGTTATAAAACTCAAGTCCGAAATTTTTTCCTTAAAGAAGTGTTTATCAAACTTTACCCATGGTAAGGAAAATTTTGATAAAATGTATTCCCAAATAAGACCTTTAAGAAATAAATCCGGATTTGGTTATACCCATGCAAAACCATTTTTTAGTAAAAATTATTTTTTTCTTCAAAGTGCCCCATTTTGTACTAAGTGTCAATGTGGTGGTCACTGGGCAAATAATTGTTCCTTAAACAAAACTCAATCCTTAGGTTTTCACAAAGCTTACTTTTCTAAGAAAATGTGGGTTCCTAAAATTTTGTTATCTGGTAATCTTGTATCCGAACAAGTTTGGATTCCGAAAGTTTAATTCTCTTCTAGATTTCAGGAAAATAAATAGAGTACTAGCAATAATACATGGTACATGGATAGTGGATGTTCCCGACACATGGCTGGTAACAAAAGATATTTTGAAAAGATTATCAAAACTAAAAGAGGAAAGGTAACTTTCGGAGACAATGCTAAGGGAGAGATTGTTGGTATTGGTAATATTGTTCTTTTAGGAAAAACTTTGATTTCAAATGTTCTTTTTTGTTAAGGGTCTTAAGCACAACCTCATTAGCATAAGTCAGTTATGTGATGAAGGTTACCTTGTGAATTTTAGGAATGATAAGTGCTTTGTTCATAATTCCAAGGAAGAATTTCTTCTCTCAGCCAATAGGCAAGAGAATGTTTACACTTTGAACCTAGAAGACCTCAGGAGCCAAGATTTACCTTGCCTAAGTGCAATGGAAGATCATTCCTGGTTATGGCATAAAATATTAGGTCACTGTAACCTTAGAAATCTAGGTAAACTCTCTAAGAAGAAACTAGTTAAGGATCTATCGGAGCTTAGAGTTGATTCTTCTAAAGTGTGTGATCCTTGTCAATATGGAAAGAAACATAAATCTAGTTTTAAATCAATCGGTGAAGTCTCAAAAACTGATGCATTACAGTTAGTGCACATGGATCTTTTTGGTCCAACACAAACTGGAAGTATTGAAGGCAAATACTATGTGTTTGTTCTAGTTGATGATTACACTAGATTTACTTGGGTTTATTTTCTAGAAAGGAAGTATGAAGCTTTTTATTATTTCAAAAGTTTTATAGATCAAGTTAAAAATGAGAAAAACCTTCCATTGAAAACTATTCATAGTGATCATGGAGGAGAATTTCAAAATTCTGATTTTGAAACTTTTTGTAGTAGAAAAGGTATTAATCACAATTTTTCAGCACCTAGAACTCCTCAACAAAATGGTGTAGTTGAGAGAAGAAATAGAATTCTTCAAGAGATAACTAGAACCATGTTGAGTGAATATTCTATAGCTAGACATTTCTGGGCTGAAGCTGTAAGTACTGCTTGCTATTCTATAAATCGAGTTTTGATTAGACCTTTTATTAATAAAACCCCTTATGAGTTATGGAATGGTAGAAAACCAAGACTATCCTACTTCAAGGTTTTTGGTTGCAAAGTATTCATTTTGAATACTAAAGATAACCTACATAAATTCGCACCAAAATCTGATGAAGGAATTTTCTTAGGTTATTCCACAACTTCTAAGGCTTATAGAGTTTTTAATAAAAATACTTGTATTGGTGAAGAAACAGTACATGTAAAATTTGATGAGTCTGATCCTTTTGTTTTTAAACCATCCCAGCCTACATCCTCGGATGTGTTTTCAAAAACTGATTATCAACCTTCGACAGAAGAACCTTCTAATAAGGATAATGTTCAAGAAGATAATTCTCAAACATTTACCCTAGAAGACTTTCTACCCTATGTTGATGAACATGCTTTTCAAAACCGAAATCAGGTGTTTCTTAAGAATCATCCCAGTGATAGCATCATTGGTGATTTAAATCAACCTGTAAGGAATAGAAGTTCCTTAAGAAATGAAGTAGAACATCTAGCATTTCTTTCCCAATTAGAACCCAAAAGCACTGATGAAGCTTTAGGTGATGATGATTGGATCAAAGCCATGCAAGATGAACTAAATGAATTTTAAAGGAATAAAGTCTGGACTTTGGTTGAAAGACCTAAGGAAACTTCTGTTATTGGAGTAAAATGGGTTTTCAGAAATAAATGTGATGAAAATGGAGTCATAGTAAGAAATAAATCTAGACTTGTTGCTAAAGTCTATAATCAGCAAGAGGGAATAGACTATGAAGAAACTTATGCCCTAGTAGCTAAACTTGAATCTATCCATATTCTACTTGCCTTTGCAGCATTCTTTAATTTCAAACTTTTTCAAATGGATGTGAAATGTGATTTTCTTAATGGTTATGTTCAAGAGGAAGTTTTTGTTGAACAAACTCCTGGCTTTGAAGATATAAAACATCCTGATTATGTTTTTAGACTTACCAAAGATCTGTATGGCCTTAAACAAGCCCCACGAGAATGGTATGATAGACTCACTGGATTTTTGCTTCAAAATAACTATGTTAAGGGAAATGCAGATCCAACCCTTTTTATAAAGAAAGATAAGAAAAATGTTTTGATTTTTCAAATTTATGTTGATGACATCATATTTGGTTCAACTCAGCAATCTTTAACTGACTCTTTTGCAAGTCTAATGAAATCTGAGTTTGAAATGAGTATGATGGGTGAGTTAACTTTTTTCCTTGGTTTTCAAAATTTCTCAAAAACCAGAAGGAATCTATATATCTCAACATAAGTATATTAAATATCTTCTCAAAAAGTATGGTTATGACAACACTAAGAGTATAAGTACTCCCATTGGTACCTCAAACTCTTAAGATCTTGATGAAGCTGGGAAACCAGTAGATCAATCATCTTTTAGAGGTATGATAGGAAGTTTACTTTACTTAACAGCTAGTTGACTAGACCTAATGTTCTCAGTATGCTTATGTGCAAGATATCAATCCAATCCTAAGGAATCTCACTTAAAGGCAGTAAAAAGAATTTTTCGTTACCTTAAGGGAACCATGGATCTAGGATTATTTTATACTTCTAGAAATGATTTTATTCTAAAAATATTTTCTGATGCTGACTTTGGTGGATGTAGAATGGATAGAAAAAGTACATCCAGAACTTGTCATTTCTTAGGAGATTCATTAGTTTCTTGGTATTGCAAGAAGCAACATTCTGTAGCACTCTCCACTACTAAAGCTGAATATGTAGTAGCTGGAAGTTGTTGTGCTCAAGTGTTGTGGATGCAACACACAATCACAGACTATGGCTTGAGTTTTATTAAAACTCAAATTTTGTGTGATAACAAAAGTTCCATTTACCTAAGTAAGAACCATGCACATCACTCTCGTTCAAAGCACATAGATATTAATCATCACTTTCTTAGGGATCACACACTAAAAGGAGATATCATTCTTCAATTTATCAGAACGCAAGATCAACTTGCTGATATTTTCACAAAATCTTTGCCTACTGATAGATTTGAATACATTAAACAGAAGTTAGGAATGATAACCGTAAGGTAATATTTCTTAATTAACTTTCTGTTGAAAAAATCTCCTTACAGTAATAAACTCCTTTTCATAGGGGGAGTACATTTGTTTGTTAGAGTAACTAAGTTTTTCAAAGTTTGTTTTCAAACTTATTGGAACTAAATTTTTGGTATGGAAATTTCTGGAATAGAAAATTTCCAGAATGGATATTTTCGTATAGAAAAATTCTGGGATGGAAATTTTCGTATTGAAAATTTCTGGAATGAACAATATCGTACTGGTATTTCCATAACGAGATTTTCGTACCGAGGCTTTCATAATGAGTTTTTTTTAAAACCTTTCTAATGAAATTTTTCATACTGAAATCCTTATAATGTTTTTTCGTACTGAGTTGGTTTTTTGTTGTGAGTTTTGCGATTTTTATTATTATTACCCATTACAAATAATCCTACAAGCCAATCCGAAAGGTATGATTTCCTTACTCAAGTTTTCGTAGTCATACTTTACTTGCTGACATTTTCTTATATTTTGTTTTCGGATTATAATTTTCTTAAATCTTTGTTTTAATAAAAACCTCAAAAGATCGGATCCAAGTTTTCTTGAGAATTATTTTTCAACTGTCAGATCTGATCTCAGCTTGTCACAACCGTTCGATCAACCGTGGAAGTTGAACCATCTTCTCTTTACCTATATAAAGGGGACCCCAAATGGTTGTCCCACATAGGTTTTCAAGCTTCAGTGTCCCGAAGCTCTGACTCTCTGTTTTAAGACCATTCCAAACTTCAGCTTTCTCCGTTCCGAACTTCTCAGAGGTCTTCAGATCCGAATGTCTGTGGAAGTAGCTTCTCAAGAAATGTCTTCCTCTAAGCCAGTGAGGAAGAGAAAGATGAAAGAAGTTGAAGGTGAAGCAGAGAATCCCAAATCTAAGGAAGTTCATTCCGTACCTCCTAAACTGAAGAAGAAGAAAGCTTACCCTAATGAGGTAGTTGCTAAATTGAGGGAAATCAAAGAGAAGAGAGTACAAGGGGAGTCTCAGTTTGGCCTGGATCCTGCGGAGGCTAAGGCCTTGAAGGAAAGAACTGCAGATGAACTAGAAAAACAAGTGAAAGAAAAGAAGCTTAAGAAGAAGATGTCTGAAGCTGAGGTAGCTCAGGATTTGTTGAAGTTTAATGAGATGGTTTCAGCGAACATTCTTGTTCTGAGATCTTTTTCTTTGGAATCTCTACCTGAGACTCCAGGAAGAAACTTTGTTGCTCCGGAAGAGGCAGTTACTAAGCATGTTGAGGAAGTAGAGCAGGTTGAGCAAGTGGAAGAAGAAGAAGTTGTTGGTGAAGGAAGTGATGAAACAGGAGATGTTTTAAAGCAAGTAGATGATTATAAGGGGACTCCTTCGGAACATTTGTCGCTCCAAACCTCAGAAGCTGAGTCTTCTAAGTTAGTCACTCCAACGATGGATGAGGAGAAAGGAGAAGAAGAAGTAGCTTATCATGCAGAGTAAAAACAACTTCTACATGATATTGCTCAAATGGAGAATGTAGAGGTTGGTGCTCAGAAAGTTGCTGTTGAGGAAGACAATGTTGTTCAAGTGTCTGACAGTGAAAAGAGAACTCCAGAATAGGAATCCATTCTGAAAAAGGACAAGGGAAAACAACTTGTTGTTGATACCCCGAGCTTAGTGGTTGTAAAGAAAAGGGAAGTTGGTGATTCTTCTAAGAATAAAGTTGAGCATTTTGAAGAATAAAATTCTCCAAGCAAAGTTTCGGATTCAGAGTCATCTTCGTTGGGGCATGAATTTGTTGTTCAGTCATTAAAGAAGTTGGTAGGTACTATTCCGACTTTCTCAAGTATTGATTCAAGATGCCAGATGCTCCAACATGCTTTGAATCAGAAAACAGACTCCGTATCCATGGTTATAGACAAATGTGTTGAGATATATGCTTAGTTCAAAACTTCCTTTGTCGGCTATGAAGCCCACAAAAGATCTTGAAAGAGGATGACTAGTTGGTCGAGGAAGACTGTAGAAGAGATGAGGCTCTTTGATGAATTCCAAGACAATGTGAAGGATGCCTTTGAGACAGAAGACAGGAAGATAAATGAGCTTACTTAATTGTTTGAAGAAAATTTGACAGATGAAAAGAATTTCTGGATTCAAGAAGTCAGAGATCTGAATGGGAAGCTGAATTCTGTTTCTCAAAACTGGAAATTTGAAAGGGACCATCAAATTGAGTTTGAAGAAAAATTGAAGGCTCAGGAAGAAAAGATTAAAGCTCAGGAAGAAAAGCTCCAAGCCCAGGAAGAAAAGATTGAAGCTCAAAGTGCAAGAATTGTTTTGTTAGAAAAGCAAGCCGAGGAAGACCATAAAGACTTGAAGAAGATAAATACTATTCTTAAGGGTATCATGGAGAAGGAAAAAGATACAAAATAGACAGATCTGATCTTTTGTTGTATCTAAATTTCTTTGTTGCCGAGCTTTCAAACTTAATGAAATTTGTGCTTGCTCGTTTCTTTTGTTGTTGCTACTAATGTTTCAGGTACCTTGTTATATTTTCCATTCCCTTGAATTCTTTTTGAAAATCACAAAGGGGGAGAAGGAAAAGAACCCTAATAAAGGGGGAAAAAGAATCTTAACAAAGGGTGAGAAAGAAAACAAACTCTAATAGAGTTTATCTAAGGGGGAGTTTTTCATTAAAGAAGACTTTATTATTCTTAATGAAATATCATTACGGAAATCTAGAATACGATCCTTAGAGTTTCAAAGCCTAAGGGGGAGTTAGTCGTATTCATCAATATCCTTAAAGTAAAGGGAGATAAGCATTAATGTTTTCTTTCTTCTTAGAATTTCTTTTTCGTAAGGATGTTTGTGCTTTCAAAAAAGGGGGAGATTGTTGAGTCAATAAGGTTTTCCCTATGGCTTTTCCATTCCTTCTTGTTTTGAAAATCACAAACACCTTATCTTTAAGAAAATTTCTTTTATAAGGAAAATTTCTTTTATAAGGAAAATTGATTTTATAAGGAAAATTGATTTTATAAGGAAAATTGATTTTATAAGGATAACTTCTTTTGTAAGAAAAATTATGCTTATCATATTTTCATCCATATATTTCTTAAGTATAAGATTCAGATTCATTTCTATATTCTCGGAATTGTTTGAAACTTTGATATGAAGCATTCTATTTTAGGATCTGAATTCTGGATGAGAACTGTAATAAAGTTTCATTCTGAATTCCAGATACGAACTCTGATTAAGTTCTACTCCGAATTCTGGATACGAATCCTTATGAAGTTCGACATCGAATTCTCATTACAAATTCTAATGACAAATTCTCATTACGAATTCTGATGACGAATTCTCATTACGAATTCTGATGACGAATTCTCATTACGAATTCTGATGATGAATTCTCATTACAAATTTTGATGATGAATTCTCATTACGAATTCTGATGACGAATTCTCATTCCGAATTCTCATTCGGAATTCACCTATTAAACAGAATCTAATCAACTTTGTTTTATACACTCCTAATTTATTTAGACTCCAAAAATTATTTTTGGTTAGACTCCAAACTTTCATTTTGCTTACGCTTTTATAATTTGTCTACTCTTTAATATTTTTCTTACACTTCGAACCTTCACTCCGAATCTTTACTCTGAACTTTTTAGTTAAAACTTAAAATGATGTCGTACATTCTATTACACTTGTTTTGTTATAAAAAGATGTCATCTATTCTGTTATAAACTAACCGTTGGTTAAGTTACACGTGTACAAGTCCCTCTAATTTTTAAGTAAAATATGACTGTTGGAAAGGAGGCCGACCTTGCCTATAAATTGGAGCTCATTTGAAAAAGCTCAGACACATATAGATAAGTTGATCGATCTAGAGACCACACGCTACTAAGGTGATTTCTAGAGAGAGAAAGCTTTTCATGCCTTGTGCGTACTGAACCGCTTGTTCAGTTTTTGCTTCGTGCGACTCCGAATGTTGGTGATCACATTCGAGGACTTCCGGGGATAGGAAGACAGAGGTTTTCAACACCTTGAAGTTGAGGGCTTCCTTGCTGAGGAAGGCATAGGTGACCAACTACCTTGAAGTTGAGGGCTTGTGGGGATAGCAAGACAGAGACTCCAATCTTTGTATCGATGGATTACCCTGGTGTGGGTAAGACAGACTTGCTTGAAAGTATAAATCATGGGACCTTTATCCAAGGTTGTTGGATACCCTTCTCTTTGGGTTAAAAGACTTATATCTTGTTACTTGTAGTTTTACTACTTGTTTACTTCCGCTGCATTTTATATTGTAAGGAAAGTATAAATTTCTTATACTTCCCTATTTGTACTCTGATTCATTTAGATTCTATATGCTTTAAGGTAGAATATCATATTGTAATCTTTTGTTAAGTTTCAATTTTCGGAACCATATTTCCGGAACATACTTTCGGAATCTCTTTCCAGTTTTAAGAAAGTTCATAGGACTTGAAGTTTATAACTTCATTACTTATTCCAAGTTTTCATTTGGTATTAGAGGTGTTGTGAATTTTCTTAGTTTAACTTTGTTAAACTTAGCCCTTTCCTTTGCTTAAGGAAAACATAGCTATTCGTAACTAACTTTAAAGGTTCCAAAGGAATTTTTAAAGTGTACAATTCACCCCCCTCTTGTATTTTGAGCATCTACATCATTATTTCAATCCTACAAGATCCTTTGTGGGTTATTGCGGTGGTTAGTTACCTATCGATCCTGTATGGGTCAGATCCTTTGTGGGTCATTTCGGGGGTTAGTTACCTATCGATCCTGTGTGGGTCAGATCCTTTGTGGGTCATTGTGGGGGTTAGTACCTATCGATCCTTTGTGGGTCCGACGACTTAGATGAATCAGTGGCAATATCTGATCATCTCTATCATCATATGAAGAAGTATACCTGTGTGATCTGAAATACTATTTTGCTTTCCTATGTGGATTGTGTTGTGCTATCCTGTGTGGATTTACGTTTTGCTTTCCTATATGGACTGGGTTGTACGTGGGATCGGATGTTGGAGCCGAACGAGAATTGATGACTTAGGTATATGTATGGGAATATACCTAAGCAGTGTCGGATGTTACTTCGTGATTGTATCTTTCCTTTGTGGTTTATCCTTTGTGGATTCTGGGAGACCTTCGAGGGTCTCGGGGTCCCTACTGAGTAGCTTATACTTACCCCTGCACGGGCTATGCCCGCACTACATTGTGTTGGTTGCAGACGACGGACAACGCTGACTGTGGTTGAGGCTTGCGGAGCAGGATGATACCTGGAGGTGGACGACTGGGCGGGGCGTACTCAGAGCTGACGGCTGGACCCAAGGAGATGTGGAGGCTATCTGTACCCACCCGTCAGGTGGGACTTCCAGTGGACGGCTCGACGCTGCAGCTTTACTTTCAGTTGCTGTTTTCCCTTTCCAGTTTTACTTTACTTTCAGTGTGAGTTTGTATACTAGCCCACTTACTTTTTCACACTTACTGTTGTATTCAGTTTTTTACTTAGTGTTTACTTCTACTGCTTGCTTGCTCTGTGGTGTTTGTTTACTTTACAAAGTCAATGCCTTCCCTTTTTACTGGGAATTACGCTTTGGTGCTAGTCGCCAGCCCCTGACCTATGGAAGGCGGGCTTGGGGTAGTCACGGAACGGGCCCCAAGGACGGGTCGTGACAAATTGGTATCAGAGGAGTTCGGTTCTACCGCAAAACTTTGGACCCTGATATTTTTCTAAGTGAAGCAATAGTGTTAAGCATATTGGGTGTGGTTATCAGTCCAGGGAGTCCAGTGTTGGTGCGGCGGCCGACGTATCCGTACACCAGGACCCTGACTTCTGATTTCCTACTTAATGCGTGAAAACATTGATTGCATGTGTGTTAAAGTTTTCTATGTGATTACTTTATGTCAGCTCACCAGGTATACTGTTTGACCATGGCACACCTGTTTCTTTTCAGGATGGCCCCACGATGGTAGCCAGCTAGGGTTCCGAGAGTTGTGCGTGACGACAGCCCACTGAGCGACGAGGCCTCAGTATAGGGCCCTGTGACAGCTGAGGCACCGACGATACCTCTACCCACTGAGCCACCGATGCTTGCAGCCCCAGCTGCTGATGATGAACGTCGCCTTAGTGCACTGCACGAGTTTCAGCACCAGCGACCGCCTAGGTTCCATGGGGAGACGGACCCCCAGGCAGCTGAGGACTAGCTGGAGGCAGTTGTACGAGTTTTTAGGTTAGTGAGGACACCAACAGACCTCATGGTGATCCTCGCAGCGAGCCTACTGCACGCGGCATCGGGCCGATGGTGGAGCTTGATGCTCCAGGTGCACGATGAGACATCTCTCCTTTGGACGGACTTTGAGAGCCTCTTCTGCTCGGAGTTCTTCCCAGCCACCCTCCGTGCGGTGCGCATCTAGGAGATTCTTCAGCTGCGGTAGGGCAGCTTGACGGTCGCCCAGTACTCGACGAGATTTACCGATCTCTCGCGCTACTCGACAGACATGGTACGAGACCCATTCTTCCAGGCCCAGACATTTGAGCAGGGATTGAGGCATGAGATCAGGGCATCGCTGATCTCCCTCAGCATTCCGACTCAGGCAGAAGTACTAGAGTGAGCCCTTTTGATCGAGATCTTCCTTACTGAGCGTTCTTCAGCAGCGAGACCTACCACCGGGCGGCAGGTAGCAGAGTCTTTTGCAGCAGGCAGCCGACGGATGACTCATGGGTCCAGGCAGACTAGAACCTCAGGTAGATGACCTCAGGACACTGGCTCAGCAGTGCGGGGCACACATCGCAGAGCCAGTCTTTCGAGAGGCAGGCAGTGCTACACATGCGGCGGGTAGGGCCACATGGCTCGTGACTGCCCGACCCGCCGTTCCGAGGAGCAGCAGACGGTTGAGGGGCCACCCAGGCAGAGGCAGAGGGTCAACCGTGGTGGTCCACAGGGAGAAGTCGGACAAGGCAGAGGAGCTGGCCGAGAAGCAGGTGGTGGGCGATGCTTTGAGGATCTACCACCACCACCACTAGGAGGTCCACCCCGGCCACAGGGAGCCGGCGGGCAGAGACAGGCACAGCTCCAGGCAGCGGAGGCCTATGACCACGGCGTGCCCGAGGTGATTCTAGGTACTATCTGTGTCTATTCCACCCTTGCTGTAGTTCTTATAGACACAGGAGAGAGTCACTCTTTCATAGCTGCTGCCCTTGTTTGGATCTCGGAGATTCCGACAGAGCCGTTGGCTCGATCCTTACGGCTAGAGAATCCTACGGGAGCAGACTTGACGATTACGCACTGGTGCTGGTAGTGTGAGCTTACTCTAGGAGGCGAGAGCTTCGGCTGGGATCTTCTTGTAGCGGCGTCGAGGCCTTATGACTTCATCTTGGGCATGGATTGGTTATCTACAGTCCATGCACAGATTTACTGTATTAGGCGCAAGGTGGGATGTGTACGCACCGACGGGAGCAGGTTCACCTTCACGGGCGAGAAGGGAGCCTTCGCAGCACATGATGGACTTCCGCAGAGGAGAGGACATCCCATCACTCATCAGTTGGCTAGCCTCATCCTAGGAGCAGTTGACGTGCGGAGGCCTAGTTTTCCTGCAGTGGTGGATCAGTATGCGTACGTCTTTCCCGACGACGTTCCAGGACTACCTCCTCGCAGAGAGGTAGAATTTTATATTGATCTATACCCCGGGACAGCCCCGATATCCACTCCAGCATATCATATGGCCCCCACTGAGCTTCAAGAGCTACGGGTACAGTTGGAGGACTTACAGGGAAAGGGTTTCATCCGACCCAGTGTTTCACCCTGGGTTTCCCCAATATTATTCGCCAAGAAGGCGGATGGGAGCTTGCGACTTTGTGTCGACTATCATCACTTGAACCAGGTGACGGTGAGGAACAAGTATCCGCTACCTAGGATTTATGACCTCTTCGATCAGCTCAAGGGAGCATGGTGGTTCTCAAAGATAGACCTCAGGTAAGGCTATCATCAGCTCAGAGTTCGGGATGAGGACGTGCAGAAGACGACCTTCAGATGTCGGTATGGCCACTATGAGTTCTTGGTTATGCCTTTTGGCGTAACCAATACTCCAGCGGTGTTCATGGGCCTCATGAACAGGATCTTTCATCCATACCTCGATCGATTTTTCGTAGTGTTCATCGATGACATTTTGATATACTCGACGACTGAGGAGGAGCACGCCTACCACTTGCGGGTTGTACTAGACACACTCCGAGAGCACCAGTTTTATGGAAATCTCTCTAAGTGTCAGTTCTGGATACGTGAGGTCCACTTCTTGGGACACGTCATCTCTGAGACGGGAGTTGCAGTGGATCTTGCAAAGATCGAGGCAGTGTTAGCTTGGGAGCCACCCAGGAGCATGACGGAGGTGCGGAGTTTCTTGGGACTAGCTGGATACTATCGGAGATTTGTGTCAGACTTCTCTAGAGTTGGGGCACCACTCTTAGCTTTGACAAAGAAAGGGAAACCCTTTGCATGGTCAGAAAGATGTCAGCAGAGCTTCCAGGAGCTGAGATAGAGATTGACCAGCGCCCCTATCTTGAGGCTTCCGGAGGAGGGAGTTGGGTACGTAGTCTACTGCGATGCATCAGGGACCGGACTCGGATGTGTCATGATGCAGGAGCGGGCGGTGATCGCCTATGGATCACGTCAGTTGAGGCTTCATGAGCAGAACTACGCTACCCATGAACTGGAGTTAGCAGTAGTGGTCTTCGCTCTGAAGACATGAAGACACTACTTGATGGGTGAGCGCTTTACAGTCTTTTCTGACCATCAGAGTCTCAGGTACATCTTCTCTCAGAAGGACCTGAACCTGAGACAGCGGCGATGGCTCGAGTTCCTCCAGGACTATGACTTTGAGATAGTCTATACTTTTGGGAAGGGGAACGTGGTAGCCGATGATCTCATTAGGAGGACAGACATTCAGCTACTTTAGGAGGCGACAGAGCAGCTAGCCGCTTTGCAGATATCCTTCGTGGATAGAGATGGAGTAGCCTTCCTTCAGTCTCTCACAGTCACCCCTCCACTACTGCAGCAGATCAGAGAGGCACAGCGTGGGGACGCTGACTGTGAGACACGACGTGCACAGATATCCTCAGGACAGACACCTGATGGTTTATTCTTTGGAGCAGAGCACGACGTCCTTTTCAGAGGTCGTACCTTGGTACCAGTTTCTTTACTGGAGGAGGTGCTGAGAGAGTTTCACACTTCTCCCTTGGCGGTACATCCTGGAGTGATGAAGATGTACCAGGACCTCAGACGACAACACTGGTGGCCGAGCATGAAGAAGGCTGTGGCAGAGTTCGTTTCTCGGTGCCTCACTTGCCAGCAGGTGAAGTCAGAGCATCAGGTACCAGCAGGATTGGTACAGCCCTTGGAGGTCCCAGAGTAGAAGTGGGATGGGATATCCATGGACTTCGTGACTGGACTTCCACGCACTTCCAGAGGTCACACTCCATTTGGGTGATTGTCGACCGACTCACCAAGTCGGCTCACTTCTTACCCATCAGAGAGCAGGGCTCAGTGGAGAGCTTGGGACGTCTCTACGTTCAGGATATTGTACGACTTCACGGTGTGCCATCATCTATCATCTCCGATAGAGATGCTCGCTTTACTTCCCGGCTTTGGAAGGGGTTGCAGGATGCATTCGGGACGCAGCTACATATGAGCACTGCCTTTCACCCTCAGATGGATGGTCAGACGGAGAGGACCATACAGACTCTCGAGGACATGCTCCGCGCATGTGTCCTCGACTTTGGTCGCAGCTGGGAGGACCACCTACCATTGGTGGAGTTTGCGTACAACAACAGCTACCACTCCACCATCGGGATGGCACCATAAGAGGCGTTATACGACCGACCTTGAAGATCTCCTTTGTGCTGGACAAACCCTGGGGAGTTAGCACTTGTGGGATCGGAGATGGTCCAGGCCACGACAGAGAAGGTCCATGTCATCCAGGAGCATATGAGAACAGCTCAGAGCCGGCAGAAGTCTTATGATGACAGGAGGCGGAGGCCACTAGAGTTCGAGGATGGCGACCACGTCTTATTGCATGTCTCACATCGACGTGGATTACGGAGATTTGGCCGAGGCGGAAAGTTGTCTCCACGCTTCATCGGACCATTCCAGGTCCTCAACAGGATTGGTGAGGTGGCTTATCGCCTGGCTCTACCACTTCAGTTGCACTGGGTGCACGATGTCTTCCACGTATATCAGCTGAGGAGATACGTGCATGACCCGACGCATATCATTGACCATGGGGAGCTGGACGTTGATGATGGGGCGAATTTTGAGGAGGTCCTAGTGGAGATCGAGGATCGACAAGAGAAGTTCCTATGTGGATGATCGATTCCTCTAGTGCGCATCAGATGGAATCACATGAACTTCCAGGAGAGCACTTGGGAGCGGGAGGCTCAGATGCGTGCTCAGTACCCACATTTTTTTCCCTAGTTTATGATGTATCTTTACAGGGACGTAAAGCCCTGAGGTGGGAGTGATGTAAAGACCCATAAAATTCAAGGAAATTTTTTTCTTAATTTTCTTGGGAATTTTACATGAACGCAATTTCTGACAGCACCTGATTCCGAGGCCCGGTGTGTCCGGAATCATTTTTCCGAAGTTTGGCTCGGGTACGTTCAGTGAACGAACGGGCGAGTTTTTCTAACTTTTGGACCGGTGCTCGGAATCGAATTCCAAGGGCACCGATGGAATCGTAGCGCCGGTATTTTCTTAGAAACGCCTTTTCTGAAGTTGCGTTTTCTCGGGTGTGGTTTTTAATTTTTGGGGTTAAGTTAAGAAATAAAATAAAAGTGGTGCGTCACTTTATTTTATTTCACTTAAAGCCACTTAAATCCACTTAAGCCAGTTTAAGCGAATAATGTGGGACCCACGATATCCTACTCACTTGGTAGGATATTTGTGAGGTGGGGCCCGCACGAGCCCCACCGTTTCTTTCCCTCTAAGTAAAGAACCCGCGAAAACCTCTTTTTAATGAAAGTCAACCGGAGCGTTTTCTTAAATTCTAAACGCCCCATTTAATTCAGATGCGCCGTCTGCGACGTTGAGTTCCTCTTGAAGATATGGAACTTTTGGATACATCAATTCTAGACTATGTGTCAGTTGATGTATCAGCCTCTCGGCTCGTGGAGCGGACCCTCCTGAACGAGCTTGCTGTGTGCGGGAACCTTAGAGCTGGCTGCGACTGTGACTACGACGACGACTGTGCCGAGATCCTCAGTGGATTCGACGGAGACGACTACAGCACTCAGCGATCCTACGTGGATCAGTGCTACCGATCATGTGTGGGTCCGATCCTGTGTGGGTCAATGCTCAGCGGCCCTGTGTGGGCTAGCGCCTACAGATCCTGTGTGGGTCCGATCCTGTGTGAGTGTTTGCGGGGGTTAGTTATTTATCGATCCTGTGTGGGTCAGATCCTTTGTGGGTCATTGCTGGGGTTAGTTACCTATCGATCCTGTGTGGGTCAGATCCTTTGTGGGTCATTGTGGGGGTTAGTTACCTATCGATCTTGTGTGGGTCAGATCCTTTGTGGGTCATTGCGGGGGTTAGTTATCTATCGATCCTGTGTGGGTCAGATCCTTTGTGGGTCATTGCGGGGGTTAATACCTATCGATCCTTTATGGGTCTGATGGCTTAGATGAATCAGTGGCAATATCTGATCATCTCTATCATCATACGAATAAGTATACCTGTGGGAGCTGAAATCCTGTTTTGCTTTCCTATGTGGATTGTGTTGTGCTATCCTGTGTGGATTTACGTTTTGCTTTCCTGTGTGGACTGGGTTGTACGTGGGCTCAGAAATTGGAGCCGAACGAGAATTGATGACTTAGGTATATGTATGGGCATATACCTAAGCAGTGTCATATGTTACTTCGTGATTGTATCTTTCCTTTGTGGTTTATCCTTTGTGGATTCTGGGAGACCTTCAGGGGTCTCGGGGTCCCTACTGAGTAGCTTATACACACCCCTGCACGGGCTATGCCCGCACTACGTTGTGTTGGTTGCAGACGACGGACAACGCTGACCGTGGTTGAGTCTTGCAGAGCAGGACGGTACCTGGAGGTGGACCACTAGGCGGGACGTACTCGGAGCGGACGGCTGGACCCAAGGAGCTGTGGAGTCTATCTGTACCCACCCTTCAGGTGGGACTTCCAGTGGACGGCTCAACGCTGCAGCTTTACTTTCAGTTGCTGTTTTCCCTTTCCAGTTGTACTTTACTTTCAGTGTGGGTTTGTATACCGGCCCACTTACTTTTCCGAACTTACTGTTGTATTCATATTTTACTTAGTGTTTACTTCTACTGCTTGCTTGCTCTATGGTGTTTGTTTACTTTACAAAGGCAATGCCTTCCCTTTTTACTGGGATTTACGCCTTGGTGCTAGTCGCCAGCCCCTGGCCTATGGAAGGCGGGCTTGGGGTAGTCATGGCACGGGCCCCGAGGATGGGTCGTGACAATGACATATAACATTCTCCACTTCCATCAAATGGGTTATGAAATCATCATTCATGTGTGTGGTGGACTACCACCTCACGAACTGATGTCATTCATTTTTCCCTTACCACCTATAACAGTTGGATACAATGATGAATTTATTATTTATATATGATATTTATGATATTATTATACTTCTATAATTATTATATCACACACATATTTATTTTTTCCAATTTTTTGGAATACGATAATATCGTTCATGTGTACGGTGGACTACCACCTCTTGAAGTGATGTAATTCATTCACACTTTAGATGGAAGGTGATAAGTGTAAAGTTAATTATTATATGTGATATAAATGAAATAATTATGATATTAATGACATATTTATCACTATTAAAATATAATATACATCATTTTGTTTCTTAATTTTTCACTTAATCAAATATGATAATTTCACCCATGTACGTGTGGACTACCACCTTCACAAAGTGATGTAACTCTCTTTTAATAACAAAAAAACATGTATTATATGTATAAATTTATTTAAATAAATAATTTTTTATGATATTATTATTATTATTAAATTATAATATATAACTTACCTCATTTTCATAATGATCATTGAAAAATGGAAATGTTACTCATGCATACGTACGACCTACCGTTTCCATGATCGTAACATACTTCTTTTCTCAAAACCACATTTCATGATTGTTATTAAAAGTATATTTGATGTATAAATATGATAATTATATAATAATTATTATTATTTAAGTGATGGAATCATTATCAAAGTAAAATGACTGATAATAATAAATCGAAATATATACAAAAAATAAAGCGGTTATTACCCTAAATGTGACTTTAACATAGAATTGTTAATAAATGGATAATTAAAGGAGTTAAGTAAATAATATATGGTATGATATATATAAGCATGGTTCTGTAATAATTGTATGATAAAATTATATTTAGTATATAGGAGGTTCGAATGAATGTGAAGGAATTCGATACTTTCGGTATGAGTGTTTTTAGTTTTGCTTTTATTTTTGAGAGACTTATTCCAAATTCACCACATGTTTTTTTTGTGGTGTATATAATTCCCTATGGAACAATATATCATTAATATACCTCATTTAATGACAATTAATGTTTCTATTTATCTTATTCTTTCACTTGGCTTACGATTCAAAAGTTACTCAAACAGTAAGGGATTGTGTCTCAATTTTCATTATTTTAGACATATATAATGTTATGCCCCTATATTCTTTCATGTTGTATATATAGAAAACCTTTAAAATTTAGTATCATGAATTTATTTATCCATAGTATATTTTAAGTTTCATTTTATGTTACTCCTTCCTGGGGCTTACGATTCAAGGTTAACAAAGTGTTAAGAGTTTTATGTTACAATCTCATCGCTTATCAAGATTATTTATGATTACGCTTAAAATGATGAAATAATATGATATATATCTCAAGAAACTCATTTATTTTGGTCTACTATGGTTTTTTCATGATAATAAATGTTTCCCATTCATTTTAATATCTTTATGTACTCAATAATTCCAACATAACATTTTTAAGAAAAACCATCTTTTCGATCAAAAACCCTTTTCCTTCCAAAACCATGTTTTCTAAAAATGATTTTAAAAAATGTTTTATTATTATCCCATGATTTTTAAAAGAAACTTTTACCCATTTTTTTACTTTTTAATTTTTTTAAAGGAATCATCTTGTCCTTTTCCAAACAATCCTCATTTGGATTTTACCAAAAAAGTGAAAGGAATATTTGTTTTAACTTATACAACATGAAAAAAACTCCTCGTCATCATAACCATTATTTTATTTGAATATGAATTTATAATTTCTAAAGTTTATTCCAAAATAAAATGAATTTAAATTTTTTTAGGTTTTAAAACTTATTTTTTAAGAAGAAATTATATTTTCCTCAATAAATGTTCTATATGCTCTTTAAATGATTCCTTTATAAGCTAACAAAGTTATTTTTAGAGAAATATATTTTCAAAAAGGTTTTGTGTTTTAAAAATTACTTTCAAAGAAAAGTTATTTTACTCAATAAATGTTTTAAAATGTTTTAAAAATATTCATTTATAATGTTTCAAAATTATTTTCATAGGAATGTATTTTCAAAAAGGTTTTATGTCTTAAAAAATATTTTCAAAGAAATTTTATTTTCCTCCAGAAATGTTTTAAATGATATTTCAAAATTATTTTCCATCTAAGTTTACATCCATTGGTATTACCTATGAATTAATGAGGATATTATCCAAGGAAACCATTCATATTATTTCTAAGAATGGTTTATATTTTGATGACATGCTTTTTATGAAACCAATTTCTCTTCTATGGGTTATACCATGAGGAAATGATTTTAAAAACTAATTATTTTCAAAGCTTATTCTATGATGAAATGATTATAAAACCTATATATTTTCTATAGGTTATGATATAATTAAATGTGTATGATACCCATATCATTTCATATACTATGATATGATGAATGTTTATGATCTTGTATAACACATAAATATGGTTTTCATTATGTAACGAGTGAGACCGATAACTCTCTCAAATTAATTGGGAAAAGATTTATATATCATGAGACAAACAAGATTGGAATCGTGAGTGAACCCATTTTAGATAGATAATAATAGAATAGATAATGAACCAAGTTCAATAATATAGAACCGGAATAGGGAGTGAACCCGATTCAATAAGATAAGATCCGAAGGGGGAGTGAACCTAGTTTAGTAATATAGGACTTGAATGGGGAGTTAAATCAATTAAGTATGGGAATTTTTCCACTATGATCATCTTGGGAGTGAATATTTACTAATATGATGGGTTGGGGAGTGAATACATCCCAATATACTATCCTTGGTAGTGATCCTTGACTAATATGGAAATGATTTTCTATGCTTATATATATTCCACAAATTCCATGTCTTATGCCAAAGTTATACTCTCATGGTAATGTTATTTGATTTTTATAAGATTCATCTCTTATGAACTACCAATATTTATTCCAAGACTCATGATTATGATATTTGATATGAAGGGTATGATTTTCAAATTTGATTCTTATGTTATCATACCCTTATGCTCATGTTATGCTTACGTATTTCTCTTTTTGACCCTTATTAAGAATCTGAGCTCACCCTTTCTTATGTTTCCTCCCCCTAGGTTATAAAGAATGGTTTTTAAGTATTATTATAAAAGGGGAAGATATTTATGGGTGACATTGAATATATTCCATAAATTAAGATGACTGTGTTCAAAGTTTCTAAAGGAACTAAAATATTATGGTCCTTTGTCATGTGTTTATTTAATGTAATGAATATTAAACTAAAAAGTTATAACTTCCATATATAAGAAGCTTGGGTTAATATAGTTGGTATTAGAGAAAAGGTTTAGTTAAAATTTGGAAACTAGTATGAGAAAACTTTAGTGATATCCCTTGGTATATTTATAATGACACGTCTATGGATGTCTTTAAAGACAATTCTAAGTATAAGTTAAAGTATAGTAAATTGTCTTTGATTTTTGGTAAAGGATAGATTGGGTTGTTTCCAAGAAATTACATCCATGTCTAGATACTACAAGTGGATGTGGATATAGCACATATTTACCTTGGGGTAACAAGCTTGAAAACACCGTATTGAGTTGGACTCAATCAGAAACTGTTGCTTGATAATGGGCATTACTGCACCCTAGGTTTGATATTCCTAGGGGGTATGCTTTGGAAAATATCAAACTCTTTATGAAACACTATGAAATATTTAAATATATTATGACTATGAAAGGCATATGATAAAACTAATATTTAATAGATTATATATAAGTTGTGTTTTTTTAGATATCCTAAATTATTTTTTAGACTATGTGATTTTACATTATGATTAACATTGATCACACTATACTTTATAGTCTTATTAAATGGAGAGAACCAGAAGGAACTGGATTAACATTGAATGTGATGGATGATTTTTTATGAGATTTTAGATGGGATAATGACAGGATTAAGGGATTTTGTGATTATTCCTAATCATTTTTCATAGAACATGATTAAAAATGTGTACCTTAACCAACTCCCAGACTCACCAAATAAGAGAATAAAAGATGTCACTGAGAGTTTGGGTGATGGTAACCATATATTAAAGAATATTTAGTTTCATATGTTTCAATAATGTGGAAATAAGAACCCATGTGAATGTATTAGAGGAACACGAATATGTTTTAACTCTGTAAAAGAGGGACAAAACATAAGTAAATGAAAAGGGAAAATGAAAAGTTTTTTTTAATGTAGTGGATGGGAATATTAGTCTTTCTAAGATATCATAAAACATTGGAATATTTAAATGTGAAAAGTATGTGTATTATGCAAATATATTTCCTAGGTTTAAATCTAGTGAAGAGAATCAGCAAGGTTCTATGAGTAATGGTTACACTGATAATGATGAAGAGACTAATAATGACGTGTGAAAGGAAATAGGTATTAGGGAATAATATGAGGAAGCCTAGTTAAGGGATTAAGTATGATGTGTAATAATTAATGTGTTTATGTATTGGAATTCAAGAATTATTAAATATACAAGGATTGTTCAGTATAAGTTTTTTGTTAAGTATTTTCAATAATATATTGAATGATACTGATGACGTAGAAAAGTGATTTAATGTAAAGGTTATATTTTTTTTGAAAAAAAAATGATTATCAGAAGGTAACCCTTAATATGTTCTTGATGTTGGAAAAATGGAGTTTATATTGGATAAATATATGATTGATATGGATAAAGTAAATTAGATAGTATCAATGACCTCAGAACTGATAAAAGATTTGTTGACAAAGTGGTTTGTGTTATCATTGATTGAGTTTAAAAATTTATTGGATATATGGAATAAATTCAATAATTAGTGTTTTGATTCAAGGAATTGGGAATCAAGTATTGTTTAAATAAACTTTTATGGTAATTTAGGTTATTACCATATTTCAAGAGAATACTTGATGAAGGTATTCACATGTTTGGTATGTGACAATAAAGATCCACTTTATGATGTATGGGGAATAATGTTAAGTTGATTTTGGAAATTTAGTGACCTTATTTATAATTTTTTGGATTTTAATATTTTTTAAGGGTCATAAGGTTAACAATTTATGGAATGGTTTAATTTAAATTTTGGATGAGATTTTAAATATTAACTTACCAACTCACTATATGAAGTTTTATCCATATCAGATAACCAATGTTAATTTTTTTTAACTAGAGATAGTAGGTGTAAGAACCTGGTTTTTGTAGCGAAAGACTTTGGAATATTCTTGATATTATTCCAGAGTAGCGCCTTCAGACGACGTGCGATTCCGAGCCCCGGTGTGGCTGGAATTAAATTTTCAGTGCGTTCACACTGGGAACGCCAAATAAATGGGATAAATCCTAAACGGTGTTTTGGATCAGAGATCTTATTGTACAGATGGGTCTGGAATGGGGTGTTTACCCTAGGAATAACATAAAACATGTCAGCGCGGGACGTTTGGACCCCTCGCTCGCTATCAGAGCGTGGAACAGATAAATTAAATAATTCATTTATTCGTTTAACAGATTAACTAAAGTATCTATTAAACGGTGGCTCAGATTGGAAAACTGAAGGCACATTTGAGTTTGTAGCGTGCCGTTTACCTTAGGAGGGATGTAAGTTTCGCGGGCGTGGGCTGTCAGTGAAAAATGGCCCCAAGGGCGTTTTCGTAATTTAGCTGCCTCGGTCGTTAAATTTTATAACTTTTGAATGGGGCCTCAGATTAAGATTCTGATACCCCCATTGCGCTCGAAGTGTCGTGTTTACCCCAGGGCACCCTCCTTTTTGTCTGCGTCGGGAGCGGAGTCGGGGGCGTGCCAGGCGGGGGGTTTAAGTGTTTTCTACTTAAACACACCCCTCCCTCTTCTTCTTCTTCGCCTGGACAGCGGCAAGCGGCAGCCCCCTCCCTCTCCTCCTCCACTCCAGTGAGGCAACTCTGGCGGGTCAATGGAGAAGCGTCGGGCTACGCCCATGAGGTAGGAGGTTTTGTTCCCGTTTTTAAATTCCCGCACCTAGCTTGAACTAGGATTTTAGTGTCGAATTTCTGCCCGATATTCGATCAAATCCCATGTAAGTGTAGCATATTTCCTAAGCTTCACGATGCCTATTTCGGATTGGAAATCTGACATCCGAGGTGATCGCAACCATCCGCTGAAATCTGAGGGTTTTTCGGTGTTTTCTGGCGACCCGGGGCGGTCCGGCGAGGTCCCAGGGCGGCGCGGCTCCGGTCCGAGGCGGCGGCGGTGACGGGTTCATCCGGTGGCGGCGGAGGAGGCCGGCCATCTGTCCGGACGGGCGGTGCCTCACCGGTTCGGGCGAGGTGGGGTCACGGTGCGTGACCCCGGCGGGAGACCAAGACCCGCCATAGGCGGGTCTCCGCAAGGAAGGACCGGCCATGTCGGCCGGTCGGTGGCAGCGGCCTGCGACCAGCGGGCCGCGAAGGAGTGGACCGGACCCGCGGTTGGGACACGGGCCAGGTGTGCGGACCGGGCCGCGAAGTGGCAGGGCCGCGGGCTCAGCGGGCCAGCCGGCGTGTGCCAGCCCAAGCAGGGTGGACCGGCCGTACCGGACCGGTCCGGCCCAAGGGGATTTTCCCCTCCAACTTCGGATGCCCGTATCTTTTGCTACGAACGTTCATTCTGCGTGTCGTCAGAGGAAGCATGGACCTCGCGTCAAGGCATACTTTTTGAGATGTTTTTGGGAATTTGTAATTCCCAAAACGAGGGGCCTCAGAGGTGCGACACATCTTTAAGTGAATTGACATTTTTCCAGGGATTCTTGTTTTGGACGGCGCAAACACATCCGATGTCCGAATTGAGCACCGTCAGTGGTGTTGCGACCCTGGAGTGTAGGCGGAGTTTTCCAGTATGGTTTCAGGCATCAAAAATGGAGTTGAGGCATGAGCCCCATGGCCTGTCTTTTGAGCTGTGTGCAGCATTTTGTAACTTTTTCATCGGGCGTCCGTTCGGGGTGTGCGAGCAGTCGATTTTGGGTGTTTTTCCGAGGGAATTGCATTGGCGTAGTATAACCGCTTTAATTTTGAAGGATGGTGTGAGCCCCATGAGGGCTGTTTCGGGAGGTGGCGGTGATTTCCATCTTTATCCCCGGGTGTCCGTTTTGGACAAGTAAATATTCCAACTTGTGTACTTTTTCTAGAGGATCGCAACGGTGCGATCCGTTCTTTGTGTTTCGGGACCGGGATGGAGGTCCCACGTAGCACCGCTCGTGTGCGGTGCACTGGAATGCATCTTTTTCTCCGGATATCTGTTGCGCTCAAGTGAGCAGTCTTTTTGACATGTTTTCTTGAGGGGATCGCAATGGTGCGATGCGCCCGACTGTTTTCGGGGCCGAGCCTCGGGATCACGGGACGCCGTTCGGGCGTAAGGTTGTGTTGGTGACTTTTCCATCGAATATCCATTTGGGACGAGTAAGTAGTCGATCTCACGTGTTTTTCTGCGAAGATTACAATGGTGTAATCTGTTCAGGTGAGTGGAGCCTCATACGTGATCTTATTAAATGTGGAAATATAAAAGGTGTACCGGTGGTGGTTCCTTACGCAGTGTTTGCAGGGAACCCTTGGCATATAATCGCGTGCACTCCTGTGTGAATGAAGTATATGCTTGAAGAGATGTGGTTGGCTATGCCTCAGCCGTTGAGGTGGCAGGTTGGAGTTGTTACGTTACGCCTTCGCGTTGACATTGGGTGCCCTGTGCACGATAGCCTTTGGGCTGGAATGTGATATACTCTGGGAGTATACGGGAATTCTTGGAGGTACATGTGGTTGTTTGTACCTGATAACGTTTGTGCACTTGGTTGGGGTTGACTTGGGGTCACACGTCATGTGGGCCCCATATGCGTGTCGTGTTCTGCTTTACATACTTTTGAACTCTCACGATGTAGAGGGTCCCTTTTTTCTCATTTTTTGACCAGGAGGGTTGAGTTTTCCCCCTGGTCCTGTTCTCGTTTGTTGACCAGCAGGTTTGAGTTTTCCCCTGGTTCGGTTCTCGTTTATTGACCAGCAGGGTTGAGTTTTCCCCTAGCTCTATTCTCATTTGGACAGTAGAGACGGTTTTTTTCCTCTGTTTCTTCAGCAGTGAGGGGTTTCAATACCGTTCCATTTAACCGGACTATGACACCGTTTATGACTACATGTGTTCGTACAGTGTGGGTGTTTTCCCCACTTTCTAGGATGAGTTGTCTCGGTCCGCTTCGATAGTGACTCGACGGATTGTAGCGTGATTGCCTTGAGAGGCATGGGGAGATTCTCCCATCTATTCGTGTTCCCTGGTAGAGTTCTTGTGGATTCGGTGTGACCAAAACATTACGCGGGCACCGATCCTCTACCCAGGAGGTTGTTTCCAGAAAGGCTAGCCAGTCTGGTTGTTTTCAGTAGGGATGGCCAGAGTAGTTTCGGGTTTACCCTCCAATGGGGCTGGGCAGTGGGTTGCTCATCGACTTCTTCAGGGTTTACCCTATAGTAGAGACTGGACAGTGTGTTGCTCGACTTAGGGTTTACCCTCCATAAGAGACTGGGTATTGGGTTGCTCGACTACTCAAGGTTTACCCTCCAGCAGAGACTGGGAAATGGGTTACTCGACTACTTAGGGTTTACCCTCCAGCAGAGACTGGGCAGTGGGTTACCCGACGACCTCTTAGGGTCTACCCTCCAGCAGGGCTGTGCAGTGTGTTACCCAACGTCTACTTTCAGACTCAGTCCTTTCTACCAGGCTAGTCTGTAGCTATTCCTTCGTGACTACCGGAGTGGGACCCTCAGTTGTACGGGTCGGTGATGTGATAGCTTGACTTTGAGGTGTTCTCTCGACTGGGTGACAGAGTCGAGGTGTGGTTTGACTTTCCTCAGAACTCTCAAGTACGAGGGGTGCTTTCCCCACTGAAATGTATCCTTGTGACATGACCTAAAACCATGTAGGAGAGTCAGTGACGCCCAAAGCGGATAGTGTCGAGGTACGGAAATTTGAGCCCCTTGGCTTGCAGTTCGGGGCAGATGTGTAGGATGCTAGGCATCGATGGTGTTTACTTCTGGGACTATTGGCTACTCACCTTCTTGGGATGAGCTATGGGATGGATATCCACTTACGATCTTGTTTGGGCTTCTTGTTTGAGAATATGGATATGTATATACCTTGTTCCAGTACCCAATTCTGGGGTTTGGATACTCTCCTTCCAGGAGAGGCAAAGATGCATGGGGTATGCCACGTGCTTTCTATGTCTAGCTTCTCGTGGTTGGACGAGTATACTCTCCTGCTATAGGTAGGGAAGACTCGACGGAAATTTCATCTTCTCACCATTTCCAGCTCCTTGTGTCTGGACAAGTCTACCTTCTTTCCTATTATTGGGTTGAGCTGGACTCTTTTCTGTACTCTTTACTGCACTCTCGGTTGTACTCCTCTACTTTCCCCTGTTCGATCTGCTGCTCACCCTTCGGTACCTCCTTTGTTGCTCCCTCGAGCCTTCGGGGTATCCTACTGAGTATTTTTATACTCACCCCTACTTGGGCTTTGCCCGCACTTGGTGTTCCCTTGCAGACGACAGATAGGTTGGTCGTGACTTTAGTGAAGATTAGGACTTCAGGAGCTTGGACCGCGTACGGTGGTCATAGACGGGTTCCAGGTGGGGGACCCTTCTAGCTACTTTTCTTTTGTTTACATTTTTCCGGGTTGTGGTACTTTTTGGTTGGGTGCATGTTCTGCCCCTTTTCTTTTCAGTTTATCTCAAGCACTTTCTTTGTACTGTTTAGAGGTCGATGCACTCTTGTGGTTTATTTATAGCAGTTGGTACTTTGCTTTTATTTTTACTCTGCACTTTTGCATTTAGTGTGCTGCGTGTGTGCATACGGGTACTTAGGAAAAGGCCTCCCCGAGTTGTTGTGCTTTCGGCGTTGGTCACCAGCCCCTGGCCTGTGGAGGCGGGCTTGGGGTAGTTGGCTCGAGCCCGGGTAGAGTCGGGTCATGACAGTAGGAATGAATTATAATTCTGTTATATATCTTATGATCCATTAGTGATTCAGTGATAATAAATTTACCTTCATTTCATGGAGTAAGTGATGAAGTATAAATTGATAAAGGCACAAGTAAAGGGTGAGATTGTACTTTTGAAATGGAATGAAATCAATAATATATATCTTCTCTTGAAAATTATTGAAATAAAATGTTTTCTGGTTATCACCATTTTTGAAGATATCAATGGACCTTTTAATTTATCTTTGGTTTATGGATTTATGGTTGTTAACCTTATTTGTATCACCCACATTCTTATTATCAATGTTCTATATCACTCTCCGTCAGTATTTGGGTGTTAGTTTTCTCTTATATGTCCATGTCTTCACTTCCTAAATATGCTCTTCCATTTGGAAACCTAGTAGGTGTTATTCTAGATGACTCACACACACCCCTTTTTCTTTTTCAAGATAATGTTTTATTAAATCCCTTTATAATGAGAGTTTCTATGAATTAATTTTCAAATGTTAAAACTTTGATGATTAAGATTAATTGGGAAAGAAAAATTCATTTTAAGGGGGGGGGGGGGTAGAATGTAACACCTTGATATTTTGGGATTTTTTTTCAAATTAATTTATTATTTTTGATATTTTTAATTACATGAAACACTAGGATTATATTGAGTTACACAAAACATTGAGTTTTACTTTCATTAAATGCAACAACAAGTTTATCTTGAATTACACCAAGCACTGATTTTAAATGAAACATTAAATATTATTGAAATATTATTATGATAGTTTTCACATAGCCATTGGAAAGGAGGTTAATAATAAGATTAAATAAATTATGAAAATATAGTTTACATGTAACACCCCGCCCCTACCTCATTGTCTTGAGGAGGTGGTGAGGGTCACTTGGCCTTAAGCGACGTTCCCAACATGCCAAAGGCTGGCAATAAATGCCAAGGGCTTCAAGGAACAGTGGGGAACAATTTTCCCTTAATGAGATCACCCAACTCAACCAACCAACAATGAAAGATGTATGCACTATCAAACCCAACCATATGATACTAACCATGCCATCATATACCCCAAAACCGTTCAACTAGACATGTCCACAAAATATCAGAGTACAAAGAAGAAACAAAACAATAGAACACGATGAGCCATGACACCACCACAGCTTCACACCAAGCTCCAAGCTCCAAGCTCCAAGCTCCACCAACACATCTCAAGCATCACCATGAACCACTAGCAATGAGATACCTTACCTTTACCTATATCCCGGTACACGACATCTGCAAAGACACCAAAGTGCCAAAGCAGGGGGTGAGTACAACTACTCAGTAGGTTTTCCCCAAATGACTTCTCTATACACACTGCTAGGATAAAACCGTTAACACATTTATATAAAGCAGTTTATATAAAATAATCACAAGTGAATCCATCAGCATAAGACAAACACACCCTTACCAAGCCATCTTTCCCAAACCAAGTAAACCCAGGGAAAGCCAAACAATCATGCCGTAAGCCAAACATTCCACATAAGGAAGCCAAATCAACAATGCCACAATCCGATTACCGTTTCATATTTCACTCACAAGCCCCACCTACAAACATCACCAACCAAGCACACAACATATCATTGTGGCATTTCCCATCCAACCCATTCATTACCAATCCACTCAAGTGGCACTTCCTGCCCACTTTCTATTGATGGTGGCCCTTCCATCCACTATCCATCCCCTTTTTATAGTGGTACTTTCTGCCCACTTCCACACAACATTCAAACAAGACAACACAACTGATCATATAACCCATCAAGGCCACAACAACATAAAATCAACCATTTCCATTACATTCCAATCCACTTCAATAAATGAAACATTTATTGAAAACAACCTTTAACCATTTTACACGCCAAACCCCAATTCAATAAAACAACCATTTTTATTGAAAACCATTTTATCAATTCATCTTAATCAACCAACAAAACAACTCATTTTAAAATCACATCAAGAGAATTTCACCACAAGACCTTTTCCCCAAAAATCCCCCAAACCATTACCAAAGGGACTTCCATCTGATTTCTCACATCAACAACACAATTAATGTTTTTATTAATACAAATTAATTGTAACCAATATACTAGTTCTAACCAAGTGGAGTCGAGAGAGAAGCCACCTACCTTTAGGGTTTTGGTGAAATCAACCCACAAGCAACTACTCCTCAAAAACGGTGAACACACCACCGAAACCACTCTAGATCTCCTTCCCTAACATACACAAGCCTTAAAATTAACATCCAAGGCAACCAAAACCCTTGATCTACACACAACGGGTGTAGATCTAGAAAACCGAGAGGGGGGTAGATGTAGATCTGGAGGAAAACAAAAAGGACCCAAGAGGAGAGAATTACCCAGAAGAAACCACCTTCAATCCACTGAGAAACCTCTTCAAAACACTTCCAAAATCAGAGAAATATCCCCTTTAACCCCTGAGAACCCAAAATCCCAAGTGAGGCTCGAGTGGGAGAGAATTTGGAGAGAAATGAGGCAACCCCGAGGGAGCCCATATTAAGAAACCCTACTTTTAAGTGGCCACATGGTTAGCCCATAGGGTTTGGAAAACCATGCACTAACCATGTGCATGATACTGCCTCGAGAGCAAGGGTCTGCACGGTTTCCTCTCATAGTTTGGAAATCCATGCGTAGGCCGTGAGAAGCCTACTATATCCCCCTACATGGTTTCCTGGAGAACCCGAACGGTTTCCCCTAACTGTGCTCAAACCGTTCTCCCTTAGAAAAGCATCCATAATTCTAAAAAACCATTCCAAACTCTCCTATCATCTTCTCAACTCATCCTATGCAATTTAAACACATAAAGAAGCATAAAAAAGGCTAAATACCTCAAATTGGGGGTACTACATTCTCCCCACCATTGTAATTTTCGTCCTCAGAAAGTAGTGAACCCGCCCTTTGCCGAAAGATCTCGGCCCACTGCTCGACCATTTCTTTCTCCCACTCCCAAGTCTCCTCTTGAATCTGACCATACTGCCACAAAAGATGAACTAAACCAATGCTTTTACCGCACAATACTTTCTCTTTCCTATCCACAACCCGCACTGAAACGTGCACCAATGAATCATCCTACTCTAGCTCATCATGATCTCATCGAATCACATGGTCACGATCCGACTGATACCTTTTCAACTGCGACACATGAAACACATTGTGCACCGCACTGAACCTAGGTGGAAAATCCAAATGATAAGCTACCTCACCAACCCGCTCAATAATCTCAAAAGGTCAAATATAACTTGGAGATAACTTTCCATGCTTCCCAAACTAATGATGTCCCAACCTAGAAGAGATCCTCAAGAAAACATGATCACTGACCTCGAACAACAATGGTCATCGACGATGATCCTCATACGGTTTCGGAAGACTCTGAGAAATCTCCATTCTCTTCCTGATTAACTAGATCTTCTCCATAGTCTCCTGGACAAGGCTCAGTCCAACCATCGAGGACTCACCCAGTTCCACCCAGCATAGTGGTGAATGACACAACTTCCCATATAACGCTTCAAATGGAGCCATATGTATGGATTCCTGATAACTGTTATTCTATGAAAACTCAACCAATGACAAGTGATCCTCCCAAGAGCCACCAAAATCCATAACACAAGCTCGCTAAATATCCCCCAAGGTTTGTATTGTCCTCTTAGATTGACAATCTGTCTGAGGGTGATACGCCGTACTCATGGTCAACTTAGTTCCAAGGGCTTGCTTAAGGATTTCCAGAAATGAGACGTAAACCTTAGATCTCTATCGGATAAGATCAAAACCGGAACACCATGCCTCTTTAACACCTCCCAGATATAGATTTTGGACAGATCCTTCATCGTATGAGATTCACTAATAGGAATGAAATGGGCCGAATTAGTTAGCTGATCCACTATCACGCAAATGGAATCGTGCTTTCTGACCATTCTTGGGAGACCTATGACAAAATCCATCACTATTTTCTCCCACTTCTAAACAGGGATCGGTAAATACTACAACATTCCCGCTAGCCTCGGATGCTCTGCCTTGACCAGCTGGAAAGTCAAGCATCTTGAAACAAACTCATCCACTCTTATTTTCATACCTACCCACTAGAACTACACTTTCAATGATTTATACATTTACTGAATTCCAAGATAAACAACCCATATGGAATGATGATATGCCCTGAGAAGATCCTCTTGACAAGCAACTAGTACAACCATCTGATTATGATAACACAAAACTGAATCTCCATTCAGTTTCCAACCCTCAATGGTCTCCCCACCATTGAGTTTTGACCTCATGATCACACACTCAGAATCAAATACCTATGCCTCTTTAACCATAAAAACCAAGTAAATAATCAAAAAAACTGGAAAGAAGACCGCTCTATCACCCAGGTCCTCACATTCCAACCGCATGTCAGCTATAACCGACATCAACTGCCACTGGTCCGATGCCTGTTTCACCACCTGATCATATGATTTTCTACTTAATGCATCCGCCACAGAATTTACCTTACCCGGTGTGTACATCAAGTCAAAATAAAACATCTGGAGATATTCCATCCATCTCCTTTGCCTCAAGTTCAAATCCCTTTATGAGAAAATGTGCTTCAAGCTCTTGTGATTTGTGTATACCATGAATTTCTCACCGAAGAGATAATGATGCCAAATTTCAAAGCATGGACCATTGCCACCAATTCCAAATCATGAGTTCGGTAGTTCTTCTCATGGACCCTCAACTTCTGTGAGCCATACGCAACCACATAATTCCCTTTCATGAGAATGCACCCCAACCCTGATCCCGATGCATCGCAATACACCACGTACCCTCTTCCTGGTTATGGAAAAAAACATGATTGGTGCTGATGTAAGGCGACCCTTTAGCTGTTCAAAACACTACTGACACTGTTCATTCCATTGGAATGGAGAATTATTTCTTTTCAAAGCTGTCATCGGTGAAGCCAAACATGAAAAATCATGAAAAAAACACCGATAATACCCAACTAGACTGAGGAAACTCCATACCTCAAACACATAATTTGGTGGTTTCTATGAGATAACATCCTATATCTTTTCTGGGTCCACTGAAACACCCCTTTCAGAAATCACATGGCCCAAAAAACAGACTTCTTATATCCAGAAGTCACACTTTGACAATTTGGAATACAACCGATGATCCCTCAAGATCCCCAGCACTGTCGCCAAGTGTTGCTCATGCTTCACCCTTGTCTTTGAATTCACCAAAATATCATCTACAAACACCACCATAAATGAATCCAAATATCTCTAAAATATCCAATTCATCAATTCCATGAACACTGCTAGTGTATTCGTTAGACCAATGGGAATAACCACATGTTCATAATGGCCATATCTACTTCTGAAAGCTGTATTAGGGATATCGTCCTTCCTCACCCATAGTTGATGGTATCCTGACCTCAGGTCGATCTTGGAGAACCACTGGGCTCCCCTCAACTAATCGAACAAATCATCAATTCATGGAAGTGGATATCTGTTATTTATCGTAACTCGGTTAAGTCTATGATAATAAACACATAGCCTCAAAGTTCCATCCGCCTTTTTCACACACAACACTGGCGCTGCCCACAGAGATGTGCTAGGCCAGATAAACCCTTTGATTTCTAACTCTTCCAACTAGAATTTCAATTCCCTCAATTCAGTAAGTTCCATTCGGTAAGATGGAAGTGAGGTAGGGCTGGTCCCCAGAAGAAGATCAATTGTAAACTCCACTTCTCTTAAGAGAGGTAACCCAAATAATTATTCAGAAAAAACATCCATGAAATGATCCACCACTTCTAGAATAACACATTGCTTAACACCCTCTACCAATTTGGATGACAACACTACCAACTGATACGATAACGTTCCCACTTCTGGTGCCAACAAACCTGTTGCACCCTGCCTTTCATGCCTCTCTCCTCTAAAGAGATGTCTAACACCATCGTGTGTCGTAAAAGCCACTGTTCGCGCATTACAGTCGATGTGGGCCTTAAGAACCACCAGCCAATCCTTTCATAGGATTACATCATACCCATCCATTTCAAGCACTGAGAAATTCCACATTAGCTCAACCTCAACCACAACGATACAACATGCTCTACACAAGAAGGATCAATAGTCTCTTTGACCCATAAGAGTTTGAAGTTTCAAAACTGAAGGTATCATATCTACCCTTAAACCCTACAACTAAACCACATGTGAATAAATAAAAGAGTGTAAGGAAACCATATTAAAGAACACTTGCATCAAGGTATAATTTAAAATAATAGTACCTCGCACCATGGATGGTTCCGACTGATCATCAACCACAACCTGATCGGCTCCGAACAACTCCTTGGTTTCCATACTCTACTCTTTATTGCCCTGCTAAGGAGTTGTGGTGTTCTGAGAATCACCATAACTGACTTTTCTCTATTGAAAAGGGGTATGATACTATCCCCGTCCCATCGATGCATACGACATATGCGATCCCTGAGGAGTTTCACGTGCACCTGAACATGGATTATTCCGACAATGATGCTGTAAATGAACCATCTACTTACAATTGTAACATGCTCGAGGTTGTGCCGTACAGTCCTACTTGATGTGTGCCTTAGAGCCACACTGAAAACATCCTATATTTCTATGGGGATTCAGAGGAAGATTTACCTATCCTACCGTCAGATTATGTTCCATACTCCCACACTGGGAATAAGTGTCCCTCCTCCGCTTGAACCCAGTGTTAGAGTTCCCACTATTACCCATGGGTACCACCATGCTTCCTCCGCCCGAAGCTCCCAACAGATCCCGCTCAGCCACCGATACTCGATTCACCATCTCTGTGTAATCACAAATACACAGGACTACTATTTTTGAATGGATCTCTCGCCTTAACCCCGCTTTGAATATCCTTTCCTTCAACAACGTGCTACCCGACACCTAGGGTGAAAACCACACTAAGGTCGTAAACTTAGCTTCATACACCGTCATAGAAAAATTCTCTTGATTCAGATTGAAGAAATCAGTTGTGCGCTGAATTATGAATGCATGTGGGTAGAATTGTTTGTTAAATAATTCCTCAAAGACTTCCCACATCATACCCTGGTCCGTCCCCGCTTGGACTACCAACTCCAACCACTGAGGAGAAAGATCCTCTAGCTTATACGTCACTAGATTTACTTTCAACTCTACCGGCATCCCCAAGAATTTTAAAATTCTGTTCATTCTAGATAGCCACGCCTCTGCCATTTACGGGTCCGAATCACCCTTAAATACGGGTGGATCCTGCCTTTGAAATTGAGCCACATAATCAACATTCTTCAGGTCTTCCAATCTATTCACACTTCCCATAGCTTGGAAATCTTTCACTATGCTCTGGACTAACTGCTGGTTCACTTGGGGTTCAAGTGCAACCAAATTCTCATCGGCCACTTCCGGTTGGTCTCTACGACACCTACCCGGTTCCATTTCTATAAACAGAAAAGAAAACCATGAGTCTTACTTCCGTAGACATCAATAATTCCTATTTCAAATCGCATTACATAACACTATCACAATAAGGCTTTCCACCTTTTTCACATTTTCCCAGTTTCACCATTTTTGAAAATCAAACCATTTTAAAAATACCACCTGTTTCCATGTTTCAAATCCTTAAATTTCGAAACCCAATTCAGATTTTTAAAAATCCACACATTCATATCACAACATAAATCATTATACCCGAATGAAATATGCATCCTAGAGGGAAGTAATTTCTACCATGCATGCCATGCTCATCTCATTGGCTACACCCACGACAATGAGATATCCAATGCATATAAGTGTCTCCAAAACACTTATGTACCCAACTCCATAGTAACTTGATGTTCAACACAAAAGGGTTAGCTACATCCTTTTATGCTATACATTCCAAGTTCCAACATTCTTATGCCTTGCTACCATCCCGAATCAAGGAATATACCACAAAAAATGTCAACTCCAAATCCAAGAATCAACTCCAAAGGACCGAAGAAGCTGATACCACTTGTAACACCCCACCCCTACCTCATTGGCTTGAGGAGGTGGTGATGGTCACTTGGACTTAAGTGACTTTCCCAAGGCACCAAAGGATGGAAATAAATGCCGAGGGACTCAAGGAAAAGTGGGGAATGATTTTCCCTTAAGGAGATCACCCAACTCAACCAACCAAAAATGAAAGATGCATGCACTATCGAACCCAACCATATGATTCTAACCATGCCATCATATACCCTCAAACCGTTCAACTAGACATGTCCCCAAAATATTAGAGTACAAAGTAGAAACTAAACAACAAAACACCACGAGCCATGACACCACTATAACTCCACACCAAGATCCAAGCTCCAGGTTCCACCAACACATCTCAAGCATCACCATGAACCACTAGCAATGAGATACCTTACCTTTACCTATATCCCGGTACACGACATCTGAAAAGACACCAAAGTACCAAAGCAGGGGGTGAGTACAACTACTCAGTAGGTTTTACCCAAATGACTTCCCTACACATTCCACTAGGATAAAACCATTAACACATTTATAAAAAGTAGTTTATATAAAATAATCACAAGTGCATCCATCACCATAAGCCAAACACACCCTTAATAAGCCATCTTGCCCAAACCAAGTAAACCTAGGGAAATCTAAACAATCATGATGTAATACACACATTCCACACAAGGAATCCAAATCAACCATGCCACAAGCCAATTACCTTTTTATATTTCACTCATAAACCCCATCTACAAACATCACCAACCAAGCACACAACATATCATGGTGGCACTTCCCGTCCAACCCATTCATTACCAATGCACTCAAGTGGTACTTCCAGCCCACTTGCTATTGATGGTGGCCCTTCCATCCACTATCCATCTCCCTTTTATAGTGGTACTTCCCTCCCACTTCCTCACAACATTCAAATAAGCCAACACAACCGAGAATATAACCCATCAAGGCCACAACAACATACAATCAACCATCTCCATTACATTCCAATCCACTTTAATAAATCAAACATTTATTGAAAACAACCTTTAAACATTTTCCATGCCAAACCCCATTTCAATAAAACAAACCTTTTTTTTGAAAACCATTTTCTCAGTTCATCTTAGTCAACCAATAAAACAACTCATTTTAAAATCCTATTTTATAATCACATCAAGAGCATTTCACCATAAGACCATTTTCCCAAAAATCCCCAAAACCATTACCAAAGGGATTTCCTTCTAATTTCTCATAACAACAACACAATTAATTTTCAAGAAACACAAATTAATTGTAACCAAACCACTAGTTCTAACCAAGTGGAGTCGAGAGAGAATCCACCTACCTTTAGGGTACTGGCAAAATTGACCCACAAGAAACTACTCCTCAAAACCGGTGAACGCACCACCAAAACATCTCTAGATCTCCTTTCCTAACATCCAAAAGCATTAAAATTAACATCCAAGGCAACCAAAACCCTTGATCTACACACAATGGGTTTATATCTAGAAAACCAAGAGAGTGGGAGATGTAGATCTAGAGGAAAACACAAAGAACCAAAGAGGAGAGACTTACCCGGGAGAAACCACCTTCAATCCACCAAGAAACCTCTTCAAAATGATTCCAAAATTAGCGGGAGATCACCTTCAACCCCTGAGAACCAAAAATACCAAGTGAGGATCGAGTGGGAGATAATTTGGAGAGAAATGAGGCAACCCTGAGGGATCCCGGATTTAAAAACCCTACTTTTAAGTGGCTGCACGGTTAGCCCACACGGTTTGGAAAAATGTGCGCTAATCGTGCGCACGTTACTGCCTCGAGAGCAAGGGTCTGCACAGTTTCCTCACATAGTTTGGAAAACCGTGCAAAGGCCATGCGAAGCCTACTGTCTCCCCCTACACAGTTTCCTGGAGAACCTGCACGGTTTCCCCTAACCATGCTCAAACCATGCTCCCTTAGAAAAGCCTCTAAACTTATTCAAAACCATTCCAAACTCTCCCAACCTCTTCTCAACTCATCCCATGCACTTTAAACACATAAAGATGCATAAAAAAGGCTACATACCTCAAACCGGGGGTGATACATTACACATGTTTATAAAATGAATTCTTTGGTGACTAATTAAATAGAAAATAAAATAAAATCTTTTTGAAAATAAAATGAAATCTTTCTCTGAAAAACTTTTTTTATCCACACAAGTGTGATTTATAATAATAAATTAACCAAATAAATTTTGGTTAATTATTTTAATGAAATTTATATATTATATATTCAACCAAAATTTTAACATTCATCTTATGTTTTTTCTAGACAATAAATAAGAATAAATCCATTTTTGTGCATAAAAACTCTATTTTTTTAAAAAGTTTTTTTGTCCCCTTTTTCTGAACTTATAAAAAGATTAATTTTTTAAACATTAAGAATTTTTTTAAAAAATAAAATTAATTTTTTAAATCATAATTTCAAAATTATTTTAGGGTTAATTTTTGTGATTTGTTTGAAAAGTTTTATTTTTGGATGAATATAAAAAAATAAGAAATTTTAATTAAATATTGCCTTTTCATTTAAATTATTTACAATGTTAAATTGTATTTTGAATTGGTTTTAAAGTAAAATTACTTCAATTATATATCAATTAATTCAATTTATTTCATCTTAATTAATTTTTTATTGAATTTTTATATAGAAACAATTCAAAATTTTGAAATTTTTCTCTTAAAAATCCCACTTACTCATCACGTTTATGAGATTAATTTTAAATTAAAAATTTTAAATTATATGAATGGAATTTGGAAAAATTTATTCCATATTAATAATTTTCATAATTTATAATATCTAACAAGTTTAACTTAATTATTGAGCAAAATGAAAAGTGAATGCAGTAAAAAGTAATTATCACGGTTAATGTAAAAATGTGTTTGCTGAGGAGTTGAACTAAAAAGTTAAAGGTAAAAATGATATATAGACTTGTATAAAAAACTAATTTATGGATATATTTTGACCATTAAACCTCTAATTTTCTATAATATTGTAATTTTGACCCTTTTGACATTTGAAAAATGTTGGACCACTTATTTCTTTCAAAAAATATCAAGTGTGTCCTCTCCCCTAGTTATGAAAGGACAGAACCTCTCTCTTATTCATACCTTGAAACCTATTTGGGTTGGCCAATACATTCCAAAATAACTTCCCAACATACCTCCTCTCATCATAGAATCCTTAGTTTGGATAAAAATCTAACCTAGGAAGGATTTAGTGGAAACCTCGGGAGAATACTTGAAGAAGCAGCAATGTTCCTCAACAAACGTATTTATTTTATTTCTTTCTACACCTACTTCCATTATTTTTAAATCATGATGATATAATTACCTTAGTATATCCCATATAATTTTATGTTTTTATAATAAGTAAATTACATACAAAATTCTCTAATTCCATCAAATGGGTTATGAAATCATCGTTGGTGTGTACGACAGACTACCTAATCATGAACCGATGTCATTCGTTTTTCCATTACCACATTTAACAATTGGAAATAATGATTGATTTATTATTTATACATTATATTTATTATATTATTATGATTCTTGAATTATTATAACCTAAATAACTTTATGATTTCCATTTTTTGGGAATACGATTACATCGCTCGTGCTTACGGTGGACTACCACCTCGTAAAGCGTTGTGATTCGTTCAAGTTTTACATAGAAGGTGATAATGGTAAAGTTAATGATTATAAGTGATATAAATGACATAATTATAATATTAATGGAATATTTATAATTTTTAAAAATTTAATATACATAATTTTATTTGTTACCTTTTAACTCGATGAAAGATGAAAATGCTGCTCATGTACCTGTGGACTACCGCCTTCACGAAGTGATGTGACTCTATTTTCATCACCACACCAAATTTAATATTTGTATAACTAAATTTTAATAAATAATATGTTTTATTATATTATTATCATTTCTTAAAGATAATAAATTACTTACTGCTTTTCCATAATGATCATTTAAAAATGGATATTTTACTCATGCGTACGTACGACCTACCATCTCCATGAACGTAACATACTTAATTTCTAAAAACCATATTTAATTATTGGTATTAAAAGTATATTTTATGTTTAAATATTATAAATATTTCATTATTATTATTTTTTAAGTGATATAACCATTATCAAAGAGTACCGAAAATAAAAAAAATAAAAATCTACAAAAAATCAAATAAGTTATTACTCAAAACGTGACTTTAGAATATAATTGTTAATAAATGGATATTAAAAGGTCTTAAATAAATTCTATATAGTATGATATATGTAGTAATTATTTTTTTAATAAATTTATAATACAAGAGTTTTGGACTAGTGTGAAAGAAGTTGATACTTTCGATAAGGAGGTTTCTAGTTTGACATTTATTTTGGAGAGACTTATGCCTTGTTAACTATTCAATTATTTTTTTGTAGTGTATATACTTCACTATGAAATGATATATCATAAATTTAACTCATTTTATGATAGATAATGATGTTATTTATGTTATTATTTTATGGGTCTTATGATTCAAAAGTCACTCAAGCATTAAGGGATTTTTATCTAAATCTGTCTTCTTTGAGATGTGTGTTATGTTATTCACCTATATTATTTCATGAGGTGTATATAAATACCATTTTAGAAGTAATATAATGATTTTATTTATCCTCATCATATTTTTAGATTCATTTTATGTCACTACTTCATGGGGATTATGATTCAAGGATACTAATGTGATAAGAGTTTTATGTTACAATCTCATCACTTATCTGAATTATTTATGATTTTGCTTCCAATGATGAAATATTATGATCTATATAACAATAAAATAATTCATTTTATTATACTCTAGTTATTTCATGAGAGTACACGTTTCTTCTCAATTTTCCCCTCTTTATATACTTAAGAATTAAAAAATAATGTTTTTAATAAAAACCATTTTTTCTAAAAATATTTTCAAAAAATGTTTTATTATTCTCCTATGATTTTTAAAATATATTTTACTCATGTTTTAATTTTTAAATGTTTTTAAAGGAATATTCATGTCATTTTATAAACAATGCCCATTTAGAGTTTACTGAAATTGTGAAAGGTATCTTTATTTTAGTATATAATACATGAATGAAAGTTACCATCATCAAGACCATTATTTTATTTGATTATTACTTTATAATTTTTCAATTTTATTCTCAAATAAAATGATTTAATTTTTTTAGGTTTTAAATTTTTTTTCAAGTGGATATGATATTTTCCTCAATAAATGTTTTAAATAATTTTTAAAAGATTATTTTATAAGATGTCAAGGTTATTTTCAGAGAAATGGATTTTCAAAAATATTTTATGTTTTAAAAATTATTTTCAAAGAAAATTTATTTTCCTCAAGAAAAATTTTAAATGATTTTTAAAATATTCTTTTATAATCTTTCAAGTTTATTTTCAGAGGATTTTATTTCCAAAAAGGTTTTATATTTTAAAAATTAGTTTCAAATAAAAGTTATTTTCCTTAAGAAATGCTTTAAATTATATTTAAAAATTATTTTCTATATAATATGACATTCGTTGGTGTTACATATTCCTTACTGGTGATATGATCCAAATATACCATTCATATTCTTTAGCTTACTGGTTTAATTTTTGATGACTTGATATTTATGAAACCTGTTTCTCTTCCATAGGTTATACCATGAGGAAATTATTATGAAACTGGATTCTTTTAACAGGTTATTCTATGATGAAATTATTATGAAATATATCTATTTCCCATAGGTAATTATATGATGAAATGTTTATGATACCCATTTCATTTAATGGGTTATGATATGATTAATGCTTATGATATTGTGGCACACATAAATATGGGTTTCATTGTGCGATGAATAGAAACTATATCTACCTCCAATTAATTGGGTAAGGATTTATATCTCATTAGATATAAAGTACTAGAACATAGAGTGAGACCTGTTCTGATAGATAGGATTGAAATGGGAGTAAACCTGGTTCAGTAAGACATAACTAGACATGGAGTGAACCCAGTTTAGTAAGATAGGATTGGAATGGGGTGTGAACCAGGTTTAGTAAGACATGACTAGAATGATGAGTGAACTCAGTTCAGTAAGGGAATTTTCCACTGTGATGGTCTTGGGAGTGAACCTTGAATACTATGATGGTTTGGAGTGTGAACCTATCCCAATATAATATCCTTGTAAGTGAGCCTTTTAATAATATAGAAATTATTTTTTATGATTCTGTGTATGCCGAAAATTATAAGTCTTATGTCAATATTGTGATCTCATGGTCTTGTTCTTTGATTTACTTACAATTAATGTCTTATGAACTGCTGATGTTTATTTCACAACTCATTATTATGATCTTTGATATGTAGATTATGGTTTTCAAATGTGATGATCATGTTCTCATACCCTTATGCTCACGTTATGAATACGTATATACCTTGTTTACCCTTACTTAGAATATGAAATCACCCTTTATTATGTTTCTTTTCCTCAGGTTATAAAGAAATGTTTTTTAGTAAGAATAAAAATGGGGAATATATTTATTGGTGACATTGAATATATCCTATTAATTAATAAAATTTTGTTCCATGTTTCCAAATTCACTAAACTATTATGGTCCTCAGGCATGTGTTTGTGTAATGTAATGAATATTCATCTAAAAAGATAGAATATCTATGTATGATAATCCTAGGATATTATTATTGATATTAGAGGATAAATTTAGTTATCCTTTAGAAACTAGGATGAGGAAACTTTACTGAGATCTGTAGGGATGTTTCTGATGATATGTCTAAGTATTTATCTATGGATAAGTCTAAGGATGAGTTAAAGTATAGTAAAATGTCCTAGAATTTTGTTAAAGAATATATTTATTGGATTATAAGAAATTACATCTATTTCTAGATACTATAAGTTGAATTGGATCTGGAAGATATGTACCTAGGGGTAATAACCTCAAAAACACCGTATTGAGTTAGACTCAATTGAGAAATGGTGCATGAAGATGGGCCTTTAGACACACATGGTTTGACACTCTCAGGGGATATGATTTTGAAATCCACAAAGTCTTTATAAACCACCATGAATAATTTAAATAGATGGTGACTATGAATAACCTAGGATAAACCTAAGGTTTCATAGATTAAATTGAAGGTGTCTTGATTTAGACCTCCTAAATGATTTTTCAGACAATTATTTTCCATTATGATTAGCATTTATCAAACTAGGGTTTATGGTCTTAATCAATATAGGGATATAGAAGGAACTGGATTAACATTGAATGTGATGGAAAATTTTCTGATGAGAATCCATATGGGATGATAGCCAAGTAAAGGATGTTTTGATTATGCCTAATTAGTTTTCATGGAACATTATTAACAATGTGTACCTTAACTAACTCTCAGACTCACCAAAGAAGATAAGGCAAGAGTTATATAAAAGTTTTGGTGATAGTAAACATGGAGTAAATAATATTTAGTTTCTTATGTGTCAATAATGTGAAAAGAAACACCCATGTAAACGTCTTAGAGGAATAGAAATATGTTTTTACTATGGAAAATAGG